>VDFB02193867.1:245886016-245939765 GCA_007258455.2 Sequoia sempervirens | reverse complement strand
GGGAAAGATATTAGATGCACTCCCAGTTTATCTGATTCACATGGCATCATTGCCGATGGATTGGAACACTCTAAAGGCATGGTGTTTGGTGCACACTGCTATAGAATTACTCTATTATAACCTAGAGAATATTCTTGCCAACTATGAGAAAGGGCAAAGCACCTTGCTCTTACTATAATGCCTCTAGCATGCAGATATCTAATTGATTTGCCCAGTACAGAAGTACCTTAAGTAAAGGTCTGTGCATTTGTCTAGTGAACTGTTCAGTCTGCCCTTTCTAGTTCTTGTTGCTCTGCTCGGGTCATTCAAACCAGGCACCCCTATCTATATATCTGAACTTCCTATTTCTCTATTCTACAATATTATATAGATAGGGGTCAACCAACCCTTCCACGAGAGTTAAACTAACCCATAGATGGAGATTGAGAGAGGAGTAAATTAGGCGGCTCTCAAAGGCCAGTTGTATCAATCCAGCAAAGCAACCTAATAATTCTCAAATGTTTCTCATATCACAAAAGAGTCATGGACAGTAGGCGTTTCAGATGCGTTTCTACTCCATTGAGCATAATGAAAGCACCACTCCTTCCTAATCTTCCATATTTCTTGGGTATGCACACTCATCACTTGAGTTCCAGTCCGAAGCTCTAAAAAACACAGCTATTCTCATGTAATTGCTCACCCATGTTATACAATTCCATCACATGTCCACTTGTTCACCTGTGTCCATTGACCAATTTTTGTCACTGCATCACAGTGTTAGGGACCATAGAGCACAATCTGCACTGTTCCCCTCTCTCGACTGCTGATTTTTCCCTATCTGCCAAAATGACTTGTTTGGGAACCTTCCAGAAAGATCTGAGCTGTTATTGCTTCTCTCTTGGCTTTGGGCTTGGCACACGTCACTACACATTTAGGCTTGCTGCGCAAATGCCCACAATAGACTTCTCTTTGAAATATATTTCCCTTATAGATTGTAGCATCCTCCCCCTCCCCCTCCCCTAGCCCTTTATAATAGCTCTATATGGGTCACTCAACATATGTATTGGATTCATACGTCATTTATGCTTTCAATTTGAACCAGAATCTACTTCTTTTTGCATTCTCTTTGTGGCCGATCCTTTACCAATAAAAACGAAAATAGCAAACATCCACTTAACTTCAAGGGACTCAACTGGAGATCAACCTTTTTGAACCTTTCCTACCTCTGTCTGATAGACCATACCAAATTTGGTGAAGGTAATTTGGATGATTTCTTCATAGCCTGATTAGGCTTGAAGTATATACATTCTAGCTTACAGCTAAACAACAAATGACAGCAAAAACCATTCAGTTTACAAGGACTTAATTCTTCGCTCAAATTGGGGATCTCTTAAGCCCTAAAAATGTGTCATTTTAATTTATTCACTTACATACACCAATAACAATCAATTTTTAAAAGGAACAGTGAATTAGCCAGTTCATCCCACTGCCACAACACATAAAACAAAAACATGTAAAATTAGAAATTCATAATAGCTCATAAATGTACAGAGCTTCAAATTATATTCATGGACACACAGAAGACAAGAATGATATTATCTATCAAACACTGTTTGTCAGATGTCAAACAAAAAATCTAAAGCACTGAGATAGTAAATTACAACTTTGCACAGATGAAACGTTGCAGAAGCCCTAGATTTAACAGATGCTTAGAGGTTAGTAAGATGTAAATCATGTTACATATATAATATTCAGAAAACTATTTACAGAGAACACTACCTCATGCAGATATAGTGATAAGGCAGTAGCTTGTGCAATTACCCTGATGGAATTGGTATCTGATTTTGAGACTACTTATCCTCAGGGAAATTTACCACCACCTGTAATCCATTTATCTCACTTTGGGAATTACCAAAATATCCCGATCAAACTTCCAAAAAATAGGGCCACTGAAATTTGAGACAACATCAAGCACCTTGTAAATCTGTTAATGAGTATGATCTTGGAGAAATAAAACTTCTCTGACATTTCCCTTGCAGTGGCAGGGGAGGTAGGTGTATATCTTTTTCATTCCTTTCTAAACTGTCCTCTGACTTGCTCATTAAAACAGCAAGAGCAAGTGTACTTTTGCTGGAATGCATCACTTTCTTGGATATGCCAGAACTGCTATTTCGTGAAGAGTGAAAACGATTTCTTTCCCAGCTACCACTGTAAGGTAATAAATTTCTTCGTCTCTTGTTGTAAGGATTTTCTGGCTTGGCAAGCTCCTTCACTGAAGCAACATCTGCCAAACATGTAAAAGATTTTGACTTTCCAGAGAAAAAATTTGATAGGCCCCTTCTGCAGATCATTCAACAAAAACACAAGTACATATTTATCAGATGAGAAACAAATGTTTCAAAAAGAAAATACAAACTTACTACTGCAGAAACAACCTAAACAGTGCTGCTCTATTCTTTTGTATTGGAAGAAAACGACATATATGCTTTCACTAATTATTCAATCACCGTAATTATACATGCTGAAATGGCACTTATAACAAAAAAATAAAAATCAATTTCAAATGAGTGAACTGTATGGATAGCACAGCAGCAGTTATCCATTTTATGATACTTCAAAGCATTCATTTACAAGAATGTAGTAAATTATGGTGAGATACAAATTTTTTGAAATGGTAACTAAAACAGAGATATTACTTCCAAGGGACTCTCCATACAAAATAGGACTTCAACTTTTTAACCCTACAAATATTTATCACGTTATAAGAAATGCATTTCTAAGACAATTAAGGGACCAAGGGTCAAAACCCTTTTAGTCCTAGAATATCTAGCTGACCTTCTGCATCTTTACTACTGACACAATCCAAATACAATACCCAAATTGCAGAATAAAGATGGACAGTTTTTCTATCCTTCATATTTGACTAGGTTAACTCTTCCCTGTGACATCTTACATAGATTTACCTTCTTACACTCAACAGGACATTCATTTTTTTGAGGTTCGAAAGCCTGTAAACAATATGGAAAAATACAACTACACAACAGTTCAGCAAACTCCTCATATTGAATCTAACCTATTTCTGCTATCTACACACCCATGATTTCCATAACACCATGGATTTGTTCCCTCACATAATGTTAGGGACCGGGAAAAAAAATACCCTATGAAATGCCACTAACAGAATTCACCCAATAATCCCTGTTAATGATGCCTCTTAAAAGTTTAAAACATGCATGCTGCTATCAGAAGCAGGCACTTTCAACAGAAGCAGGTCCTCTTGATGGAAGATCCCTCAGGGATGGCTTCTTGGCTGAAAGGTTCTCAGAATTTGACTGTGAGCTAACCCTAGTGTTTCTTTATAAGCCTAACAAAACAAGAACAGATTGACCTTGTCGACGGGCTAGATAAAGGCACAGTTGCTTACTTGATTGGAAGAGAGTCCTCAAGTTCTGCCATGCTATCCAAGGGTCCCTTCAATTTGCTTTCTACCTCCATATCACCTGCATCATCATCTATAGAAGACAAGGAATCGTCCTTGCCTATGCTAGAGGAACATTCGGACAATGAATCCTTGGACAAATGCTGGAAGCTACCTCCACTTACCCCTATGTTGTTAGCATCACCAGTACCCAATTTGGATTCGGCCTTTAAATTGCAGTCTGAATCCTTACCGTTTGTAGAAGCCAATACCAACTGAGGATCCACCAATCGTTCCTTATCCACTGACCGAAAGACCCCATCATGGTCTCCTCCAAGTGCATCTGTATCCTTCCAGCAGGGCTTATTATCTTCGGCATTATTAGGGTGTACATATATAGAAATGCAAGACAAACCCCTGATCATGGCACCCTGCTGATGTTGCTGCTGCTGCCTGATGTACCCAGATCCATCGCCCTGGCCTCCAACCTGAAAGCCAACCGTAGGTCCAGAGACCAACTCTCGGGATTGGCAAGCTATTGACATTTCTCTGCAATCATATCCATTTGAAACAATCTATAACCCAAATCGAAAAAAATCACACGCCAGTTTACAAAAGAGATGACACTTAACATCCTTTAGGCCAAATTGATTAATAGCACCTAACAAAGTGTATTTCACTGCTTAGGTTTGTTCCTACGGGTGTTCAATTCCACGAGAAAAGTTTAAAGTATGGCAAATCCTAGACACCACTTTGCAAACACGGTTACTGTTAACATCATTCTGGCCTAATTGATTTGTAGCATCTATTAAAATTCATTTACTTCTCCAGGAGATTGTTTCTATGGCGTCTATTTCCAAAGAAAAATATGAAAATGTTACACAATCCTACATGAACTATTAATATTCTTTAAGCCAGAACGGTCTCTAAAACCCATCAAAGGGTATGCCTTGGAACGATTAGACGATATGATTTCTACCATTCTTTACATCAAATCAGCCTGTCGGGCCTAATTGTTTAGGTGACTGTGCCTATGGGTGTCCAATTTGATAAGAAAACATGGAAGGAAGAATTCCAAAATCCTACACCCATTTAACTAAACAAGAACATCTAAATCCATTCAAAAACTCCGATCCACCAAATCGGAACGAAAACTATAGTTACACAGAAAAATTACAATCTTAACGAAACTCAGAAATTGCACACTGAAAAAATACCATGTACCCAAAATTTAGATTATAAAACAAGCAAAACAAAAGCACAATCAAAACGTAAAAACAAGAAAAAAACCAGTGGCCTCAAGATTCAGGTAAAGAAACCAAGCATTCGAATCCCAAACTATAACCGACCCATTTGAAGAATCCACACCTGAGACTCCCTCCCCGACCAAAAAACCAAAATTCAAATGCCAAAGTCTCAGAAAACTTACTTGGAAATGTAACACCAAAATCCGCAGCGAAAATCTTCTTGGAACTGCCCGTTCTGGTTCTCGATTGAATCAACACAACGAGAAAGCAGAAAACTTGTATGGTTGTTAAATCCGTTCCTTCCTTCTCAGGCCAAGAACGAATTTGAAAATAATCCGTTCAACTACATTGATGCATTTAGTCCCAACCAAGAAAATAAAATGCAAGCCCAAAAGGAAAAAAAACCGTATTTTTCCAACCCACCGTATTGATTGAATCCCGGATAATGCCGACCGCTATAATCCCATATGCTTATCCATTTCCACGCAAAATTCCGGTGACGGCTTCACGAAATATCCGGCCTTTCCCGGTGCCGTTGTTTCTATTTCCCGACATTGCACTCACTGTCTGCCACCTGGTTCTCTTTCGTCATTGTTGACGTGTCCTCCTTATCGTTGTTTACAGCGTTTATTTTAATCCTTATCGTAGTAATAATGATAACCATGCTCGTATTATACTTTACGTATATACGGTTTCCGTGAAAGATAAGGCCTTACCGAACCACCTACCTAATGACAAGGATTTGACCATCGCTTTCTAATCACCTTTTGGATAAGCTTTCTTCATGTTCTTTTCAACTATTCATTAAAAATAGATTTTAAGTCTCTAAGCTTTGTTTTTATACTATCATATACTAGATTGTATGGTTGTCCTAGGCTTTCTATTGAAAAGGGTAGAGGTTTTGCTTGTGGGTTAGGCAAATGAAATGAAATAAAATATTTTAATAACATTCACGAGGTCATGAGAGCCTATGGAACCCAAAAACAACACAAAACCGTTAACGAAGAGAAAAGATCCTAAATAGTTTGAGATCTTCGCTCAAGGTCAGCTCTACGATAGTGGATTTTGATGATGTAGTTTGTCGATTTGACCAACCTTTCCTCCTCAAACAAGGTATTTAAGTCATCAACTTGTAAGGTGTCCTCATAACTGACACAAATATCTTTATACGTTGAGCACTCCATAACAAAGTGTCATTCTGTCTCTACCAATCCCATGTCGCAAAATCAACATATTCTTTTTTCCCACTCTTCTTTAGGAGGTTTTGCTTGTAACTTCGGGGTCTTTGTTTACCATCCCTTAAGGTTTGTTTTTCATATACTAGATTGTATGATGGAGGTTGCCCTAGGCTTTCTATTTAAAAGGGTTGAGGTTTTGCTTGTGGGTTAGGGAAAGAGTCAAGCTTGTAACTCCCAGGGTCTTTGTTTACCATCCCTTGAATTCCATGATCACATCTTGAGGCTGTATAATACATTGTGCATGGGTTTTTTAGATTTTTTTTTTTTTTTTCATTTGTAATAAAGTTTTAATCAATGTTTGTATTTGTAATGAGAGGATTGGAAAGTATTGAAGAAGATCGTTGGATTTTTCTATGGCAAGAGAGAATCTTTCAGAGTTTCTTGATTGCAATTAAACTTTGTTGACCAATGATAAAGTGGAAAACAACAAGCAATAAATACAATGACAATGATATAGTTGTGGTGGCGACAACTTGAAGCTCGAACAAAGTGTAAATGCAAGAAATAAGGTTTTGGAACTTGTTGATATAAAAGTCAAGGTAAATGCATAAAGTTTCCATGGTCCATGATAATCAAGAGAGCTATTTTTCTAGATTGAAACCGTGTCGATTTTTTATATCAAAATAGAGACAAAATAGTGCTTTGGAACTTGTTGATATAAAGGCCAAGGTAATCAAAATACAGACAAAATAGTGCCATGGTAGGGGATGAGCGATTTTGAGAGGCACTAACAATATTATTGTGTGATTTTGGATGGTATGAAGTGATTCTTTATGGTTGATTTGTGATAGTGTGTGATAATGAGTGATCTTAGATGATGGATAATGATCTAGGGGCAATGTCATTTTATACATGACCTAGGCATAAAATTTAAAAGTTTTTAGCAAGGGGTTCAACACATTTTTAGTTGAAACTAAGTCAGCTTGGACCTAGTGTGAAATTTAAATTTTGAAAACGTGAATCAAATATCTTTTGCATATTTAGCCCTAGTAGACGAAATGATATTTTATGGTCTTGAAATCGTCTAAGTAGGAGTTAAGTTATGTTTCTAAGAGTCAATTGGAAATTTGAGTCAGTGGAAGTGTCAAATCAATGAAAAACATGGCCCAAATTTAGATTATCAAATAAGCAAAACAAAAACACAATCAATGAAACTAAGTATAGGCTATGAACTTTCCACTCTTACATTTTGCCCTCAATTCAATGTGCATGTGAATCTACATGAGCAAGCATACCAAAGTTGAAAGAAAAATATGATACAACTAGAAGCAGAATAACCGAAGCAATGATCTACAGTCCAGTTGTGAACTACGCATAAACTTTAAGAATGACTAGTATAAATAGACACCCTTAATTTTATGATTTCTATACAAGATAAATTTGATGGTCCATGATGCTAGTGAAATATTTTTTACGATGCTTATTTGTTCATCATTGCCCTTCAAATATTAACATAATTCATAATAACAATAATAAAACAAAATAATCGAACTAATACACATTTTATAAAATATCCGTTGGGGTAGTGATAAGGGGTCAGGGAGGGTCGGTGGCTTCTCACTAGAATGATCATTTTTTGAGGGTGGGGAGTCCCTTTTGACCTTGCTCTCTTGACTCGAAAGATCTCAAAAACTTTAAATCATATTAAAAAATATAAATACAAATACAATACCATCTATTCCACTCTAAACACAACCTACCAAATGCAAATCCATACTATACAAAACCAGAAACCAATTAAAAAATCCAAATGCAATCATCGAACCATCAATTTTAACCCTACACCCACCAACCACCACCCATTTTGGGCCAACTACATATCCCTATACATATCCTACTTATGGTAAAAGGTCCCCATAATCCAAAAGGGATTCATTCACTATGGCCCAATGTCTAGGATCCCACATACATACGCCCTCACTCAACTACACCCGAATAATCCTTTTCCCAATAATCTTTTGGATAAGTTTTCCCACCATATATTTATTGATGTTTTTCTAATGGTGGAGAACTTGTGCTCTTGACAGGGAGGTCACAAGTTCAAATCCTGCAGGGGGTAGGGTATGTACACCTCGTATTGTGGAGCACGAGTTGGGTGCCTCCCCCATATTGGGGGAGTACGAGGGCCTCGTATTGTGGAGCACGAGTTAGGTGCCTCCCCCATATTGGGGGAGTACGAGGAGTCCCATATACTCATGGTATCGTGGACTTAAAAAGGACCTTTCCTTTCCTTTCCTTTCTCTTTCCATGGTCCAAATTGTTCCTCAACCCTGAGTGGGCCTAATGGTGGAGAACTTGTGCTCTTGACAGGGAGGTCACAAGTTCAAATCCTGCAGGGGGTAGGGTATGTACACCTCGTATTGTGGAGCACGAGTTGGGTGCCTCCCCCATATTGGGAGAGTACGAGGAGTCCCATATACTCATGGTATCGTGGACTTAAAAAGGACCTTTCCTTTCCTTTCCTTTCTCTTTCCATGGTCCAAATTGTTCCTCAACCCTTAAGCTAATAGCAAAGACTTATCATTTCCTTGGCTTTTGGGGGTCATTTTCTATTCAACTACAACCAAACGTCTTGGACTATTCCCATGTTAATAACGTGTTTGGATAGACCCATGTGAAGATGGATGCTTTATTGGTCCTTGTTGTATTTCAAATCTAGTGGCACGTGGAGGTGCTGGTGGATGAGGGACATGAGGGTCAACTAGAAGGGCCTTTCATTTCCTTGCAATATCTTTAAGGTCAAAGTTCCCATTCATTTAAGGCAAATTGCATTGAATTTGAGTGCACTTAAAGGTATAGAAGCTCTGGTTAAAAATAATGAATACTAGTGACTGTTGCCCAACCATTGACATTGCCCTTTCCTACACGTTATAACTTCGACAATTTAACACAACATATTCATCTTCTGTGGTGGCCTTTTGACAATGTTTAAAGCTTATCGTTTCCTTTTTAAAAGCTAAAATCTTTATCTAGAAACTTGAATTTATATTTTTATATAGTGTATTATTATATTATGAGGGAGTATGTATTTAAATTGGAAGTTGTTTTTTTAAGGTTTTATAAATTGGAGAATTTGACTTGTCAAAGTTATCCGAGGGTTGAGCCTAATTTAATTACACCTCTAAGGAATTGTAATCTTAGTAGGTGGTAAAGATAAAATCTTTGATTAGAATGGTTCACTTAGGGTGGGGTCCCATGGACAGGGTTTTCTTAAAACAATTCAATAGGTGCTACTGAGATTTTTTAGAAATTTTAAAGTGGGTGGTCCCATGAATTTTGTAGTCTAGTTAAACTTAAAAGTTTAAGCTTCAAAATTTATGGAAGTTGGTAGTCTCATGAATTTTATTATTTTGCATATTCAATTCACTAGAGTAAATAAATATAAAATAATAAAAAAATGATTGGTGGGAATTTAAAAACTCTAGATGATTGACAAGTGGCAAAAAAAAAGGCTAAGTTGGTGGGACAATTTCTAGCCCCATCCCAAATGCCTTCCCTCAGATTTTCAAACTAAAAAGAAGGGGCTGCTAATATTAAGGGAAAGATTCTAATTAATCGTGTAGCATATTTGGTTTTTGCTCATGGGATCCCCTGCTCCTTCAAAATAGGTCTTAAAGCCCCCCATAGGACCCTAGCCTTAGAAAATTGGTAGTTGTTTGATATTGCGGAGGCGAAAGGTGCATGTTTTCATGCTTTCATGATTTTATTGCATGATTCAAGCACACATGTGTATGTTCCTAAGGGAGGATTTTTTCATAGCTAGTTATCTCAAGTGGCATCATGTCCTTAAGATTTTGATTTGTGTGTCTTGAATTATGCATTTAAGGACATCATCATGTGACTTTCATTATGAATTAGTGACATCTCATATTAACATTCAATCTCACAAAAAACTAGTTTCAATTTACATCAAGTGTAATTTATGCAATTACGTTATTATCCAATATTCTTTGTTTATTTGTTTTGATATATTGTTAAATCAACCCAAGGGATTGATTGTCATCAAGGAAGTTTCATATTTCCCTTTGTACATAGTAAGAAGTATAAATTTCATAATGACAAAATTGCACTAGTTAGACTAGATTGTTGGTGTGATCTAGTCCTAGGCCCCAAGATTCATTCATCACTAGTGTATGATCATTAATTTAATTATAGATTTTATTTATTGGTTTTATGTCATAGTGTCAAAATAGTTAAACATCGACATCACATCAAATTCCAAGTAAGCCCCAATTCCTCTCACTTTCATTTATCATTTCTATTTATTTGTTTCAATATCTCAAATCTCAATTCATTAATTAATCTAGATTATATTTTCAATTATTTAACTTTACCATCTACTTAGATATCTAAATTAATGCAGGGTGCATTTTAACTTACCTACACTTTAGTCAAATCCATATGACCTTTCCCCACCTATAGTTTCACCCTAAGCATCCTTCCTTCTTTTTTGATTTTAGATTTGATCTTATGAAATTTTTATTTTCTCAAATGGATCTTCCTATGTCATCACTCATGGCAGATGTACAAAATTGCTCAATAATGATACATTCATTTATACATGATAAATCATGATGATGCATCCAATGCATATACTAGAAATGATGGTATATCTATGATGTTATTCTTTGTGATGCCTCATGTTCCTCTCTTAGCTAGGTTTATCCTCCTCATGATGCACATATGCTATAAAATCCCAACTTAGATTGGCTTGACATTATTTACATATGCATGATTTATAACTTTATCTTCATTGTTTGAGCTAGCAAAAGGTTTCAATTATGTCCTAGGGGTAGGGTCATTAGGTGATTTAAGTAGTGTCCCACACATCTTAGTTTTGAATCCTAATTTGTCCATGGCATGTAGAGTAAGTTATTTTTACATTATTCAAAGGTAATAGAGGCTTGCCCCATTAAGTTCATAGCACTGAGAGGATGCTCTAAATTCTTGGGCTCCTAATTCCTTTGTTATTAAAATGGTTTGAATTATTGCATATACAACTAATTATACAATGGTGTGACATATTTATTTCAATACTTTTTATCTCATTATTTAAAATATTTTGGTGTACATGGGCACAAAAGGTATCTTAGCTTGTTTTTGATTGATGTCATCCTCTAATGCCCATTCCATAGAGCACATAATGGATTCTTATAATATTTTTAATGATGCATCTCCTAAGGATGTCTTTTATTACTATCCTCTTGTACTACATGATGTTGTATTTAATAATGTTGATATCCCTCATATACCTAATGATAGTACTTCCTCTATATCCTTGGATTCATTATCTCTTGATGGTTTATCTAGTGACGAGCTTTAAGATAATTTATCCTCTCCATCACATGATGTTACTGATGACTTTTTTCCTAAAGCATGCTTATATAGTGATGGTGATATTTAAACCTCTAGTGACCATTCTATGGATGATCTTATGGATTTATCTACATTTCTTGTTGATACAATATTTTAGATACTCATGATGATTTTTATATGGACTATTCATTCTTATGATGCATCTTTTGAGAAATGTGATGTACATCATTATCATGTTATTTTATTTATATAGTCAATCAACCAACATGATCAAACAAATAGCCTTGAAGTACATGAAGAAGAAGAACCTCACAATAATATATTTTATTTTTATGTTACTCATTTGAATATGATGTCCATTTTATTGATATGATTAATCCATTATAGCTTCCTCAACTCCCACACATGGAATATATATAATAATTCTATAGGGAAAATTATTGATGATGAAAAAAATCCTCATATGGTGTGTTATATTTTTGTAGCCCCTAGATTCTATACATCCTACTCATAGTTTACTTATAAGTTCTCCAAAGTCATCCCAAACACTAAGTACTTCATGTCACTCACCTTTCCATACCGTGCCTAGTTTTCCCTCCACTTCTTTGGTCCATGACCATTCAAGATTCCTTTATTCCTCATTTTTTAAAATCCTTATATACCACACTCACAACCACACCTTCCATTCAGGTATTGTATTAAATCTAGCCATACTAACTTTATATATCAACCTATTTACATTCATCCTTTCCCCACACACATCCCATTTATATTGACCACTCCTCCTTTGTCCACACATATCCTATTTGTTTATACCTTTCCTTTCTCTACTCATATTCCTTTTGTTTCTTCTATTCATCTGTCTACTCCTATTCCAGTTATAACTCATATTGTTTTGTGAACCTAGTATATTACCTAACTAGTTTCCTATTAGGTTCTATTCACACTTACATACTTAATCTTACTTAGGTCTTTTAATTTTTGTGTCTCATATCATAGGATTAAGACACTTGTCATGATTTCAGTTTGTATTAGGGTTTCATCCTTGTCTTTATAGCAAGGCTTTCCTCATCATATATTGTACCAACTTCATTTATTCATCTAATGAATTCCCTAGCTTCATAGTATTTCTATTACTTCACTCTTGTGTGGAAGGGTTTTTGGTTTCATGTGATCCTTGCCTCATGTGGTGTTGATTGACAACTCTTACATGGTATCAGTGCTATAGATCTATAATTCTCTCCTTATTTTTTGAGAGTTTTGGCCAAGATATTTTAAACGATGCATCCTCATGCCAAATGAACCTCATAGTTCAACTTAAAAGCCAAAAACCTATAAATTGATATAAATCTGAATAAGGTTTCATGCCAAATAATATTAGAGCTTTTTGGGGGTTTATAAAAATATCATAAAAAAATTGTATGGTTGTATGGATCCATACAACTTCATATATGTGTACAATAATCATACGTTATAGTATAATTTCCACCACCATCACTCTATAAATTATCATATTTAGGGGAAAATTCCTACCTATGTCATCCTTATGTTGACTTAATATCATCCCTAGTACAAATTCATATCTTTTTTTAATTTGTTTTTGTAGGTATAGGCCTATAGAGGGAAATGTCATCATAAATTTTGCAGGTTTTTAAAACCCCTATTTATATCAACAAGTGAGGGAAAGTTTTAACTTGCAAAGAGAGGCTAAAACCCCCAATTCCTTAGGGTGCTCCACCCCTCTATCACTTAGCTTGTATTTTTCCCTCTAGTCCCTGCCACTCAACTAGAGCTAGTGGTGTTTCCTTGTAGCTTCCCCAATAGTGCCAACAATATTTTTTTAAACCATAAAGAGATTTTTTTGGAGTCGTAACTTAGACATATAGGATCATTTTCAAAAACAAATAAGTGTTGGAAAGTTGGTTCTATGTACTTTGTAGCCATATATATATATATTTATAATTTTACCTCAAGCGCCTATTATTTTAGTTTGAATTGAACTTTTCTATGTTGACCTATAATTTGCATATTTTACAAAATATGGGACCATTTTTTATGTTGTGAAAGTTCTAATTTCCAACATGTTTTGATCTATAATCTATATATAAGAAGTATATCATTGTAAAATTATGGGTTTTTCAATTCACCCTTCCAAAATCACCCTAAAGAAAGGGAACTATAAATCTTGGTAAGACTACATCTTGAAAAATATTAGGTGGCTTCATCTCTTTCCCCATCTCTATGGACTTGTCCCTAAACTAGGTACACCTAATCAAAAGGTAACTTGAGGAAATAGGAATGATCATGTCCTTGGATTGATTGGCACTAGTGTTGATTCTAACACTGTGTGTTCCATCTCATATATAAATTGAGTGTCCACAAAATTTTTGGACTAGAATCTGGGATATCTTTGGAGACCCACATCATTTTTCATTCTTGGATGATCATGTTATGAATGGTCTTGTGCCCCTTGATGATTGTGGTAACCTACAAATTGATGATGATGCAAAAGAGCAACTTGATTAGTTGGTGAGTATTGATAGTTGTGATCACATTGAGGCTTATTATATCCTTTTCCTTTTATAGAGTCATCCTTTGATTTAAATGTGTCATCTTCTTTATATGTGACTCATTATCCTAAGGCAGAGGATTCTTGCATTCTAGCATTACCATATCCATCTCTACGTTTTCATATCCATACATCTTGTGTGGACACATCATCATGGGGTGTTTAGTATAGTTGGATGTCATACATTGAGATCAAATCTCTATAACTTATTTCTTTGAGTGGTTCTTTGCAATAGATACATCATAGTCTTTCATATTTGGCACATTATGATGAGTACTTGGTAGATATTGCGGCTTTTATTTTTGAGTCCCATATTATAGATTTGATAGACATATAATTAGGGACATCCATATTCTATTTTTTGATAGCCCTATCATAGCTATTGTCATAACATCTTTGTCTTTGGATCTTGTTCTTCATTCATTTACACATGGTCTTGTCTTGTCACCTTCTTCATTTATTAGTCCTGTACCTGATTTGATTGTGGCATACTTTTATACAAACATGGTGACACTTGAGTATATTTTAGAGACATCAACAACAACATCATGCATCATGATCTTTCTTCCTTAATGGAAATACATATTGCATCTCTATTTAGTTTTGTTCTTCCCAAAGGGAGGAATTTTTTTTGGCAGTCTTGGATCTTCATTATCATTCTTTGTTGAGAATCCGCCATCACTACAAGAGATTACACGTTATTATGGGTCTACATTGGTGATAGAGGTAGTCCTTGAGGGGTCATGTTGAGTCCCCTTTCTTTCATTTGTAAATGTTTTTTTGCATCTTTTTTTCTTTTGGAGGGGGGTTGTTTCTTATGGGTTTTCTCCTTTATCCCACTTGGGGAAGATTTTTTTTTACATGGGTATCCAACAAAAAAATTTAGAACTAGGACCCATCCTTGCATCTTTGTGCATATTTGTGTCATACTCATTAAGTTTCACTTAAGGGGTGTGTCGATGTGAACATGGAATATTACCTAACCAATTTCAGATTGGCTCATATTTCACTTACATACTTAAGCTTACTTAGGTCATTTAATTTTTGTATCTAATATCATAGGATTAAGATACTTTTCATGATCTTATTTTGTCCAAGTTTCCATCTTGGGCTTTATAGCAAGGGTTTTCTTATTGTATAATGTACTAGTTTCATTTATGCATCTAATGAATTCTTTAGCTTTATTGTATTTCTATGGTTTCTCTCTTGTGTGGAAGGTTGTTTTAGTTGCACATGATCCTTGGATCCTATGGGCTTGACTGACAACTCTTACACATACACCATCTAAATTTTTTAGCCACCATCATGAGTGAGTTACAAAAGATAAATAATTGTATTAATGAGTTATAAAAACCTCTACAAGAGATCATAATATTTAAGCGAGTTAAAACATAGTCTATTGGCATATGACATATTAGCTTATCCTTTACAAATTGGATTTGTGGTGTCTAGTTTTATAACATAGGATGATAGAGGTGATCCTCTAACACATATACATTCCTTTAACGAAATATATTTTGACTACATTTATGATGAATGCTTACTTTCTATATTATTTTCGCAAAGCTTGAAAGATTATGCATTTACTTGGTTTTATTTTGTATCACACACTAATTAAATCCTTTGGATATTTATCCAACTCCTTTTGAACTATTTTCCAATACAATATTACTCCTAAAGTTACAATATACAAATAGCACAAAAAAAAAGCAATATATGAGACAATCGATGATTATGTGCTAAGATTTTAAATTATCTTAGTTTAAATAAGTTTTAGATTCTACCAAAAGTTGAGATTGAAAGATTATTTATTCATAGTCTCCTCCCAATAACCAAAGAGAAAGTTCGGTTGGCTAAGTAATTCCGTTGCAGCTCGGCTGGTCACGAGTTCTAGTCTCCCCCGTCTCATGGTACCGGAGGGTGTGTCGCGCCAGCGCCGCCGGTCACGTTAAAAAGTTTACCAGGCGTACTGCAGTTTATAGGGGGGTCGTGCTACCCGATTCCTGCAATCTAATAATAAAAAAAAAAAAACCAAAGAGAAAGTAATACATACATATGCTCCATTTTTAAAAAAATTTCATGTGTAGAACATTATAAGATTATATTGTTAGAAACTAATCTTTTGCACTATATTGTCTCTATAACTTCTTCTCATTTCCATAAGTTTCACTCAAAATTAAATTAAAAAAATGGGGTCAATGAGTTTGGATTAAAAAAAATGAATGCTATTTGTGATCACCATGAAAAAATCATTCAACTAAATTTAAGAGGGTGTGGAAAGTTTACTATATTAGTGGATATTCCATGTGTAGTGCTATGATAATTATGACAAGATCAACTTATCATGTATTACCTTCTAAACCAATTGATACATGTAAAGGGGTTTCACCAAAATTCAATCTAGTTCTTTGGTGATTATTATTGAATACATGGACATAGTATGGGTAGGTTTACAACTCTCAAGATCAAACCTCAAGACCTTGTTGCCAATAATGTGATTCAAGTTGAGACATTCATAAACTGAAAATATATTTTTAACACTTTAGAATGATAAGTATAATGGAGGATAAATGGATGAGAAGGACCCCCTAATACTAGTTATACCAATCATATTCATTTTTGAAAAATCAATACCACATACAAATATATCAAATATAATGAAAATAAAAAGAAAATCTATATGCAATTGAGAATTAACATTATATGATGTAGTGGAATGATAGTTGATATTAGACCTTGAATGGGCATTATCATAGAAACAAAGGGGTTTTGTAGAGAATCAAATAAGACCCAAGTTATATTATTAACTACACATTCTCATGATCATGATAAACAAAAGAAACATCTAAATTTAAAAATATCAAAATCAAGAAACCTTAACCAAAATATTGACAACATCTAGACTAGTATCTCTAACAATAACATCAAAATAAACTTATTTATATCCCACCTTTTCTCATAAAGACACACTTTATAGTTATACGTCATCACCATCATCTAGGAATCATAGCATTATAGAGGATATCCCCATAGGGCATTGATTTATTAGAGACACTTTTATCCTATTTAGGTAGATCTATTACCACCTAAAGTACACATAAATTATTAGTCATCCTCTTTCACATTCCTAGCATGTACTTATTTATTAATATATATTATCTATTTAATTCAAGTTCTTTTAATTGTTTTCACTTGATCTTGCCACTTAGGGGGATTTGCATGTTCCATGTTTCTATTCTTTCTTCCATGGGGAGAAAATGTGGGTGTATTTTTTCATTCAAATATTCCATACACATTGACCAATCACATAAGTACATATATCTCAAGTAGGCATTTCTTATGTAGTTTATTTTAGAAATAATATTTAGTTTCTTTCAACATTATACATAGTTTTAATACTCAATTTTAGTCACAATCTTCTTTTATTTTTTCTCCTGATCAAATCATAGGTACTGCTTTGTAGTACAAATAATTCAAGGGGTGCTTATTAGTACTAATTCTATTTCTACTTTATGTACAAATTCACATATTATTTTTTATTTGATATTATGGTAACCCAATGGTTGCCTACTACATATTGGGGATAAAGGGGGCATGCACTTGTTAGAAGGTTTCTTAGATTTCTAGATTCTAGAGATTCTATATCCTTTTAATCAAAATTATTTCATCCATTTCTACTTTGGTGTATTTTCTTACTTAGATTTACTTGCACAATAAATCATGGAAACAATATACAGATAAGTGCATACTTGAATCTTTCACTTCTATTGTTTACACCACTTTGTCTAAAAAATAATAATGTATGATTATAGCACACATGCTTATGTTCTTAAGGGGTTCCCTTCTAGAATTACCTCACCTAAGCCACCATGGGTCCTAAATTTTTTTATGTTATGTGTTTAGGGTTGTGCATTTAAGGATGCCATCCTAAGACACTTTCATTATTGACTAGTTGCATCTCACATTTAGATAAATTATTGCATATATTATCAATCTTAGTTTACACCAAGCATATTCCACTTGATTACATCAACATCCATTATTCTTTGTTTCTCTATTTTGACCTTTTTATTCATCAACCTAGAGGTCTTATTATCATCAAAGAAGTTTCATATTTCCATTTGTACACAATAATCTCCCCCTGGTTCTTCTTAGAGCCACATTGCTCTTAGATATAGATATACATTTAGGTAAACATTCTCTTTAGGTACTAAAGAATAGATTTTATTTCAAATGAAATTGTGCCAATAGGATAAAATCACACTAGTTAGGCGAAATCATAGGTGCAATCTACCACTAGGCATCCAAAAATTAAGATCTATTTGTCACTACATTTTTATCATTAATCCAATTGTAAATTTCATTTATCAGTTCTCTTTCACAATGTCACAATAATCAAAAATAAAATTCACAATGAATTACTTGTTATCCCTAATTCCTCTCTTTCAATTATCATATCTATTTATTTGTCTTAGTGTCTCAAATGTCAACTCATTGATTAATTTAGAGACTAGTTTCTATTATCATTTAACCATCTATTTAGAGATTTAATTAATGTAGGGTGAACTTTATTTTCCTATTAAAATTAAGAAATTAAATGTGTGTATATTATTGCATGGGTTTTATGGTAAATATGTGTATTTTATAAAGGAAATTTAAAGTGGATTAGTTGTATATCTCATTGAAATTATATAAGCTCAATGAAAAAACAAACCCCTTGTTACATACAAATGAGGTTATATACAAAATTGATCTTATATACCAAATTTTATTAAAATATCAATACACACATACACATGTATGTATGTGTATACCTATGTGTATATATATATGTATATTTATGTATGTAGATATATTTATATTTATATTTGCAAGTAAAAATGTATATAATAGCAAATAAAACTACTTCAATTTACTACATAAACTTAAATCTAAATATGAAACACATTTTACATAATTATACTTTTCTTAAACAACATAATTTTGAAGGATTTACAAATAATTGATCCTAAAATAAAAATAATACTAACAAGGGCTTAAAACAAGAAAGGAAAGCAAATAAAATAAAATATATGAATATTAAGTAATTGATGATAATATATAGTTTAGAAAAATAACACGATCACAAGTATTGTGTTATAAATGTGTAAGCAAGTTTAATTATTATAATTCTTTAAGCACACTTCTCCATAAAAATAAAATAAACAATTAATAATTAAGTTACCTAAATTTACCTAAAAGAAACTAGTTTTCTACACTCAGTATTTATATCATAGACAAAATAATTTGACAAAGACTTATAAACTATATAAATAATATTCACTAGTTATAATGAAGGGTAAATCTATCATTTAATTATAATCACAATTATATAAAGATGGAATTGGGAGTATTAATTAGATATTATCTGGAATAAAAAGTCTTAGTCTAGTTAATCATGGTGAATTCAACTAAGTGGATAATCATTTACATTATTATTTATATACATATTACATCTTTTAAGAAAATTATGTAAACTTGTGTATAGTCATTAATGTGTATATGTGTTATCTACTAAGATTTCCACTTAAGATTGACTAGGAAATCAATGGAAGAGGAATTGAATACCACCTTATTTAATCACAACTTCCTTCACTCCAAAAATAAAGTAGTGATGGAAGAATCTTATGTTTATTTAAAAAGAAGAATGATATGGCTATTGTTAAATCTAAAGTGATATAACAAAGATGTTGAACCAAGGGTTTTAAAAATATCCAAATTAGAGTTGTATTATGTACCAATAATCATAAGATTGTTTCAAGACGTGGAAAATAAGATGCAAAATAATAAAAATCAAATGATGTCATACAAAAGAAGAAAGAAACAAGTGAGAAAATAGATTGAACCAAAAAGAATAAAACTTGAAAGTCCAAAATTGATTACAACTTGATCAACACTTATTCAAAGATTTATAGAAAGAAACTTGTGTGGAACACCCCCATAGAATAACCAGTGTATATAGGATTATAAATAAAACATAAACATGATTTTATTATTATCATTGGGAAATATCATTTAAACAAAATATATTGTTTACATTCAAAATAATATATAGTTTATTATTTAACTAATCTATGGTGGGAGCAGAGTGATTAGAATTTATAATTTGAATATGGGGATGGATGTGTGGAGAATTATTGATAATAATTTTTATTTTTTCATCACTTCCTCCAAAACTATTATTTTGTCCCAACAATGCAAATCTAGGTGACCTATCTTTTCTACAAAATAAGTAATGTTTAGTGAATTATTTTTAATAAATATAACATGTCACATAGAATAAAATATAAAGATATTCCATAGATAGTGGAAGTCATCCACAAACCATAAGTTGCCATCAAGTAGTGACCATGTCCTCTTCCATGGTATCTTATGTCCATTGATCTTGAAGAAAATGATTTATTTGGCGAAAATAAAATGGATTATGAAGGGAAAATGGACCAAATAATTCAATGATTTATTTTGTATGGCCATATTTCATATTCAACTAGTTCATATGAATGAAGTGATGAAACTTGTAAATGGACCTATCATCCTAGAATTTAGAAATCAATGTAGAAATGTTACAATAATAACTTATACAAAATTATGCAAATATAAAATTATGTATCAAATATTATCCGCATAGATGATTAATGTGATTGCACATTCAACATAAAAGCATAATCAACAATACCATAGATGAGACTATATTTACTTGGAGAAACCCTTTTGAAAAAAACTCCACACTAGGAAGAGAGCAAGTATATTATTAATCTTCAAGGAGAGGTGTACAACAATACACTTCACTATAATTCTCTAAGCAATCCAACACACCTATTATCTATAATTGAACACATGAAACTACTATCTAAGGCTCCAATTTATACAAAAATTGTGAGAGGGAAAACCATTGTGGTATCTCGAAAAAATAGATAGAAACCACTTGCAAAATCCCACACCATTCTTAGTGGACAACCCATAAACATAGTAAAATGTAGCAAAATTTCACATGGCCTTCACATGGGTGCCTAACCCACAACCAATTAGATTTGGTCAATCCCACGTGCTCTAGAACTCTCTAATGGTTCCACCAACAACAAAATAGGACATGCAACTACATGCACACTTGGGCACCCAACTATGGAAGACATGCAAAAGACAATTGTCAACATGCATTAACATGAAAATATACATGTACCCCACTCCCAAAGTAGACACCACAAAATAATATTCCTCCAATATGTCTTGTAACCACCACCAACATGTGTCAACCTCTATGGAATGCAATTGTACAATATGTAATAGGAAGTAAATATTAAATATTTTAGTCTCTCATGTCCTCGAGAATGCATTCCAAGAAACATGGAGACACATGAAATAAATTAGGATAGTAAGGTTAATGTCACCTATCGTAACACTATAGACACCTTTGCAAAAAAACCTTCAACCACTCCCACAATATAAAAATATACCTCCATGAAGCCACAAAATGGAATCTAGATTTTTACACTCATAATGGCACTCAAAAATGGAATTCTAAAAATTCAAACCAACAATCTAACTCAATTGGCTTTGATACCATGAAAATGGAGCCAAGAAAACTGAGTAGAAATGCCAATATCAAAAGAGAAACCAAATACAAGAGATTGTAGGTCGAATTGATGTACATTAATGACATGAGGTGAATATAAGAGAAATTAACAAACCAAATTATAAGTTTTAAAGAGAAAGGTTTGTTCAAATTTTGCAACAAACTAGAGGTAATTAGGAGTTATTTTCTACTTAAATCCAACTTACCAATAGTAAAAGTATATCCATCTAACCAAGATTAATGTGTGTGAGAAAAATAAATCAGTGAGATAAAAACCCCACACTAACACATATGTCCATATTTCGTGCTTCGTGAAGAGCATGCATGCCTTTAGAAATTACTACATGTAAAGTAAAAAACTATCTTTTTAAGAAAGTTATCCTTATCTTCAAGTTATATATTGACTATGAATCAATATGTTTTCTATTAGAAGTGGGGCACTAAAATGTTACATGTTATGAAAACATAAGCTATAGAAAATAGAAAGTGATAGACTTCCTTTCATTGTTTAATATTATTTATTAGCACATTTTATTTTAAAAGAGGTTGATTTTTTTTTGTTATAAATTCTTCAAATTCGGGGTATCCATGATAAAATAACCTTCTTTTATGATACAAATTTAAAATTAAAAAGTGAAAATAAATTATTTAAAAATATTTAGAAAGATAAGAGTATCAAAGAAAAGAAAAAAAAAATTAGTATCACTCCTAAACTTGAGCATCCACTTTATCCATACAAATACTATTTGTCAGTTTCAAAAAGAAACTTATGATTGCAAAACTAAGAACCAATTGACATGACCTACATAGTGAAATTGATAGATGAATACTCTAAAAATACCTTAGATGAAATATTATGTGTAATGCTTAATTTAAATGAATGTTAGGATAAAAATGATTTTCTAGTATCATTACTAGTATACAATGACATGAGACATTCTTATATTGATATTTATAATCGTAATTTGATTAACAAACTCTTAAATTAAAATAGCTAAATAAATCTTGTTGATTTTATTTTTGGTTTAAAGGTTCATTAAATCAATAATCTACATAAGCACATAGGATCGTGATAGGTTTAATTACTTATGATCTTGACAATTTTGGACTTGTTACTTTTTTTTCCTAAGCACTTTGATTGAAAAATTTGCAAAGTTTTTGAAGACTTATACTTAAGTAGAATTAAATTGTGAAGGCTCTTCAATTGGGAAGAATCTAAGGATTGTGAAGGTGATTAAATTATGAAGAATAAAAACTTGTGATTATATCTCATGCATAGAAAAAAGTTTGGGTTAACAATGAAGGGTAATGACTATTATATTGGCATCAATTGTAAGGTTGATAATTCATAAAAGTATATTTTTGATAAACTAAATGATAAAATACAAGAAGGTAATCAAAACCATGAAGGTCTTTCAAAGAAAATGGAGGAGTTCTCTATATGAGTGGATAATCTTTCATCTATTGGTTTCACCTTACATGATAAAAGAATGATAATTAGGTAAAATCTTAATACATCTGAAATGTTCATCGCATTGTTAACATCATTAATTAGAAAAATATCAATACAACTACTTCTATTCATAAAAAAATTAAGTGATAATTATTACCATTATATATTATAATATCTATTAAGAATGAAATATATCAATTATTATATTAGTATCAAGTGTAAGGATGATACTTCATAAAGTATCTTTTTGGCAAAATAAATGACATGAAAGACAAGAAGGAATGTAATAAAAATCATAAGGGTCTTTCAAAGAAAATGGAGGAGATCCCTATATGAGTGGACAATCTTTCATCCATTGATTTCACCTTACATGATAAAAACATGATTATTAGGTATATTTCAAATACATCTAAAATGTTCACCACATTGTTAACAACATCATTAATCAAAAAAATATTAGTGCAATTAACTTCTATTCATAAAAAAAAAGTGATGATTATTATAAATTATAATATCTATTAAGAATGAAGGATACCTACTATTATATTAGTGCCAAATATAAGGTCAAATTTAAGGATGATACTTCATAAAGTATCTTTTGTTAAATTAAATGACATAAAAGAAAATAATGAAGGTAATAAAAATCATGAGGGTGTTTCAAAGAAAATAGAGGAGATCCTTACATGAGCAGGTAATCTTTCATCTATTGATTTCACCTTACACAATAAAAACATGATTATTAAATAAATTTTGAAAAATCTAAAATAATCACCGCAATGTTACTACCATTATTAATCGAAAAAATATCAATACGACTATTTCTATTCATTAAAAAATTAAATAATAATTACTATTATTATATATTATAATATCTATTGATTTTGGGAGATTATCAAAGTGGATCTCTTGGAGGTGGTTTAGGAGTCGCAAAGGAATAAACAAATGCTAAGATCCATGAAATCCACTTTTCTAGATCTTATTCCTAAAAGGGAAGGTGCTAATTCTTTGGACCATTTTAGACCCTTACTCTCTGCAATGTGATTTAAAAAAAAATATTACTAAATTGATTGCAGAAAGGCTTAAGCGTTGGCTCAACTCTTTGATTTATGAAGAGTAGGGTGGATTTGTTGCTAACAAATTTTTTTTGGATGAGATTGTGATTGCTACTAAGGTCATTCACCCTATGGAAACCTCTAAGGGGAAGGCCATGTTCATCAAAATAGATATGGAAAAGCTTATGATAGGGTCAAATGGGCCTTTTTGCAAAAAATTCTCTTGGCCTTTGGATTTGGTAGTGAGTGGGTTAATTGGATCTTGAGCTGTGTAACTTCTACTTCATTTTTGGTTCTTATCAATGATGATCCATTTAAGTTATTTGAAGCTTCCAGAGGTCTTTGTCAAGGGGATCCTCTATCTCCTTGTTTGTTTATTATTATGGCTGAAGCCTAGTAGGGACAATTTATCAAGTCTCATGTTAGACAAGGGTTGATTTAGGGTTGGAGTTGGGGCAATAGTTTTCCTCATTCTCACCTTCAATTTGTAGATGATACAACCTTGATGGGCATGGCCAGAAAAGATGAAGCAGTGAATTTAAGGAAAACTTTGGACATCTACTTGGCTACCTCTGGTCAAAATATTAATGAGGACAAGTCATCTATTTTATTCTTCAATACTCCTCAACTTATTCAAATCAAGATTACTTGGATTATTTGATTTCAATTGGTTATTTTCCTTTGATTTATCTGGGGATTCCCCTTTCTGTGGGATCCCAACTCAAATATTTTTGGCAAGATGTTTTGGATAAGTTTCATAGGAGGGTAAGTAATTGGACTTGTAGATGGATTTCATCTGTTGGGTGAGTGATCCTTTTGAAATTGGTGGTTCAAGCTCTTCTTATTTATAGGTGCTTTGTGCAAGTTACCCTTACGAGCTTTTTTAAGGAGTTTGATGTCATTTCCCACCAATTTCTTTGGGCGAGCAATCTGTTCTCTTCAAAGTGAAGCCTGGTTAAGTGGGAATATGTTTGCAAGCTGAAACAAGAGGGAGGTATCAAGCTCAAGCCTATGGGTTTGAATGGTTAGGTTTTAACCACCAAATTATATTAGCAATGGTGCACTTTTAAAGATTAGGATTGGGCTAGAATAACTCATAAGTACCTTTGGGGGGTGAATACCTTTGATGTTCCTTAGTGTTGTCTTTTGGGGGAGGGGTCTATGATTTGGGATACTCTCAAAATAGGGGTGAAGTTGATCAAGGAGGGTCTATTTTGGATTTGCAATAAGGACTCTAAGGGTCTTTTCTGGTATGATTATTAGGATGGTTATCCCCCTATCATATCAACGTATCCTCATTTACAACCCCTCTATAATAGTCTGCTTGAAATTGGTTGGAGTAAGGTGGAGGAATTTAAAACTGTTTAGGTTTTGGGTCAGGTGGAGGTGTCTCGTTGGAAGGATCCTCAAGAGTGGTCATCGAGAGGTACTAAGGAGGCATAACAAGAGATAGCTAAGATTTTGGCTAGTAGAATGTGCAATTTCCTTAAGGGGAGGGATACTCTAGCTTGGGGCCCTGATTCAAAGGGAAAATTATCAGTTTCCTCGAGGTACTTGGAGTCGGATAGAAAGTTGCATGGGAAGGTTGGTGTCCCTTAGTGGAAGTAGGTATGGAATAATTTTTCTTGACCCAAATTTAATTTCTTTTTATGGACTTGTCAAAATATTAATGAGGACAAGTCATCTATTTTATTCTTCAATACTCCTTGACTTATTCAAATCAAGATTACTTGGATTATTTGATTTCAATTGGTTCTTTTCCTTTGATTTATCTGGGGATTTCCCTTTTTGTGGGATCCCAACTCATATATTTTTGGCAAGATGTTTTGGATAAGTTTCGTAGGAGGGTAAGTAATTGGAATTGCAGATGTATTTCATCTGTTGGGTAGTGATCCTTTTGAAATCAGTGGTTCAAGCTCTTTTTATTTATAGGTGCTTTGTGCAGGTTACCCTTATGATATTTTTTAAGGAGTTTGATGTCATTTCCCACCAATTTCTTTGGGTGAGCAATCTGCTCTCTTCAAAGTGAAGCCTGGTTAAGTGGGAATCTGTTTGCAAGCTAAAACACGAGGGAGGTCTCGAGCTGAAGCCTATGGGTTTGAATGGTCAGGTTTTAACCGCCAAATTATATTAGCAACAATGCACTTTTCAAGATTAGGATTGGGCTAAAATAACTCATAAGTACCTCTAGGGGGTGAATACATTTAATGTGCCTTAGTGTTGTCTTTTGGGGGAGGGGTCTATGATTTGGGATACTCTCAAAAGAGGGGTGAAGCTGATCAAGGAGGGTATATTTTGGATTTGCAATAAGGACTCTAAGGGTCTTTTTTGGTATGATTATTAGGATGGTTATCACTTTATCATATCAACGTATCCTCATTTACAACCCCTCTATAATAGTCTGCTTGAAATTGGTTGGAGTAAGGTGGAGGACTTTAAAACTGTTCAAGTTTTGGGTCAGGTGGAGGTGTCTCATTGGAAGGATCCTCAGGAGTGGTCATCAAGAGGTACTAAGGAGGCACAACAAGAGCTAGCTAAGATTTTGGCTAGTAGAATGTGCAATTTCCTTAAGGGGAGGGATACTCTGGCTTAGGGCCCTGATTCGAAGGGAAAATTATCAGTTTCCTCGAGGTACTTGGAGTTGGATAGAAAGTTGCATGGGAAGGTTGGTGTCCCTTGGTGGAAGTAGGTATGGAATAAATTTTCTTGACCCAAATTTAATTTCTTCTTATGGAATTGTCAAAATATTAATAAGGAAGGTTCATCTTTTTTATTCTTCAATACTCCTCGACTTATTCAAATCAAGATTACTTGGATTATTTGATTTCAATTGATTCTTTTCCTTTGATTTATCTAGGGATTCCCCTTTCCATGGGATCCCAACTCAGATATTTTTGCAAGATGTTTTTGATAAGTTTTGTAGGAGGGTAAATAATTGGACTTGTAGATGGATTTCATTTGTTGGGTGAGTGATCCTTTTGAAATTGGTGGTTCAAGTTCTTCTTATTTATAGGTACTTTGTGCAGGTTACCCTTATGAGATTTTTTAAGGAGTCTGATATCATTTCCCACCAATTTCTTTGGGCGAGCAATTTGCTCTCTTCAAAGTGAAGCCTGGTTAAGTGGGAATTTGTTTGCAAGCTAAAACAAGAGGGAGGTCTCGAGCCCAAGCCTATGGGTTTGAATGGTCAGGTTTTAACTGCCAGATTATATTAGAAGCATGCACTTTTCAAGATTAGGATTGGGATAGAATAACTCATAAGTACCTCTGGGGGGTGAATACCTTTGATGTGCCTTAGTGTTGTCTTTTGGGGGAGGGGTCTATGATTTGGATACTCTCAAATGAGGGGTGAAGCTAATCAAGAAGGGTCTATTTTGGATTTGCAATAAGGACTCTAAGGGTCTTTTCTGGTATGATTATTAGGATGGTTATCCCCTATCATATCAACGTATCCTCATTTACAACCCCTCTATAATAGTCTGCTTGAAACTGGTTGGAGTAAGGTGAAGGACTTTAAAACTATTCAGGTTTTGGGTCAAGTGGAGATGCCTCGTTGGAAGAATCCTTAGGAGTGGTCTTCGAGAGGTACTAAGGAGGCACAACAAGAGCTAGCTAAGACTTTGGCTAGTAGAATGTGCAATTTCCTTAAGGGGGGGATACTCTGGCTTGGGGCCTTGATTCGAAGGGAAAATTATCAGTTTCCTCGAGGTACTTGGAGTTGGATAGAAATTTGGATGGGAAGGTTGGTGTCCCTTGGTGGAAGTAGGTATGGAATAAATTTTCTTGACCCAAATTTAATTTCTTCTTATGGCTGTAGTCCAAAATAGGTGCCTTACCTGTGATAATTTGTAGAAGAGAGGCTTTCAAGGTCCTTCTATCTATGTTCTTTATAATAATAGTGAGGAATGTGCTTCATATTTCTTCTTCCAGGGTCCTTACCCTAGGGAGATTTGGCACCTCTAGCGAGGGGTTTGGAATCATGATTGTGTCCATGCCACTTCTTTGGTTGAGTTTTGGGAAAGTTTGGGTAGACCTCTAGCTGATCTACATATTTTCTTCAAATAGCTTGGGTTATTGGCCCTACTTTTATTATCTGGCATCTTTTGTTAAAAAGGAATCAAAGGATATTTCAAGATGTGAAATTGGTGTTGGCTCATTTATGGCAAAAGATCATCAATAGGATCCAAGAGACTATTTCAGCAAAATGTGACCTTTTGATTGTAGCGGATCCTAGTGATTTTTCATTTGTAAGTAATTTGAATTTGGTGGATAGAGGT
This sequence comes from Sequoia sempervirens, assembly GCA_007258455.2. Classification (NCBI taxonomy): domain Eukaryota; kingdom Viridiplantae; phylum Streptophyta; class Pinopsida; order Cupressales; family Cupressaceae; genus Sequoia; species Sequoia sempervirens. The sequence goes on along the minus strand of VDFB02193867.1, from coordinate 245,911,604 downwards.
TCTAGGCACTCTATAGGTAGAGGTCCTCGACAGGCCAAAAATAAGATTCATTAGGAGGGTTGGTGGCTTACACTTTTTGGCCAAACTTGACAATGAAATGAATATTTTGCACCTTTTCTTCACTTTTAGACAACTATAGCTGCTAAACCGTGAGGAATTTGAAGATGATGAAAACTAGTGATTTATGAAATTTTGTCTATAGATTCTAAATATATATTTTAAAAAAAATTGGAATCAAATTGCATTTTTTTTCATCTCCTTCAATAACTAGTTTTCAATAATAAACACCATTTTCAGAGAGTGACGTGTACTTGCTAACACATAATTTTTTTCTATTAAGGATAAAATTATATTTTTTGGAGATTTAGATTCATAACTATGATACCTAGTGCATGCAATTGGTTTCATAGTGTTTTATTGATTTTTTTTTTTCTTAATTAAGTTTTGAAGTCAAACCAATTACAATTTAGACATAGGTTTACTTGCTAACACAACTTTTTTTGTATGTATCGAAATTCAATTTTTTTTGTTGGATGAAGGACATCAATATAAAGTTCACAGATATTTTTCAATTTTTTTTTGGCAATCTACTATTTTTCCACATGTGCAGAACAAAGAGCTTGATTTTTCATGAAAAACCTACATTCACAAGAAATAAAAAATAAATATAATAATCAAATTAAATATATTTAAAATTATACTTTTTGGGAAGCTTATAATAAGGACTACATACTTACAAAAAATAAATTTTAAATGAATTCATTTGATCCCCCAAAAGGTAAATCAAAAGTGGTTTTTTTATCAACATTTTGGTAGGTGTAAAGGAGACTCCGTTATAGGTATGGTTTAAAACTAGCGGGGTTCTATCCAAGGGGGTTTGATTCAAGGTGGTTTGATCAAACCATTTTCAATTGGAATCCTTTAAATGGAACTTTTCAAGGCTTAAATCATTATATTTTCAAAAAATATGTGATTTCAGCATAAATCAGGATGTCCTAGAAAGTGTAAACCACTATTGTGGGATCACCCAGACTATTTCAACAAAATGTGACCTTTCGATTATAGCAGATACTAGTGATTTTTCATTTGTAAGTAATTTGAATTTGGTGGAAATAGGGTTTTAGGCACTCTATAGGTAGAGGTCCTTTACAAACCAAAAAGAAGATTCATCATGAGGGTCAGAGGCTTCCTCCTCCTCAAGGAATTCTAAAGGTTAACACTAATGGCTCTTCTAGGGGGATCCTGGACATGTGAGGATTGGTGGTATTGGTAGAGATAGTAATGCAGGTATGGTGTTTTTATTCTCTATTTATAAGGGGCAACATTCTAATAACCTTATGGAGGCTCTTGTGATTCTTCATAATGTAGAAAGAGGTTGCTCCCTTGGATGGAAAAAGATTATTTATGAATTTGATTCACAGATTATGGTGGATATGTTGAATGTGAAAAGATTGGATGGAGCTAATTGGTAACTAGCCATAGTGGTTAAACAAATTTTTAATCTGTGTCGTTCTTTGGAATATATTTCCTTTTGTCATATTCTTAGAGAGTGGTTCATAGAGTGGTAGATCTTCTGGCAAAGTGGGCCACAAATCATTTAGAGAGGTGGGATGTTGGTGATTGGGGACTCTTGTCCTCAAAGTATTCTTTGGCCCTGGAAAAGTTAATTATGGACAAGAATATGTAGCTAGTTCTTCAATTGGGTTCCTTTGGGGATTATTTTTTGTTGATGGGTGGTTGTCTTTTGATGGGCATGTGGCCTTTTGCTTTGTAATATTTCTTTGATTTCAATAAATTTTTACCCTCTTTTAAAAAAAATAAAAATACAATGATATGAGATATTCTTATATTGGTATTTACAATTATAATTTGGTTCATGAACTCATAAATTAGAATAACTAAATAAATCTTGATGATTTTATTTTTGGTCTAAAGGTACATTAAATCATTTATCTACATAAGCACATGATATTGTTATTGTACAAGTAGATAGGTTTTAGGTTTAATTACTTATGAGCTTGATAATTTTTGACAAGTTGCTACTTTTTCTCCTAAGCACTTCGATTGAAAAGTTTCTAAAGTTTGTGAAGACTTTTATATTTAAAGTATCTAACTTAATTTTGAAGACTCTTCCATTGGGAAGAATCTAAGGATTGTGAAAGGACTTTAATTATGAATAATAAAAACTTGTGAGTATATCTCATGCATAGAAAAAGTTGGGGTTAAGAATGAAAGATAATGACTATTGTATTGGTGTCAATTGTAAGGATGATACTTCATAAAAGCATCTTTTTGATAAACTAAATGACAACATACAAGAAGGGATTTAATAAAAAATATGAGGGTGTTTCAAAGAAAATGGAGCAGTTTTCTATATGAGTGGACAACTTTCATCCATTGGTTTCATCTTACATGTTAAAAACATGATTATTAGGTAAAATTTGAATACATCTAAAATATTCGCCACATTGTTAACATCATTAATTAAAAAATTATCAATACAACTATTTCTATTCATAAAAAATTAAGTGATAATTATTACTATTATATATTATAATATCTATTAAGAATGAAAGATATCAATTATTATATTAGTATCAAGTGTAAGGATGATACTTCATAAAGTATATTTTTGGTAAATTAAATGACATGAAAGACAAGAAAAAAGGTAATAAAAAACATGCTTAGTCTTTCAAAGAAAATGGAGGAGATCCTTATATGCGTGGATAATCTTTCATCTATTGATTTCACCTTACATGATAAAAACGTGATTATTAGGTATATTTCGAATACATCTAAAATGTTCACCACATTGTTAACAACATCATTGATCGGATTGTGAAGGGACTTTAATTATGAAGAACAAAAACATGATTATATCTCATGCATAGAAAAGGTTTGGGTTAAGAATGAAGGATAATGACTATTATATTGGTGTGAATTGTAAGGATAATTCATAAAAGTATCTTTTTGATAAAGTAAATGACAAAATACAAGAAGGAAGGTAATGAAAACCACGAGGGTCTTTCAAAGAAAATGGACGAGTTCCTTACATGAGTGGATAATCTTTCATCTATTGGTTTCACCTTACATGATAAAAGCATGATTATTAGGTAAAATTTGTCCCTCATTGTTAACATCATTAATTAGAAAAGTATCAATACAACTACTTATATTCATAAAAAATTAAGTGATAATTATTATCATTATATATTTCAATATCTATTAAGAATGAAGGATATCAATTATTATATTTGTGTCAAGTGTAAGGATGATACTTCATAAAGTATCCTTTTAGTAAATTAAATCACATGAAAGACAAGAAGGAAGGTAATAAAAATCATGAGTCTTTCAAAGATAATGGAGGAGATCTCTATATGAGCACGAACAATCTCTCATCCATTAATTTCACCTTACATGATAAAAAACATGATAATTAGGAAAATTTTGAATACATCTAAAATGTTCATCACATTGTTAACATCATTAATCAAAAAAATATCAGTACAATTACTTCTATTCATAAAATTATTATTATAAATTATAATATCTATTAAGAATGAAGGATATCAACTATTATATTAGTGCCAAATATAAGACTAAATGTAAGGATGATACTTCATAAAGTATGTTTTGGTAAATTAGATAACTTAAAAGACAAGAAAAAAAGTAATAAAAATCATGAAGGTGTTTCAAAAAAAATGGAGGAGATTCTTATATAAACAGGTAATCTTTCATCTATTAACTTCACCTTACACAATAAAAACATGATTATTAAATAAATTTTGAAAAAATCTAAAATATTCACAATATTGTTACTAACATTATTAATGAAAAAAATATCAATACAACTATTTTTTATTCATTAAAAAATCAAATAATAATTACTATTATTATTATATATTATAATATCTATTGATTTGATATTTTATCTATCAAACCAAATCTCTATTTTATTCCTTTTCAACTTTTCTTAGAAAGAGACGAATGGGAAAAAATGCATCTACATCTTGAACACTTGAGAATAAAATAAATCAACTAATACAATATACATTTGAAAAGGACATGTGGATCCTTCCTAATCGTTACTTAAGGAGTTTATATAGATATAGGACACTGACATGAGCATGAGTTCTACACACTTCTAAGTTTATATATATTTTTAAGCAATATCCATTGTAGGGAGTGTGGGTGGAGTCCACCTAAAGATTGATTTCCATTAAAAAATAGGATAAACACCCCCAATAAGAAAAAACAAAAGTATATCTCCTCATTATCTTTTGTCCTTAAGTAGAGAAAAATGTGAATGAGGTGTCATGTCACATGGATCCTATCTAAACCTTATCACATCTTATCCAATACACAAATTTGAGTGGTTAAGCACCATGCATATAGTCAAACTTCTATACAAAATTTGAAAGCTACCTAATGTGATTGAATAGTTTAGTAGGCTTTAGCCACTCATTTGATATTCAAATTCCTTCATGTCACCATCATATTAGCTACCACTAACCTAAAAGATGACAACTCCTATTAGGGCTTCCTCACTTAACTCATAGTGGGTTGGATGGTACATTTCTCTACGTAATTTCTATGTCACAGGGCTAGAATATACCCAATGTCTATATATGCATATACCAAATGTGTATATAGGGTAATGGGTTTATATATATTATAATAATGATGATAATGTTTTGCTTTGGTTAGATAGTTTGAATGGGTTATAAAGGAATGTGACAATTAGGAGAAAATATTTAATAGTTGTTTACATGTTAATAGTTGTTGTGTGGTAGATTTTGAGGTGTAGATCGGTTGGTTGAGTTGTTGAAAGACACACGATTGGCACAGGTTCAAGCCCCAACTTATCCATCCTTGTCTAGTGTGGGTCCACTATGGGTTATCATGAGGCCTAGAGGGGATTAGTCTCGCTTGGTAATGGAAACTTAAGAGAAGCCTGGCCGGTTGTGGGGTTACCCTTCTAGATACTTTTTAAAAAATAATTGTTATGTGGTAAGGGACTTTTATTTTTTACTTTACCTATATAAAGCTATATATTAGTTGTTATGTTTGTATTTATAAATAGACAAAAAGTAGTCATTTCACTACTCACATCAAAGAAAATCAATTGTATAGTAACACATACACATGTTTTGATGCACATGTTTCAATCTTAAAACAACAATAGACAATTCACTAAAAACTTAATTAATATAACTATATCATTAATAAACATAAGCCCACATAATAATTTAAAAAATTTAGACAATTTAGTAAAAACTTAATTAATGTAACTACGTCATTAATAAACATAAACCCAAATAGTAATTTGACACTTTTAACTTATCCACAATTTTTTTAATTTTTTTTTTACAAAAGATTAATTTCTACTTAAACAATATGAAATTAAAATACATGACTACTAAATCTTCTCCTTAATTAAAAGTTTTAAACACTTCTTTTACACCAATTATTTTATTTTATTTAGTGGCAGTCATGATGGACATTGGGGAAACAACAACCAATGCCTTATACGGCTGAAAAAAGATAATATAAAAATAAAATTAAAAAATAAAATAAATTATATTTTTTAGTTTAGGAAAATATTCCTACCTACTCTCTTATCCTCCAACTATTCCGAGGCACATGGAGGTGCCCTTTTCTTTGACACCGTAAATTTTGGAGGATATGGTTGCTTAAAATAAGAGATATTAAGGAATCTTATTCTGATTTTTTGGGACTTATATTAATGTAATTTTAAAAATTGAATTAGATTTTAAAGTAAGAGTATGATAAGAAAATAAGTTTGTTTGGTTGATAGGTTATTATTATGTATTTCTAAATTTGTAATCTTCCGTGTGATGATTTTTTCCATCATATAAAAAATATATATATATTTTGGTAGTGTTCAATTTTTTTACAGTATAATCAATTTGACAGTACAATTAGTTTAGTAGTACAATTTGTTTTGATAGTACAACCAATTTGACAACACGCAAATAATTTATTTTATTTGAATATCAACCAAAAAATTATATGGTACTGTTTGATTTTTATTTCGTCAGCTAGCCATTAAATACTTAACTTGTTTCGTAATTGCCAAATGTTATAGGATATTTTTTCATGAAGTTCATTGTCCTAAATTTAAACATGTTTTCATTAATTTAAAAGTGATTTTTATATTGAAAGTTGATTTGGTTCCTCCATTTAAATATTTGGCATACATTAGTAATGAAAAAATAATAATATTATAAGAATAAATTGTGTATTTTAACAAGTGGAAGACCAAATTTAGATAAAGATCCACACAAAGAAATAAAAATAGTTCTAGAAGAGTAACCTTTTATTATGAATCTACAAAAATGTTGACCATAACACCTCAAATTGAGATTCCCACACTCCAAAAAAGAAATGCATAATATATTAAAGACTTGAACATTGTTTGCTCATTACAACCAAAGATCTTGATAGTCATAGTCGATTGTTTTAACCAAGAGTTTAAACAATCAACTTGTTTTATTTTTCATATTCGTGAAACAAATGGAAATAAAATAGTAATGAAAAATAAAATAACACCATTATCTTCTACAATGGGTTTTTAAGCTATTATATATGTTGAGGAAACTATAATGACTATATTTCTTCATGCTATTGTGTTGGATTTTTATGTGTGATTACTGACAAAGGCTACAATGGACTACCACTAATCTATGGTCTTGTGGTGCAATTCTCTATGTTCTCTAGATGGGTTGGTTTTTTTTTACAATATAAAGGTTGTAATTCTTTATCACACGGTAGTTGCTTAATTATTCTTACTTGCAGTTCTTTATCCTAATGCAATTATTTTTTTACTATACATGAAGTGCATAATTGAAATATTATAAAATTTCACACAATAAAATTAAGTGATGCACACATTTTAAAAATCAATTTCAAGTGCTCCAATTAGATTTCTCTTAGTCCTTACAACTTAATCAAAAGGATAATCAAGTCCAATCCCAAAATGTTATAGTGGATATGACCCTTTCAATGATATACCATATTATTAAAATTTCTCAACATACTCATTTGAATAATTTTGAGTTCACATAGAGAATCGTAATACAAGAAATAATTGAAAATGATTGGTACAAACAATGACACTCTCTTGCAAAACTTGTGGAGTAGGAGACTACTCTTGATAAAATCAATGTTGTATTCACAAATTATGAAGAGGTGCATGGTCTATAGTAATGGTGTTAAGGCTTTGCTGACACAAATTTACATTATTCTTTTCTATTTTATTGCATCCAACCATGTACAACATGCTTTTCATGATTTACTCTTCTAGTTTCCTTTAATAATATACACATGAATGCATATTGTTTGAAGGAACAATATATATGCCATCTTAGCTTGCCAACAAGATGATTCAACAATAATTATACAAATTTCAATATGATAAAGCAAGCAATAAATAAGATTGCTACTAATGTAATACTTAAATTTAACTAAAAACTTTATATTTTTTTTTATACAAAAAATTATGATTGAGACATTATAAACTATATGTATTTTCCATCGACTTTGGATGCTTTGATTAGGCGTACATGGTAGGTTGAGGGAGACATGGAGCTTATGGTGGCTACAAACAATTAATTTGTGGTAGTTTTTTCCAATATGGCTTATAGGAATTGGGTCTTTGAGGAAGGACCCTACTTCTATAATCATGTGGGATTGTTTATCAAACCCTGGCATATGGGTTTTAATTTAGCTAAAGAACTGTCGTCGAGGGTTCCAATTTGGGTCCGTCTTCCGTGAATTCTTTTGGAGTTCTAGAGAGAAGACATTTTACAACGAATTGTTGCTCTTCTTGGTAAGCCTATTGCAGTTTCCTAAGAAACCCTTGAGAAAAAGGTGATTTCTTTTGCTCAAATCTATGTGGAGATAGATTTGAACAAGCCCTTACCAGATTCTCTAGAGATTTATCTTGGTTCTTTGTCTTGGTTTCAACAACTAGATTATGAATCCCTTCCTTTTTGTTGTCGAATTTGTCATGAGTATGGACATCTTCAGAAGCAATGTCCTAGGATTAATAAAGCTCCTCCTTCTAATTTCTCCCCTTCGTCTTCGGCTCCAAAAGTTGTTAAGGAGGATAAAGGGAAATATTCCATGATGGAGAGTGCTTCAAATAAAGATGACTTTGTGCCTATTAAGCCTCGAGCTAAGGGTCATGGTCAAAAGAGATCATTGGGGTATAGGTAGACTGAAGAGGACTTTAATCAGTTTGAGGTGTTAGACACTTCCACCTTGGAGGAAGGAATTCTGCTAGATGTGCCTTCTAGTGATGTTGGTATGGGTTGTGATGTGGGGCAGGGACAAGAGTCTAATCATGAACTTCATTTCTCACAGGGTGGGAAAGATCAGTTGGTGTCTTTGAATGGTCCTATGCTGGATGATGAGGATATTGTTTTGGCTGATTTTGCAAATGAGAGGTTAGTTTCTGGAAAAAGCAAGGGGTGTTCTTTTTCCTTGGGGGTACAACAACGTACGCTTATGAAGGGATCATCTGAGCACTCTTCTAAAAGTGGTCGCAAGAAGGATCTTGAGAAGATTAAGCGTATTGGAGATTTGTTGGTGGAATCTGGGTCTGTTAAGCTCATTGACACTCACTTTCCTCCATCTCCTCCATGATTGTTCTCTCATGGACTATAAGGGGGTTGAATATCACCTCCCATCAAAAGGCTATTCATGATTTGGTTTCTATTCATTCTTAGGACATCTTTTGTGCTCAGGAGACTAAAATTTTAGGTGATTTCATTCTTCAGTGTGCTTCTCGTATCTAGTACTTTGGTCAGTGTCAAATCTCAAGGGAGCTTTGGGGGTTTGGCTTGTTTTGGGACCCAAGAAAGATTGCTCTAGTATGGTGGATTTCTAGTCATTCTACTATTTCCATGATTGCCTCTTCTTTGGAAAATGGTGAGACCATTTTGGTTACTAATGTTTATGCCCCGATTGATATTTGTGGAAAAATCCAACTGTGGGCTCATATAAGGTATGTTAGATCTTGTGCTCCATATCTTCCTTGGGTCTTAGTTAGTGATTTTAATTCTGTGTTGAGCTTGGAGGAGAAAAGAGGTGGGTTGCCTCAGCTTGGGCCTGCTTCTAATCTTTTTTGAGAGAATGTGGATTTGCTTGCTTTAATTGATGTTAGGCCTTCTAATGGGGGTTTTACTTGGAATAATAGATGGAGTGGGGAGGAAGCAATCTCTGAAAGGATGGATAGATTTTTGTTTCCCTGTCTTTTGGTGGGAAGTAGATGGGTTATTGGTTATGAGATTCTTGATTGGAGGGGTTCTAATCATTGGCTAATTAAACTTTCAGTAACCTCTTTTATAGTTCCTAAGAATCCTCCTTTTAAGTTTCAACTTACGTGGCTTCGTGAGTCTTCTTTGCATTATCTTATGGCCTAGTGGTGGCATGATGGCAGCCCTATTTATGGTATAACTATGTACACCTTTGTTAAGAAGCTTCAATATGTCAAATTTCAACTTAAGAGATGGAATATGACGACTTTTGGAAATCTTAAGGTTATGAAGAGGAATGATCAGGTGTGTCTTGATGTGATTACTCGCCAAATTTGAGATTTTGGTTTCTTAGATGCGTTAAGAGAAGCATAATCCCAAGCTGTGAGAGTAGTGGAGGAGTGGGAGCTTCAGGAGGAGATTTTCTAGAGGAAAAAGGCTCAAATTGGCTTCAAGAAGGGGACAAGAATACTTCTTTCTTCCATCACTTTGTGCAGGCTTGTCGAAATAGAAGTTTTACCTCCTCTTTGGTTAACATAGATGGGATCCACATATCTTCTTTGCAGGCTTTGTCTTGTGAGGCTAGATAGTTTTATTTTGCTCTCTTTTTTGAGGATTCACCATCTACAAATGATGTAGAGAATTTGATCATTGCTTGCATTCCCTCCCTGATCTCCAAGGAGATAAATGACTTTCTTATTTTCCCGATCTCTCTGCCTGAATTGGAAGAGGTTGTTTTTGGGATGAATAAAGGTAAGGCCCCAGGTCCGGATGGTTTTCATACTAAATTTTTTCAGGAGTTTTTGGATATTATAAGTTTGGATTTGTTGGAGGTTTCTCGGGAATCTCTTTGTAGTAAGCAGATGCTTCGTGCCTTGAACTCTACTTTTCTGGTTCTCATTCCTAAAAAGGAAGGTGTTGATTAGCTCAAATTCTTTAGACCTATTTCTCTATGTAATGTGGTGTACAAATTTATAACTAAATTGATTGTAGAGAGGCTCAAAGTTTGTCTTCCTTCTGTGATCTCTAAGGAGCAAGGGGGTTTTGTGGCTGGTAGATAGATTTTGGATGGGGTAGTGGTTTCCTTTGAAGTCATTCACTCTATGGAGACTTCTAAGGAGAAGTCTATGTTCATCAAGTTGGATATGGCTAAAGCTTATGATAGAGTTAAGTGGAGTTTTTTGTAGTTAATTCTCTTAAGCTTTGGTTTTTTTCCAAATTGGGTCAGTTGGACTATGAGTTGTGTTACATCTTCCTCTTTTTTTGTTATTATGAATGGGGAACCTTCCAAGCTTTTTGGGGCTTCTAGGGGCCTTCAACAAGGAGATCCTCTCTCCCCTTATCTATTTATTATTATGGCTAAGGGTCTAGGAAGATTTCTTAAGTCTTGGGTTTCCCAGGGCAAGATCCAAGGTTGGTGATGGGGTAATGGGCTGCCATAGCTCTCTCATCTTCAATTTGTGGATGACACTTCTCTCATGGGGAGGGCTCGCCTTTAGGAGGCTATTTCTTTTAGGAAGGCTTTGGATATTTACCTTGCTACTTCAGGTCAAAAAGTTAATGAGCACAAGTCGTCTATCCTCTTTTTTAATACTCCTCTAGCTATTCAATGACAGATTGCTAATATTTTGAGGTTTCAGGTTGGGTCCCTTCCCTTTGTCTATCTACGAATACCTCTTGCAGTTGGTAGGCATCCCAGGTCTTCTTGGCCAAATTTTCTTGATAAGCTACGTAGTAAAGTCACTCACTGGACTCATCATTGGCTTTCTACTACTGTAAGAGTGACTCTTTTGAAGTTTGTTATCCAAGATCTCACTATTTATAGGTGTTTTGTTCAGGCCACTCCTTTATATTTCCTGAGGGAATTTGAAGCTCTCTCACAACAATTTGTTTGGAGTGGTAACTTGCAGTCGACTAAGTGGAGTCTTGTTAAGTTGGAAACAATGTACATGCCATAGAAAGAGGGGAGCCTTGACTTATGTTGTTTTGAATGGGAAAGCTCTTGCAACCAAGTTATATTGGCATTGGTGTACTAGTCAGCACCAGCTTCTAACCCATATTCTCACCCACAAGTATCTTAAGGATGTTAAAATTTTTATGTTCCTCATTTCCCTTTAGAAGGAAGGGGATTATGATTTGGCATACTAAAAAATCGGGGGCTCAATTGGTTAAGAAGGGGATTTTTTGGATCTTTCATTCAAGTTCTTAGGCTCTTTTTTGGTTGAACTCTTGGGATGGTCATCCTCCTATTCTTTTTTCTTACTCTCACTTCTAGCCTCTCTGTGATCATTTTACTTTTGCAGGTTGGAATATGATTGAGCATTATAAGACTATTTAGAATATTGGACTGGCTACTAGTCTTATATGGAAGCACTCCTCTAATTGGCTGCTAGGAGGGTTAGAGGAGGATAGGCAAGAGATGGCTCAAATTCTTGCATCGTGTGAATGCAATTCCATGGAGGGGCAAGATGTCTTGGCTTGGAGTAACTGTGATTTATCTTGTAAGTACTCAGTTTCTATGGGCCATGGAGAGTTAGATAGGAAGTTGCTTGGGGACACTAAGGTTCCTTGGTGGAAGCATGTCTGGAACAAATCTTCTTAGCCCAAGTGCAATTTTTTTATGTGGCTAGTGGTCCAAATTCAGTGTCTTAGGATAACTTGTGTAAGAGAGGGTTCTAGGGTACCTTGATGTGTGTTTTGTGCGGTATTAGTGAGGAGAGTGTCTCTCATCTCTTCTTCCAATGCTCCTTCTCTAGGAGGCTTTGACACCTATGGTGGGGGTGTGTGGAACCAGGCTTGTTGGCATGTCTCTTCTTTGGAAAAGTTCTTTTCCCGGTGGGGGAAGGCCCCTATTAAGACCTCATTTCTTCAAGTTTCTTGGACTCTTGGACTGACCTTTATTATTTGGCATATTTGGCTAGAGAGGAATCATAGGATTTTTCAAGATGTGAAGTCGGGTGTCCAACATTTGTGGTGGAAAATTCTTCATTCTTTGGGAGAAACAATTTTGGCTAAGTGTGACTTTGCTAAGGGTGTGGACCCAGGATGTTTCCTATTGTGCTCATCTCAACCTTCCTCTTCATAGGAGTGTTGCTTAGGGTGTTGGCTAGACTATGAAGAAAAGATGTCGACATCCTCTTCGGAAGATAAATAGGGAGGGGCGATGGTGTCCTCCTCCTCAAGGTGTGTTGAAAATCAACACAAATGGTTCTTCTCAAGGAAATCCTAGTCATGCTGGTATTGGGGGTCTTGGGTGGAATAGTTATGGGAATGTTGAATTTATCTTTTTTGTTTATAAGGGTTGGTATACTAACAATGTGATGGAGGATCTTTCCATTTCATGTGTTATGGAGTGCGGGTGCACTCTTGGGTTGAGACAGATCATTTGTGAATCTATTTCTTAGGTGGTGGTGACTTTGTTGAAGATGCAACAGTTAGAGGATGTTAGTAGGCATTTGGCTATAATTATAAAACAAATTCTTCATCTATGTGCTTCCTTGGAATCTGTTTCTTTCTGTCACATTCCTAGAGAATGGAATGGGGTTGCAGATTATTTGGCTAAATGGGCTTGTGATCATTTTCAAAATTGGAATATTGTGGAAAGGGGTCAATTACCCCTGGATTTGTCGCAACAGTTGGACCACTTAGTGGGGATTGACAAGGGTGTGTAATGCCCATGCTTTGTACTGCTCTTTTTTGGTTTGAATAAATTTTTTACCCCTCTTCTATTTAATATATATTTTCCATGTCGCATTCCATATGACTTGTTATTTATTTAAAAATCAATCAATATAATTAGTAAGTAGCATGGATCTCCAGTAAAAGAGGAGGGTTTTTCTTTATAATTATCATTTTTTTTTTATCTTTTAAAATAAATTTTGTAGTACATGATAACTAGTTTGATAGTGTATAATGCTAACTATACATGGTATGCAAATAAATTTTTTTGTTATACCATATTTTTGGTAACATCAAGATGTATTGGTGTGCCTCTTTGAATTGTATTAGAGATTAAAAAAATATGCTTCATGCTAAAGTTGGATCGCCTTATTTATGCTATTTTCTTAAGTCACACATGCATCATCAATATATAGATTGGTCTATGTCTTTAACTAATAATATAATTGGACTCCACTAAGAATAATCATCAATTGGTGGAGTTTTATTAGATGCATGTTTATATTGCTAAGCATAAAGGACGCACCATTGTATTTTAAGTGTATCTAAAATAATATTAGATATGTGACCATTTGTGGTATTTCAAGTTCAATAAGTCTTTTTAAATTGATTTTTTTTTTATATTTCTTTCTTATAGTTAATGTAACAACCCCGGTGTTCTTCATAGTAAAATTTCCAATGTTTTCACCTCAATTTAATTAAAAATGTTGCCATGACATAGCAATAATTTTTTTCTTCCAATAATGTAAATTCCATGCATAATTGAAACAATACAATTCCAATTTTTCATTACAATCGAAAGTAATTGTACAAATCTTCCAAAACATAGATATCATATTGAAAAAAGATGTTATACAATATTCAATAGAGATTCCATTCCAATATAATAATTCCACAAATTACAATATTCCAAGAATGTACACTATTACAACCATAGCTCTATCGAGCTTCAGAGCATAAGATATAGATGGTCCAAGAATCCGCCTTTCAAAACCTTGGTCTTATGTCGCCTGTTGAGGAGGACGAGCATCACTCAAGTGCTTTTCTACCAACCACAAACTCATATGTGGTCCCCCACACATCTATTAATGATAGATGGCCCTACCCTTCGATGAAGGTATTAGTTGGATAACCCCGCACAACATACCATTATGAGCTTAGTGTTGTATCCTACATGACTAGGATTTTACAACCTACACTAGGTAGCTCTCATGTATTTAAATCGACATGGTGAACTAACAGTGGAGTCTCAAAATTCACACTTCTTTAGTGGAGTCGCCAAACTTTCACACTACTTTGGCCAAAGTGTTCTCACTCAGTATAATCGAGCAATGGTCTACCATTCACCTACACTATGGAAAGCTTGTTTTGACTTAAGGCCATTATATCTATGCCTAGGAAATCCCTCTCCATGGGCAAGCTACTCCCCAGGATAACCTATCACTTTAACACAACCTAAGGTAACACAACTCAATAAGCAAACACTAGTTCCCTCCCTTCACTAGACAACATTTCTAGGAGCAACCTACTAGTTCCCCCCTTCTCTGGATAGCATCCCAGGAGTAACCTACTAGCTAACTAGCATAGATAACATATCTAGCTATGAGTGTTCCTTAAGCTTTTTTGTGTTTGATCATACCTAGTATAATAAAAATACCTATGATAAACAATCTCTCTTACCCATGTCTAATCATAAACACAATGCATGACCTCAATTGAAGAATTGTCATAAGAATAGATGATTCTATTCGAGAGTATCACCTCTTTGACTAAAAAGGGTTTAAGCTATGAGCCTACTCTTGTCAATACGATAAATTTGTAATTAAGTGTGAATTGACACTAATCAAGCACCAACAACTCTAACTCACAAGGTTTCACTAAACCTCTCTACTTTGAAGTAACCCACTAGTTATCTATAATCAAATAACTAGCTACAAGTAACCCATGTTCAAACATATCTAGTATAGTTAAATACCTATTTCAAGCATTCTCTTCGACATATCTAGTATATTTGAATACATATGTCTTCAACATATATAGTATAATTAAATACCTATGTTAACAATCTATCCTATTATGGAGTACTTACAAACAATGCATAACAAAGTAAATAGTTTCCACTTTTTCTTTCAAAGAAAGCAATACTTTCCTCTAAGTGCAAATGATAGCAAGACTAGTTAAATCAATCAAGACATAGCTCATTCAGAAGTAGAATAAACAAAAGTAGAATATCCTCATTCCTATGTTTAAGCTTTCAAATTTGACTCGTTGCAGTCACAACACTATTAAAATAACTACTATCCTAATGATCCTCTAACAGAGTCTCGCAACTCTTAACTCGTAAGTTGGAAATTGCTTCTTCTCAAAGATATTCAACTCTCACTAATACTCAAGGTTCTCCCTCACTAAACTTGGCAGAATATTGCAGGAAAAAATAGTATAATATTGCAAGTAAAAATATTTCATAGAGAATGTGTAAACTTGAATAATGAAAGCATCACAAATAGATGAACTCATTCCTCTATTTATATAGCAATCAGGTGCTCACATTGCCTATAGATTAGGCATGATTCTTAATAGTAAAATGCATGCATAGAAACACATTTAACTTTTCCAAAAGGTGGTGAATTAGCAAGCTCTTAATCACTTAAGCAGCTACATATCAACTCTCAAATTTGATAGAAAATAGAGACCAATTCAAATCTGCATATGCTAGAATTTGATTTTCACCCCCAAAAAGACATCTATCGTTAAGAGGATTCAAAGGTGGCACAGTTTCCTCCCTCTAAGAAACAATCAATCACCAATATGTGCCACCAAGTTCAAATATCAACTAAGTCATGATATGTATTTATTTATTCAATTAATCGATTGACATAGTTGTTGATATGCTCAAATAGATGTTGGTCAATGCAATCTATCATAGCAATTTTGTTGAGTAAATCCATGGTTCTATAAAGCATCGACTTATTCTCTTCATCAACTTAATGATTGAGTTTAATTCACAGTTTACAATCTCTACTTTTGTTGACAACAAGAGAATATATCACGGCCTATGAATACAATCATATCCATTATAAAGCTGACATCTTGATTGTTCAAGACAATTGACTTCAAAATCCATATAAATAGCATGATAACATAGTTTATATTCATTGCTCAAAATAGTCGATTTCAAAGAAAATATCTTGATAAACATTTATGTATTTATATTCACAACTAATAAGCATGTATATATAATCAATATACAAAGAAATACACCAAGATAATATTATGATATTTAATATCGATCATAATAAATATATTGTAGAAGAGGGGGATTCCCTACTCATGAGTTTTAGAATTTGAAAGAGTGGGTCACAAAGATTTTCTGGACAAACTATCTAGCTCTCAACCAAAAGATGTCAACGCAGGAAACATATGACAACGTGACACACTAGCATCCCAGAGGCATGCTGGCGTCTCGTACGGACTAGAGAATGAGAATGTCTTAGAAAATAGCATGATGAATGCTTCTATCCTAATTATTGAGAACTTACAAAATATAAGGAAATAACAGAGTTTAGTAGAACTTAAGTAAAGTAAAGAATAAATGATTAAAGATAAGGAGTAGAAAGGAAAGAAATAATTACAACCACATGAGTGATGAATACTCCAGCAAGTGAATGTCTTCAAAACCTGCAAGTGTGATATCTAGAGAAAGTGTTGGGGCTGTATAGGGGTTTGCCTCAGTCAAACCCCCGTTTTGGTGTTCTCACCTCCACAGACAACCAAGATAGAAAGAGAGAGTGTAACCAAAATGGAAAAAAGTGTGTGGTGAAAGAAAAACCCACTCAGGAGTAGAACTCACACCACCAATTAAGCGTGTGATAAAAGCAAACCACGCTCGAGGAGGAGAACTAGTATCACAAAAGAGGTGATAAAAGAAAACCTCACTTGAGGAGGAGAACCCGTATCACCATGTAAGTATGAAAATAGTAGGGGATATGGAATCCAAAGATGTTCACAAGCATGAAATGAGGGAGATGAAGCTGCAAGAGTGTTGTAAAGAGAGCTTGAGAGAGCTTGAAGCTACTACAACAAGTGTTATGAAGCTATGTAAGCAAGTGATGGAGTAAGGCTAAAAGATAGAATGAAGAAAGAGAATTGGCAAAAAAAATTGGAAGAAGTTAGAAGATCTTAGAGAGGGAAAAATGAGGTAAAAAGATGACTTAAAAAGAGAGAAAAGAAGCTTCCCAGGAGGTTACAGGGAATCCCGAGCTGTTTCCACTGAAAAACTTAGCTGGCAAGTGGAAAAAATGCTCAAAAATGGTCATCTAAGTGTTGACATGTTGTAGGATGCTAGCGCAGTGCCTAGACATCTGCACGACACACAAGTGTTCAGAGACATCATGCTACAAAACAACAAAAACAAGAAAAGTCCTAAGTTCCATGTAAAGAGGACATGCGAGGGTGGCTATTGAAAAGGGGTGCTTGATCATCCTGAGAAGGGAAAAAGGCTGATGCAAGGGTTAAGATGAGCCTACTCAAGATGCTAATGGAGTGGACACTAAATCAGATGCAAGAATGTAAGTGAAATTGTAGGGGTGCAATTTTTCTCTTATACATTTTCCCCCCAATTTAGTGGGCATATGAATCTACGTTAATATGCACACCAAAGTAAATCTACTAAACATAAATAACATCATATGCCAAAAGGATATTGTAGAGGAAGCATATGACTCTTTGACCCATAGAAGCATGCCCCCAGGCTGATGATCTACAAAACCAACACATTAGACAAGAAGAAACTACACCAAACAACAATGCTAGAGAATAAAAAGCTAAAGGATTTGAGTCAGCAAAGTAAAGAGACCTCGATTTAAAAGGTTGTCTCAGTACTATGCGTCGTCCCCAACACATAGGAGAATTTTAAGATGAAGAGAGAAGGAGCATATACTTAGGATGAAGGTGTAGGTCTTCGATCCAATATATACAAGATAGAAGAGAAAGAAATGAACAAACTGTGTGGTGAAAGAAAAATCCGCTCAGGAGTAGAACCCACACCACAAAATAAGAGTGATAAAAGCAATCCCTGCTTAAGGAGGAAAAATTGTATCATGAAGTATAGGTGATAAATCAATCCTTGCTCAAGGAGGAAAACCTATATCACAGAGTATAGGTGATAAAAGAAATCCTCGCTCAAGGAGGAAAACCCGTATCACCAAGGATAGGTAATAAAAGTAATCCTCGCTCAAGGAGGAAAACTCATATCACCAAAGATAGGTGATAAAAGCAATCTCGATTCAAGGAGGAAAACCCATATCACCAAGTAAGGATGTAGAGGAGATCTATAGGTTCTTGGTCCTGTAGAGAGGTATCCTCCAAGATCTCTCACATGGAGGAAACCTAGGAAAGTGTACTCCACAGAGTCATAAAGCAACCATGTAGGCAAGTAAGCAGACAATCACACAAACCATTAATAGACTAGAAGGCTTTCAAAGGGGTCCCTCAAGAACCATTCAAAGGAAGAGGGGTCCACTCAAGGGACGCATTGTTTGAGAAGCGAGGTATGGTCAAGTTGCCTCCAAGCTAGATGCAAAGAAAATGAAATAGGTCTAGTGGGGTTGCCCCCAAGCTAGACGTCATAGAATTCACTTGAGAGAAAAGCTTTCAAAGGGGTCCCTTAGGAACCCTTCAAAAGAGAAAAGGGGTCCACTCAAAGGATGCTTCAGTTGAAAGACATAGCGAAGGGAGGAGTCCTTAAGGAGGACACACATCTCCAGAATAAGTTATCATTGTCCCAGCATACAGGGGAGGAGAGCCATGAAAGGTACTTAGAACATGCAGGATAGAGGCAAACCTCGATATCACTTGTCATGTGAAGTAAAGGTAGGTGTGTCAATCAAATGAGATTTTGATGGCACCTTAATCACAAATTTGTTGTATTTTGTCCTTCGAGGCCTTACATTCGCTAGTGGAATGTCCAAGCACTCGGTGGTATGCACAAAAAGAATGTTTTCCTCCATCATGTTTATGAAGTTTATTAAGTGTGGGAGAGGGAAGAGTGATTAAGTGGGCTTTTAGAAGCCATACCAAAATATTCTCTTGCTCAGATAAAGGATGAGTAGGAAGCAACCCTTTCTCTTATGGAGAAAGGCTTGACTTCTCACAAGAAGAAGAAGAAGAAGGCATGAAGATAGAAGACAATGGAGGAAGAATATTTTCAACAAAATGAGGTTGAGAAGAATTCTTGTCACTCAACCATGGTTTCCATTTAGATAATTCATTTGAGAAACCAAGCCCCAAATTACACTTACGAGGTGTGAATTCTAGAGGGACCTGAATGCCTTGTTTGTTATGCCCACAACCTTTATGCTCATAACCATATTTAGAAAAAAGCTTAAAGCTAGGGCCATAACATGTTTGCAAGTATTGAAAAGGAGGATCCTCATAAAGAGAATTGTCCCAACAATGGGGATCATACTCTATGGGATCATCATCATCCTCTTTAACAAGACCGCCAACATTATCCTCTTTAGCAGAAGCGTAATCATCTTCCCCAAAAGGAGGATCAACACTAAGAACATTACAATTTGTGCTCACACCATCCCGCGATACAAAAGAATGATCATATTTGATAGCGGGTATGGATGATGTTATCAAAATGTCTAAGTGGATCGGGTCGACTTTATGTTCCTGAATGAAGGAATTTGTAAAGTCTAAAGAACCCCAATCATCACCAAGACATGAAGTCTTTTGAGAAGAGGAAAACTTAGAATTTCTTGCTTCAGAAGGATCTCCTTCAAGGACTTTTATCTCAAGAGTATCCTTTGTAGTAGGTATTGCTAGAGTAAACATTGAAACACTGGAAGATACTGAAGGAATAAGAGTAGACACAATCAAAGCTCGACCATCAGCTACCATCTCACATAAGTGCATAGCCTCAGGGTTAGCTTTAACCGTGACTACCGATTATTTTGAATGAACTTGATAGATTTATGCAAGGTAGATGGGACTGCACCTATAGCATGAATCCATGGTCTACCAAGAAGAAGGTTATAAGGAAATTTCTCTGACATAACATGAACAAGGGTAGGTACGGTAACGGGTCCAAGTTGCAAAGGTAATACTATTGTACCTAGAGCTTGTCACCCAACATTATCAAACCCACGAATGACAACAAAAGAATTATTAATTGAAGATGAATCAACATTAATCTTAGGAAATAGATCAATGCTACATACATTGAGTACCAAATCGACATCAACAAGAGTACATCTAATGCCAATTTTATTAATATTAACTATGATCATTAGAGGATCCGCTTGCTTCTATACTTCTGGAGGCGGGAGTTCTTGTGGATATAATGTAATATTCAGCGAATCCGCATGAATATATGCCATCAAAATATTACCATCTATCAGCCTAGTAGAAGAAAGAAAGTGGATCTTTTGCAAGGCTTCTTGAAGCATACCTTGATAAAACGAAATAGATTGAAGCAAGTCCCACACTGATATCTTAGCCGGAGTAACCTGAAGTTGCTTGACAAGATTGTAATCACTAGGTGCTTTAGTCGTAGGTTTAGGAGCTAAAGGAAGACTTGGTTGTTTATTCATACTTTTCTCATAAGTATGGGCTATCACTCTATAAGAGGGAGCCATAGAAAGATCAGGAGAACCACCATCAATAGAAAAAACCCTTTTAGAAGGAGGACTAGCTGGAGTCACATAAATAACCGGTCTCTTAGGCCTTTGAGGGGCAACAAAGACATATTACATTTACTAAATCATCACAACTAGTGGAATTATTTGAATACATATTCTCAACATCGATCCAAATAGGATCAAATGTGGAATAATTATTTGAAGAAACATTCTCAACATCAATCCAGGGAGAATCAAATGTGGAAGGAGGTTCACCATTCGCTAATGCATCATCTCTAGAAGAGAATGCATTGGAATGGAAGAGAGATTCATCATTCACGAATGCATCATCTCTAAAAGAGAGTGCATTGGAATGAAAAGATTCATCATTAATCAATGCATCATTTCTAAAAGAGAGTGCAATTGAATGAAGAAAAGATTCATTGTTCACAAATGCATCATCTCTAGGCGAGAGTGCATTGGAATGAATGGAAGGTAGAGTAACATTAAGAAAGGTATCAATGATTTCATCTTCTTGAGACAAAATATCCTCCAAAGCTAGAGGAATTTCGTGAGAAGGATCAAAGACACCAAGTGAATTAGGAAAAGCCAAGTCACCATCACATGCATGAAATGAAACATCATTAAAATTTTCAATAAAATTAGATACAAAACTAACAAAAGAAGATATTAAATTCATTACAATTTTTTTGGTATTTTCTATGTTCTAGTAATTCACATTTTCAGACATCTTCGAAGTGAAATTTGGGGTTGGAACTTGCGTTGATCCCTAAAATTTGACTGCCAATGGTGCAAATGGTTTTGAATTATGAGCATCAAGTCAAAAGTTATGACCCCGCCAAGTAGGGGTAAATAAAATCTTAGTTTTTTTGAAGAAAAATGTTCTTCACATCCGGGTCACCAAAATGTAGAAGAGGGGGATTCGCTACTCACAAGTTCTCTTCATTTAGAGAGCCTCACGGGGTGAACTGCCCTAATCTACCTTAGGAACAACAACGAAAGTTTTAGAATCCAAAAGAGTGGGTCACAGAGATTTTATGGACAAACTATCTAGCTCTCGGCTAAAGGACATCAATGTAGGAAACAAATGACAATGTGGCACACTGGTGTCCTAGAGGCGCGCTGGAGTCTCGTACGGACCAAAGAATGAGAATGTCTCAGAAAAAAGCAAGGTGAATGCTTCTATCCTAATTATTGAGAACTTACAGAATATAAGGAAATAACAGTGTAGTAGAACTGAAGAAAAGTAAAGAATAAATGATTAAAGAGGAGTAGAAAGGAAAGAAATAATTACAACCACATGAGTGATGAAGCCTCCAACAAGTGAATTTCTTCAAAACCTGCAAGTGTGATATCTAGAGAAAGTGTTGGGGCTATATAGGGGTTTGCCTTAGTCAAACCCCCATTTTTTTGTTCCCACCTCCATAGACAACCAAGATAGAAAGAAAGAGTGTAACTAAAATGGAAAAAGCATGTGGTGAAAGAAAAACCCGCTTAGGAGTAGAACCCGCACCACCAATTAAGCATGTGATAAAAGCAAACCCCACTCGAGGAGGAGAACCCATATCACAAAAGAGGTGATAAAAACCCCTCTCAAGGAGGAGAACCCATATCACCAAAGTATGCAAATAGTAGGCAATATGGAATCCCAAGATGCTCACAAGCATGAAATGAGGGAGATGAAGTTGCAAGAGTATTGTAAAGAGAGCTTGAGAGAGCTTGAAGCTACTACAACAAGTTGTATGAAGCTATGTAAGCAAGTGATGGAGTGAGGCTAAAAGCTAGAATGAAGCAAGAGAAGTGGCATCAAGACTTGGAAGAAGTTAGAAGATCTTAGAGAGGGAAAATGAGGTGAAAAGATGACTTAAAAAGAGAGAAAAGAAGCTTCCCTGACGGTTATAAGGAATCTCGATCTATTTTCACCGAAAAACTTAGCTAATAAGTGGAAAACATGCTTGAAAATGGTCATCTAAGCATTGACATGTCGTAGGATGCTAGCGTGGTGCATAGATGTACGCGTGATGCGCTAGTGTCTGGACACATCACGCTACAAAACAACAAAAATGGGAAAAGTCCTAAGTTCAATGTAAAGCGGACATGCAAGGGTGGCTGCTAAAAAGGGGTGATAGAGCATCCTGAGAAGGGAAAAAGGCTGATGCAAGGGTTAAGATGAACCTACTCAAGATGCTAAGGGAGTGGACACTAAAGCGGATGAAAAAATATAAGTGAAATTGCAAGGGTGCAATTTTTCTCTTATACATACATACATACATATATATACAATCTCCCCTATGCTCAAGTATACATACGGATACATGTATTTATGTATATATAATATATTTGTATATATACATTCGATCGCACCATCAAGCATATACACACTTATTCCTATACACACATATACACTTATAGGTACACTTACATATTTAATATGCTTACACACACACATATATATCAGGTTATCCCTTCTTATCCTATTCTCGTTGATACACACATTTGTTAAGTATATATATATATATATATTTGCATATATATAATTGATTTGGGGGCCCATGTGAGTATTTCTACTTACACATACATGCACATGTTTGACGTAGATATATATCAATGGAAAGCTCAAAGACACATAACATCATAATAACATTTATATACACATATGCATGTCTATACATATGTCGTCACACTCATATGGACATCCCAGTATATCCATCGTATGTGTATGCTGACATATGCATATATATGCATATATGCATATATCTCAATACACAATCAACCACACAAACAAGCATAGTAACATGAGGAAGGACTCACAAGCTCAAACATATAATCATCATCTAGGTATGCATTTAGTAGTAATCAAGACCCTTTCTAATGTAGACACATTATGCTAAGGATGACTTACGTACTTCCCACATGATAACTCGAATCAATTATTCTATTGTGGTGTGTGTAAGCTCAGATAGGTTATGTTACTAGTTACCCAACCAAGGCCTTCTCCTGAGTGATACTTCCCCTCTGCCTAGAGGAATGAACATATACCTTTATTACATTCTCAAAACATGTCCAAGGTAGTCATCTATTCAACAAAATATGCATTACACACAATACATTTCCAAAGTTAAAATATCTACACAATATTCATCCAAACACATAAATGTATTCCTTCATATAATATTAAATGAGATGACATTTATTCATAAAGTAGTGATAAAAAAGTTCACACACAATTTATTCATCCACTAAATTCACATTACATTCAAATTTTACCATACATAGTAATAGTAAACAATAAATACACAATTTGGAGTGTAACATACTTCCCCCCTTGTGAATCATCGTCCCCAATGACCTATAGCACTTTAACATACAAATAAAGTCAAATAAATTTGTACTTACCATTCTCAAAATATGTAAGATTTATAAAACATTCATCCTATTAGAATTACTCCTTGCAACCTTGTCCTTCTTGAACCTTGCATCGAATGTCCTTGTTATCACATAGGGAAAACTTGTATGTCCCACACATACTTACTCTTTCAAGAGCTTAGGAGTTGTATTCATAATATCTCTTATGTACATCCCATGTACATTAATATTTGAATAACACATGACACCTATACTATTGTGACTAGAAGGCACATTCTCATTAGATTGCAAATTTATCCTTAGTATAATCCAAATAGAAAGGAATAACAGTGCATTATACACTACACCATGGGTTCCATCCTACCCTTTGGTATTTACACTTCAGATAACTTAGAAGCCGAGTTTTCCCATCTCTTAATTTTTATTTACTTTATCCAAAAGTAATTCTCTTGATCACTTGTCTGCCTTGAGCACAACATTGCTCTTGGACATTTGTCAATTTTGATATTGCTTCATACGCAAGCTTTGTATTGAGAAATTTTCATTGATATCTTTGATTTATTACTCCTTTTGACAAACTATCAAGTCTAAGGTTAACCCTATTCCTTAGCATTTTTCATTCTAATAGAGTTTCCATCCGTCCTTTCCATATAATGGATCAAACCTTAATGTTAGAAGTTTGCAAGTACTCAAAAAATCATTCAAGATTTTCTTTTCCTCTTTTTCCTGTTCAACTACAATAATATATTGCACATTCATTCAATTGAATGTATTGTAGTATGATCACAGTCCACACAACTATATCATTATTTGCTTGTTCACAACTAAGAAAACCTTCACAAAAATTCTAAGCAACTACCTCACACAATATATTACTTAGGATTGAATGCCATAAATCAAGTTTCCAACCGTCGGTTACCTTGGTGAGTTTTTCCACCACAACATTATGCCAGTTTTGCTAACTTAGATAGGTTAAATTGTCTTGAATTCTACCACTCCCCCTCTAGAATCTCAAGGGAGTAAACATATCCTACCAATGACGACATCTTGTCTTCATTTTTTGGTACACGACATTATTTGGCTTTATACTCAACATCTTACTCCATCTTTTCCAAGTTTTAGTGGTTCCTCACTTGAAAAATAACTCTATCACCCCAATGTCCTACCTTTGACATCAACTTTCTCATTCCATCCCTTAATTCTCCAAAATTTTGGGTACATAAGCTCTTTTATATCCCAAAATAGTCTATTCTTTGACTAAGTGAAAACCTATTTTGTGGTCTCATTCCACATTTAATTCCCAAGTAATAATGGTTAAGATTTTTGTGGAGATAAATCCCATTTATCTCAGGACATCCATTCCATGGATTTATTCTATCCTTGGATTATTTCCAAAGATGTAATCCATATTTTTACTCAATATAATTTTTCTAATAAGAATTGGTACTAATTTTGAGTACCAATCTTCGTTCAATCATGTTGGTTCCTTAGAAGATATCAAATTTAATTGCATACCTAATTCCCAAACACAAACTTTTCTCGTTAGGTCAAGTGATTCACTTAATCACATAGGTGAGTCTCAACCATAGTATACCCTAATCCTAGGATAAATTCATC
>VDFB02193867.1:245849601-245885916 GCA_007258455.2 Sequoia sempervirens | reverse complement strand
AGGAGAGAATATTCTTTGGAATATTCTCATGGGTGAGGATAAAGATATTTTGCAAATTAAAAAAAAAATTTAATTGTACAAAAAAGGGATAAGGAATATTCCCCTTTTTGTAGGAAGATTAGTTTAATTGTTAATTAAACAAGGTTTAATCACATAATTAGGGGATTATAAGAATTAAAGGGATATCCATTAAATTAAATAATTTAATGAATGTGGGAGAGATGAAATGATATTTAATTAAATAACTTAGGGTTATTTAATTAAATAAGATGACTTGGGAAATTAAATTAAATACTTTGATTTATTTAATTTAACAGGATGAAGTGTTAGCATGAAAGGGGTGAATTAACCTGATTAAATGAATTAGGTTAATAAATGAAAATGAGGCAATTAATTAAATAGCTGGCCTAATTTAATTAATTAAGCGGAAAGAGGATGGGTTTCGAGAGTAAATGATATTAGTTAGCCAATGTGATCCATCGAGACATTTTTAAGTTTCTACAATTTTGATGAATAAATAACATCCCATTGCTTTTAAAAGTATGAAATTAACAGAGGTAGAAAATAATATTTCATTTATGATAAGGGGATGCTATCAATCATGCATGCCTTAGTGAAGTTTATAAAAAACTTGGTGTGTGGAAAGTTTATGGTTAAGGTTGATCGAAATAGTTTTAAGTACTTACTCCATTAGAAAGACTTGAATAACAAACAATAGAGGTTGGTAAGAAAGTTTTAGACATATGATTTTGATATTGACTATGTGAAAGGTAGGAATATTGTAGTTGTTGATGCATTATCTCAAAGACCCACTTTATGTTCTATTTTTTATATCTCTACCTATTGGGTCTCCGCCATCATATCTAATATATGCCAAGAATTATTTTTCTACTAGTCCATTGGATGGAAGAGTACAAGATGACATCTTCAAATTTGTGGGAGATCTAATTCTATATAAAGAGAGCACATATTTGATATCAGAATCAAAGATGAAAAAATATATTTTAAGTCATGCATGATATTCCACTAGATAGGCATTCAAGGTATTTGAAGACATATAAATAAATCAAAGAGAGATTCTCTTGAAAAAGAATGAAAGAGTATGTGCTTAAGAAATTTAAGGAATGCACATCTTTCCAACAAAACAAGTCTACCTTGTAAGCCTACTTTAGCCATTACCATTTCTCAACAAGAACACTCGTAGCCCTCAAAATTTTAAAAAGCTAACAAAAGATAAAGCTAGACAACCCATTAGCAACCCATCAATAAAACATCAACACAGAAGGCTAAACAACCAAAAACAACAAAAAACTACATATTATTGAGCACCTTGGCAGAATCCATATTACTAGAGATGATCTTGTCATGTATCTTTACCACATCCTAAACCTCCTGGAACAAAATGGCTACCCTTTTCTTAGTCTTGCTCCTCGTACGCAGGCAGGGACCGACATCCACATTCTTCTCCACACATAGGCCAATGTCCTCATTCTTCTACTCCAGATTCATATGGTTAACCTCAGTAATGGCCTCCTCATGTTCGCCCAAATCCAAGGACTTACCAGTCCAATTGATGGCTTTATCATTCAAAAATAAAAAGCCCTAAGCACTAGTCTTAAGTGATTGATTCTAACCACAGTCTGCAGGTAATTACTGATCTTGCTCATTCTTTCCTCCATACCCACTAACCACTCCTCATTAAACCATAGTCTGCAGGTCATTACTGATCTTGCTCATTCTTTCCTCCATACCCACTAACCACTCCTCATTAATCCTATGAACAACATTTTCCAGAGAGGTTAGCCTTTCCTCATGACTTTTACCAAGTCTGTCATCATCCACTGCTAACTGATCAAGGATCACATTCGTTGTATTTACCTTATCTCTCACTAACCATTCTCTTTGATTGCGATTCACTATCGCCACACAAGCATCCTGCTAATCTTTAAGCTTAGTATTAAGATCCTTCACTTTCAAAAAAATTCATTTCACGATGGAGAGTAGGTTTCTAGAGTCGTCCTCTGCCATTCTACAAAATAGGTCCATATTAATCCCCTCCCAATTGAATAGCACAACAACAGGAATATCAACATTCTCATTGGGTTCCTCTTAAACCCCACCTTTTCCCTCCAAATTCTCCTCCACAAGGGAGTCTTCAACCTCAATAACCTCCACTTTCACCTAGTGTTTTTTAGAGATATCAGCCAAATCAGCTAGAATTTCAAGCTGCCTAGCCTTAACATCAGTCTACTTAACCCGCTCATCATTATTACCAATAGGAGTCTCAAAATCATCATGGCTAGGAACAACCACCTTAGAATTTAGAAATCCCTCACCATCCTGTGCTATATCTACCATTGGCTGCTCATTACCCTCATTAACATCCCCTTGAACCCCTTTAATAGAAGGAATAGGGGACTCCTCCATTCCTTTCAGCTCATCCACCCCCTGCTTAATAGAACAGTTCTCCTTCTTAAGGCCCCTCTTTTCCCCTTCAAATTATTTTTCATTGAAGGAGCAACAATATCCCTCATTACAACATTGGTTTCGTAACACTTAGACCAAGAATTTGAGTCCTTAGATTCATCACAAGACTTCCCCTCATCCTTCGAGTATTCATCATTAATAGAGTCTTCTTCCTCATAGTCATCATCCCACTCTTCCGCTGACTCAATAGTATCATAGCTATAATTATTGCCCTCCTTTTTACAAGCAGAAGAGATCTTAGGAATTGCAGGTAACACCTTCAATTTGATGTGATCAATTATAATTTTTGTAAGGCCTTCATGAAGAATAGCCTTCCTAGGGTTGTTTCTATGATCATCAATATTGGTTTCTATTGAAACAAGCAAGTAATAGGGAAATGAAATTTAGAGTGTTGTGGTGGAAATGATTAAGCAACAAGAAGTGGTAACCATAAATAACAAAGTACCTTCCCTCCAGTGTACTAAAGAATTGCATAATCACAAGAACAACGTCTCTGCAGAGCAGTTTGATGGGTTTACGAGCATACCCTCCATTATCAACACCACTAAGATTTTGCTTCTCTAATCCTTTGAAGAAATTCGCTAAGGCAGTCTTAGCCATGACCCAGTCCCTATAAAATTTCATGCCCTTCAAAGGAAGACAAGCAATCTCAACAATGAAGTCCTTGGTGATGTTGAACTCCACACCTTGGAAACGTAGAACTCTATTGTTCCAACCATTCACAAAGGCCTCCATCACCTCCGAATCAGAACCATGTAGCCTCAACAAGTAGGGGAAAACACTACCCTTCTTCAAGTGTTCCCAGATGGGCTTATTCCCACATAATTCTTCATAAGAGCTCGGCTCCACTCTGCAACGAGCCCCTCCCATGGCATATAGAGGCAACCTAATCACAACCTACACTTTTTTCTTTTGCACATAAAGAGTTAAGTGAAAAATCTAGAATAAAATGCAAAAAATACCCATAATCTGTGTGAGCTTGACAAACCAAGTACTTCCAGTCCTCAACTCCCAACCCATGACCTCAAAATCAACAGAAAAGCAATTATTAAATGAGTAGGCATTGAAGTCAAAGATCAAAAACCAACTGAGGAGGAAATAAAATAACTTATCTCACCAAGTATCCACTTCTGTGACATGACATTTGGTCATAATTAGAGATACATCAAAGATTAAATGGTATGGCATCATAAGTATGCCAATAATTATGAGCTATCACTCCTAAATTAGCGAACCCATCAACAAGAGAATTAACCTCCCAGAAAACGTGAGTAATTATCACCTCAACAAAAGAATCAATGATAGAAAGGGCATCATTAATTAGATGAGCAATAGACCATGATGATAGACTAAGCTTAAGGAGACAATTTATGATATTAAGGGAATCCCCTTCTAACTAGAGCCTAGTAACCCCTGCTTCTCTAGCAAGTAAAAGGCCATGATAATAAATAGAGATAATTGAATAAGCATATAACCCAACCTTTTTTTTATTAAATCCACTTTGAAAGTGTGTATAAATATGAATCTTAAAAGAATATGTTGGTTCATTTGAAGTGAAGAAAGAAATGAAGGAAAATGACATGACATGAATATCCAATGAAAACAAAAGGGTTATAGCTCAATTAAATGAGCATAATCAACAAAGATGATGATGGATTTCTTGATGACACCATTCACCAAGGTTCAAATCTCTTGGATGTCCAATAAATAAGGGATGAGGTTGGGATCATGCTCCATACAAATTTAGAAAAATGGATACCCCTTAGTCCCTGGCTCTTAATGGAGAGGTATTAGCTTGGGCTCATGCTCTTGTATCAAATTGTTAAAAATATCTTGGTTCAAAATAAAACCATCCATATATAGGTGAGCATAATTAGAAACGGTGATGATATATTTCATAATTACACCATTCAAAAAGGTTCAAATTCCCTAGAGATGTAATAAATAAGGAATGAGGTTGGGATCATGCTTCATACAACTCTAGTAGAATGAATACCCCTTAGTCCCTGGCTCTCAACTGAAGAGGTATTAACTTGGGCTCATACCCTCATATTCAATTGAAAAAATATTCTTTGTTCAATATAAAACCCTCCACACACACACATATATGATTAAACAAATATTAGATCTACTTTTGACATACTTCCATTAATGCTGAAGGTAACAAGAAAAATTGATAGATCAATAAGAATGGCTTATTTGGTAGATATTTCTTCAATCCTTGACTAATGTTGATCCCTCCAACTTTGTTTCTTTGTTTGATTCAACTTACACAATTATTTATTTTTCCCCATCTATATGTACTTTGCTACCCATTTCTATTATTTTGGTAAGGTTTTGTAATAACACCATTGGAATTGATGACATGACCTTTTTTTTTACCTTCATGTATTAAAAGGACTTTCAACTAGATTTATTATTATGGTATTAATTAGATATAATTTCATTTAACTTTAATCATTCACATGCAAATGTGCCATATCATTTTATTTCACTTCATGACAACTATCCAACCCCATTATGTCACATTTGGCCATGATTATGACTATATGCATTTAAACTATTAATAATATTTAGATGTTATTCAATACCTATATTATTAACAATATTAAACAAAATTATTAAATTATTATTAAAATATTAGACAATTATCTATCTTAATAATATCCAAGTATTATAATTATAAGCATTATAATTTATAATATCCATATTATTAATAATATCACACTATTAGATGAGCCAAGTAATCAAATAGTGATAAGTGTAGATTAATTTGAAAGAGTTTGAAGAGCCTAAATGATAGTTTGGAGTGCATGTACACTCTCTTGTATAACACTTTTTGATCCTCTTTAGGCAATTCTATATTAAACAACTATCTATATTGTTTATAATATCAAAATATCATTATATTATTAGTATACAAATATAAGAAATCTAACATATCATCTTCACTTTAAATATCAAAAACTAATTTTAGCCAATTGAGACATGGCCTATCATCAATTAGCCATTCACCTATTCGATTTAGTTAAAAAACTATACTTCCATTGATTAAATATTGGCTTATTATAAGTAGTTAATTTACAGTATAAACATAATAGGCATTGCAAGATGCTAATCATAATATTATTGGTCACCCAGTTTGGTCTCAACACATCCACCATTAAAGATATCAATATTGTTGGAATAAGGCCATATTAGGGTTTAAGAATAATTCCTAAATGGAAGGTTCTCACCTCAAGTATCTCATAGCATAAAATATAATATGGAAAAGAGAATCAATCTCAAATTAGAAAAAATAAAAAATCAAAGGTGTAACAAATTTGAAAATAAATGGAAAATATAAATCTTAAAGACAATGTAAAGGTTGGGTAGGGTGTTTAAAATATAAGATATGTAAATAAGCACAAAAATCCCTAAAACAAGAATATATGAATGAAGCACAAAGATGAAAAGGAAAATCAAATTTGAAAATAAGGTAAAACCAAAAAAATATAGATTTTAAAACCTTATGAATATGAAAAATCCTAAGGAGAAACTAGGTTGTATAGGATTGATTGGGTTCACTACAAATATAAAGGAAAATAAAATTTCCATAAGGTTATTCTAAGCTAATCAAATGATATTTTTACAAGTCAATTAAAAATAATCTATGTTAATTTGTGATGACCTGCGAGCTAATGTAATTATAAATTAAATGGTAAAGTCTGGAAAGTAAGTGTGAAGGGGAAAGATACTTAGCTTTATTACAAAAGAATGAATGATTTCCAATGTGGTCTTAGATTCTATATTGTCTCTACCTTGGAAATGTTACCACTTAATTAGAGTAATGCTTTGGACTTTGTGTTGAATATGTGCTTTATCAAGGGTTGAATTTACAAATTAGATTCCTTTCCATGCTCATTAATGTGTCCTTTCCATGCAAATTTGATCTTGAATGATATGTACCTCTACCATATAGCTCATTTAATTGATCTTTCCTTGTTTTGCTTCTACTATCTTTAAGACTATCAAAATTTAAAAATACACGAGGATTTTCATTATATCACTAGGGCACATGTTCTCTTAGGTCCACCTCCAAAAACTTAGGAAAAATATTGAAGACAATATCATGATTGTGTAAAATTATCCTAAGATGAATATTCCAATGTAGATTCCTTTTAATGCACTAATTTTAAATATTTTTCTTCTTAAGATTTGAGAGGATGTGAAAAATATTTAAATAAATTTATTTAAATACAAGTACATAACATCACATCACACAAACATGTGTTTAGTTGGCTCATAATAGCTACTAGAATTTGAGTAGGAGTTGACTAAATTTGAATTTGAATTTTGAAAAGTCGGGTGTCAAATCTATGGTCATGCAATTGACCTTATATTTATAGAAGTGATCTAAGGCATGAAAAGCAATCAAACAAAGTGGATAATAGAATGTATAGAGATAGGTGCATGCATAGGTGTAATA
The DNA here is from genome assembly GCA_007258455.2 of Sequoia sempervirens. Lineage (NCBI taxonomy): Eukaryota > Viridiplantae > Streptophyta > Pinopsida > Cupressales > Cupressaceae > Sequoia > Sequoia sempervirens. The sequence goes on along the minus strand of VDFB02193867.1, from coordinate 245,878,961 downwards.
AATGTGTAATATGAGTGAATATATTGAAATGTGTGTGAATGGAAAAGGTTTGGGTAAATGTAAGGTAATATGTATATATGGAAATAAAAACTAGAAGAATAAATCCAACTTTACATAAGATTGTACCACTTTCAATATATATTATCAGAGTATTCCAAAATAAACATAAAATTCAATAAAAAATAACATAAATATTTTGAAAACCTAAATGTCTTAAAAACTCAAAAGGAAAACATGGCTTGTGAAGATTAGAAAGACAACATCGAGGGGATGAAGTTTGGGAAAGATTCTAATTTTAAGATGTGTAACCTAGATTTGGGAAGAAAATTCCTTATATTGGAGCCGAAAGAGATGGTGTAGGTGGTCTCCAAGGATCAACCTGCCCCTATGTGCACTATCATGGTCAAGGAAAATCTCCCCTCATCCTTAATACTTGGTTTAGATCAAGGGGTTTTAGAATGTAAGTTATTGATCTTCCCTGCCAAATGTAAGGAGATGGAGGAGAAAGGATATTTTAGGGGTAAGTTAGAGAAGCAAAAAATTCATCCAATTTTGAAGGAAAAAAATAGAATAATAAACCCTCTCGTCCCCCTGGTGGGAACCTAAGGATCCATACTAGGACTAGGAAAAAAATTGATCCTGGTTTAGATCATAAAACCCAAGGTCGATACACAAACATAGCCTCAAGGGAGAGAGAAAGAGGGATGTGACAGATGGAATGTAGAAGACTATATTGGATATGTTCTCCAAGAGCACACTTCCCTATTTAATGGAGATCTTATCCTAGAACATCAAGGGGCTCAATAATGCTCACAAGCATGACCTCTTGTATAATATTCTTTGGGATCACAAACCAAATATTTAATTGATCTAAGAAGCCAAGATGCAAATTAAAAAGCTCAATAATATGAAGAATAAGTTATTTAAGGATTGTGGTCTTCATGGATTTAGTGTTAATGGGGCTTCAGGTTGGGTGGCTACTCTCTAGAACCACAAAGTGATCATGGGGGAAGCTTTGTGGGAATAATCTCACCTTATTGCTATAAAATTTACCCACCTAGGGGACAATTCCTATTAGATGATTTCAAACATTTATTCCCCCAATACCAAAAATTTCAAGAAAATGATGTGGAGTAATTTGAGGACATTCAGATCTTCCCACTCTAATTGCAATTGGTTTGTTATGGTATATTTCAATACCCCTCTTAGGGATAATGAAAAATTGGGAGGTTCCTAGCCTACTTTGGATAGTAGGTCGGACCTAATGGACTTCATTGATGACCAAGCCTTTGTTGATACAGACCTTTGGGGATCTAATTTCACTTGGTCCAAAGAAAGAAGTGGGGACTCCCTCATCTAGGTAAGACTTGATAAGGATCTCATTTATCTTGATTGGTTGTCTTATTTTTTATGTTCTTTATCTGCCCTCACTAGGCTTGGGTCAAACCACTTTCCTATTTCTTTGTATATTGAGAGACTGAGTCAAAATAAAAACTTCCCTTTTTGCTTTGAAAAAATGTGGACTCACCATCCGAAGTTGGAAAGGAAGATTCAAGAATGGTAGAAGATTGATGTGGAAGGGATGACCACGTATAGATTGGCCAAAAATATTTCTTATATTAAATCTAAAATTTGAGCATGGAACAAATGTTCTTTTAGACTATATTCAAAAGGAAAGAGATAGTTAAGAGTAAATTAGACTTGATTCAAAAAGAGCTTCAAAATTTAGAATGGGTGGATGGCCTTCTTAACCAAGAAAAAACCCTTCTCATGGACTCCACACTATCATTCCTAAAGAACAAGAGTTTTGGAAATAAAGATCCAAATTCCTATGGCTAAAAAATGGAGACTGTTGTTAGCACCTCAAAAATTTAGATTCCTATTTTCATGCCTTAGATAAATTTTCCCAATTTTATAATTGATCTAAGATATCTCATAGTGTTGGTTTCTCTTTGCATCATTGGATAGGTCATGAAAATTTAGGTCTAGTTGTCTTTTGAAATTTTGTGAAATTCATCAAGGGGCAAAAGTTATGTCCATGCAGGTTTTTTCCTTCCATCTAGACGTGTCCATTTTCCCATAATAGTGTAGTTTGGCTTGTCTTTTCCATAATTTTAATTTTTCCCTTGAATTTATGCAATGAGTTTGAAATGATAAAAAGTGGCTAAGTGTTGAATTTGCAGACTTCAAGGGGTCAAGTGAACTTCACCCTTTAAATGTTTTATCTAGTTCACTTGATTTTTTCCACAATGCAGGTTGGATGGGTCCATTAGGTCATGTGGAATTTTTAGTCTAAATGAGACAAGTATAAGTTGAGTTTCCAACCCTTTTTTTTCTCATCTAGTTGCACACCTTTTTCCCACAAAGGCATTTCAAGAAATTGACCAAGTTACAAGTTTATAGGAAAATGAGGCTCATCTTCCCGTGTTGCTAACATCATTGGGTTGCAAGCTTACCCATTTGAACTTTGAACCTTTCCATTTGCACTTATCTAATTTACATGATTTTTTTTGCATGGGGGGAATGGAGAATAGGTATCTACAAGTGCACTTGAGCATTGTTTTTTCACAAGTTTTCTTTTGCAGAATTTTAGTTGGAAATTGGTTTGCAGGCTTTGGATGTTGAACTGAGTATATCTTTTGGTCAGTTCAAATGGTTTTTTCCATCTAGGGTGGATGGAGGTGGAAAACTTGTAATTATTTTGTAACCATGTTTTATAGGTTATCAACTCAAAGTTTTGATAGATCAAATAGGTGAAAAGGCTACTTCCACATGAACTAGGTCTTGGTGGCTAGTTTTTGTTGATCATGTGTCAATCAAAAAATGCCCTTGGTGTTACATCATAAATCCAGAATTTAGTTGTATGTAATTACAAAAACTTATACATATTAAAGAGGGTTGATGAGGTAAAAATAACCTCATGATTATAATAAGCCAAATACCATTCCTTGTTTCTACCAATCACTTTAACCCTGCCAAGTGTTTATTTTTAGGATTAATAATTGCTTACTTTTTGTTAAAAGATGTATAAATCTTTATTTCCTAAAGCAATTGAAAGTAGTTGACTAACGTTGATATAATGGTATATCTTTTAGTCATTGTACAAGAAATTGTGCATGACTGGGTGAACTTTAAGCGGACTTCAAATAGTTGAAGATAGAGCATTGAAAGTCTAGGCGCTGGAAATTTAGGCATGCATAGTGGAACAAATCCTTTTAATGCTTTCTATTTAAAACCTTTCTGGCTCCACTCCTAGCCTTTAATATGTTTTATGTTATGGACCTCAATCAGTTGGTTAGTTGAAATTTTGTTAAAAGACTTTTTCAATGGTGATCTTTCACCATCTGAAATTTAGGATTTTATTAGCAATATAGTATATATATGTAACCGCTAGAAATAATGCATACCTGATACCATTATGTTGTTATAATATGCTTTGAACTATGTCTCTATGTTACACTTTTTTGATATGAATAAAATAAACTTTGCTAGTTTTATTTTGAGTTACTAGTTCTATGTAATGGAATTATCATGGATGGATTCATTTTGAAGATGTGAAAGTATATGTGATCTGAGTTAATCGTAGGCATACCCGAGAGTTGGCCACTTGAGGGATCTTGTAGGATAGATAAGTATTTTCATTTTTAATGTTGTTTCCTTTATTCTGTATATGATAAATTTGGATGAAAATTATTTGTGTGTGTTGAGTTCTGTCAAATATTCATGTAGGTCGTAGTTTAAAGTTTGCAATCTTTAAGTTATGTTTACTTGAAATTTCGGAGCATCCACTCCTATTGTTAGTTACAAATTCTCAAGTTTACTTTCTGTCAACAGTTAGTTGTTAGCTATTAGTTGTTTTCATTTAAATTATGCAGTTTTATTGCAATTGTTTCTTCTTAGATAATTTATATGCTTTCTAGTCTAATCATCTCATGCTTTCTAGCTTAAAAAACTTCATGATTTCTAGTTTAATTGCTTTCTAGTTAAGTTTTTGTTTACAACCATTTCAATAATTCAAAAAATCTAAGAGAGATAGCCAAGATGTCCCATATTGCATACAACCTTCGAACACTACCCGGTCGATATAATTGATACATTTTCAACTAAAGTGATAGGACCTCACGACAATTTGTCACTTTTTGGTGTTGTTGCTAGGGACCTTCTCTTTCTAGTGTTAGTAGGAGATTGCTTGAATATCTCTTTTAGAAAAAAAAAATTGCTAGGCTTCTTTTTTTGCATGGCCAAGAAACATGGCCTACACAAAAGATTCATACCAAAAACCCCCCCAAAATATGTTCCAACCGCAAGCAGGGAGGTAGAAGTCTCAGCTGAAGAACTTATAGAAGAATTGATCGAGCAGGATCAACCTGAGACCTCCCAGTATACCCTAGAATTTTAGCCATTCGAGCAAACCATTGTAGAGGAAAGCATTCCTTTGCATACCCCAGAACCTCAGCCATTAGAGAATTTTTTTGAAGAGGAACACATTCCTTTCAACATCATGGCTGACCGTAGAAATGACACTAACCCAACAAGGGGAGTGCGAACATTTACTTATCCTATTTCTCTCAATCAAGATGATGATACACCTATGAAAAAAAATTCAACAGCCTTCTTACCAACTTTCAGAGGTTTATCCTCCGAAGACCCTGACCAGTTCCTATTTGAGTTTAACGTGTTGTGTTAGACATACAAATACAAGAATAATAACCAAAAATTAAAACTTTTTCCTTCCACCTTGAAAGACGTTGCAATGCGTTGGTTCATGGGATTAGCTTCAAGGTCAATAACCTCTTGGGATGATATGGAGTCTGCTTTTTTGGACAAATACTAGAGTTATTGTAGAGTCAGCGATAAGAAAGAGGAGTTGTTCAAACTAAGGAAAAATGAAGATGAAAGCATAGAATATTACCTGGATAGGTTCATCTTCTTATCTAAATGATGTGGCGGAGAAGCCATAAGTTTGGAAATTCTGAAGACCATATTTCTCAAGGGACTTGATGAAGATGCTAGAAGAAGCCTAGATTTAATGGGAAAAGGAGATGTGTCCCAACTTGGACTCAATGATATCACTAAGTTATGCCAAATTTTTTCTCATACTCGAGGAGGTATTCATAAATCTACTCTTTTCAAAGGTTCCAATGAAATAGGTAAACTATGTGAGGAGATAAAAAATTGCAAAACTAACATTCGTGTTTAAATAAACACCACATTAGATGGAATACATGCCAAAACATGTAATCCTGAGACCTTATCCATCTACTATCCTAGGTGTCAAACCAAACATCTATTAAGAGAATGTCCCTTGGACAAAATTGACATTTGTTAAGTCTATGAGAAGAGTCATGCCACTGATCAATGTGAGATCCTAAATGCAATAAAAAATTCCAAGAAGAAGATGTCTAAGGTTGAGGAGGAGGTCAACTTTGTAAATCAAAGACCTGGAGGGAATTTCTCTTATGGTTAGAATTCAAATCCCTCTTGGCAGCCCCCAAAGAATTGGAATAATAATCAATGGGTGGTACCTTGGCCTCAAGCACCACCTAAATGGGAAAATCAGTCCTAGGGAAACCCCCAATAGTCAAACCAGACTCAAAAAAAATGATATCCTCAAAATATAGCTTCTCAATGGAATCAACCTCAAAATCATTTTTACACTTGGCCAAGGATGATGCTTAATCCGCAACAAAACCTTTTACCAACTCCTCAAAACCCTCAACAAAATGAGCAAGTCAACCAACCACAACTTCCAACACAACCTATCCCTAATCCAAAGAATAATCATCAAAATACCCCAGTGTATTCTATGGAATAGGAAAATGTGACTGGTCTTAATGCTATCCATTGTGGAAACTTGTAGTTAAGGTCAGGAAAAACACTCCAGGAGCCTACTATAGTTGATATCCTAGACGAGCCGATTAAATAATCTGCTAAAAGAACTAAGACATCTTCCACACCTTTAGAGCAAAACCTAGTGAGTAATCAAGACAAGACCCTTCCACAATCCTTATCTGGAACTTTTGAGTTACCTCAAGAGGAGGGTGGTCAACGTCCAATAGATATTTTAAGGAAGGACTCCACTATGAAAGAGAAAACTCAAGCACCTTTTCCAGAGGGTCTCAAACCAACCACCTTGAAAAACCCTCCAAAAATGACCCTATCCACCGAAATCGCATTGATACAAGAGATTAAACAACTTCAAATCGAGGTTCCTCTATTACAAGTGATTAAAGAGATCCCCGAACTAAACCAACTAATCAAATAGTTGTGCATCAAAACACCAAGAAGGAAACCAAAACGGATGAATACTGTTCACATAAATAGATATCTAGCTAACTTTTTGGCTGAAAAACTTTAGCTCCAAAATATGATGATCGAAGTAGTCCATTTATAATAGTGACAATCAATGAAGTAGCAATACCTAACGCACTTGTGGACCTAGGAGCAACTATTAATGTAATGACGGTCAATGTTATGGAAAAGTTGGGACTCATTGATTTACGTCCCACAACTGCAGTGTTGCAGATGGAAAATCAATCCATAGCTATTCCCAAAGGTGTTATAGAAAATGTTCTTGTTAAAATTGACTGTTGGGAATATCCAGTAGACTTCCAAATAGTCCAGTCCCTCACACCAAAGGACAATTATCCTATAATCCTAGGAAGACCGTGGCTAGCTATAGTTGCAACCAAGATTGAATGAAAGGAGAGAAGAATGACCATTTCTCATGGTCCCAATAGTAAAAATTTATTCCTATATTCCCCTGCTAAACCTACTGAACATAACCAAGTTTGGGTTGATGAACCAGACGGTCCCAATGAACAAGAGAATTTAGCCTCACTTGCTATGGTAGTCATTAAACAACATGGTTAAGAGTTGGAAGATGAACTGGAAAACAATATGGAAAATATTACCGTAGACTCAAGTGATGAAGAAATGATAAATGTAGGAGAGATTCTAGGGTAGCCAATCAACATTGATAATACTAAATTTGATTACACCAGCTTCATGGGATTACCTTGTCTGCTAGCTAATATCATTCCAAAAATGGATCACTTCTTCGAAGATATTGCCAAACTCCATAGAACCATACCACATAGTTGTCCTCTCAACACTTTGACTAGAGAAGTTTATACTGTCATTTCCAACCATCTAGGGGTCAAAACCATCATGTTATTACCAAGAAAAACTTTGAATATCAACAGTTGGTTGACAAAACCAGAAGAGAACAAATTGTTTGATGTTTTGGTGAATGGATCTAAAGCTTTTTCTTGGGATTATATAGACACGAGAGGAATACACCTAAGTGTTTGTACCCATCACATCTATACTGAGGATGTTAGACTTGTGTGTCAACCATAGCGAAGACTCAATTCTACTTTGAAAGACATTGTTAAAATAGAAATTGACAAACTCTTGCAAGTAGCATTCATCTATCCCTTTTCTGACAGTAAATGGGTTTCACCTCTGGTTATGGTCCTAAAGAAAAATGAGAAGTGAAGAGTATGTGTTGAATATAGGGAACTCAACAAATCTACCCATAAAGATTACTTCCCTCTACCGTTTGTAGACCAAGACTTGGATAATTTAGCTAGGAGGAAGTATTTCTCATTCTTGGATGGATTCAATGGATATAACCAAATACAACTAGTTGTGGAAGACCAAAACAAAACAACTTTTACTTTCCCTTGGGGAACATTCACATATCGTGTCCTTCCTTTTGGTCTATACAATGCTCCCGCAACATTTCAGAGAGCTATCCTGGCAATACTCATTGAGCTAGTGAATGACTATGTGGAAGTCTACATGGATAACTTCACTATGTATTGAAGTGATGTGAGGACCATCAACTATCCCGGAGTCACGAAAAATACCTAATAATGGTAGAACAAGGGATAGTGTTGGGACACCAAATTTCAGCTGAAGGGATAAAAGTGGATCCTAAGAAAATTGAGGTAATACAACAAATTGAGACTCTGAAAAAACAAACTGACGTTAGAAGCTTCTTAGGACATGTTGGATACTATCAGAGATTCATAGAAAATTTTAGCAAGATTACAGCCCCTATGTTTTCCCTCCTTCAAAAGAATGTAGATTTTGTCTAGACATCAAAGTGTTAATCATCATTCGAGATCATTAAGGAGAAACATATCTTTTCTCTTGTCCTACATGGACCTAATTGGAACCTTCCGTTCCATATTTATGCAGTTGCTTTTGATGATGCTATTGGAGCGGTTTTAGGTCAGGAAGATGAGAATGGGGTAAATTATGCTATCTATTTCATTAGTAAGAATTTGACTCCCACTTAACGGAATTACACCTCCATAGAGAGAATTTTTAGTTGTAGTACATGCAATCAAGAAATTTCAACATTACATCACAGGGTACAAAGTAACTGTGTTCACAGACCATTCAGCCATCAAGTACCTAATGAACAAACCTATAGTAAACGATAGGATAATTAGGTGCTTATTGCTTCTACAAGAATTTAGCATGACTATTATTGACAAAATTGGAAATTTCAATGTAGTTGCGGATTTCTTATCATGGATCAAACAAGACAATGGAGATTGTGCTCTTGTGCAAGATGAATTCCCAGATGAAAATCTATTTTCCATCTCCATTAAACCCCTTGGTTTGCTGACATTGCCAACTACTTGGCCACTTTAGAGTTGCCACCAGATTTTATGTCAAAATAGAAGAAACGCCTCATTCAAGAAAGCGCTATGTTCAAATAGATTAATAGAATATTAATTCAATGTGGTCCTGATATGGTTTTACGATGTTAAGGCACATGAAACATATAGCATCCTTAGAGCTTGCCATGATGACCCCTTTAGAGGCCATTATTTTTCCAAGAGGACGTCCTATAAGATTTTGGGTGCAAGATATTACTGGCCATCTATGCATAAAGATGTAAAAAAATATGTTTGTCATTGTGATGAATGCCAAAGAGTAGGGAGACCCACTACATCCAATGAAATTCCTTTCCAACCCCAGGTAGTTCTTGAACCATTTGAAAAGTGTGGATTGGATTTTATCGGTCCTATAGACCCTCCTTCACAAGGAAAAGAGTACATTTTGGTCTATATCGACTATCTGACTGAATGGGTAGAAGCTCAAGCTTTAAGAGTCGCTAGGGAAGAACAAGTTGTTGGCTTCCTGTATAACAAGATTTTTCTCAAATTTGGATCCCCTAGGACAATTGTCATAGATCAAGGACCCTAGTTTATGTCTAAAGTTTCGTTATCCTTTACTGGTCATTTCCATGTAATCCATAAGAAGTCATCACCCTATCACCCATAAGAAAATAGTCAAGTAGAAGTCACTAACATGGAGCTAGAGAATATTTTAACAAAAACAGTTTCATCAAGGAGAAAATAATAGGCCAGAAAATTACCTGAATCCATTTGGGATTATAACACAACTTGGAAATCAACCACTGGTTTCAGTCCATACAAGTTAGTTTTTGGGAAGAAACCTCTTCTACCCATTGAATTTGAACTTCAAACCCTGAGAACAACAATGGAGTTAGGCTTAGATCTCAAATGAGCCCAGGTTGAAAGAGTCCTACAACTTAGTGAATTAGATGAGCTCCATTTAGATGTTTTCCACCAAATTGAGCTAGTTTAACATCAATGAAAGGCCTAGCATGATAAACACATAAAGGAAAGAGAGTTCCATAATGGGGATTGGGCATTGTTATTCAATTCCCAATATAAAGATCATCAAGGGAAATTGAGGACTCGTTGGCTAGGTCCATATGAAATTTTTGAAGTATTTTAAAACAAAGCAGTACAGCTCAAGCCCATTGATGGCGACACTTGAACTTTGTTAGTCAACAGACATCGATTACACATCTACCATAAACCAGTTAACATGGAGGAATTTACAAGGATGGTAGAAATGCAAGGAGAAATACAATGCATTGACTTTGCTATGACAAAACCAATGGAATGTTCGGATTAATAGTCACCCAGTCTAAAAAAAAACTTTTCATGTGTATGCATTTGTAATTACTTCAAGGAATTTCTTTTGAATTTTTCATCTTTTGGACTTGGATAAAATTTGTTTTTGTCTTGCAAGACTTTATTTCTAATCAAATAACAAATTTCGGCACATCTTGTTGCGATGCATCAAAACTTGTTGGCTCGGTTGTTATGATGCTTTGGAACTTGCACGCCCAACTAGTGCCATTCCCTATTGTATTCCTGCAATCTAGCGCATCTTTCAATGATGCTCCAGAAAGTCTAAAGTCCAAAGTCCTTCATTATTTTTACTTATTCTAGTGGGATCTTTCAACGATGCTCTAGAAATTTTGCTTCTTCCTTCTGGTGGCATCTTTCAGTAATGCTTCAGAAATTCTGTTGCTACTTCCAACTGCACTTTTCAGTGATGCTCCAAACTTTTGTTCCTACACTCTGGTAACATCTTTCAATGATGCTCTAGAATTTTGTTCTTGCATTCCAATTTTGTTCCTACATTCCAGCCACATCTTCTAGTGATGCTCTAGAATTTTGTTCCTGCATTCTGACCAAATCTTCTAGTGATGCTTCAAAACCTTGTTCCTGCATTCTAGTGGCATCTCTCAGTAATGCTTCAGAACTTTTTTCTCACATTCCATCGACATCTCCCAGCGATGCTCCAAAAATTTGCTACTTCACTTTTTCATTCTGGTCGCATCTCTCAGCATGCTCCAAAATTTTTGTTCTTCATCTCGGTTGCATCTTTCAGTGATGCTCTAGACTTTTGTAAATTCCCTTCCTTTTCAAATTCTCTAATATTTCCAACATCATATGCATGCCCATCATTAATTTTTTCCAACACCTTCAAAATTTTGGAAATATGTGCCTCAAACAATACAGGTTGAAACCTCCATTAGAGCAAAGTCGGTATGACATCTATTATGTCTGGCTGACTAGCAGTTTGAAACATCATGGTTTGTACAGGTTGCTATGACCTTGTTTTTGTCTTGCTGAATGCTTTCACTGTGGAGCTATCGCTGTGACAAGGAGTGTTCAGTATGACCTCTTAGTGCTCGGGAGACCTCTGGCCGACAGGCCATTCAATTGTGTATCGGGGAGACTCATGGCGACCACGGGCTTCGGGGTAGCTTATAGCAGCTCGGTGAGAAGTCCCAGCGAAGTGTTAGAGTCTCGCCAATAGTATGTTACATGTTGGTCTTCGGCGTAGCTTATAGTCTATCGGTAAGAAGTCTTACCAATGTGCAAAGGTTTCACCGATGGAAGTTCAAATGTTGGTCTTCAGTGTAACACTAAGGTTTTGTTATGAAGTCTGGGCAAAGTGTTAATGTCTCGCCAATGTTGAAGTCTGTTCTTGGTGAGACTCATGGCGAACGGTGGACTCGGGGTAACCCAAATGGTTCGGGAAGAAGTCCTGACGAAGAATGTAAGTCTCGCCAATGATAAGGGATCTTTGGTATAACTCTTGGTGATAGAATACTTCAGGGTAAGTCCTAGAGCTCGGTGTGATGTCTTAGTGAAAGTAACATGTCTCGCTGACAGTGCTTTATGTTGAAGCCTTCAGAGTAAGTCTTGGAGTTCGATATGTTCTCTCGGCAAAAGATGTAAGTCTTGCCGACTATTCTTTGGAGCCCGATATGACTTGTGACTTCGGTAAAACCTTTGGTGACTCGCTATGATCTCCTGGCGAAAGTGATAGGTCTGGGTGACTGCTTGGTGTTTCGACGTAACACTGGAAGCTCGATAGAACATCTTGGCGACTACGATAACTCTTGGCAATACCGATATGAAGGTTATGAGGCATGGGTGAGACACTGTTAGTGTCTCATCGAGATGCCAACACAGTGCAAATTCTGTTGACCATTTGACCATCCTATGTGGAGTCTCATGGACCAATAGGAGAAGCCGAATCTGAACAGTTGGAAGATAATCAGTTGTGATGGTTCTATGAGGAAGTTCAACAGATAGGGAATGCCATGGTTATACTCCGTGATTATAGATTGTGATCGGTTGGTTGGATCGACAAATGGTTGAGTGATTGTATTAGTAAATGAATTCTATTATGTAAAGACTATAACTCGAAGGTTCCTGTACAAGAATGTTCATGGTGAATGTTGTTGTATAATGACACTAGAAAGATAAGTCTGGCATTTGTATGTAATCTCTGTTACTATAATACAAAGTGATTTCTCTTGGTGTGGTGGGTTTTTCTCCCATAAGGGTTTTCCCACGTATATCTGGTGTTCATGTGTGATTGTCAAATATTTTGTTTCTATTATTTACTTCATAGTGCATCTTAGTTGAACTATAATTGGAAAAATTAAAAGTATATCTACATTCTTTCATGAGGTATTGACGTTAGGAGAATTGTTTCTACTTTTGATTTCCTTTCAAGTGGTATCAGAGCCTGGCCAGTTGTGTTATCATTGTGGGTACGTTGAGTTTTTTGAGTCAATTTTGTTCAGTGGGAGTCTTGTAGAGTTTTTTATTTCTATTTACAGGCTAAGATGGCTAGCACATCTAGAAATTTTGAAATAGAGAAGTTCAATGGTAGTAACTTTGAGTTGTGGAAACTCAAGATGGAGGGTCTTCTAGTTGATTGTGAACTGTGGCTTGCAGTGTCTAGAACTAAACCTATAGGCATGAAGCAAGAAGATTGGGACCTTGAAAATAGGAAGTCTAAGGGACTGATAAGGCTCTGTTTGGTAGACTCAGTGCTTCTGAATGTGCATGAGGAAAATACTGCCTCTTCTTTGTGGAAGAGACCGGCGTCTATTTATCAGGGGAAGTCCTTGGTGAATAAATTGTTCCTGAGGAAGAAGTTGTATTCTTTGAGAATGCAAGAAGGAGGGTCTGTGGCTGATCATTTGAATGCATTTAATATTCTAATTGCTCAATTGACATTTGTTGGTGTGAAGATTGAAGAAGAGGATCGTTGTATGCTTCTATTGTGTTCTTTGCCAGACTCACGGGATCATCTAGTGATGGTGATTGGGAGTACAACATCCAGTTTCAAGATGGAAGATGTTGTTGCATCTTTATTGTCAGAAGAGATGAGAAGGAAATCTTCTAAGATGGTGAAGGAAGCTCTTGCTGTCAGAAGAAGGCCAAAAGAGAAAGGCAAGAAGAAGGACAAGAAGTCCAAATCAAAATCAGAAGGGAGATCAAAGTCTCCTGGTAAGAAGTCCATGGTGAAGTGTTGGAACTGTGGGCAACTTGGTCATGTCTGAAAGGATTGTAAAGAGGAGAAAAAGAAGAATGGATCTTTCAATAATGGTTCTTTTCATAGTGATGGTGACGGTTTCATTTCAACCTTGGCTACTCAGGCATCAGATGATGTCTGGCTTATTGATTCTGGAGCATCTTTCCACATGACATCTCACAGAGAATGGTTCATGAAGTATGAAGAATACAATGGTGGAAAGGTGTACTTGGCAAGTGATTCAACTTTAGAGATTGTTGGCCATGGAAGAGTCAGAATACAATTTCTTGATGGTAGAGTAAAGGGAATTAATGATGTTATGCACATACCAGGTCTAGCTCAAAATATATTGTTTGTAAGTATGTTGAATGATACTGGAGTACAAGTTACATTCTCTAGAAATGGCTGCAAGATGACTAGAGGTTCAATGGTGTTGGCTAGAGGTGCTCGAATTGGTACGCTATACAAGCTGGATGCATAGGTTGTTCAATGTAACAATGTCTCTAGAAAGTCACTGAAAGCTGCTTATGGAGGTAAAGAGGGAAATATCCCTAATTATGTAAACTCTATGGAAGTAAAACTTCCTATAGAGAAGACTATGCTCTAGCATCATAGGTTAGGCCACATAGGAGAAAAAGGTTTAAAAACCTTAAAGAATAAAAACCTGGTTGAGGGGCTTGAAGATTGTAATCTTGAATTTGAATTCTATGAACACTGTATATATGGAAAGCAGCACCGTGTTTCATTTTATTCCAGTCCTCATAAATCTTCTGGTTTGTTAGATTATATTCATTCAGATGTGTTTGGTCCATTAGATGTTCCTTCTTTCTCTAAATCAAGATACTATGTGTCGTTTATTGATGATTATTCAAGAAGAGCATTTGTATATTTTCTAAAAAGTAAATCAGAAGTGTTCAGTCGATTTAAGGAATTTAAGAACCTTGTTGAAAATTAGACTGGTAGAAAAATAAAATGCTTAAGGACTGATAATGGCGGTGAATTCTGTTATGATGAATTTGAAAGATACTATAAAGACCATGGAATTAAAAGACACAAGACTACACCTTATACTCCACAATAGAATGGAGTTGCAGAAAGGTTCAATAGGACAGTGATGGAGAGAGCACGAAGTATGCTCGGTAGTCTTTGGCTTGGAGGAGAAGTTCTGGGTTGAGGCTATATCTACTGCATGTTATCTAATTAATCGTTCTCCAAATTATGCTCTTGTTGAGAAAACACCTTTGGAAGCGTGGTCTAGTAAGAAGCCCTCACTTAAACATGTTAGTGTTTTTGGCTATGAGGCATATGCTCATGCAGATGTGAAAAGATCTAAATTGGAGAACAAGGTTGTCAAATGTATTTTTATTGGCTATAGCACTGTCATAAAAGGATACAAGCTTTGGAATCCTGATATAGAGAAGGTTGTATACAACAAAAGTGTAATCTTTCGTGAGTTGAAACCTTCCACTTTGGATCTGCAATTAGAGATAAAGTCAGATAACAATAAGGATGTAACATTAATTCCTCCTACACCAAAGAAAGAGGAATTCAAAATTTAAAATGTACCTGAAACTGACGAGAGCTCAAGCAATTCTAAAAGTTTTGAAGAAGAAGAACCTCAACCTAGCCATTTATGAGGTCAACCCATGAAAGAAAACAACCAAATAGGTATGGGTTCTCATTGATTGATTCTACTTGTGCCTATGCTTTAATTTCTAGCACCGATGAGCCTAGGACTATAAAAGAGGCATTTAGAATGTCTGATTTAGACTCTTTGTTAGAAGCCATGGAAGAAGAGATGGCATCATTAGATAAAAATGAAACTTGGAGTTTGGTGCCCTTGCCTGAAGGCAGAAAACCTGTGGGCTGCAAATGGGTATTTAAGAAAAAGATTGGTTTGGATGGCAATGTAGAAAAGTATAAGGCAAGACTAGTTGCAAAGGGTTATTCCCAGGTAGAGGGAATCAATTATGGGGAAATATTTTCTCCTGTAGCAAAGCTGACATCTATTAGATTTCTTTTGTCACTTGCAGCAACATATGACTTAGAGGTAGAACAGATGGATGTGAAGACAACATTTCTTCATGGTGATCTTGAAGAAGAAATCTATATGTCCCAGCCGGAAGCACTTTGTTGAAAAAGGTAAAAAAAAAATTGGTATGCAAATTAAAAGAAGTCTTTGTATGGGTTAAAGCAGTCACCTAGAATGTGGTACCGTAAATTTGATACTTTTGTATTGTCTTTTGGGATTTGTGAGATCAAAATCTGATCACTGTGTATATTATAAAGCTGAAGGTGATCAAGTTCTTTTTATTGCTCTTTATGTTGATGATATGTTGTTCATAGGAAATAGCAAGCTAATGATTTCCGGTCTTAAGTCTCTGTTGTCTGCTAAGTTTGAAATGAAGGATCTTGGTGCAGCAAGGTATATTCTAGGGATGGAGATAACCAGGGACAGGAAGAATAGAAAATTATGGCTCAGTCAGAGTAAGTATATCAGGACTGTTCTTGAGAGATTTTGTATGAATAATTGCAAACAACTAGTGGTTCCAGTCATGCAAGGAACGAAGCTATCTGTTGAGGACTGTCCAAAATCTCCTACTGAGATGGAGGACATGACCAGTGTACCCTATGCTAGTGCGGTTGGCAGTCTCATCTATGCAATGGTCTGTACAAGGCCAGACATTGCCCAAGTAGTGGGAGTACTTAGTCAATTTATGGCTAATCCAGGAAGAACACATTGGGATGCTGCGAAAAGAGTTTTCAAATATTTGAAGGGCACTTCAAATTTTGCTTTGTGTTACCATGGGAACTTGGTTGAATCACATAGGACTCTCAGTATTTGAGGCTATGTGGATTCTGATTGGGTAGGGGACATTGACAGCAAGAGGTCCACCAGTGGATACATATTCATGATGAATGGTGGTGCAGTAAGTTGGATGAGCAAGCGGCAGGTTGTAGTCGCTTTGTCCACTATGGAGGCTGAATACATGGCAGCTACTCATGCTTGTAAAGAAGCAGTTTGGTTGAAACATTTGTGTTCTAACATTGGTTTTGATGCAGGGAAAATAACTATTTTTTGTGACAGTTAGAGTGCAATTTGTCTAGCAAAGAACCCTACTTTCCATTCAAGGATGAAACATATAGACATACAGTACCATTTTGTATAAGATATGGTGCAGGATGGAAAGGTCAGTTTGGAAAAGGTTGATACTCTGGAGAATGTTGCAGATTCATTGACGAAGCCAGTGAGCACAGACAAGTTTAGGTGGTGTGCCAGTTTGATGGGCCTTAGTGCCCATGATTTTTAGTAAGTTATGTTGTGATCTGGAGGTGCCTGTATGATCTTCATCAAGTGGGAGATTGTTGGAAATATGTGCCTCAAACAATATAGGCTGAAACCTCCATTAGAGCAAAGTTGATATGACATCTATCATGTCTGGCCAACTAGCAGTTTGAAACATCATGGTTTGTACAGGTCGCTATGACCTTGTTTCTATCTTGCCGAATGCTTTCACTGTGGAGCTATCACTGTGACAAGCAGTGTTCGGTATGACCTCTTAGCACTCGGGAGACCTCTGGCCAACAGGCCATTCAATCGTGTATCGGGGAGACTCATGGTGACCACAGGCTTCGGGGTAGCTTATAGCGGCTCGGTGAGAAGTCCCAACGAAATGTTAGAGTCTCGTCGACAGTATGTTACATGTTGGTCTTCGGCATAGCTTATAGTCTATTGGTAAGAAGTCTTACCGATGGAAGTTCAAATGTTGGTCTTCAGTGTAACACTAAGGTTTCGTTATGAAGTCTGGGCAAAGTGTTAATGTCTTGCCGATGTTGAAGTTTGTTCTCGATGAGACTCATGGAAAACGGTGGACTCGGGGTAACCCAAATAGTAAGGGAAGAAGTCCCGGCGAGGAATGTAAGTCTCGCCAATGATAAGGGATCTTCGGTATAACTCTTGGTGACATAATACTTCAGGGTAAGTCCTAGATCTCGGTGTGATGTCTTAGTGAAAGTAACATGTCTTGCCGACAGTGCTTTATGTTGAAGCCTTCAGAGTAAGTCTTGGAGTTCGGTATGTTCTCTCGGCGAAAGATGTAAGTCTTGCCGACTATTCTTTGGAGCTCGATATGACTTGACTTCGATAAAACCTTTGGTGACTCGCTATGATCTCTTGGCAAAAGCGATAGGTTTGGGCGACTACTTGGTGTTTCGGCGTAACACTGGAAGCTCGATAGAACATCTTGGCGACTACGGTAACTCTTGGCAATACCGATATGAAGGTTATGAGGCATGGGTGAGACACTATTAGTGTCTCATCGAGATGCCAACACAGTGTGAATTATGTTGACCGTTTGACCATCCTATGTGGAGTCTCGTGGACCAATAGGAGAAGCCAAATCTAAACAGTTGGAAGACAATTAGTTGTGATGGTTCTATGAGGAAGTTCAACAGATAGGGAATGCCATGGTTATACTCTATGATTATAGATTGTGATCGGTTGGTTGGATCGACAAATGGTTGAGTGATTGTATTAGTAAATGAATTCTATTCTGTAAAGACTATAACTCGAAGGTTCTTGTACAAGAATGTTCATGGTGAATGTTGTTGTATAATGACACTAGAAAGATAATTTTGGCATTTGTATGTAATCTCTATTACTGTAATACAAAGTGATTTCTCTTGGTGTGGTGGGTTTTTCTCCCGTAAGGGTTTTCCCACGTATATCTGGTGTTCATGTGTGATTGTCAAATACTCTGTTTCTGTTATTTACTTCATAGTGCATCTTAGTTGAACTGTAATTGGAAAAATTAAAAGTATATCTACATTCTTTCCTGAGGTATTGACATTAGGAGAATTGTTTCCACATCTGATTTTCCTTTCACAAAATCCATGCCCTACACTGCCATCTCTTATCATAATAAATCAAAATTATTATGGATACTTCCCATCATAGTAATTACAACATTAATTAGTCGTCCCATCTTCATTCATAATAAATTCATTACCATCCTCACCATCCCATATGATTATACAGTTACATCAGCAAAGGTAAGCGATTTTCAAAATGATGACGGGACCTAAGGTATGTGTAGCTTTTACTTTAAGTAGGTAATTATTATGAATAAAAATAAATAAATTGGCATGTTCCACCAACCCTTTCCAAACTTAGTAAATTGTGTGATTGTATGTTTTTTTAAGGTGCAACAGTCTATGTGATTTTTCCCATGCAAAGTAATAATGAAATTACAACGAAGCCCAAATGTAACAATTCATTCATGTCCCATCGATTGTATCAAAGTATGAGTGGTTGAAAAGTTTACATTTTCTTTACTTTGTATCATAGTTTTGTTTAAATAGTTTTTGAGTGCCATGGCATTCAATAGAAACTAAGTAGAACCACAAGAAAGACACAGTATGGGAGGAGCTAAACGAAAATCAAAGCCAACTTCCATAGATAAGTTATTGGCACTAAGTAATATTTCAGAATTGTTTCAGAGGGTTGGGTAGCTGGAGCTTATGAAGAAGTCTGAAGGGAACAATGAGCAGCTGGTAAAAGAATTCACAGAGAATTTCTTGAATGGTCAATCTATAGTACATGGCAAGAGATTCAAGGTAATCCCTCAAATCATTTCTCATTTATCTGGTATTAGAAATGAGATTATCATTTTTTCATAAACCATAAATATTTCCTATCAAAGAATGGTAGAACTTTTTAGTCAAGAGGGAGAACCTAATCCTTTGCTTGTTGTTACCACCGAGGAGCAAAACAAGGGATTTCAAAGAATGTCAATTCCAAAGCCATGGAGAACAACCGTTACTTGGATTATTAAATATTTCACATGTGAGGTATAATGTGTTGTCATAGTTGGTCCACCTTTTCAGCTCCTCACTCATTTGTGCCATGGCACTGGAAACCCTAAATTTAGGGTTAACCTTCATGCATTTCTTAGTGATTGTGTTGTTAACATGATAGAAAGATTCGAAATTGGTTCAAGGCCGATAAAACCCATGGCCTCATTCATTTAATCTGTAAACATCATTTTCAAAGAAAAATGGAAGGAAATTGGCAAAAATTTCTTTGAAATTTTTAAAACCCAGAACCCACAAGACATTTTGAAGAAGGTGAGTCATTTGGTCGGGCGGCTAAAAATTTAAAAGAGCTTTCCCCTAGGCCTTGAGGTGTTTCTGAACCCCAACATGCCAAAACAACTTCTAACAATGGATCACCATAAATTCCACCCAATATTTTAGAAACCTCTAGTAATCAAGAAAATGTAGACATAGTAAATTATGGAGATGAGGATACTCCTCCTTTCAAGAAGAAAAAAAGGTCTAAAATAAAATCACAAACACCTCCTCCTTTAAGGAGAAGTAAATGACTGTCTACTGAAATTAGTGGTGTAGTAGCTTGTGATCAATTGCATGTCCCTAAAAAGAAGAGGCACAACTGACAATGACATAATATTGTAGCCCAATCATTGGAAAATGAGGTTTATCCATGTGAAGAAACAATAGAAGAAAGTGAAAAACAAACTAGTAAATCCCCTAAGGCTGAAAGGGAGGATGTGCCACTTCAGTCAGGACAAGTAGAGATAGGGGAACAATCACCACACTATATGGGTGTTGAGGATGAATTTGCAGAACAATTGTCTCCCCTGGTTGCCAATGTTACATAACAAGGTTCATTAGAGGTACATGATGAAGAAAATATAATTAGTAATGATGTAGAAATTCTTAATTTTCCTTTTTCTACCAATATAAAGGTTGAAAGATTTGATCATAGAAAAATAGAGTTAGAAGAATTAAAAGTACAAATTATTCAATTGAAATGTAAATTGCAGCAAAATGAAGAACATGTGAATAAAAAAAGCAAGAAATTAGCATGCAAACTGAACTTTTGATGCAAAAAGATCAAGAAATTGCAATTTTTAAGGTTCAAGTAGAACAAAAGGATAAAACCATTGAAGGGTTGTAGTTTCAAGTACAAGAGATTGATGAGAAAAATAAAGAATTTTTGGTCAGTCTATCTGAAAAAGAAAAAGAAATTAAGAATTTAACTGATAATTTGATGTAATCACTCACAATTTTTGTAAAAGAGCAGGAAAAACATAAATTTGAGCTCAATGCATCCTTGAGAAAAATTGTTGAGTTAGAACAAGATTTGCAAGAAATTAATGTTAAACCAAAAGTGGAGTCAAAAGAACTACAAACTAAACCAACCAAAATGGAGTGGTTTGAGGTCCACATTCCTCCATTATTGGTTAAATGAATGAAAAAGATGTTATTTCTTGAGACGGGCAGGGGCAGAGAATGCCAGACTTAAGAAGGAAATAGTTTTATTAAAAGAATCATATGATAGGATTTATCACGCTAAAATAGATGCATGCCAAATTATGGAGTTATTATTAGCCTGTAGGAGACCATCTAGGTTGTATTCTATGTTTTTGAATGAGAAATTGTTAAGATGGAAATTGTTGAGAATTTCTTGCAATCTACCTCATGATCCAGATGATGATCAATTTTTAAAAGCATTTAAAGAGGCAACACCTGTTCAACAAAACTTTCTTTGTGAATTCTTTGTACATAATCTATTTTTAGAGAGACACTGATTTCTTTGTCAACCTCTTTATTGGAGAAGTACAACTCAGGGCATTCATGTCTACCATGCAAAATCAGATGCAATGGTAGGAAAGGACCAAAGAATATTTCCAGGCATAAAGGACTATGGGACTTTAGATGAGATACCCTAATAGAAAACCCTTTCATAGAAAACCCTTTGCCTTTAAAGCTCAATTCCAAAGCACTAAGAGCTATGAAGCTATGAGAAGTAAATATAATGATAATCTTCAGATTTGTTTTGAGAATTTCAAAGTCCAAGGGCCAAAATTGATAGAAAAAGCATGGAGTTCCTGTGAGGAGAGGTACACTCCTTTGCCTATGTATCTTAAAAAGAGGAAGGTGATTTCACCTACCAATATAAAGTGGTCCTATAGAAGGGCTGAGGCATTAGCAGAGATACTGTAGCAACTTAAAACCGAATGGATAGGGATGAGGCATAGACCTCCATTACTTCTTCAGCCACCCCCTACAGTACTTGTCACTATAGACCAGAATCTTGAGGACTTATATTCATGGAAAGTAAGGGTTAAATAGGAGGGTTTTCTTAAAAGTCCTGATGATTGGGATAGAGAATCATAAGACCTATATGATCTCAGCTCTAAATATGATGAATTGAATAGAAGAAGAGATGTAGATAGGCAGAGATCCCAACAAAGAGTAGGAGGACATGCTCAGGCCTAGGAAGGGGAGAGTGATGAGGTAAAAATAACCTCATGATTATAATAAGCCAAATACCCTTCCTTGTTTCTACCAGTCACTTTAACCCTACCAATTGTTTATTTTTAAGATTAATGATTGCTTACTTTTTGTAAAAAGATGTAAAATTATTTATTTCCTAAGTTGATCAAAATTAGCTAACTAGCATTGATATAATGGCATAGCTTTCAGTCATTGTATAGGACATTATGCACGACCAAGTGGACTTTAAGTGGACTTCAAATAGTTGAAGATAGAGCGCTAAAGTCTAGGCACCAAAAATTTAGGTGTGCATAGTGGAACAAGTCTTTTTAATGCTTTATGTTTAAAAAATTTATGGCTCCACTCCAAGCCTTTAATATGTTTTATGTTATGGACCTCATTCAATTGGTTAGTTGAGATTTTGTTAAAAGACTTTTTCAATGATGATCTTTCACCATCTAAAATTTAGAATTTTTTTTAGCAATATAGTATATATATGTAACCTCCAAAAATAATGCATACGTGATACCATTATGCTGTTATAATATGCTTTGAACTATGTCTCTGTGTTAGACTTTCTTGATATGAATAAAATAAACTTTGTCAGTCTTATTCTGAGTTACTAGTTCTATGTAATGGAATTATCATGGATGGATTCGTTTTGAAGATGTGAAAGTACATGTGATCTAAGTTAATTGTAGGTATACCCGAGAGCTATCCACTCGAGGGATCTCGTAGGATAGATAAGTATTTTCATTTTTAATGTTGTTTCCTTTATTTTGTATATGATAAATTTGGATGAATGTTATTTGTGTGTGTTGAGTTCTATCAAATATTCCTATAGGTCGTAGTTTCAAGTTTGCAATCTTTAAGTTTTGTTCATTTGAAATTCTAGAGCATCCACTCCTATTGTTAGTTACAAATTGTTAAGTTTACTTTTTGTCAACAATTAGTCATTAGCCATTAGTTGTTTTCATTTAAATTTTACAATTTTTACTGCAATTGTTTCTTCTTAGGTAATTTATATGCTTTCTAGTTTATTCATCTCATTCTTTCTAGCTTAAATAACTCCATGCTTTCTAGTTAATTTTTTGTTTACAACCGTTACAATAATTTAAAAAAATTGAGATAGCCAATATGTCCCATGTTGCATATGGCCTTCAAACACTACCCAATCAATATAATTGATACATTTTCAACTAAAGTGATAGGACCTCATGACAGTCTGTCAAGGGCCTTAGTGGGTGCTTAAAATATGACCTGATCTAGAATTTTATGAAAAAAAAAATATTGCAATGTGGAATTTTTAGGTCCATTAGAACATTGGTGAGTTAGACAAGTCCATCTACACTTGCACATTTTTTATTTATGAACTGAACATAGTTTGTGCACATGCAAATGACTTTTCCTCAAGTTCACTTGGAAGACCTTTTCCCACATGATATTTCAAAATGAAAAAAATTGGCTAAGTATAAATTTTGTGAGCCAATGGGGTCCAACTTCCTATATCCATACAAGTGTTTATGTCATATGTATAAATATTCATCTAAACAATTTTTTTCCAAAGTGGTGTAGATTTACTTGTAGAACTATTTTTTTTGTAGCTATCAGATGGTGTTGGTTTTTCCACAAAGAGAAAGAACAATGAGGAAATTATATTGTAAAGGTTTGAAGTGAACCAAGAATTTTTCTAAGGTGACTCAACCCATTGAGGATGATTTCTTTGCATGTCTGAATAGTGCAATTTTTTTCAAGATTTTAGTGTGCATGTGGATTTTTCTATTTTCATATTACTCGAGGAGGGTTGAATCCTTGTGATGGACTCTCAAGATAATTTTTTTGTTGAAGGGATGGTGTGGGTGTTTGATGGTCATTGTGTAACATGCTGATTGTTCATGTAAGTAAAATTTCCTAAGTTTTCACTTTCAAGTAAATAAACTATGTTTCATAACCATTGCCATAAACAATTTCTTTTCCAAAAGAGAACAAATGAGTATGAATGACATATCAAATTTCATTCCTTGATTTCATTTTAAAAATAATATTCTACATATTACAATATTTCCAAAGGATATATACAAAATACATACATAGCTCAACTGAGCTTCAAAGTAATAGATATAAATGGTCCAAGAATCTCCTTTCAAATCTTGGTCGCCAACTAAGGAGGAGACGCATCACTCAAGAACTTTTTTTCCAACCAAGGACTCAAATGCAGTCCCCCACACATCTATCATCCAATAGATGGCCCTACCCTTCGACAAAGAGATTGGTGGAGTAACCTCGTAATGGCAACCATTTTGAGTTGTGTTGTGCCCTACATAACTAGAACTTGTAGACGCTTCAATACTGAACTAGCATGCATCAAAGGAATACGATGAATTGACAATGGATCCAAAGGCAATCACACTACTTTTTCCAAAGTATTCTCACTCAGTATTTCAAGTGAAAATCATCCTATTCACATACACTACTCTAGTTCAATTTGACTTTAGGCCATTATAAACTATGCATAGGTAATTTCCTTCAATAGGTAGTCATTAACCTCATAAATAACCTATTCTACTTTTCCAAAAACACAATGGTACCTCTACCTATAAATCATAATCAAAAGCATAATAGATATTCTAATCCTAGGTATAACATATGAGCTTTCTAAGTCTACAAATTAAATTTTCATGAAATAACTTAACAAGCTATTCCCATCTCGCCAATCCTAGTATGTAATACTAAAGACAACATTCAATCTCTCCTTAATATGGAGTAAGTACAAACAATTATAAGGAAATCATATCAATAAATATTTTCCTTTCCTACAAGAAAAATAGATTATTACTCTATTTCATGCAACCTAATGCAATTTCCAATTTAAACACACAAGGCAATCAATCTTTCACATAATAGATAAAATATGAAGAGAATAGAATCGCATGCCTGTTATTCGCTTATTCCAATTGACTCACATGATCTCAAGCTTGAACCCCTCTTAAAATAAACTTAGCAACAAATCCCTCTCAATCTCTCTCACTAAATTTCCTCACAATAACTCTCAACAAAATAAGAATTCTCTCAATGAGAAATACAGTAAAATGGAGCAGCATAGTGATGTAAAGAAGAATTGTATCCAAATGAGGTGAGAATTCCTCATATTTATACCCAAAAACTAGCATCCTTAGGCTACAAACAAGGCTTATACTATGACACTTCTCAACCAAAAACCATCAACTTAGCTTAATAAAGAAAAGGTGGCAGATTTCTATCGCAATAGTCACTTACACAGGACAGCAGATCAACCCAATGCTTTCCAACAAAATTTTGAATGGTTCTAGTAGCACATGCTTCATTCAATAAATCGACTTACAAGTTAAATAGACTCTAAATGAAACACATGATTCATAATATGGCACCAACCATTCATCACATTTCCTATTCTCAAGCTTGTTGTTTAAAATAGAGTATAAGTCAAACTCCTCTAGGCTGTGTATCATATAATCAACTTGGTCAAAGGCATGGAAATCAACACCTTTCTTTGAATCAACCTCCTTTTAAATATAATTGTTAATGCTTTGACTCAACATGTCACATAATATAGTGTGTTGCACTTTTATCATTTTTTTAATAAATTTCATTCAATAGATTTAAACTTTGTATTTTCTATCGCCTTTTATCATTAATGATAATGCGGTTCATTACTTAGCATTGTGTTGCTAAATATAGTGCTACATTCATATTAAATAGACCATGACATTTATACTATAAATCGACCAATAGCATAATATATATATGTGTGTGTGTGTATGTGCATATATTGTACATATATGTACATATATATATATGTACATATATATATGTATATATATATATATATGTACATATATGTATATATATACATATACATATATGTATATATATGTAATATATAAGTACACGTACATATATATATATATACATAAATGTACATATATATACATATATATTCATATATATATTTATATCTAAATATTCCACTTGATATTCAAATGAATGAGATCAAGTTAACATATATGTTGATATATGTGTATACAATTTTGTCACCTCATATATATATATACATATATATATATACATATGTATATGTATATATGTATATATATATATACATATATATATACATATATATATATACATATACATATATATATGTATATATATGTATATGTATATGTATATATGTATATGTATACATATACATATATATATGTATATGTATATATATGTATATATGTATATGTATATATATATATATATACATACATATATATATGTATATATATATGTTTATGTATATATATATATATTTGATTATACAATCAAGCACATGAACAATTACTATCTTATTGATAGATATGTATACACGTGATGCATATACATACATATACATACATATACATACATGTCTCTTTGTACCTGGATATCACCATGCCCATGAGCAATCTGTCCATGAGTGTGTGTAGGTATGTCTACCTATGTACTCTCATGCATGCCTTATCTCACGTGTATGGCTTATCGTCGACATGCACATGTATACATATATATACATTCTATGTATATATCTCATCAATCAAGTATAGTAATATGAAGATGAACTCACATGCACCAATCACTTAAACAAAATCCAAGAATGCTCTCAATAGAAATGAAGATCCTTCCTAATGCCAACACATCATGCTAAAGGATGACTTACCAACTCCCAAAACTATGACTTGACTCAACCATTCTATTAGTGAGTGTGTGTGTAATTTTAGTTAGGTTTTGTTATAGGTTACCCGACCAAGTTCTTCTTCTGAGTGATATTTCCCCTTGCTTATGGAGGATTGACTATAAACCTACATCCAACTTAACATATTTTCATGGTAGTCAACCACTCATAAAAACAAGCATTTGCATTATACTTTTCATAGTTAGAATATCAAATTCAATAACCACTCATTCCAAATATCCATTCCACTATATAACATCAAATGAAATAAACATTCATTCATAATTTTCCGATAATCAAAGTGCAACCATATATATTTCCAATTAGAATTCCAAATACATTCAATTATGCAATAATTTACCTTAACATAGTAATAGTAAATAGGTAAACACACAATGGAGTGTGACATACTCCCCCCCTTGTGAATCATCATCCCCAATAATTTTATGTAGCAAACATAAACTAAACAAATAAACAAGAATTATTTTTCAAGCATTTTCAAAAGAATGTAAGACATGTTCAAAATTTTTCTCTATCTCAACATAGTCTTCCCAAGCGACAGAATTTTCTGTATACTGGTCCCTCTAGATTTTGCATTGTAAAACCTCCCTGTTACACAAGCGAAGCTTACGTGTTCTGAGCACCTTGATAGGCTTGATGGTTACCACTTTGGGATCCTGTACCTATAAATCATTTCAATCAATTACATGATTATCTCCTAGTATATACTTCTTTTGGTAAGAAACGTGAAAGATGTTGTGCATACAGGCAAGAGCTGGTGGCAATGCAATACGGTAAGCTACAAGATTCACTTCCTCAAGAATCTCAAAAATGACCTACATAGCGTAGAGCTAGTTTGGATGAATTTCCAAACTTGATAGAACTCTTATGAGGTTTTACCCTTAACAACATCTTATCACCTATTGCAAATTTCTTGGTTACTTGGTTTGCATTTGCATAGCTTTTATGTCTATCATTGGCTTCAACTAGCCTTTGCTTAACAATCCTAACCTGTTCCTCCATTTCAACCAACATCTCTAGCCCAAGACTCACCCTATCCTCAAGTTATCCCAACTTATAGGGGTTTGACACTTTCAACCATATAATGCTTCAAAATGAGCCATCTTTATTGCAAAATGGTAGGAATTGTTATAAGCAAATTCCACTAGAGGAAATTAATCTTCCCACTTGTATTGTTGATCCATGCAATACATTCTAAGTAGGTCTTCGAGTACTCGATTCACCCTTTCTATTTATCCACCCATTTTTGGATGATATGTTGAACTTATATTTAGTTGAGTCCCAAGTGTAGAAAATAAGGTTTGCCAAAACCTTTAGGTCACATGTGCATTCTTATCTAAGATAATCTTCTCAGGAATTCCATGTAGTTTAAACACCTCTTGAATAAATTTTTGAGCTATGACAGGAGCTCCATCAGTTAGATTCCTAGGTATGAAATGTGCTACCTTAGTAAGCTTTTCCACTACCACAAGAATGGAATTGTGCTCATTCCTCGACATAGGTAATCCTTGCACAAAGTCCATATTAATGACTTGCCACTTACTCTCTAGAATATCATGTGGGTATAGTAATCCTATAGGATGATGATGTTCAACTTTCACCCTTTGGCATTCTAGGCACCTAGCCCAAAATCTAGTAGCATTCCCTTTATCCCTTTCCAAAAATATAATGACTTCACATTGGCCAAAAATTTTGTCACACCAGGATGTCTAGAGTATGGTGCTTACACCAGGATGTATAATGACTTCACATTGGCCAAAATTTTTGAACTTCTTTCCACACCATATTTCTTAACTATTTAGAGTTAGGCACATACATTCTTCCCTTATACCTAAGCAATCCATTGGGTTCAAAATGAAATCCTTTGTACCTTGCATCATGCAGATTACTTTTAAGTGCTTGCTTAACTTGCATGCAATACTCATCCTCCTTGCATTTCTGCAATACTTAGCCTTTAAAGTTGGTTTGGATTGTCACTACTAAGGCAATATGATGTCTACGAATTAAGGCATCAATAACCTAATTTTATTTTCCCTTGATGTAGCTGATATTGAATTCATAATCAGATATCAACTCCAACCATATTCTCTATCGTGCATTCAAATTAGGTTGAGTGAATATATATTTCTGTGAGAGGTAAAACCTTTCATTTATCATAGATTGACAAATATGGCATAAATTTATCAATGTTGAACAAATGAGATAATCCCTCTCCCTATGAAATTATTGAGCAAGCATAAAAGAAATAACGACATCAAACTAACATAAAATCATAAGCAACATAAGCATGACATTTATTCCTAAACTACTCAAACACCATCTCATAGGGGGATTGGTGCTACTTTGATGTGGAAAGTAGCCCTTTCCCAACCCCTTTAGATAAGCTAATGATAATGATGGACAAGATCATTTCTCCAATGAAGAAAGTGACCTTGCATGAGATGTAGATGAAATTGTTAAGATTGTGGAGTGGATGAACAAAATCAGATCTCCATGTGAAGAGAGTGACTTTGCATAAAGATTGTGGAGATTGTGAAGGATTTGCTTGAGGATGATGCTTGTATTTAAAGATTTTCAAAATGTTGAATGTTGAAGAGGGACCAATGTGGGATCAAAAACAAGCCAATGAATTGAGGACACTTGTCACCATGTGATTGATGGATGTATGTGCAAGATTTGGGAAGAGTGCCCAAGAGGGGGAAATTTTGAATTCAAATTTTGCCATAAATGCTTGAGAGGGGGACAAGGAAAAACAGCAATAAATGCCCTGTTTGACTTGTCATGTTGAAAGAAAATGAGATTTTAATAAATCAATAAAATTGATTTATTGTGCAAGTGTCTAGGTCTAGATCATGCAAGTGGGATGGGATTAGCCTTAGATTAGGATTAGATTAATTTAATGATGATTATGCTGATTTAATGCTGATTAACTAATTTGACTTTTTGGACTTTGATAATTGATTTAGGATTTGATTTAAATAAAGTCCTGATTTTATTAGATGAATGGAATATGATTATGCATGATGTAAATTTGACATGTCTACATTTTGCCCCTCTTTGAAGCAATGTACTTGTTGCGTTGGTTCAAAGAATAAACTTGCCGCAATCAAAATTA
>VDFB02193867.1:245796492-245842482 GCA_007258455.2 Sequoia sempervirens | reverse complement strand
GCATTCCATCCATCTTATCCATAATAAATCCATCCATCCATGAACCATTTATCCAATCCATTTTCATCCATCTTCATGATCCATAGTCCAAGTTATCTTGATCTTGATGAAATTTTGGACCACACCTTACGCTTGCTTATGACAAACATCTTGACATGGGCCATTTTCATTGATCCCATCCTATGCAGCATTATCTTAGCTATGAAGCATTATCCAAATGAGCATTCTTTATCCGAACACCTTATCTTATCGCAAGATAATCCTTGTCCATCCATCCATTCACCTATCTGAGAATCTACCCATCACACTCCATACATTGCTAGACATTGGGGGCAGATATGTACATCTTGCTTCGAGAATAAATCTTGGTCTATATCCTCTGGCTTATGTGGCAATCTGCACATTGGAAAACGTGAAATCAAATTGGTCCACCACTTGTGAGCGAAAAAATCCGAATCACTAGCCCATGGCATATTTTGATGAACAAACATGTCCTTATCAAATTTCATCTTTCATCGAACATCAATCCAAACAATCGATATCAGTCGCATCTAAGCTGCACGTCAAACATCACATCAAATCATCCAAACATCTTTTGTTCGAAACCAAGTTTCATCAATCATGATCAATCAAAGTCCAGTCAAAACATCATCATCTTGGGGATATCTTTCCCAATCATTGTGTTGCTTAACACTATCCTTGCATTGTCGTGTATCCTCGACAATGTTATCATTATCAATAAAACCTTTCATTTATCATAGATTGACAAATATGGCATAAATTTATCAATGTTGAACAAATGAGATAATCCCTCTCCCTATGAAATTATTGAGCAAGCATAAAAGAAATAACGACATCAAACTAACATAAAATCATAAGCAACATAAGCATGACATTTATTCCTAAACTACTCAAACACCATCTCATAGGGGGATTGGTGCTACTTTGATGTGGAAAGTAGCCCTTTCCCAACCCCTTTAGATAAGCTAATGATAATGATGGACAAGATCATTTCTCCAATGAAGAAAGTGACCTTGCATGAGATGTAGATGAAATTGTTAAGATTGTGGAGTGGATGAACAAAATCAGATCTCCATGTGAAGAGAGTGACTTTGCATAAAGATTGTGGAGATTGTGAAGGATTTGCTTGAGGATGATGCTTGTATTTAAAGATTTTCAAAATGTTGAATGTTGAAGAGGGACCAATGTGGGATCAAAAACAAGCCAATGAATTGAGGACACTTGTCACCATGTGATTGATGGATGTATGTGCAAGATTTGGGAAGAGTGCCCAAGAGGGGGAAATTTTGAATTCAAATTTTGCCATAAATGCTGAGAGGGGGACAAGGAAAAACAGCAATAAATGCCCTGTTTGACTTGTCATGTTGAGGGAAAATGAGGTTTTAATAAATCAATAAAATTGATTTATTGTGCAAGTGGCTAGGTCTAGATAATGCAAGTGGGATGGGATTAGCCTTAGATTAGGATTAGATTAATTTAATGATGATTATGCTGATTTAATGCTGATTAACTAATTTGACTTTTTGGACTTTGATAATTGATTTAGGATTTGATTTAAATAAAGTCCTGATTTTATTAGATGAATGGAATATGATTATGCATGATGTAAATTTGACATGTCTACAATTTCAAATTATTATGATCAGTTTTCATCTCAAAGGGCTTTCCCAACAAGTAATGTCTCCATCTGTAATGCATGAACCATCGTTACTAACTCTAAATCATGTGATGCATAATTTTGTTCGTAGGGTTTCAAATTTCTTGATTCATAAGCAATTACTTTCCATTCTTGCATTAAGACTCCACCTAATCCTTCTCCTGATGCATCTGTGATAACGATGAATTCACCATTAGGATATGGTACTTTCAAAATTGGAGCAGTGGTTAACTTCTCTTTGAGTAGATTGAATGTTGCTTGGAATTTTTCGTTCCACTCAAACTTATTCCCTTTCCTCTGCAATGAAGTAATTGGAAAGGATATTCTCGAGAGGTTTGCAACAAAATTCCTATAATATCCCACAAAACCCATAAAACTTCTTACCTCAGAGAAAGTTTTAGGTACTAGCCATACTAGCACTGCCTTGATCTTGGATGGATCAACTAAGACACCATCAATTGAGATCATGTGTCCAAGATACTGCACTTTCTTCTGAAAGAAGGTACCCTTAGAGAGTTTCCCATACAACTTATGTTATCCCAAATATTGTAGAACTATCTCCAAATTCTTGCAATGATCCTCCTCATTCTTTGAATAAATTAGGATATCATCCAAGAAAACCAAAATAAACTTATCTACGCAATCCATAAACATGTTATTCATTAGGTTCATAAATGTTGCTAACACATTAGTAAGTCTGAATGGTAGAACTATAAACTCATAATGCCCATATATGGTTCTGAAAGCAGTCTTGAAGATGTCCTCATCTTTGATTCTTAACTGGTGGTATCCAGATCATAGATCAATCTTATAAAACATAATAGCTCCCCGCATTTGATCAAAAAGGTCATCAATGCATGGAAATGGATACTTGTTCTTTTTTGTAGCTTTGTTAAGCATTCAATAATCTATGCACAATTGCAAAGTACCATCCTTATTTTTCACAAAGATTATTGGCACTCCCTAGGGTGATACATTGGGTCTTATCAATCCCTTAGTTAAGAATTCATCTATTTGTGCCTTAAGCTCCATTAACTTAGTTGTTGTCATTCTATAAGGAACTTTGGAAATAGGTTATGATCCTAGCACTATATCAATGGAGAAATCGAATACCCTTTTCAATGGTATTCCAGGTAGTTCTTTTGGAAACACATCCAAAACTTTCATAAGATAGGATATATTTCCATATCCGTCTCTCTAGTTTCCATCCTTTTGCCTTCTTCCATCTCTTGGTAACCCTATGGTCCATATTTTTCAAGACCATCTTGAGAATTAAATTCCTTATATTCTTCAAGCTTTTCCATTTTTACTGCAAAGAGCTTCCATCCTTTCTTCTTAGCCCCAAGCAATTGCATGGTAGATATTTGAAGCAACTTGACTTCCCTAGGTATCCCTTGCAACATCACTTGGTTACCTAAAGCATCCAAGCACTCTATTATTTTGGCATGAAAGTCTACCTTGGCTCTATGCTTCCAATGCCAATTCATTCCTAGGATAACATCATAGGATCCTAAGGGGACTACATATAGGTTTACCTCTGTAGAGAAACAAGGTAGCTCAATCCTAGCTTTGAACAAACATTGTTCCATTGTTGCCCTTGTCTAGTTTTCATATTCAACAACCCATGAATTTTCCATATAACTAACTTTCCTAGATATTTGCTTTGTTATTCTAGGTGAAACAAAAAATTTAGTAGCTCTAGTATTTATATGTATGGAAATAGGAAAACCAAATAGAATACCCAGAGTCTCCACTAAAGTAACTTGATACTTCATTAGATGATTGCCCAAGGCAACATGAATCTTCTATTGGAATGTCATTTTCTAGGAAGGAAGTGGGTTTGCATAAGGTCATGACCCAGAAAGCTTATTGGGACAATTTATAGCAAAGTGGTCTCCACCACATGTGAAGCATCCTGTTGTTGGTCCTTTCTTCCTTGTGGGTTCACTAGGTTTACTAGCATTACTTCCAACGTTGTTAACATTTCCACCATTGAGATTATTCTTTTTGCATTCCTTCCTTGATTCTATTCCATTATTTTGAGGTCCCTTTTCCCCTTGTTTCTGAAAATATTTTACACCTTCAAACTTCCTTAGTGTTGGTTTAACTTGAGCTTCTACAAACTTCTTACAATTCCTATTCTCTTGACGGATGGAGATGATTTAAGCTTTTTCTCTTGCTTAACATCCTTCTCATACACTAAATCCATACTGTCTAGACCATGAACATCTACCTCACCACCAATTTGGCTATTAAGCCCCATAATGTATTTCCTTATGAAAAAACATTCATCCTTCTGATACATTGGTACATACCATAATTGTCAGGTTAACTTTTCCCAATATTCATTTACTGAGATCTCTCCTTGCTTCAAATTTTGAAAATCATTGATTTTTGGGTCATAAAAGAGTTGAGGTAGCCATCTTTTCTTGAATATTTCCACAAACTTGTTCCATGTAAGTTTCAAAGAACTAAGCCCACATTCCATTTTCTTGTTCATCCACCAGTTAGAGGCTTCTCCCTCTAATTGATAGGCTCCCTATACTACTTTTGTGACTTCAAAATAGTTTCTAATCTTGAAATATTTCTCCATCTGAATCAACCATGCCTTAGCTTCTTCCTCATTGGAGCTACCTTCAAATTTTGGTTAGGTTATTTTCCTCATGTCCCTAGAAAGTTCAAAAACCAAATGCTTCCTACTAGTTCCTTCAGATTGAGAGTGAGATTTCTCATTCTCATGTTCATGGGTTTATTCATGATTGTGAGAATTCTCTACCTCATCTTCATTGACAGGGAATTCTTCATTAATTGGAACTTCTTGTTCTTACTATCTTATGGAAACCATTTAAATAAGCATTCATTCACACTTAAAGAAATTTCACATAAGATTTGAGCATAGGATTTTGATAAACACAAGATTTTTTTATTATTCACAAGGATCTCAATATCGTTTCATTTACATAGAGTGACTATTCAGATAGTGAAGTGGAGAGTATCCCACAAATTCACTCTTTGACACATAACTTAATGAGGTATACCCCTCAAATTTTTGTTCATATCACATTTGCTCATATCTATCCAAAAATGGGTAGTAATCTTTAGATTTATCATCCGACACATAGCTACGGGGAACATAACCCTTTGATTCATTACTTGAGGAAATTACAATCACTTCTAACATAGGAAGGACTCTAGGGTCTCTAAATATGAATGTTGGACTGACACTCCCTTCCGAGGGCATATCCCTAGAAAGTGACAAGGAATCAGACTTTACTGGTGAAACCAGAGGTAGATAGTTGAAATTGGCCTCCTCCTTCATCCTTCTCTTTACTTCACTAATCTGAGAAAGAGCATGACTAAAATTTTCAATATTTCTAAAATAACATTATCATAGTTGGTACCCTCTATCGTACGAACAATGGCCTCTTTTTCCTTCTTAGCTTTTAGGTATTCCTAATTACTGACTTTCTTGCAGTTAACCTAAGATGCACCATCCTGGCACAAGAATTTCCAAACATTAGTCTCATTCAATGTTGGATGGAAAGTATGGTGAGCACATAGGTTCCAGAGCTAAACCTGGTAGCTCTGATACCACATATAACATGCCAATTGTTCACGTAAGTAAAATTTCCTAAGTTTTAACTTTCAAGTAAATAAACTATGTTTCATAACCATTGCTATAAAAAAATTATTTTCTAAAGGAGAAAAAATGAGTACAAATGACATATCAAATTCCATTCTTTTATTTCATTTTCAAAATAATATTCCACATATTACAATATTTCCAAAGCTTGTATACAAAATACATACATAGCTCAACCGAGCTTCAAAGCAATAGATATAAATTGTCCAAGATCTCCTTTCAAATCTTGGTCACCAGCTGAGGAGGAGAAGCACCACTCAAGCACTTTTTCACCAACCATGAACTCTAATGTGGTCCGTCCCCCACACATCTATCATCTAATAGATGGCCCTACTCTTTGATGAAGAGATTGGTGGAGTAACCTCATAACAAAAACCACTCTGAGCTTAGTGATTTTCCCTACATAACTAGAACTTTTAGACACTACAATCATGAACTAGCATGCATAAAAGGAACACAATGAATTGACGGTAGAGACAAAGGAAATCACACTATGTTGGAAAAAAGTATTCTCACTCAGTATTTCAAGTGACAGTCAACCTATTCACATACACTACCCTAGCTTGATTTGACTTTATGCCATTATAAACTATGCATAGGTAATTTCTTTCAATAGGTAGTCATTAACCTCAGAAATAACCTATTCCCATTTTCCCAAAACACAATGGTACCTCTACCTATAAATCATAATCAAAATCATATGTTACCCCCTTCAATGGATATTTTAATCCCAGGTATAACATATGAGCTTTCTAAGTGTACAAATTAACTTTGCATGAAATAACTTAACAAGTTGTTCCCATCTCGTCAATCCTAGTATGTAATACTAAAGAAGGAATTCAATCTCTTCTTAATATGAAGTAAGTACAAGCACTTATAAGGAAATCATATCAATAAATATTTTCCTTTCCTACAAGCAAAATAGATTATTACTCTATTTCATGCAACCTAATGTAATTTCCAATTTAAACACACAAGGAAATCAATATTTTACATAATAGATAAAACTTGAAGACAATAGAATCTCATGCCCGTCATTCATTTATTCCAATTGACTCACTGAATCTCAAGCCTGGCCCCCTCTTAAAATCAACTTAGCAACAAATCCCTCTCAATCTCTCCCACTAAATTTCCTCAATAACTCTCAACAAAATAAGAATTCTCTGAATGAAAATTATAGCAAAATGGAGCAGTGTAGTGATGCAAAGAAGAATTGTATCCAAATGAGGTGATACTACCTCATATTTATACCCAAAAACCAACATCCTTTGGCTACAAACAAGGCTTATACTATGACACTTCTCAGCTAAAAACCATTGACTTGGCTCAATAAAGAAAAGGTGACGGATTTCTATCTCAATAGTCACTTACATAGGACAGTAGATCGACCCAATGCTTTCCAACAACATTTTGAATGGTTCAAATAGCACACACTTCATTTAATAAATTGACTTACAGGTTAAATGGTCTTCTAAATGAAACACAAGATTCATAATATGATACCAACTATTCATCACATTTCCAATTCTCAAGCTGCTTGTTTAAAACAAAGAATAAGTTAGGCTCTAGGCTACATATCATATAGTCAGCTTGGCCATAGACATGGCAATCAACACCTTTTATTGAATCAAACTCCTTTTACATAGCGCTATTAATGCTTTGACTCAACACATCACATAATATAGTGCGTTGCACTTTTATCATTGTGTTTAATAAACTTCATTCAACAAATTTAAACTTTTTATTTTCCATTGGCTTTTATCATTAATGATAATGCGGTTCATTACTTAGCATTGCACTACTAAATATAGTGCTACATTCATATTAAATTGACCATGGCATTTATACTATAAATCAACCATTAGCATAACATGTGTATATAAATATATATATATATATATAATACTAATAAATAGCATTTGATGCTATATATATATTCTTTTACAAATAATTTTGTCTAAATATTCCACTTGATATTCAAATGAATGAGATCAAGTTAACATTTCATATACTATATATATATATATACATATATCGACATGTGTATACATATGTATATATGTATATACCTCACACACACACACACACATATATTTGATTATACAATCAAACACCTAAACAATTGCTATCTTATTGATAGATATGTATACTGGTGATGCATATACATATATATATACATATATGTCTCATTGTCCTCTCAATATTTCCATTCCCATGAAAAATTTGTCCATGAGTGTGTGTAGGTACATCTACCTACATACTCTCATGCATGCCTTATCTCACTTGTATGGGTTATTGTTGACATGCACATGTATACATATATTTACATTCTATGTATATATCTCATCAATCAAGTATAGTAATATGAAGATGAAATCACATGCACCAATCTCTTAAACACAATCCAAGAATGCTCTCAACAAAAATCAAGATCATTCCTAATTCAAACACATCATGCTAAAGGATGACTTACCAAATCCAAAAACTATTACTTGATTCAACCATTATATTAGTGAGTGTGTGTGTAAGCTCAGTTAGGTTTCATTATAGGTTAACCAACCAAGTTCTTCTCTTAAGTGATACTTCCCCTCGCTTTCAGAGGATCAACTATGAACTTGCATCCAACTTAACACATTTTCATGGTAGTCAGCCATTCATCAAAATAAGCATTTGAATTATACTTTTCATAATTAGAATATCAAATTCAATAACCACTCATTCCAGATATCCATTCCATTATATAACATCAAATTAAATAAGCATTCATTCATAATTTTTCAATAAACAAAGTGCAACCATATATATTTCCGATTAGAATTCCAAATACATTCACATATGTAATAATTTACCTTAACATAGTAATAGTAAATAGGTAAACACACAATGGGGTGTGACACATTGAAACCAAGTTAGCAGGTGGATGGGGGTCAAAATCTCACAATAGGAAAAAAAATACTAAAATTAAATTTCAACTACCTCCATTAACTCCCAACCACTCCTGCAAATGTTTAAATGCTTTACCTAGGCATGTTTCCTAAGGAAATTAAAGACATTTTTGGCATAGACTTGATGGGGGGTAAGGTGCTCATGCTTCATTTATTATTTGCAAATTCCTTTTCCTTTAAAAGAGCATTTTCTAGATGCCATTTCCAACAAATTTTATGGGAATTTTTGTTGTTACTTGCACTCATTCAATAAACATCATTCAATGCAAGTTAATATTGTTTATCAGAGACTGTTTTCCACTTCCTTATCAAGCACATTTGATTTGCAAAGGAAAAATGTGTTATGAGACCTAGAGGAAGTTACAGGTAGGGTTTTCCAATTGGGTTGACTCTTTGACAGTTCATTGAAAACTTGATCGTGGGTTTTATCTACCTTAGCCTCCATTTTCAAGAGGAGAACAAAAGAGAGAATAATATATTTTTTGATAGGAAAAAGTAGTTGCAGAGCCATCAACCAAAGATATGGTTGTTGGAAGCCATAGGTTTCAAATCCATTTTTGGGTATAGTTTTTTATGTATTGTAATGAGTTGGGTTCCTTCCCAAGCCTATGATAACCTATGTAAACTTCAGAGTTTGTTTGATTATTGGTAGAATCAACCTTAGTTGAGTGTCTCCTTGAATGTTCAATTACATTTGTAATGAATGTTGTTTAGTTTCTTAGCTAGATGTTTGTAAAATCCCTATAATGCTATTTTATTGTATCTTTTCAACATAATAAGGAAGTGCATATGTATGCTTAAGGATAACTAAGTAGACTCACTTAGTATTCTGCAACCATTTACTATTTTTTTAATATGAATGTAGAGCTCAACTTTCCTATATATTCATAACAACATAGTCTTTTGTGATATCTTGATTAAGGATACCACCTAAGTTTTTGCTATCATTTGTTTGATTGAATCTAGTGACTATGTTGCCCAATGGATGAAAGCGTCGACCTTTAATTGGTTTTCTTCCCACAATTCTCAACACCCTAAAATACATCAAAACAAAAAACTTTAATTTTTTTGTGTGTTTTTCTACCTTGTCTGAAAGTGTATAAATTCTAAAAAGGGTAATCATACAACCCATTTTTAGACACTTAATGGTGTATTTTTTGTTAAATAGATGTCCAACCTAATACCTTCAAACAAGTACATAGGTATATAGTGACACATGTATAGGGATACACTATGCAATGTGTATTATTTACTATGAGGTAATCACTTATTATATCAACCAATTCATTTAGCATCTTAGGGAAAACCCCCCTTAGTCTTGCAAAACCAACAATGAAGGAAGTCTTACCCACCTCAACATTAGTCCTCTATTGCCCAACCTAACGATAGGTTTGTGGTAATTTTCCTAGGTTAAGACACCCTAATACCTAGAAAATTATCAAACCTTAGGGATTTGAGGATCACAATTCAGATCACCAACAACCACAACTCTATTTTTTTCCATGTCTACTCTTAAGCATAGATTTATGAATTGTATCAACTCTATCCAAGTTAATGAATCATATTTAATTGGGGAAATGGAGATTAAGAAAGTTTCTAATATGTTCTTTCAAAACCTCTTATCTAAGGTTATGGAGACTAACCATTTGGTTGAAAATGATATCTTGAGTGTGTTCCCTAAGATCCTCATGAGTGAGGATAATAAATCCTTTCAAAATATCCTTTAATTGTTGAGATCAAAGTGAGTACTTTCTCATTTGAAGGCTCCAAAGCCCTTGGTTCAAATGAATTTCCCCACTTCTTTCAAATCTATTGGGGCAATGTTGCTAGTGACCTTATTGTTGCTACTAAAGATATTTTAGTAGTGACAAGTTGTTGAAGGAGATTAATCCTACATTTCTTTTTTTGGTTCCCAAAAATATGGGTGTTGTCACTTTTGCAGACTTTGAACCCATGGGCCTCTACAACTATGTATAAAATCTTCTAGATGATGTCTAATAGATTACCAAAAATTCTTCCTAGAATGATCTCTCCCCCAAAAAGTGGTTTTTTCCCTGAAAGATAAATTTTGGACGCAATTATTTCTTTTCATGAGGTTGTTCATTCGGTGTCCATTAACAAAAGGGAGGGATTCTTCCTATGATAGGGTAGATTAGAGCTTCCTTTGGAAAGAGATGAAGATGTTTGGGTTTAAAGCTAAAATTATTGAAATTATCCTTCAAATGGTTTCATCTTTGAAATTTTTAGTTCTTATCAATGGATCTCCCTCAAGTTTCTTTATGAGTTCTAGGGGGCTTCGTTGGCCTCCTAGTTCTTACTAGAAATTTGTGGATGACATGGTTATTTTGAGGGAAGCTTCAATTAGGAAGGAAAATTCCCTACAATGTATTTTGAACCAATATGAAAAGGCCTTGATCCAAAAAATCAATTACTCCAAGAACTCTATCCTTTATCTGAACATGCCCATTGCTTATTAGTAAAGGATTGTGGGTATCCTTCAGTGTCAAATTGGGGATTTTCCTTCAAAGTAACTTGGCTTACCCCTTTTCTTTAAGAAAGTCTTGGATTCCTTCTAGATGGACTTAGTGGATAAATTCCATTCCAAGTTGGCTAGTTGGAAAGTGGTTCTGCTCATCTTAGTTGGGAAGGTTTAACTACAAAAGCTTCTCTACAAAATCTCCCTATCTACACAATGAGCCTTTTCAAAATCCCAAAGAAATTTGTGGAGAAGTTGGAATAAATTTATAATAATTATCTAAGGATAGAAAGAGAATTCCTTTGGTGGCCTGGGATAAATTTTGTTTACCTTAGAAATTGGGAGGTCTTGGTATTAGAAAAATTAAGGATTTCAACTATTTTCTATTGGCTAAGCTAACTTGGAGGTTCATGAAGGAGAAGAGTGGATGGATTGAGATTTGTGAGATAAAATATCACAATAGAGCCATGGAGGAGTTCCTTTGCAGTCTTGATATTTCTTTTGGTTCCAATATTTGGAAGAACATCTTGGATAACAAAAACTTTATCCTTAAAGGGGTCAAATGGAATTAAGAAATGATATTTCTAGAAAATTTTGGGAAGATAAGTGAATCTTGTACTTGGATCTTTCTAATGTAGATTGTTCTCTAAGATCTTTGAAAGAACCATATGCCAAAAATTTTGTTGTTAGGGTGGTTGTCTACATGGCATATGGGTCTTGGTAATGTGTTTGTGATGTTGATCCATCAGAGGTTTTGTTGTCTGGACTCCACTCTTTTCTTTCTTGTTTACATATTCCTCTAATCTTGCCTTGTGATGACTTGGTTTGGTTTAATAATCTATTTGGTTCATGTATACACCTAAAAACATTCATCACCTTTAATTAATTAAATACTAGCTATTTGATTCATATTTCAACTACATATAAATAAATGCTCAATTTATTTATATTGTTCACCCTTCTCTAATTCTCCAAAATCTAAAACACTTTCTTCTAAATTAATTAAATAAACAAGGTTCCCTAAACTTGTTTTATTTAATTAAACTTCACTCAATCCAATTAAGAATTAGAGCACATTTCTACAAAATTTTGTGTGCCACCTCATCAAGGTCACATGAAAATAAATAACTCTAATTTTTAATTAGAATTATCCTCAACTCATTTCAAAAAAAACATGGCTCATTTCCTCCCACACTCCCACCAACTTTGGAGCACATGACTTATTCCACCCACACTTACAACAACTTTGGAGCACATGACTTATTCCTCCCACACTTCCACCTATTTTGGAAGCACATGGTCTTCTCTTCCCACACTTGAATCTTCCATCCAAATGGCATGTTTCCCATTGGTCAAGAGATTCTTCCACACACATGGCATGTTGTCTTTGGTCAAGGGAACAACATCCTGATTCTCTTCATCTTCACCATCCATTTTTCTTATTCAAATTTGGACTGTTGATTATTGCCACCTCATTATATGCTTGGAAAAGGCTATAAATACAAACCTTGGGCCTTGTATTTTGCATCCACATTTTAAGTAAAGACCATACAAGTTTATCATTGGATCTTGGAGTACTTTGGGAGTCTTATAGCTAGTTTTTATATCATGTGTTGCTTTGCATTTACATCTTAGATTAACATATTGCTTCATAGTTGCATTTTATCATCCATCTTGCATCATAGTTGCATTTTATATTAGTTCATTTTAAATTTTCATTTGAGCATATGAAGTATCATGCATAGAATCATATAGATCACTACCATAGTATCCACCAACGTTTGTGTATTTATCATCAACATCATCCTTCACTCATCATAGCATTCATCATCATTGTTTGCACATAGTTTTATGTAGGTATATAGTTGGCTTGCA
This sequence comes from Sequoia sempervirens, assembly GCA_007258455.2. NCBI lineage: Eukaryota > Viridiplantae > Streptophyta > Pinopsida > Cupressales > Cupressaceae > Sequoia > Sequoia sempervirens. The sequence goes on along the minus strand of VDFB02193867.1, from coordinate 245,829,865 downwards.
TGTTGAATACTAATCTCATTTCTTAAGTGTCATTCTAATAGCCTTTGTGCACATAGAAATCTGACGGCCAAAAAGGTTAAAAAGAATCATTTAAGAATAGAGGACAATGAGACGTTCTTGGAAGATTTTTCTTTATTACAACTTAGAATAGTTTACTTTTCTTTGAATCTTTCAATATAAATCTTTTCATTAAGGTTTGTGTTGATACTAAATTTGCACATTTCACACACACACAAAATGGCGCCCACTATGGGGCCTTGCCCCATTTATTACTAACATGCTTGAAAATTTATGTTCATAGGTAAGAACGTGAGCCTTTTGGAGCATTTTTCACTCATCTTGGAGCCTCTTGCACTCATTTCAAAGCCTTTTGGAACCTCTTGGAGCCTTTTGGCGCCTTTTGCACCTATTCTGGCACCTTTGGTCTCTATTTTGGCGCCTTTGGTCTTTTTTTTGGTACCTTTTGCACCATTCTAGGCTGCTCTATCTTTGTTTTGGAACCTTTGGTCTCTGTTTTGGCACCTTTGGGGTCCCAAGTGGCACCTTTGGTCTTTATTTTGGCACCTTTTGCATCATTCTGGAACACCCTATCTCTGTTTTGGCACCTTTTGTCTCTGTTTTGGCGCCTTTTGCAAAATTTGAAGGCTAATACTTTGTGTTGTTGATTTGCAGGTTTCCCAAAAACACTTGTCAAAGACATTCTTATCAAACTACTGACATATTGTAGGGGCTGGAAGTGATTTACTTGGTTTCCTTTTGGTTAAGATAGGAACATAGCTTAATTAAGAGGTTAACGAACATCATGTTTCCTTTTGGTTAAGTTAGGAACATAGCTTAATTAAAGGGTTGATGAACACCATGTATTTGTGCTTGATGGATGGTAGGCATATGCTCTCCCCTTAACTGGGTGACCAAAAAGCTAGACCCATTCACTTTTCATGTGCGAGTGTGAGTTGAGTATATTGCATGTGTTCTCTCTTTATTCATGTGGAATAAAGATTGATCAAACTATGGGTATACTTGCTTACTTTTATTTATCTTAGAGGGTCCACCTTATGGGAAAAAGTACTTACCCAAGGGAATGAGCCAACCGATAACACGCTAAAGCCAAGCACATTTCCAGCCAGTATATAAGTGTGGATACTAGAACAAAGGCCAGTATCACGAGGTTGGTTCTGACAAAAAGGGAAGCAATGGTCTCTCACTGCATGGATCAACCCCCATGAACTGAAAGTCCTTACTAAAACCCTTGTTGTAGTCTGGCCAAAACCTTTATCTATTCTTTGGTGTAGCAACGGTCGTTGCGAAGGCATCAACATTCTCGTAATTTTTAGTAGAGATGAAAAATATGCCATAGGAGATTCATGGGTATTAATGCTTGGTTGTCTCAAGAAGTGAGTGTCATGGAGGGGAGCCAGTGGGGTCAAGCATCTAGTCATCCGCTAAGAATAAGTGTGGTTGGGGTAAAACCCACGTGGAATCCAAAAGAATGTAGTCTTTCACAACCTTAGGAGTGTACATTGCTTAATGTGTTTTTATCGAAAGTGTTTTCAAATCAAACAAAATGCCACATATTGGAAGTGAAAACCATGATTCAAAATTTCATTTAGTGAAACAATGAAGTCTCCCATTGAAAAATTAGGAAAACCAAGTGAATTCTCAAAGAAACTTTGAAAAAACCAAGTTTGAACCTATTTTGGCACCTTTTGTCTCTGTTTTGGCGCCTTTGGGGTCCCAAGTGGCACCTTTTTTCTCTGTTTCTCCGCCTTTTGCAGAACACAAAATAATGACCTAGGTTCATTTCTTATCTGACAATCAGTCTCATCTTGGGAATCCTCAAAAGTATTCAACCAATCCTTAGGTAAAATAGAGTTTGAACATGTGTGTTACCAAATTATTTCACGAAAGATTAAAATTCAAAAACCAAAGTTGATACCTCTTATTCCAAAAGAACATCAAAGACGGTTATCAACACTTTACGAATTTAGAGAGAGGTTGACCTTCAATTTCTACAAAAGAGCTTGCAAGAACAATCTTGAATTATACGTCTTTTACTATTGTCAAAATCCACAACTTTTCCAAAGATTTGAGTACCTGGTTTAAGAAGAACATTTACCACCAGTTTCATAGTTTGAACCAAAATTTCAAAACTTTCTCAAGTCCAAAATCATTCCTTAGATACCTTAGAAGTCTAAACTTGTTAAAATTGACCTCTACAAGTGGAATTTTCCAACCTAAACCAATATCTAACATCTCAAAGTACCAAAATCATCAAATTTACCACACCTTTGATTGTTAATCCTAATTTCATCATCAGGATTTATCATTCTCTCATCACGAAACAAAGCTATATAGTCAAATCCAACCTAGTCTCATTAGAATTTGTCATTCTATTTGACTTAGTTGTAATCCTTGGTACTTTTCCAAAACCTAGATCAAAGTTTAGTCAAAACTATAACACTTGTATGCCCATCCAAACAAGGTTGCAAAAACAAAAGCTCAAGGAAAAAGGACTTGAAAATTTCAAACCATTGAAACTCCAAACATTGAAATTCCAACCATTGAAACTCTGATCATTGAGACTCAAAAAATTGAAACTCAAAATAGTGAAACACAAAACACCATGGCAGAGGCTAAAGAGAACCCTTTTCATGGACTCAACAACATTGATGGAGAAGAAATAATTGGAGAAGATATCCAACATGATGAACAAGACTCAAACTTCCACAAGTGTTTAGAAAATATTTTTGAAAGAAATGGGGAAAAATACCTCCTTATGCTAGCCAAAAAAGGTGCCAAATTACCAAAATACTTTGATGTGAATCAATTGAAAGCTCCTCCAAAAAAACCTGAAAATGATCCTGAACAAGTGGTTTCTCTCACTCATCAAATGAAGAACCTTCAACAACAAATCCATGATATGCAAAGAGGGACTTCAAAATGATACTTGATCCAAGACATTTTTCCTTATCTGTTTGATCAAAGTATTCACATGATACCCTTTCCCAAACATTGCAAGTTCCGAAAGTATGAAAAATACAATGGAAAAACCGATCTGATAGACCATGTGAGAGAGTTTAGGACCATGAGTCTTGAATTTGCATATGAGGAAACATATTTGATGAGATTATTCCCAAGAAGCTCAGGTGGGAATTTCCTTGAATGGTTCTCCAAACTCACCCCACCAATTAACAACTTTGAGGAATTAGTCAAGTTCATCACCCAATATTCCTACAACATCCAAAATGACATTACTATGAAAGATCTTTGTAACTTGAAACAAAAGAAGGGTGAATCCTTCCTTGTATTCTTGCAAAAATGGAGAAGGTTATTTGCACAATATTCTCATCCCATACCAGAAAAGGAAAAGATAGCAATCTTTATTGACAATGTTAATGACAAGATGAGTTGTAGATTGGAATTGCAATGTCCCCCAACCTTCAAAAAATTGATTGAGAATGGGATCAAAATCGAGGATTCCTTAGTCAAGAGAGGAGTCATCAAGATATACAATGAAAACAACTCATCAAACTCCAACAATTACAATAGTGGGGACAAACCCAAGTTTTGGCAACGAAACAAGAACATTGGAAACAACGATGGTACAGTCGAAGGTCAAATTGCAAAACATGTATTCAACCTAACTACAATAGCCACTGGAAAACTAATTAGAATAACAATCACCCCAACAACCAAGGAAATAATCAAAGCAACAACCAAGGAAGCAACCAAAAAGTCAACCAAAGCAACAATCAAGGTAATGTTGGATCTAGGACACCATCGTATTGAGCATCCTCAAATCGAAGGAGGTTCACACCTTTTGGGAAATCACAAGAATCAACATTAAAAGAACCTCTTGAAGCTAAGGTCATAACTCTACCAGAAGCCAGAAATTGGGAACCACAATTTAAACCCCCATGGTGGAACGAGGCCCATTTCTGTGGGTTTCACCACAACAAGGGACATAAAACCAACGATTGCATGCAGTTGAAACACTTGATACAAGATCTAATTGATACAAATATGATATTGGTAGAAGAACTCTAGACAAACAATGACCATGGGGCATTCAAGAACCCTCTACCAAACTATGAGAAAGGAGGGTCTTCATCATCAAACAAGGGAAAGAACATAAACTATGTCAATGACACCACCATTTTGCATATTGAGGTGGTTGATGATCCAACCCATGAAAAATTAGATACTATTGTCAATGATAACCCAACAAACAATGACACCATTGGACATGAACAAAACATTATTGAAAATCATCACCATAATGTTGACACTACCTCTCATCAAATCAATGTTATCAAAATTAGGGAATAACATGACAACACACCTGTCAATGCAATCACATGAGGACAAGCCAAGGTAACATTGAAAGGAGCTACCCCTTTCACGTCCAAATCAATTGCTATCCCTTCAACCCAATATAACATAGTGGATTAGTTGTAGAAGATACCCACACAAATATCCATATTAGAACTCCTCAATATTTCTCTTGCTCACAAGGAAATCTTGGAACAAGCTCCAGTTTCCCCCATGGTACCCAACAATATAGAGGTTTGTCAATTCCAGACTATGGTGGGACATTTGACTGCACCACATTGCTTATCCTTTTTTGAACATGATGTATCTATCAATCATCCCCACAACGTTGCTCTACACATTGAGTTCTTAATCCACAAGCCAGAGTTAAACATGTCTAATAATATTTTTACTTTGAAACTTCTCTGTGCACTGGGCTATTCAAAAAATGCTATTGATCCTAGGAGGAAAATCACAATAAAAGCATATGATGATGAGGAGAGATCTTCACAAGGATTGATAGTGCTACATATTCAAGTGGGACCAGTTGTCAAAGATATAGTATGCCAGGTGTTAGAGAAAGAGTTAACCTACAACATACTCTTGGGAAGACCTTGGATACATGACATGCAAACAGTACCATCCACATATCACCAGTTTTTGAAATTCCCGTTCAATGGGTAGGAAATCACTATTGTGGTTGACTCAAACAATCCTCAATATTGTAATGCCCTCAAGACTACCCAAGATACTTTTGTACCACACAAAAGGGAATCCCCAACTCAAGGTTTATCTAATGATGGGAAACAACTAAATCCCTTGTCAAAGTGGGTTGAGAAAAATGACCAATCAAAGGATAAGGATATCGGTGATGACAATCCCTCAAGTAAAGAAAGTACATCAAATCCTACTCCTCAAAATTAGGAAAGTCAACTTGAATCCTTATCAAAACAAGTTTCCAAGATATAATTGAAAGACAAAGGCATGGGGGAGTACTCATTTCAACAATCCTTATGCTTGTCGCAACTGTGATCTTCTCCAAAGTCATATGGACAACCATCGACATCAAGACAACAATCATCACAACCCACCACACTATTTGATGGAACCTTTGTAAGAGTAGGCACATTAGTGGATGAGTCAAATGACAAGGAGGTTTTAAACTAGTTGCACAAAGATGAAGAATCATCACAAGCATCCACTTCAAGTGTACAGACAAAGCAGTATGGGAAAGGGAAGACAATCATGGAAAAGATGGGATACGAGGGAAAAGGTCCTATCAGTAAAAGGAAGGAAGGAATCGTAGAACCAATACAACCTATCACCATGCAAGCCAAAGATAAAACAAGACTGGGGTATAGAGAAGAATCCAAAGAAACCAAACAAAAAGTTATTGAAAGAATCCTACAACTACAAGCTAGTGACGATCATGAAACCAATTCAAATGAGTACGAGTGGGATTCATTATCTGAAGAGTCTTGTCATGATAAATAAATTGATGTTGTCCAAAAGCATACACCCATACATGAGGAGGGTCAAAGTTCAGGTCATAGACCATTTGAAATAGAATCACTACACATTGATGATTCCAATGAAGATGATCAAACTCGAAGTGAAACAGATAATTCAGAGGAGAGTTACCTTATAGACATCAATTTCGCTATTGGACAATTTGAAAATGTTACCATTGGGAATCTTACTACATCTAACTTTAGCCAATCCAACGACTCCTTACCCTTGATATATCCTAAACTAATAGATTGGGATCAAACTAAGCCGTCTGATATTCCCTTCTTTTCAAACAATGAAGCCATTGTCGACTTCCTTTGTTCTGCCATTCCTGAAATGGATTCCACCATTGAACATCGTAACGAAACTTCCAACCAGGAGAGTGTAAAATTTTCTAGCTACACAATGAATAATACAGAGAATAGATCTGATGGTGAAAACCATTCAATGGTAGTATCAGATCTAAAAAAAGTAAAAACAAAGAGCGTATCCAACAATGAAAACCTCTCTGAGGCGTTGAAGGATGGAAGATTTGACACACTCCCCGAACACTTTCAAGAATGATCTAAAAAATTGGTTGATCCCACCCAATCTATCAATATTGGAAATGAGGAAATAGTGAAGACTGTCCATCTAGCAGAATCCTTGACAGATCAAGAAAAATTAGACTTCATCAAATTTTGCACATAAAGGAAATCAACTTTGCTTGGTCTTATGTTGACATGCCAGGGATTGATCCAGAAATCATCATGCATCAGCTACCTCTACCAATAGGAGTAAAACCAATCAAACAAAAGTTAAGGAAAATGCATCCTCACATTGCCATATTGGTCAAAGTCGAACTAAAGAAGTTATTAGAATTGGGATTTATCAGACCCATTGACTATGCAAAATGGATCTCTAACATTGTACCTGTTTCCAATCCACACAAAAGCATCATAATCTGCACAAATTTTAGAGATATCAATAAAGATTTCCCAAAATATGACTTTCCCCTACCTAATATTGACATCATTGTGGACTTGACTGTTGGACATGAAATTCTCTTTCTCATGGATGGATTTTCAAGATATAATCAAATCAAAATTGCTCTTGAAGATCAAGATAAAACTGCCTTCACATGTCCTTAGGGCCCTTTCTGTTGGAATGTCATGCCATTCGGGTTGAAAAATGCTGGAGCAACATATCAAAGAGCAATGACCACCATCTTTCATGACATGATGCACAATTTTATGGAAGACCATGTAGATGATCTGTTGGCAAAGTCCTACACCATAGAAGGACACCTAGAGATCTTAGATAAGATCTTCACCTGATTAGAGAAGTTCAATGTGAGACTAAATCCCAAGAAATGTGTATTCGGTGTAACATCAGCTAAACTTTTGGGGTATATTGTGTCAGATAAAGGCATTCAGGTGGACCCTACAAAGTTCAAATCTATCATGGATATGCCTCCTAAAAACATCAGCCAACTCAGATCCTTACAAGGAAGATTACAATCCATCATGAGGTTTATCACGCAATTGGCTGGCAAAAATCACCCCTTCAACCACTTGCTTCACAAGAATGTATCTTTTCGATGGGATGAAAAATGTGAAGGAGCCTTCAATCAATTGAAACAATATATGATGAGTCCACCTGTCTTGATACCACCAACAGAAGGAAAGCCACTTTTATTGTACATAGTGACAACTAAAATATCATTGGAAGCCTTGTTAGCACAGGAGGATTCAGCAGGAAAAGAAACGGAAATATATTACATTATCAAAACCTTAAATGGCTATGAGATCAATTACACTTTCATTGAAAAGGCTTTTCTGGTAGTAGTGTTCACCACCCAACAATTGTGACACTACATGCTCACCCATACCATCAAGTTAATATCCAAGATAGATCCACTGAAATACCTTCTAAGCAAAGCTAATCTAATTGGAAGACTAGCCAAGTGGGTCATGATACTGAGTGAATTTGACATCCAATATGTTGATAGGAAGGCAATCAAAGGACAAGAACTTGTAGACCAGTTAGCTAAAGTACCATTACAAGATGATCATCCCATGAACATTGAGTTTCCAGGTGTTGATTTCCTAACAATATCCACACAACAATGGGTCTTGTACTTTGATGGTTCTTATACACAACATGGATTAGGAGCCAAAATATTGTTTATCTCACCACAAGGACACACCATTCCTAAGTCCTACAGATTGATGTTCCCTTGTACCAACAACATAGTTGAATATGAAGCCTTGATCATTGGAATCATAGTAGTTGAGTGGAAGATCACCGAGTTACATGTCTATGGGGATTCACAATTAGTCATTAACCAAGTAAACAATGACTATAAAAAAAAGGATGAAAATTTGATGCCCTACAAAAGAATGATTGATGACTTCAAAAAGTACTTTGTAGAAATCAAATTTGAGCAGATTCCTTGAAGTGACAACAAAGTTGTTGATGCCATGGTGACCATTGCTTCTCTCTTGCAAATTCTGGAGAAACAAGCTCATTACGAGTTCATGGTGGAACAAATGTTCAACCCATCTTATGACAACCCTGAGTCCCAAGTTATCTACCATCTAGCTGAGGTTGACACTTCCCTCTATGGGAAATTCTATACGTACCTAAAAGATAACACCCTCCCTCCTGACCTATCTCATAATAAAAAATGAAACTTCATTTGCCAAACCACCTAACACACCCTTATCGCGGATGTCCTTTATCAACGAGGTCTTGATGGAACTTTCCTTCGATGTCTAGAACATGACGAGTCTAAAATGGATTTACGGGAAGTACATGAAGGTGTTTGTGGCACTCATTCGAGTGGTTTAACCCTAGCTAAGAAACTCCTCCATCTGGGATATTATTGGCCGACTATGGAGAAGGATTCTTTTCAATTTGTCAAGAAATGCCAAAAGTGCAAGATTCATGGCAATCTCATCCATGCACCAGCACAGTAACTTCACCCTTTTACATCAACATGGCCCTTTTGTCAGTGGGGCTTGGACCTCATAGGCAAGATTCATCCATCTTCATCTAATAGACACAAATTCATTATCACAGCTACTAAGTATTTCACGAAATGGATCAAAGTTGTCCCTCTAACTACTATCACAGGAAAAAAAATCCCGTCCTTCATCCTGAACTATATCATCTGTAGATATGGCATCCCTTAGTCCATCATCACTAACAACATACGACTTTTCAAAAATAAAGATGTTGAAATTTTTTGTGAGAAATTGCACATCCAGCATCAGTTTTCTATACCATATTATCCTCAAGGAAATGGCCAAGCTGAGGCCTCAAACAAGACTATCCTTAAGATCTTGAAGAAAACCATCAATGATGTTGGAAAAGATTGGCACATTCAATTGAACCCTACCTTGTGGGCTTACAAAACCAGTATCCAAACCCCGATGAGAGCTACACCCTACACTCTAGTCTATGGATTAGAGGTTATTCTACCTATTGAGGTTGAAATACCATCACTTTGAGTGTCACTAAAAGGGATCATTTCAGATGAGGATCATAGAGTTGCTAGATTACAAGAATTATAACTCTTGGATGAACAACTTCCGCATGTAGTGGATCACCTGAAGGCATATCAACAAAAAATATCCAAAAGCTACAATCATAGAGTCAAGCCTAGAACATTCCAAGTTGGAAATTTAGTCTTGAAAGAGAACCCCCAAAACCAACAAGATTGAGAAAAGAACGGGAAATTTGAACCAAACTAGCTCAGTCCCTTTGTCATTGTCTTAGCCTTTGGATCATGAGCATATTAGTTGTCTACACTAGAATGGGATTTGTTTGATGAACCCCTCAACAACCTGCATCTCAAGAAGTTCTACACTTGAATCATCCAATTGAATTGGGAAAAAGGTCCTGAAAAATACCAAAAACATCAGAAAATGTCCTGAAAAAATGGTTTCCTTGATGAAAACCTAGAAAACAGGGATCTTGGTAGCAACAAAAAAAGAGAAAAAAGAGAAAAATATAAAAAAATAAAAAAATCATAAAGTTTGAAAAAGGTGCAATAAAAACAAGTAGTGAGAACTTGGCAACAGGCACTATTTGTGATAGGTTAGCTTTTCCATCTATCTGAGCATGTTTACCATTCGCTTTCACCATCCATCTACCTATCCTTTGAAAGCACCATGTATATATCCTGGCATCGTGGTCGTGTCTCACCCTAGACTGGGGGAAAAATCCTGAACTCACTAGGGGCAAACAAACTTTGAGCTTGAACCAATAGACAAACAGCGAGAAGACAAACACAACCCAAAAAAAATGATTAAAATGCAACCCAACATTGAACATCAATCACCATCAAAAGTGCATCAAACATCCATATCATATCCAAATCCAAAAATAGGTCAAAAAGTCAAAAAAATAAAAAATAGAGTCATCTAGTCAAACTACGTTGTCTCTGAGCTTAAATGTAGGCAAGGATAATCTTTGATTAGCCCCTAAGACACCCTGGGTCAAGTCCTTTAGTGGTCTGTTGTAATTAGTTGTCATCTCTCACCTATTCATATCTTGGCTCTGTAAATCAGTTGAGTCAGTTGAACTACGTGGTCTATGCATGTATAACGTAGGCAAGGCTAATCTTTGATCAGCCCCCGAGGCCCCTAGGATAGGTCTTTAGGTTAGGTTCTTGGTTAAAATCTCATAAAACACCTAAAAATTAGAAAATCAAAAAATCCCAAAAACATCAAAAAATTGAACATATAATCAAATCAAAAGGATGATGCTCTTCTGAATCATGGGTTTATCATGTTAAACACAAATGTTCAATTGTTGTGCTTTGATTTTTGTTATCATATCTCTAAAGCCCCTCGATGATGTATCGAACTAGAGGATCTAGGAAGAAGTATGATTTTTCTTTGTCTGCTGTCTGTGAGTTGACCATTATTACTATGCAAATTATCGTGAGACGTGAGCTACAAAGTATCACTGATGACATTCTGAATTTGCATAGGAAAAGGATTAACTCTTGTTTGTTTATGCAAGCAATTCTCAGGTCATCTCGGTTTAATTATACTTAGATGCTTATGTTAACTTGCACAATTAAACATCATGGAAGTAGTACTCAGGTCATCATGGTCTAAATATACCATCGATGCTTGTACTTACTTTCAACATTTTAAAGGCCCAATGATGATAAAAAGCGAAAAATTGGCTATTACGAATGACAACTTTGGCATACGAGATCTTCATGGTTAGAGTAGATTGCATCCATGTTAGTTTGCATTAGTTTGTATTATGGGATTTCCAAAGCTGCAACAATGATGTTATCTCTTGCATTAAGGGATTGAGTACACTTGAAATTTCCAAAAAAACATCATTTTCATGTAGTTACACATCACTTGTATTATAATCAATTAGAAAACATTATCATTTAGTGGCATCATCATTTGCATACATTAGAAAACATTACAACATCATTCATTCATTTATACATCACATCATAATATTTCCATCCAAAAAAATGTCCATCGCATCTCATTTACATAATCAAAATCATTTCATTTAGTAGCATTAGGGAAGTGGTTCACTAAGCTTAAAATGAGTGAGTCTCTTCAAATTTCCAAAATAATTGGGAAATATGTCAAGTTTTGTGAAGCTTAATGTAACAAAGAATCAACTGACGACAACCTTCCCACAACTCTTGGAAGGTGGATAGATTCACTCATTTAAGTTAAGACCCTAGAACACAATCATTTGCATCACATAATCATCATTCATCATTACAAAAATCATACATCATTTGCATCGTATCCATACATATTCAACATAATCATCACATGGAACATCATACATCATTTGCATAATCAAACCCATCATCCATAAGGCATATCAACTCGTCATTACATACATCACATAAACATCAACAAAAATATGCATCATCATGTGATCATTTCATATACACATTCACTCATTCATTACATCATTTATTTGCATTAAAAAAGAACAAAAACATAAAATGAATTACATATCATTTGCATAATAAAATCCATCACATACATCATATAGGCATCATTCATAAATCAACATAGACTCATAACACATCAGTTACATCATCATTTGCATCTATAGCATGTCATAACATCAGGATCATCATCATAACATGAAAATTAAATGCATCATGGACATCTATTATCATCATAATCATCACCGCATATCATATAACTTCAAAAATCATAATGTAAAAGTGTACAAAAATATCCCAAAAGTATGACGAGATACATCAATATCAAAAATGGCACTGTATCGTAAATACTAACATCATCAATGTCCCAATAGTGTAAACATCAAAATATGCTATGTTGAGCTCCCCTCGGATGTTGCTGGCATCACGGAACCAATACCTCCTCCACTTGACAGACCTGCACCAGGATCTCTCCTATCTCTAGGCAATGGTTGTGTCACACCCATGCTAACAGTTCAAGACTGATATTTGTCAGATCGAGAAGGTAAAAATCTCTCTCACCGATCAGAAGGAACCAACTCATGATATTTACCCCTGTAAAACTACAACTCCTGAGCATTGTGTTGAATCTCTCTAAGGAACTCTATTGTCCCTATAGCTGCTACAACGTACTATAATCTCTTGGTAATGGCCTTGGCCTGCTCTGCCCGATGTCTAAAGGCATCCCTCTCTGCAATAAGTATGATAACCTGTGCGTATACCTACTATATCTGTTGCCTTTTTGTACCTCTCTCAGTCATCAGTATCTGAATTTGTGCCCGAGCCTGCACTAACTCATCCTGAAGTGTCTCAAACTATGCCCAAGCCTGCACTAACTCACCTTGAAAAAGTCTGAACTTGTGCCTGTAATGACTCTATCTACACCTATTGTTGATGAGAAGGGACGCCAATCTAAATCCTAGGGAGCATTGCCTGAGGTACAGTAATACTCCTCCTCCATCTAGGAACTGCAAAATATAGAAAGGGACTGCCAACTGCACCCGATGGCTCTACATCTGAACCACCACCATCGTCACCACCCCTACCACCACCCTCAGCACCCTCATCATCACCTCCATCCCCAATATCACCCTCCTCCTCCTCTCCATCCCCACTCTGTCTCGGTTCCCTATCATCATCATCAACTAGTGGAACTGGCTCATTAGGACTAAATAACCTCAGAAAAGGATGTGTATAGAAATACTCAAAATAATCCTTTATCATCCATGCATCTCCCACTTGTGGAACATAATCCCATATGCACGGCACCAATGTATAATACTCAATACAAGCATCATCATAAGATATGCAAGGGCCCCACTCTATCACATCTTGTCATCAATGTGCAAATGGGCAACCCCCTGGGGCATCACCTGAACTCGTCCAAACTATCAAAAAAATTGCAAATACAAATATCTCTCAAGCACAGAACATGTCTGACCAATCAAGTATCATGATAACAACATGTATGGCATCTCCACTTGATCCTCTAGCCACATCTCACAATCCAAGCACAGGTGCCATGTCACAGTCTCCAGATCATCTAGGGCACATCTCCAATAAGCTAATTTTCCCATCTTATGTTGAACAAATAGACCACTGTAACTGAACACATAGGGTCTACCTGTTGGTCGTTGTCTATCCCCCAATGGCCGAGTGATCGCTATATGCTCCCACACCCATATTTGTAGTAGTGTCACTCCCACCGATAAATTGGCCCCTCTCAGATAAACAACATGGTGAAGAACATGGTATAAGTGGACTAACATGCACAAGCCCCATATCTAGTCCCCAACAACGTCATACGCTCCAATACTCGACCCCAACCCACTGAAAATCCCTTTGACCTATGGCAGGACAAAGAAATCTGCTAATAAATCCTGAAAGAACACATAGTAGAGGGTCATATCTCCTAACCATCTGCGGCCATGGGACCCAATGGCCTGAGACATGATCATCTTGGAAAATCCTATGCAAAGCATCGGTCCCACCCTGCTCTACTATGTCATAAACAACTATATCACCCATCACTGGAATCCGCAGGATCCGATAAACATCCTCGGGAGTAACTGCCATCTCCCCAGTTGCCAGATGAAAGGTATTGTGGTCATTGTGCCACCTCTCTATTAGAGCAGTCAGCAAACCCCTATTAATATTATATTGGGGTATATCTATCAAGGATTTCAACCCACAACAAGTGATAATATCCAAATCTGATTGAGTCAATTGATGAACCATCTCCCATGCCTTTGAGAAACGTTCCTAGGACTTGAGCACATCAAATCAGCATTACATCAATCAATCTATCAAATGTGATCTTAACATCATGTTCAATCGAGATCATTAGTCAATCAAATCATGTTCAATCAAGATCATTAGTCAATCAAATCATGTTCAATCAAGATCATAAGTCAATCAAATCATGTTCAATCAAGATCATCAGTTAATCAAATAAGGATCAATCAAGACCATCAAATCAATCAATCAAGACGATCATTAGTCTTATCATCGTTCCTCACCTATCATGAGGTCAAAACAACAAGTGAATCCTACCATCGATCCTCGCCTATCATGAGGTCGATGCATCATCAATCCTATCATCGATCCTCACCTATTATGAGGTTGAAACATCAGCGAATCCTATCATTGATCCTCACCTATCTTGAGGTCGAAACATCAACAAATCCTATCATCGATCCTCACCTATCATGAGGTTGAAACATCAAGTGAATCCTACCATCGATCCTCACCTATCATGAGGTCAAAACATCAGTGAATCCTATCATCGATCCTCACATATTATGAGGTCGAAACATCAAGTGAATCCTACCATCAATCCTTGCTTATCATGAGGTCGATGCATCAGTGAATCCTACCTTCAATCCTTACCTATCATGAGGACGATACATCATCAATCTTACCATTGATCCTCACCTCATGAGGTTGATACATCAATGAATCCTACCATCGATCCTCACCTATTATGAGATCGATCAAGCATCAATCCTATCATCGATCCTCACCTATCATGAGGTTGATACATCGTCAATTTATCCTATCGTTTGACTCTCACCTATCATGAGATCAAATCATCAACTATCTTATCAAACAAACATTGAACATCACACAATCAGACTAAGATCAATTAAAAGCATCACTGAACAACACAATGCAACAACTAACATGATTCATGAACATTATACAAGCCTCAACGAACATCAACAATGCAACATTTGACATAACTCGGAGGACTTTAATCAATCAAACATCATCGGACAGGCAAAACAACAAGCAATATCATCCAGAATCTCTCAAGGGAAAAAACCCTCAAGCTTGCAAAAGGCACCATTTGGGACCCCAAAGGCACCATTTCAGGGTTAGAAGGAATCACAACATGAGGTCAAGCTTAAAAAAGGTTCCATTTGGGACCCCAAAGGTGCCAAAACACAAGCACAAGGCATGAGAACATAAGCAAGAGGCACCAAAACTCGCAGAAACTCCCAAAAATGACTTAAAAATAGCAAAAATACCCCCCAAAAGTGCAAAAATGACTCTAAATGGCCTACAACACCTATCTACCAACTTTAAAACATTGATAAAAAGGCGAGAAAATGACTAAAGGAGGTTTCTCATAATGCGTACCATAGGTCCAGCTACAGCAGGGTGACCGTGGTGACAAATATGCTTGAAACGATGATTATGAGAAGGGATCTCCATCTTCCTCTAGCTCTCCACTCTCCAATTTCTCCAAACTCACAATGTGCAAATGAATTCACTTTTCCCACTTTTTACCTTTTTAAAGGAAAATGGAGGGAATTATGGTGGGATTTATTATCAAAACTAGGATTTAACTAATCAAAATTGTTCAAGGAGAGAATGTAGAATCAAATTTTGAGAGATAAATCATATCAGACATCAAAGTATCATTGGTTTAACATTGGATCATCATCACATCACTACAACATCATCACACAATCATCAAATCCTCCACAAAACATAAAAAAATTCCACATTTTACCGATTTATCTCTCGAGGGGGCATATATCCGTCAATACCTGAAAATCAACGTTTTGGGGCATTGTCTGGGGCATCGAAAAAAATTTCGAGCATCAATATCAATTTTTTCTTTGAAGCAATGTGTAAACACATTACTTCAAAGAGGGGAAAAATGTATACACCTAAAAACGGTCATCACCTTTAATTAATTAAATACTAGCTATTTGATTAATATTTCAACTACGTATAAATAAATGCTCAATTTATTTATATTGTTCACCCTTCTCTAATTCTCCAAAATCTAAAACACTTTCTTCTAAATTAATTAAATAAACAAGGTTCCCTAAACTTGTTTTATTTAATTAAACTTCACTAAATCCAATTAGGAATTAGAGCACATTTCTACAACTTTTTGTGTGCCACCTCATCAAGGTCACATGAAAATAAATAACTCTAATTTTTAATTAGAATTATGCTCAACTCATTTCAAAAAGAACATGGCTCATTTCCTCCCACACTCCCACCAACTTTGGAGCACATGACTTATTCCTCCCACACTTCCAACAATTTCGGAGCACATGACTTATTCCTCCCACACTTCCACCAATTTTGGAAGCACATGGTCTTCTCTTCCCACACTTGAATCTTCCATCCAAATGGCATGTTGCCCATTGGTCAAGAGATTCTTCCACACACATGTCATGTTTTCTTTGGTCAAGGGGACAACATCCTGATTCTCTTCATCTTCACCATCCATTTTCTTATTTGAATTTGGACCGTTGATTATAGACACCTCACTATATGCTTGGAAAAGGCTATAAATACAACCCTTGGGCCTTGTATTTTGCATCCACATTTGAAGTAAAGACCATGCAAGTTTATCATTGGAGCTTGGAGTATTTTGGGAGTCTTATAGCTAGTTTTTATATCATGTGTTGCTTTGCATTTACATCTTAGATTAACATATCACTTTATAGTTGCATTTTATCATCCATCTTGAATCATAGTTGCATTTTAGATTAGTTCATTTTAAGTTTTCATTTGAGCATATGGAGTATCATGCATAGAATCATATAGATCACTACTAGAGTATCCACCATTGTTTGTGTATTTATCATCAACATCATCCTTCACTCATCATAGCATTCATCATCATTGTTTGCACATAGTTTCATGTAGGTATATAGTTGGCTTGCATGTTGAATACTAATCTTGTTTCTTAAGTGTCATTCCAATAGCCTTTGTGCACATAGAAATCTGAGGTCCAAAAAGGTTAAAAATAATCATTTAAGAATAGAGGACAATGAGACGTTCTTGGAAGATTTATCTTTATTGCAACTTAGAATAGTTTACTTTGCTTTGAATCTTTCAATATAAATCATTTCATTAAGGTTTGTGTTGATACTAACTTTGAACATTTCACACACACATAGTTCATTCTCTATTGCCTTCGGGTACTCTAACATTATCTTGTCTGATTGTAGGTCCCCTTTATGTGCTTCCTTGTGGTGGCCTAAGCTAACCCCCAAAATTAATATTTATTTTGGCTCATGATGCAAAATAATATTCTTACCTATAACAATTTGTTCAAAAGAGGATTTGCTTTTCCAAGTAGGTGTGCTCTTTGCTTGTTAGATATCAAAGATATCTTCCATTTTTTTTGGCTGCTCCTTTTCTAAATTGGTCTAGGTTGTTTTTCTTTTAATCGTTGGAATGTTTGCTAGGTGTTCCCATATTCTATTAAAGAGGTCATATCACAATGGTTTTTCCCTTCATCTAATCTTTCCTTAAAGCTTCTATGAAATCTCTAGCTTTCCCACACTATTTGGGGTATTTAGAAGGAAAGAAATAATTGTATATTCAGGGATCTTGGTGGCATTGTTGGCAAGGTTGCTAATAAAATTATTGTATTTATGAATGATAATCTCATAATTCAAATTCCTAAAAAAGTGTCTAAGAACTCCAAGGTTGGAGTTTCCTCTTCTGATCTACTAGTTGCAAAAGGATGAAAACTTCAATTTGATATTTTAGGCCTATTTAAGTATGTGAATAAATCTAGGGAGGGGATTTTTTGGAAGCCTCTGCTTGAGGGGTGGATTAAAATTAATTTTGATGGGGTAGCCAAAGGTAACTCTAGGCTAGCAGGGGGTAGAGGAGTGCTTAGAAATGCATAAGGCATGTTCCTTACGGTGGTTCTTTTGGGTTCTTAGTCTAATCACTATGTCAAATCCATTGCTTCTTTTTATAGTATTCAACTGGCCCATGCTAAAAGATTTAAAAAAGGGTGCATGGAAGGGGATGCTTTGTATATTATTAGTTGCCTTAAATGCACTCAAAACTCAAGTTGGAAAATAGACCCCTTCATAAGCGATTCTATTAAGCTGGCTAAAGATTTTGAAGAGGTGGAGTTCTCTCACGTGTTGCATGAAGGTAATATGGCAGCACATGTATTTTCCAACTTGGGTGTGACAAGTGAAAGGTTAATGAGTTGGGAGGATTACAAGGACCTCCCCAAATAAGAAAAAAAATCTATTTCTAATTATTGCATTTATCATAATGGAGAGTATGGACATCACCATATCAATGAATTAATGTAAGTTCACATGTTTTATGGGTATTTTTACCTATTAATGTTGGACGTCTTTGAATAGAGACTTATGTTTTAAGAAAGGAGAAATTAAGAAGTGGCTTTGTTAATAGTAATGTTTTGAACAAAAGTGGGGTCCATGGTAATAGGAGTGTGTATGGTCTAAAAAGCATTGGAGGAGATAGAAATCATATTGAACCAACCAACTATGTCAACATCCAACAATAACCCCAAATATGGAAGGTGTTGAATGAGGGAGAGCTTACCCAATATATGGAAAATATCCATGGCCATGACCCCGAAGCCACCAAAATTATGGAGAGCACATGGAAGAATAAAACTATCTCAACTTTTGGGTGGGAGTTGTCTATCAATGAGGACTTAATCACTCAAGTGTCTAGGCTCACTATGGAGGGAAGAGAAATCTACAAAGATAGAAAGGTAGGAGAAGAAGCAATGTAGATTTTCTTCAAGGGTAATGAGATGAATAAATTAGTCAAGATCCATTTGGTTATGAGAGAAATTATATCAAACCCATATGGGTTGTGATTGTGGAATTAATAATGAGGTACATGACCCTTGAAGGGTGATTTAAGAATATTTATGGCTACCATTTTACTTTATTGAATCATTTTAGCTGCAAAATTTTAGTTTCCTTGTTTTATCTCTCATCTTCACTTGATATTTCTATCTTTGAACATAAAAAATTCCCAAAATTCCCATCCTCGATGAGGGGCTCATTCTGCTTATAACCACATGAAATCTTTGACCCCCTTTTAGGGTGACCTTGGGTAGAACAAAGACTTAGATTAAAAATCCTAGAGTTGTTGAAATCTATATGAATGGGAGGATGTTTCTATTGAGGATTGGGTTGATGAAAATAAGTCCAAGGATTATGTGTAAATAATTCAGGAGGAGGTGCATTCTCCTTTTAGAAAAAGGAAGGGTAAGGTTGATACCTCTATGGGTCCTAAGAAAAAAGGGAAAGGTGTTGCTACAACCTTGTGGAATGAAGATGACAAGTATTCTACAAAAGATTTGGATGAAAGTAATGATTGCAATGTTGAAATTGGGAAGGGAATGGAGACCCAAAATGAAGATAAGTTCATCAACAGGAGGAGAGGGAATAATAAACTGGGTAGTCCTAAAAGATAGGATATTCGTGATGACTCTCTTCGTATGAAGTGTAAATATTCAGAGGAGAGAAACAAACATGGTGAGGGAGGAGTTTGGATGAAAGAACTAGGGGTGGGTATCCCTTTTCCTACCATTTTTATCCAACTCCTAAAATCCTTATGGATTTTTCACTTTGGGCCTCTAATGCTACCGATGCCAACATTCTCAAGGAGGTTCTAGATTTTGTGCGTGATGCTCTTAACTCCCAACATAGAATAAAAATGGTTTTTTATTGAAATAAATCATATCAACATGAAAATAAAAATAATTCAAGATAAAATGTAAGGTCAAAATGAGATTTCAAGCTCAGAGGAGGAAAAAATAATGAGAGGTTAGGAGGCCAACTCAAAAATGGATAAAATGGAAAATGATCTAGGTGTTATTAGAAATGACCTAGACAAGATAAAAAAATATGGACATCTAGAAATAGGAGATGGAAGGAAGAATTTCTCCCATTGAGCAGGAAATTAAAGCCATCAAGAACAACTTAGAAAGGGTGGTTAAAGTTAGTCACTACTTGATTCAAAATAGCACAAAAGGGATCCACATCCTCATTGAAAATTTGAAGAACCTCCCAGAAGAGTAGACCAATGAAGGAAAAGAAAAGAATAATGAGCATGTTGAACCTAACTCAAATACCAGGGGGAGAAAAAAGAAAAAAAATTGAAGATGAGAAGTGAGACTTGGTTAGCTTTGCCAATCTCCAAGAACAATTCTATCAATATGATCTAGGTGGATCTCGAGAACCTAAAAAATTGAACTGTTCCAGATGCCCTTGAAATCAACACCATGCTAAAGTGCTTGGAAAACTAGACTCAACGAAACTTGAATGGGCAAAAAAGTTCATGCGTCTGAGTTATGTGTAGTACCCCTCCATTTTGCTTATGTTTTCTGACAGTATATTTTTACTTTGATAAACCCTGATACTTTGTTTTGATGTATTTGATCACTGACAATAGTGTGATGGTGGATTTATTTTATGATGTGATGATACACTATTGGATGGTGATTAATTGTGACTTGCTTTATGTTAGCATAAATGTTTACTTGAGATGATATTGCTATATATGCTCATGGTAGATTAATTGATATGTATTTTTTCAGTTCGATGTGACATTGTATTGGTGAAGAGAACGCTATTGCATCACTTGCTTGCGAGTGCCCTGTGATTTCCACAATTTTCTCTTCACGGTGTGT
This sequence comes from Sequoia sempervirens, assembly GCA_007258455.2. Taxonomy (NCBI): domain Eukaryota; kingdom Viridiplantae; phylum Streptophyta; class Pinopsida; order Cupressales; family Cupressaceae; genus Sequoia; species Sequoia sempervirens. The sequence continues at coordinate 245,809,118 of VDFB02193867.1, read as the reverse complement.
TTGAATCATGGAATATATACATGTATGATATATGTCTAATTGCAGGATTGCAGGTACATGACATCGACTCCACCTGGTCTCATAGGTTTAAGCATGTCTAGACTCAACGATAATGTTGATTGGGAGATAGTAACGAGGTTTTTCCTAGTCTAGCCTCAAACCTAGTCACAATGTGTCGTCAATTTAGGTCTGGTATGTTTGGTTGTCACGTCTATGTTTGTCTTGTTATTTGTTATGCGAGGTTTATTTTGTGAATTTAATGTTAGATTAATGTTCTTAATGATTTAGAGCTTATTTAATTAATTTTAAATATTGTAGTTGAAAGCTTCTTATTTTATTTAATTAATTAAATTAGTTTATTTGGTAAAATAATTTATTCCTTGTGATTAAAGTTATTTTATTAAATAAATAAATTAATTGATTCAATTTTCTTAATTGAGTGAATAGATTAAATATAATTTAAATGCTTTTATGTGAATTAGAATTTTAAAATTGTATAAAGAAAATGAAATTAATTTTGAATTTTTAAATTAATAAAATAGAATAAATTCTTTATAATTACTAAAAGAAAATATCTGTGAGTTTGTTAGAAGATATTTTTGATTAGCCATGTGTGTGAGTAAAATTAAATGCAAAATTCTTGTTGAAAGATTATTCTCGGAGAGAATATTGCCAGAAGTGGAAAAGGCAAGAAGTCACTTCACAAAAAAGAAAAGAAAGAGAAAATTGCTGGAAAATTGTTTTTTGGGGTTTTGGTTAAAAAAATCTGGAAGAGGTTCTTGGGTTTATTTTTTGGTTCATTATTTTGCATCTTTCTGGAAGTGAAGATTTGGATAGGGCTTTGGAAATTGTACTTAGAAGGCGAAGCTTTGCTCCAACTTTCAATTCTTCAAGCTTCAGAAAAACAGGTTCCTTGTTAATTATTTATTTATTTTGTTGATTTGAAAATATTTCCTATACAAAAATTCAATTTAGTAGAAGTTTTGTTAAATTTCCAAAATAGAAAGATTGCCTGAAGAAGAAAATTTGATTGAAGCTTCTGTAGAAAATATATATATTGAATTCTTCTATGTAAAAAAAATTGTTGAAAACATTTATGTAGGAAACTTGTTACCTCTTTGTGTAAAAATTACCCAAAAGATTTTATGTTTCTGTAGATAACTTTACAATAAAATCAGAGAGCCTCACAGAAGGTTATTGTTAAACAATAGAAAATTTTCAAAAGAAAACAGAAGAAAATCTCTATACATTTGTAAATGAAATTCTCTGATTAATTTGAGGAAACGAAAACCTCTGTGATAAACTTTTCTAAATATTTCTTATAGAAAAGATTTTGAGAATTTGGATTGAAAATGAAACCCTTTGTTATTGAAATTGAAAATCTCTGACAAAATTGTGAAAATTGGTAGATCTTTCGATTTCCTGTAGAAAATCCTCTGTGAAGATAATTGCCCAATTATAACATTCTTATTGAATAATATATATATATATATGTATACATATGATATATATACATATACATATACAAATATATATTTATAAATTTATATTGTGAAAATTGTTCTGTAGAATTTTATTTTAATAAGGGTGAAGAAAATGTTGTACGCGATTTATAAAAATTGCAGGTTTTAGATATTATTTTAAAAAAATTAAAGTTTTATTTTTTTGGGAGGTGCGGGGGATTTTTCCCCCACAACTGACCCCCACCAGGGGGGCAGTGTGGAGGGTAGCGCCCAGTGCTGCCTTCATAGGTAGCACATGGCGCTGCCATCCATAGCCGCAACCTTGTGGGGAGGGCTGCGTAAACAACCCCACCCACAGTCACAGTCGTGGCTGAGGCTGCGACTTAAAACAACGATGTCTTCTTTTTAATTTATTTTTTTAATTTATTTTATTATATAAAATGAATTATATATATATATATATATATAAGTTTTATTTTATAATCATATTTTATAAAAGACGGATAATGTGATTATTTAAATGAATGGTATGTTTGTCTATTAGTGCACACAAGCACAAATTATTATTTTTATAATAAAATGTTTTATATAGAGAAATTGTGATTTTTCATTATTATAAATAATTATGAAATTGGAGTTAATTATTGGTTTTGATTTCCATATTGTTTGAGAAAAGAATTATAAACAAGTTGTTTAATTTTTGTGCAACATGTAATTGATTTGTTTGGATTTAGGAAATCTGAATGTTAGGATAATTATTTGCCTAATTTGTATTTAAAATTGTGTTTTATCTTTTGCATGTTGTATGGGAAAATTGGTTAAATAGGTATGTAAGTCTTCCAGTTGTATTTACTTTAGAAGGATATTGTTTTGTGTTTTGGATACAATCGTTTGAGTTAACTTGGGTAGTGCACATAGTTCTTATTCAATTTAGACACTTGGTTTTGTGGATGGGTTGTGTCATCTAATGTATTAAGTTGATATTTGATGTTGGTATGTGTGCACCTTGTCTACTCATAGTTAGTGGAATTAGTTTCCTTATGTTTTTATTAGGGGAGTGGCTCTTTATGAGGGCCGACACACAAAGCGGTGCTAGGGTAATTTGTGTAGAGTTAATTAATCAGTGAAAACTAAATTAATACATTAGGTAGTCTAAACCTTTAATTAGATTAATTATGCCTCACTCATGGACTCAAGGGCTAGTTCAAACTTGGGGATGAGTCGAGAAGGCCTAGAATGGCAAGATTGATATCTTGTCATTATGAAAGATAGTCGATTCCGCAACCCAAGATGGGGGCCAGAACCTAGGAAGATTCGTCTTGGTAACCAATGCAACATTGTCATGACACTCCACCTATAATAACAGTATCTTTGTGAACTTATTGTACTTGATCCTTCAGTTCTGGAAGCAATGTAACCATTATGTTAAGTTTGAACTTGTATAGTTTTGTCTATAGTTTTGCCTGTGTCTAGAGGTTGTAGGTTATGTCTAGGGAACCTTTTTATTATCTCCTAGCACGAGGGGCGGGCCTACAGGTACCACTTGGTTGGGTGGAATGTGCACCTTACACCGTTGGGTCCCTAGTTCTTGTTCATGGTGATGATTACTTCTTGATTGGAGAGCTCGTGTGTGGATATGTACTTTCTCATATTTCTCATTTGTATCAGTGGATACCTTATTTATGTATCACTCCTCAACTATAATCGGGGAGAATCCTTGTAACATGTAATTGTACACTTTTGTATGACCTACCTCATTGGAAATGAGTATTGTAAATGTTATTATAAATGCAATGTAAGAATGAATCATTTTTGTACATTATACCTTCATTGATGTAATTTATTTGTTATTGAATCCATGTCCTTAAGTTTATGAGAATTAATCACATGCTATGTTTAGTTACTTTTGTCATTTATGGGATTTACATGTAGTGTGTTGTCATGTATCTTAGGGAATGTTTGCATTAATGAAGTTGATGTATACACTTTAAAAAAAAAATTATTACACTTTCGTAGTCATTGCAACATTCTTTTAGGTTATGTGGCAGGGCATTACAAATTGGTATTAGAGAAAAGATTCTAACACTGGATGCTTTGGATAATTATGAGCCCATTAGGTTGTGCTAGATGTTAGACTATGTAGTATTGTTTTCTATTAGGTTTTTTTGTTTTGTATCTGAGACTTGTTCTTGTTTTTTGTGTAGGATCATGCCTAGATGTCGTGGTAGAGGTAATGGTCAAGGTCGAGGTGGAGGCCGTGGGATGAACCGCCAGGTTACTCCCCCTCAGAGCTCTCACGAGAGTGAGCATGCTGAACAGTTGGGTCCTTAGTTGGAACAAACAAGTGGGGAATAGATTTTGATTTAGCCAGAGGTTGAGGGAGCATAGTTGCATCCCTTACTGGAAGAGGTACTTGCCAAACTTGGTCCGAGGTAGGAAGTTGATCAGGAGGTGGTTAGGGAATGTGATAGATCTCCTAGGAGAATTGTTAATACTGTAGAGAAAGATGCCATAGTTGTAGGACATATGAGAAATTTGTTGAGGGCGCACCCTCCTACATTTGATGGCATAGGTGGTGGTCTGGAAGCAGAGACTTGGTTATTAGACTTGGGAAGATGTTTTGCTATGCATCCATATGGTAGCAATACCCGAGCTAGATGCACCATCATGCATCTTAGAGTTTTTTCCTCTACTTGGTGGCGTTTGGAGGAGCAAACGCTCCATTTAGAGATTGGGTCAATTTCTTGGGAAATATTCTTAGAAAGATTCAGAGAACATTTCCTATATGAGCATTGGAGACAACGACAAGCTGATGAGTTTCATGATTTGCGTTAGATGGCTTTATCTGTTGAGCAATATGAGCGCAAATTTTATGAGCTCAAACAATATGTTGGAATTGGAGACGATGAGGTGATCTTGGTACAACATTTCATCATGGGTTTGAACACCCGTATTAGTGGAGGAGTTAGTCTTCAAATCGAAGACTATGGAGGTTGCAATGGAGAAAGCGTGTATTGTGGAGGATAATCTGACCATGGCATTGGGTGGACATACAAGTGTCCAGATAGGTAGTGCACCTATAGTAGGTTTTGGTCCATGAGGTGGTTAGATACAGATAGGAGGTTCCTCTCAGAACCAATAGATACCCGCTAAGGGTGGACAGCAGTAGTAGCATAATCCACAAAAGAATAATAATTCACAGTCTCAGTAGGGTAATAGTTCTCAGTCAGGAAATAATCGTAACTAGTGGCGCAATAAGCACAATCGACAGGATCAACCAACTCAGAGTGCACAGTCTATAGTTAGTAGAGGTAGCTTTTAGCAATCCAATGCACCTTCAGGTGGCAGAGGATTTGGTAGAGGTATTGGTTGTTATTCTTGTGGTCAGTAGGGACATATTGCTAGGCAGTGCCCTATGAGAGGTTCATCAAGATTTGGGCAGTGACCGACAACTTCCGAGCCTACACTTGGAGATGCAGGTCATTCACATATAGTTTATGTTGCGATAAATAACCACCAGGCTGATCATCAAAATACTATGGTCGAGACTTCAAGTTAGTTACAGGGTACTAATGTTACTATTCTTTTTGATTTTGGAGCTATTGATTCATTTATTTCACCTACCATTGTTGAGCGATGTGGTCTTGTGGCAGTAAAGCAAGGTGGTAAGTGGTAGGTAGAATTCGCCTCTGGGGTGAAGGTAGTGGTAGAGAACCTTGTACGCAATTGTGGACTAAGAATTGGTTTGCTATTTACCTTAATAGATATTCATGTTACACCTCTTGGTTTGTATGATATTGTTTTAGGTATGGACTGGTTAGAATCTCATCATGCTGTGATTGACTATCGACTGAAGACAGTAAGTTGTATTAATGATTCTGGTGAAAAAGTTGAAATCATTGGTGTTCAGAGACCTATCTCTTTGCGGATGATTTCTGCTATGCAATTGAAGAGATGTCTTCGTTAGGGTTGTCAACTATTTGCAACAATAGTTAATGACTTGGAGGTAGGGGAAAGTCAAGAGATATCTCTTGATGATCGCCCTATCCTCAGGGAATTCACAAATGTATTTCCTAGTGATAAACCCGGTATGCCACCGAAATGAGATATTGATTTTAGATTTGACCTAGTTCCTGGAGCGGAGCCTATATCTCAAGCCCCATACAAAATGACTACTCAGGAACTAGAAGAGCTTCATATCTAGTTGGAGGAACTTTTGGCTAAGGGTTTTATTCATTTGAGTGTTTCTCCTTGGGGAGAACCTATCATCTTCATAAAGAAATACATATCACTCAGATTTTGCATTGACTATCGTCAATTGAACAAAGTAACGATAAAGAATCAATATCCTTTACCCAAAATCAATGATCTTTTCGATCAAATCAAGGTAGCTAATGTGTTCTCTAAGATTGATCTAAAATCAGGTTACCATCAATTACACATTGCAGAAGTGGACATTCATAAAACAACATTTCAAACTCATTATGGGCACTACTAATTCATAGTAGTACCATTTGGGTTAACAAATGCACCATCGATTTTCATGAGTTTGATGTATGGTGTCTTTCACACATACCTTGATCATTTTGTTCTTGTGTTTCTCGATGATATTTTGATCTATTCGAGAAATATGAAGGAGCACGAAGAGCATCTAAGACAGGTATTGTAGTGCTTGAGGGAGAATCAATTGTACGCAAACCTGAATAAGTGTGACTTCTTTCAGACTGAGGTGAAATACCTTGGTCATGTGATTTCTGGAAAGGGTATTGTTGTGGATCCTTCGAAGATCCAAGCCATTTTTGATTGGCCTATGCCTACCAACGTAGCTGAGGTTTGTGGTTTTATGGGTCTTGCTGGATACTATAGACAGTTTGTTCAGGGGTTTTCTAGGATGGGGCACCCCATTACTTCTCTTCAAAGGAAAGGGAAGAAATTTGTCTGGACAGATCAATGTCAGTTGGCTTTTTAGACACTTAAGGAAAAGTTGACTAATGTGCCTATATTGGTTGTTCCTGATCCTGCTAAGGATTTTGTTGTTTGCATTTATGCGTCATTGGAGGGCTTAGGAGAAATATTGATGCAAGAAGGATGTGTGATCGCTTATGAGTCTCACAAACTCAAGGATCATGAATTGAATTATCCCACTCATGATTTGGAGCTTGCTGCAGTTGTTCATTCATTGGTTTGATGGAGGAATTTCTTATTGGGTCACTACTTCGAACTTCATTGTGATCACCATAGTTTGCAATATATTTTTATGCAACCTAATTTGAATGCTAGATAGAGACGGTGGATGGAGTTCTTATCTGAATATGATTTTGAGGTGAAATATGTTCAGGGAAAAGAGAACGTAGTGGTTGATGCTCTCAATCGCCGATGACATGAGATTTCTGCTATTACACTTGGAGTTGATTTGAGGAGCCAAATTTTAGCAGCACTTCCTACAGACATATGGTATCAGGAGGTGAAGATGGAGATTGAATCAGGTAGACCTCTAGAGGGTAGATTCACAGGGTATACTCTTGAACTAGATGGTTTATTACAACATTTAGATCGTATCTATGTACCATATTCAGAAGGTCTTCGCACATTGATTATGACTAAGGCACATCGAGCACCTTACTCAACTCATCCTGGTGTTAAGAAGATGCATGTGGATCTTCGATAGTTGTACTTTTGGCCTGGTATGAAATGTGATATCACTGATTTTGTATCGAGATGTCTTGAGTGCCAGAGAGTTAAAGCTGAGCATCAACATCCCACTAGATTATTGCAGCCACATCTCATTCCTGAATGGAAATGGGATATTATATCGATTGATTTCATTGTTAGTTTACCTATGTCGTCACATCGACATGATGCCATTATGGTTACTGTTGATAGATTGACTAGGGTAGCACATTTTTCTCCAATTTGATCATCTTATAATGCTTCATTTGTAGCTAGGATATTCATGGAGGATATTGTTAGGTTGCATGGAATTCCTCATAGGATTATATCAGATAGAGATCCTGTGTTTACATTAACCTTATGGACTTCATTACAACATGCTCTAGGTACACAGTTGAACTTTAGTTCAACATATCATCCTGAGACCGATGGTCAAACAGAGAGAGTCAATCAAATTCTTGAGGATATGCTTAGAATGTATGTAATGGACCAACAATCACGTTGGGAAGATTATTTGTACTTAGTGGAATTTGCCTACAATAATGGGTACCAAAGTTTCATAGGTATGCCCCCTTTTCAAGTATTATATGGATGTCCTTGTTAGATTCCGTTGAGTTGGGATTGACTTGAGGATAGAGTTTTACTTGGACCTGAAATGCTTTGAGACATGGAGCAACAGGTTGATCGCATTAGAGAACATCTGATAGCAACACAATATAGACAAAAGAAGTATGTCAATGCGCATAGAGTGGACCGCCAGTTTTTTGTTGGTGATTGGGTATTTCTTTGAGTGCGACTGCGAAAGAGTCCAATTCGTTATGGAAAAGGCTCTAAGATTGCACCTTGATTTGTTGGACCATTTGAGATTCTAGAGAGGATTGGTCCTATGGCATATCAAATCACCTTACCAACCATTTTGTCATGTATTCATGATGTCTTCCATGTGTCAGTTCTTAGACCTTATCATCCTGATATTTCACATGTACTTGATTGGAATGCGTTACAGGTAGAGGACGAGTAGCTGGCTTTGGAGCCGTGGGCATTCTTCAGCGCCAGAGGCTCGTTCTCAGGGGTTGAGATGTTGACCAGGTGAGGATCCAATGGGATCCTAGTGATGAGGCATCAGCTACTTGGGAGGATGCAACACGCATGAGGGAGCTTTATCCGTATTTGTTCACAGGCTCTCAGGAGTAAGCCTGATCCTAGGGGGAGGATGTAGTACCCCTTCGTTTTGCTTATATTTTTTGATAGTATGTTTTTACTTTGATAGACCCTGATACTTTGTTTTGATGTATTTGATCACTGACAATAGTGCAATGGTGGATTTATTTTATGATGTGATGATACACTATTAGATGGTGATTAATTGTGACTTGCTTTATGTTAGCATAAATGTTTACTTGAGATGATATTGCTATATATGCTCATGGTAGATTAATTGATATTTATTTTGTCAGTTCGATGTGACATTGTATTGGTAAAAAGAACACTATTACATCACTCGCTTGCGAGTGCCTTGTGATTTTTGTGATTTTCTCTTCACGGTGTGTTTGAATCACGAATTATATACATGTATGATATATGTCTGATTGACGGATTGTAGGTACATGACATCAAATCCACTTGGTCTCATAGGTCTAAGCGTGTCCAGGCTCAACGGTAATGTTGATTGGGAGATAGTAACAAGGTTTTTCCTAGTCTAGCCTCAAACCTAGTCACAGTGTGTCGTCAGTTTAGGTCTGGTATGTTTGGTTGTCACGTCTATGTTTGTCTTGTTATTTGTTATGCGAGGTTTATTTTGTGAATTTAATGTTAGATTAATGTTCTTAATGATTTAGTGCTTATTTAATTAATTTTAAATATTGTAGTTAAAAGCTTCTTATTTTATTTAATTAATTAAATTAGTTTATTTGGTAAAATAATTTATTCCTTGTGATTAAAGTTATTTTATTAAATAAATAAATTAATTGATTAAGTTTTCTTGATTGAGTGAATAGATTAAATATAATTTAAATGCTTTTATGTGAATTAGAATTTTAAATTTGTATAAAGAAAATGAAATTAATTTTGAATTTTTAAATTAATAAAATAGAATAAATTCTTTATAATTACTAAAAGAAAATATCTGTGAGTTTGTTAGAAGATATTTTTGATTAGCCATGTGTGTGAGTAAAATTAAATGCAAAATTCTTGTTGAAATATTATTCTTGGAGAGAATATTGCCAAAAGTGGAAAAGGCAAGAAGTCACTTCACAGAAAAGAAAAGAAAGAGAAAATTGTTGGAAAATTATTTTTTGGGGTTTTGGTTAAAAAAATCTGGAAGAGGTTCTTGGGTTTATTTTCCGGTTCATTATTTTGCATCTTTCTGGAAGTGAAGATTTGGATAGGGCTTTGGAAATTGTACTTAGAAGGCGAAGCTTTGCTCCAACTTTCAATTCTTCAAGCTTCAGAAAAATAGGTTCCTTGTTAATTATTTATTTATTTTGTTGATTTGAAAATATTGCCTGTACAAAAATTCAATTTAGTAGAAGTTTTGTTAAATTTGTAAAATAGAAAGATTGTCTGAAGAAGAAAATTTGATTGAAGCTTCTGTAGAAAATATATATATTGAATTATTCTCTATAAAAAAATTTGTTGAAAACATTTCTTTAGGAAAATTGTTACCTCTTTGTGTAAAAATTACCCAAAAGATTTTATGTTTCTTAGAAAACTTTATAGTAAAATCAGAGAGCCTCACAGAAGATTATTGTTAAACAATAGAAAATTTTCAAAAGAAAACAAAAGAAAATCTTTGTACATTTGTAAATGAAATTCTCTGATTAATTTGAAAAAATGGAAACCTCTGTGATAAACTTTTCTAAATATTTCCTATAGAAAAGATTTTGAGAATTTGGATTGAAAATGAAACCCTTTGTTATTGAAATTGAAAATCTCTGACAAAATTGTGAAAATTGGTAAATCTTTCAGTTTCCTGTAGAAAACCCTCTGTGAAGATAATTGCCCAATTATAACATTCTTATTGATTAATTTATATATATATATATATATATGTATGTATACATATGATATATATACATATACATACAAATATATGTTTATAAATTTATATTGTGAAAATTGTTCTATAGAATTTTATTTTAATAAGGGTGAAGAAAATGATGTATGCGATTTATAAAAATCGTAGGTTTTAGATTTTATTTAAAAATAATTAAAGTTTTGTTTTTTGCGAGGTGCAAGGGGTTCTGCCCCAAAACTGACCCCCACTAGGGAGGCGGTGTGGAGGGCAATGCCCAACGTTGCCTTCACAGGCAGCGCATGGTGCTGCCATCCACAGCCGCAACCCTGTGGGGAGGGCTGCGTGGGCAGCCCCACCCACAGTCACAGCTGTGGTTGAGGTTGCGACTTAAAACAACAATGTCTTATTTTTAATTTATTTTATTATATAAAATGTATTATATATATATTATTTTATAATCATATTTTATAAAAGAAGGATAATGTGATTATTTAAATGAACGATATGTTTGTCTATTAGTGCACGCAAGCACAAATTATTATTTTTATAATAAAATGTTTTATATAGAGAAATTGTGATTTTTCATTATTATAAATAATTGTGAAATTGGAGTTAATTATTGGCTTTGATTTCCATATTGTTTGAGAAAAGAATTATAAACAAGTTGTTTAATTTTCATGCAACATGTAATTGATTTATTTGGATTTAGGAAATCTGAATGTTAGGATAATTATTTGCCTAATTTGTATTTAAAATTATGTTTTATCTTTTACATGTTGTATGGGCAAATTGGTTAAATAGGTATGTAAGTCTTCCAGTTGTATTTACTTTAGAAGGATATTGTTTTGTGTTTTGGATACAATCGTTTGAGTTAACTTGGGTAGTGCACATAGTTCTTATTTAGTTTAGACACTTGGTTCTATGGACGGGTTGTGTCGTCTAATGTATTAAGTTGATATTTGATGTTGGTATGTGTGCACCTTGTCTACTCATAGTTAGTGGAATTAGTTTCCTTATGTTGTTATTAGGGGAGTGGCTCTTTATGAGGGATGACACACAAAGTGGTGCTAGGGTAATTCATGTAGAGTTAGTTAATAAGTGAAAACTAAATTAATACATTAGGTAGTCTAAAACCTTTAACTGGATTAATTATGCCTCGCTCATGGACTCAAGGGCTAGTTCAGACTTGGGGATGAGTCGAGAAGGCTTGAAATGGCAAGATCGATATCTTGTCATTATGAAAGATAGTCGATTCCGCAATAGATTGTATGTGGGGCTGGGTTTGATAAGAGGTTGCCAGGGTAACCCAAGATGGGAGCCGAAACCTAGGAAGATTCTCCTGGGTAACCTATGCAACATTGTGATGAAACTCCACCTATAATAATAGTATCTTTGTGAACTTATTGTACTTGATCCTTCAGTTCTGGAAGCAATGTAACCATTATGTTAAGTTTGAACTTGTATAGTTTTGTCTATAGTTTTGCTAGTGTCTAGAGGTTGTAGGTTATGTCTAGGGAACCTTTTTACTATCTCCTAGCATGGGGGGTGGCCCTACAGGTACCACTTGGTTGGGTGGAACGTGCACCTTACACCGTTGGGTCTCCAGTTCTTATTTGTGGTGATGAGTACTTCTTAATTGGAGAGCTCGTGTGTGGATATGTACTTTCTCATATTTCTCATTTGTATCAGTGGATACCTTGTTTATGTATCACTCCTCAATTGTAATCGGGGAGAATTCTTGTAACATGTAATTGTACACTTTTGTATGACAATACTCATTTGGAAATGAGTATTGTAAATGTTATTATAAATGCAATGTAAGAATGAATCATTTTTGTACATTATACCTTCATTGATGTAATTTATTTGTTATTGAATGTATGTCCTTAAGTTTATGAGAATTAATCACGTACTATGTTTAGTTACTTTTGTCATTTATGGGATTTACATGTAGTGTGTTGTCGCGTATCTTAGGGAATGTTTGAATTAATGAAGTTTATGTATATACTTAAAAAAAAAAATGATTACACTTTCGTAGTCATTGCAACATTCTTTTAGGTTATGTGGCGGGGCATTACATTATGGCTATTCAAAGTTTTGTCAAACTAGGTGCATGGTCTAGTCAAAAGGTGAAAATTTGACCGATTTAGAATTGGTCGGAAATGACATCAATTCAAAGAGCTCGATGACATGAACCCAATGATGTTTGTTTCGTCGAAATCCAAGTTCGTATGCAAAAGTTATTGCGAGTCAAAGTTGGGTCAACCCTTGCAACTAGTTAGGTATTTTTAGGCAAAAAATTGATTGTCTTGAAATTCGTCAGAATCGGTGTCAAAATGAAGAGTTCGTTGTCATGATCTCCCAAAGCTGCTCGTTTCGTTGAAAATGGAGCACACACGCAAAAGATATGGCCAGTGAAACTTTGTAGTTGACCAAGTTGACTAGATGGTACGATTGATGACGTCAGCATGTGCAAG
>VDFB02193867.1:245691664-245796392 GCA_007258455.2 Sequoia sempervirens | reverse complement strand
TGCAACATTGTGATGAAACTCCACCTATAATAATAGTATCTTTGTGAACTTATTGTACTTGATCCTTCAGTTCTGGAAGCAATGTAACCATTATGTTAAGTTTGAACTTGTATAGTTTTGTCTATAGTTTTGCTAGTGTCTAGAGGTTGTAGGTTATGTCTAGGGAACCTTTTTACTATCTCCTAGCATGGGGGGTGGCCCTACAGGTACCACTTGGTTGGGTGGAACGTGCACCTTACACCGTTGGGTCTCCAGTTCTTATTTGTGGTGATGAGTACTTCTTAATTGGAGAGCTCGTGTGTGGATATGTACTTTCTCATATTTCTCATTTGTATCAGTGGATACCTTGTTTATGTATCACTCCTCAATTGTAATCGGGGAGAATTCTTGTAACATGTAATTGTACACTTTTGTATGACAATACTCATTTGGAAATGAGTATTGTAAATGTTATTATAAATGCAATGTAAGAATGAATCATTTTTGTACATTATACCTTCATTGATGTAATTTATTTGTTATTGAATGTATGTCCTTAAGTTTATGAGAATTAATCACGTACTATGTTTAGTTACTTTTGTCATTTATGGGATTTACATGTAGTGTGTTGTCGCGTATCTTAGGGAATGTTTGAATTAATGAAGTTTATGTATATACTTAAAAAAAAAAATGATTACACTTTCGTAGTCATTGCAACATTCTTTTAGGTTATGTGGCGGGGCATTACATTATGGCTATTCAAAGTTTTGTCAAACTAGGTGCATGGTCTAGTCAAAAGGTGAAAATTTGACCGATTTAGAATTGGTCGGAAATGACATCAATTCAAAGAGCTCGATGACATGAACCCAATGATGTTTGTTTCGTCGAAATCCAAGTTCGTATGCAAAAGTTATTGCGAGTCAAAGTTGGGTCAACCCTTGCAACTAGTTAGGTATTTTTAGGCAAAAAATTGATTGTCTTGAAATTCGTCAGAATCGGTGTCAAAATGAAGAGTTCGTTGTCATGATCTCCCAAAGCTGCTCGTTTCGTTGAAAATGGAGCACACACGCAAAAGATATGGCCAGTGAAACTTTGTAGTTGACCAAGTTGACTAGATGGTACGATTGATGACGTCAGCATGTGCAAGTCCGTACCATACGGAAGATGAGTTGGACCAATAAGGAGCTAACATGTGTCGGTCTGTATGATGATGTGGCAATCGATGGGTCAGTTTAGTTAGTAGTCTATACGCATAGTTGGCAGTATAGTCATCAGATGACTTTAGCATAGTCAGCGAATGAGGTTTTGACACATGTCCTCCAGGTCTTATATGACGTGTCCTTATCAATGAATTGGGAGGCGCCATGTGGCACCTCCGTATAGGTCTCCTCTAGTCACCGACGAATTTTGTTTGTTCATTTTAACAAAATACAAGGTGGGGGTTGGACCCCCACGTTGATAGCCGAGTGCTTCACTGTTACACCGACGACTGTGTCTTCATCCATATATGGACAACAATTGCTTTTATTGTTTTGAAGTTGGCTGAGTGGGTTAAAAAAAATGGCCGGTGGGGGTTGAACTACTGACCTCTTGCCAAGCAAAGCATTTGGTAACCGTTAGACTGTTGAAGTGGTTTAATATCTATTTAGGTTGGGTTGTTTTTATTGAAGAGTTAAGCCCAAGCCTTAACCAATAGCCTTTAAATGGTTATTAGGTGGTTTTTTAAAACTAAATAAAAACAAATCCCCTAAACCATCAAAGCCCAAATTAACAAATATTAAGGGCTTAAAAACAAATTTAAGAGAATTATTATTGTTTTTGGGGAAATTGGTTTTGATTTTTCCTTTAAGTGGGGAAATTCTAAATTTGATGGTTTTTAGCCCAAATGGGCAAATTTCAAATATAAAAGGGACTGCTAGGGAGGCATTCTATCATCACATTCTTGGATTCAAATTCTCTCATTCAGAAGATCGAGTGCTTCATATCGGATTCATTGACGATCCAGTTCAAAGTCTAGCATTCAAAATTCATAATCTAAGTGAGGAGATTTTGTAGAGCGACCTGAGAGAAGAATTGTGGTTCCAAAACTCTGTGTGGGTACATCGGAGGACTATGGTACTTGTACTTGAAGGAGTATTGTGAGATCCAATTGAATACTTTTCTCTTGCGAGGTTGTGGTGAAACTCTGCATGCGTACATCCAATGTTAGGTATAACCGAGGTGTTTCCAATACTTGACTTTATTCTGGAATGTTGAATTTAGTGTTGTAAATGAGGCAAGTACCTCTGTTGCTAGTTTGCATTCAGTTGATGTTTTTAAGAACTAGGACTGCATCTATTGTTGTTGTTGGAAGCACTTGTTCAGTGTGGATTCAAGGAGTGCTTGTAGGGCTTTGATAATTCCTGACAGTGACAGCTTGTACATGTAGTCAGAAGACTAGGTGTTGTAAGTAGTTTTGCAAGTTCAACATTAATGGAAAATTGATCACGCTTATTGACAGATTCGAAGACGTAGCCTAGAGAGGTGAACTCCGTAATCAAATGTGTTTTGCTCTCTTGGTTTTACTTGGATGTTGATTATTGTTCTTTATTCCACAATTAAACTAGGACACTAATCAGTGACTTCAGTAGATTGATGGAATGAATTTACACATTGGATTCAAATCATTAATTAAAGATCTTGGCATAGATTTGGATTCGAGTAAGTTGAGTAACTATTTTCAAATTTGATTAAGTGAAGACTTAGTTGAGTAAGCACGCTTGCTAAAGGTTTTAGATCACAATAGGAGCTTGAGGCTGCCGAAACTTTGAAGAAAATGTAATTGTGTTGTTGGTTTTCTCTTTCTTGTTTTTTTGTTGCTTTTGTTTTGCTTGGACATGGTTGGTTTTCTAGTAACCATTTTTTTGCTGTTGATTGGGAGGGTCATTGGTTAGTTGTTATTTTTTATATTAATCTCTTTGGACAACTTTTGTAAAGGATTTTGAGGTCCTTCAAAACCCGTTTTTACCTTTAATCAAAACAAACATATTCAAATTCCTCCATTACAATTATGTTCCCTTTTCAATAATAAACCCAAAAAATCATATTATAATCAGTGACATCTCTTTGATATTACATTTTAATTTTATATTTACTTTAAATGGGAAAGAAAAATTTAAAAATTCTTGTTATCTCTTTGATATTATATTTTAATTTTATATTATACTTTAAATGGGAAAGAAAATTTAAAAATTCTTGTTCTGAACAGGATAAGCTTAGTTTAACAAAGATGATGATGGAAGTGATGGCTTAAGAATTATAAAGCATCTCATTGTGAACTGGATAAGTGTAGTTGAGCAAAGATGTTGATGGCAAGTGATGGCTGTGTTTCTGCTCCTGCAAGGCACTGTTACCCTTCACTGTATTCCCTGAGCCACCATAGAGTATATTGCAACAAATTGAAAGCACCCTCTGCTAAATTTAGCACGATAAATAGAAATGTCGCTAGAATTAGCAGAAAAATTAGGGCAGCAGCAGATGGCGATTTATCTGCTCAGAGGCCCTCCCCGGCCAAAGAAAATTCTTTGCAGACAGTGGCAGTGGAGGAGGATGGTATATCGGTAGAGGGCGTTATCAAATTTGATAAACAACAACAACCTCCTTGGAGAAAATGGAGGTAATTTATCAGTTCTTTTCCTTTTCTGAAGGAATTGTAGTTTTTTTATTTGCCGAATTCTTCATTTTAGATATTCTTCAGTATAGAAGCCACGATAGATATGCGGGTCTTCCGTCAAATTCACCTAGGGGTATGCCGGTCTTGCTTCAGAATCTTCTTTATTAAAATAAATTCCACCTAAGGTGTATGCGTTATTCAATTTTAAATTCTTTTCCCTATCTTTTAGGATTTGGACACGAGTCTTCAATCAGGAGGAATTGAACCCAAATATTTTGTTTAATAGTATATAATTACCATTTTTTAGATTTTACTTTAAGTTTTATTTATAAAAATAAATTCCTTTCAAGGCGGATGTATTATTTCACTTAATTAATTTGGACATATGTCTCCAACCAAGAGGAATTGAACTCAAATTGTTTTGTTTAGTAATGCATACAATTACTATTTTTATATCTCTGAGAATTTGAACATAAGTCTTCAATCAAGAGGAATTGAACTCAAATCATTTTGTTTATTAATATATACAATTACCATTACACCACAATCCTTTTGGGCAAAGCAGTGCTAAGATTTATAGGTATGTTTTGTAGAAATCTATGCTATTTTAATGCCTGTCATCACTGGAAAGGGGAATCCTCGGGCCCCCTCTCTAGCACTCACTGAAAATCGTTATTGTCTGCACAATTAGAAGAGATTCCAAATTTTCTTGCTGCAGAAAAGAAGATCCTCCATGTGGACAAGGGGGTATACTTACATTTACCTTAGATATTGTTAAAATTTGTATCCTTGATTTTTGACGTTAGGGCCAAATTTGGAGGTAATCTCAACCTTGCTAATCAACCTATGCCGGGGGAATTGGTGGAATCAAAACTAGGAAAATGAATCATTGCATAGTACCAATTAGAACTGCCTGTAACTTAGACTACTATGGAGGTCATTTATTCCAATACTACTTCAACTTAAGTGTGTTTGACAATGGTTGTAGATGTGTTTGAAATGGTGTTTGACAACCGAGTTTTATTTGCTTGCTACTTAATTTGGAAAACATGATTTCATGACTTTTTCAGCCGCAAGTTTGATGTTATGTTTTTCTTAACATGGTCTTATGGTTTGTACTATGTATACCAGTTCGTTTGCTGTAAGTCTGCCCATATGGTTGGGATGGCGTCTTTGGAATCAACAAAGCTAATCTAGAAATGTTGACCATGAAGTTGGAGGAGATGAAATATGGTCTTATGGTTGGTAGCATGTATAGTGGTTCGTTTTCTCTGAGCCTGCCCATACGGTTGGGAGGTCCTCTTTGGAATCACGAGGTCTAAATCTAGAAGTATTGGCCATAAAGATGCAGCAGATGGAACAGCATCATGAAAGTGGAAAATTGCTTCTGGAAGGAATAAGTTGATGATGAAATTTTTTCCCCTCGTTCTTTCTCTTATACTGAAGGAAGTGTGCTCTCAATCAAAGTGTACTTGGCCTAGGTTTAGGTTGTGATTCTATGGAGGGCATCTATCTGAAAGTTATTAGCAGGTACTGGAAAGAAAATTTAACAACATTTCCCTGAAGGAATGATCTCATGGAGGCTACAACATTCTGGTCAGTTGTTATTTTTAGGAAGTTCCATTTGAAACTAGCAGCAAATATCTGAATTATAAATTTTCTGAAAAACTGAAACATAAATCAAACAGGAAATGCCATTTAGTAACAAACTTCTTAACAAACATAAATCTCTAGCACTCACTGAAAATCGTTATTGTCTGCACAATTAGAAGAGATTCCAAATTTTCTTGTTGCAGAAACTATAACATTGCACTAAGAAGAGTGCCCCCAATGACCTTCTCTTTATTAAATACAATTTTTCTTTCACATCAAAAAGTTGGAGGAGAAGTAGGATGATATTGACACATATTCAAAATGTACTTCTACTGATATGGATGCCATTTTCACTAACAAAGAACTTGTAGACTGATTTAGATTTACCTTCCAAGTTGAGACTGACTACTACTAGGAGGGGGAAGAAGAAGTTGTAGACTGTAGCTGTACAATATTTTAATTTTAAGCCTTTGAGGGATATATTGTGACACATCTAATCATTGATTCATGACAAATTGATAATCACAATAGACATATTCAATCTCTAAATTCTTTTTCTTAATGATTCTCATCTTTTATTTAAATTTATTGTATATATTTTATTTTATTTGCCAAGCTTTTCTTAGGCCAAATTTTAGTTCGATTCAAATTTTTGGGCTGCTGAGTTTTAGCCGAGTTTGTGTTTTTGAACTAGGAAATAGATATGTAAATTAAGATTGAGATTGAAAACATGAGAATATAGTCTATGGCAAAGAATAAGTAGGAGTTGACTGTTTCGATTTTCCCAATATCTAATCTCATTAATATCCTATAGCAGTTGCTCCAGTCTTACATAGTATAAGGGAAAGATGAAAAGAATGATACGGGTGGGTCTATTGGGTTCATGGGCATAGAGCACTTGGCGTCATCTGGAATTTAGGGTCTGGTTGCCTTTCTGTAACACAGCACTTGGCCTTAGCACAGTTTTTGACTTAAGTCAAAATGTCTCTTTCAACAAGGTGATTTCTCTCGAGGCTTGACCATGGATCATCATCATGGCAATACTCCACTTTATCACAAAACATGGACTGGTGGAAAAAATCTTTCTGATTGCTGATTTGGTTAAACTTGACTATTTATGTTCATCTTCAAAAAATGGGACTGACTTAAGAAATCTCGTGCGAGTTGGATGCATTATACAAAAGCATATTTTAGTAATTATAATTCAAGCATCGGCAATGTGATAAATTGAACTGTATTCTGTCATTCTGTCGCTTGTGAATGTAGTTTTTTGTTTTCTGCAGGCGTGTTGCTGTTTTAGTAGGGGGTGATGTATTGGGAATTTGGGACTACTGATATTTTCTGCGATTGGAAGGATAAATCATGGTATGCCTGTTTTAGATTGGGAAACACTTCACACAGCTGACCCCTTTGTTGCAGGTATTTGCTTTTATCCATTCTGAAATGACAGGCTTTTGTCTTAAGCACAATTGTTTTGACCATGTTTTCTAATGTTTAGTTTATTTTCCAAAAACTGTTGGAAAATCAATATGTAACAATTTTGTGGGTCATATGGGGTATGGAAGAAATTTATTTTGGAAAAGTGTTTTGCAACCATTAGTGACAATAATATATGTCCAACAACTGCTGGAAAATTATCATCCAATAATGTTATGAAAAGATTTGGCTGCTATTGTTACATAGTGGTCCTTACTCAACGTGGAACACAGTTCTTGATGACAAGAATATCATATGATTAGAATGTATACACTATACACAACCACATTGAGCATCGATTGTTTGTTCAACATTGGTATCTAAGAATCATGTGTCTTTAGGGATATGCTGGATGGCCATCTTACACTCCTTGTAGGGTAGCTTTTCAATCATTAGTGACATGATATTATGGGACACGACATTGTTGTTCATGAGTTTTTTCCATCGATATAGTTTTTTGCTAGTTTGCTAAATGTGCAAAGAAGGTTGAATAAAAACCACCAAGGGTTAGTGGAAACTGGTATAGGTCGATTTCAGTTTCGTACCTGTTATCTGATTTGTCAATTTTATACTGTGCCATGTGAAATACAGACATAGCCAGAGGACAAACAACAACCAAAATCCAAAGTGGGCATTAACATCCAAGTATAGATGCATAAACAATGGCTAGTCAACTGCTACTTGTCTCCTTATTGCAGCTATAATCAATATCTCAACCTAGGGATGTCATGCCATTGCTATTGATGTCAATAAACATTTATGTACATTGACACAAAATTGACATGTCCATTCATCACTTTTGGGGCACAGTTCATAGAGACACATTGTAGCATGCAAAATTGGATTTGAATGCTAAATTTCATATTACATTAACTAATGGCAAGTAAAATGAGGGTTAATGAAATGAAATAGGTCTTCTTGTCCCTTTGTTGGTACTCATTCGTTCAATCACTTTATAACCATTATTATAATGGTGTTGCTTGTTATTATCATCAATATTTCAGCAGAATGCTGAAGTAAAGAAGATTCCGCTAGCTATCTCATGCAGAAAGATATACTAAATATATTTTCCAATATGAGAGTCGAACCTAAGTCTACACAGACGCACACACTCACATACACTCAAGAGTGCAAAGGGAGGGAGAGGCAGCTTTGATATGTCCCTGATATAGCTCACATACAGTATAGTCTATCCGTTACCTATTTTGATACGACACAAATTTCAAATTATCTGATAGTTATACCTGTCATATCCATACGTGGATCATAATCAGATATGCTATATGAAAGAGATAATTTAATTTGTTAACTTAGGTGACACACAATGGGGGCATGCCATCCCACTTTGTCATTATCCCATGCAGTAATGTTAAATTCCCCTTTTAAAATGTATTCAACAATCATATAATGGTCCTCCACTCCTATAAGTGCTTTCCTCCCAACTGGATTATTCAGATCATAAATATAGCAAAAGCTCCATATATTTTTTGCAAGCATGTTTGCTATCCATCAACAGTGTGCCACTGGATCCTCTTACATACACTTTCTTTAAGTTAACAACCAGGTGGGTATAACACGTACTACACCAGCATTGCCTACATGATTTATCAGAAAAGTCTCCATGCCAATTGCTATTCATTAGTGTTTGCAACCCCTGGTCTGCAATCTTTGCCTCTTGAACACATCTGGTAAAAGGTAGGAAATTATTCCTCTAATTAAACCCCACATACCTGGTCCCCAAAACTTCCCTGACATTCCATAATACACGGTTAATTGTGGACAACTGCTATTAAGTTCCTGCTTGAGGATTAAAGACACATTGTTTGCTGTGATGTCTAAGAAATCTAGCAATTCTCAAGCTTGTTAGACTCCTCCTGAAATATTCTAACTAAAAGTTACAGAAATCAACCCAGAGAATGCTAACAGCATGAATATTTTATTTATTTCTGGACATTACACACTTACAAACAGAAAATACAAATATGAATGATTCATTGGAGTGCCCAGCATGCAAATCTGAGTTCTGGAGTGCTTTTGGCGCTCTACAAATGATAACAAATCGTCCTGTTGGTTATGGATGTCCTGCACAGTATCCATGGGACTGGCTCTTGAGGATTTTCATCACCAAGGCAGCAACAGGTCTAAACTTGAGGGGGTATGTCATGAATTTTCAGTCTGTTGCAGCAGTATTCCTTTATCCTGTAGATGAATATAAAGCTTGTTTTTGTTTTCAATTTCAAAAGATGTTTGAGTGCTCCTTTAAATCCCAAACTGCATGGAAATCAATTCCATGATGGGTGGTTATAACTGAAACTAACTTGCCTTATTCCAGCTGAAGACTAATTAACTCCCCCTTAATTTGCTGAGATAATTTGTTGGTATGTGGCGACTGATCATGCTAGCGTTAATAATTTTGGTGACTTTGGCAGCTGCGTTTCCGAGCCATCCCCCTAGTGGGGGCTGGGGGCGGAGCCCACATTGGGGGTTTGGGGGCTGCTGGGGGGCAGTGCCCCCGAAGCAAAAATTGGCTATATTTTAATAAAGGAATTTCTTAAAAAAAAAGGTTTTATAATTGCTAAAAATGGGTTGTTTCTTTGCTATAAATACAAAAGGTCATGAGTCATGGCGTGAGTGTTTGAAGGAATATGCAGCAGCAGGTTATGCTGTGGATTGTTGCACGGATTGCAGATTGAGTGGGAATGTGCACACAGCTGTAGACTGTGTTGCAAGTAAATGTAATTGAGAGTTCTGTAACTAAGATTGCTGGATAATAAAATTATATATGATGGCTGTTTCTGTGGACGTAACCAACATTGGGTGAACTATGTTAAATCTTTGTGTCATTGTGTAATCGTTTACAATTCTGTTATCTGCATTTATAATTGATGTCCTTTAATTGCTCTGGATCCTGCCTGTAAATCCTAACATAATTGACAACTAACTGAAACTAACTCTCCTTATTACGGCAGAAGACTTAATACCAGTGTTCCACGAGGACGTGCTCGCCTCGCACCCCCCTCGCCCGCCCCCTTTCTCCCCACATTCCCCCCTCTCCCTCCAAATCCCCACATTTTTGAGACGGGGATGTCTTCGGGGCATGGGGATGAGTGGGGGATGTCCCCCTGCCGTACCCCCACTACCACCAAGATGTCGGAGACGTTAGAGATGGTTGGATGTCTTCAAGACATCTCGGGGACGACTAGACGTCCCTCAAGTGTCTTGGGGATGCCTAGACGTCTCCCGTGTTGGGACGTCACAAAAGTGTTTTTTTTTTAAATTTCTTTTTAATTTATGGAAATTCATGCCTTGGACCGAGCCCTAAAAGCAAGTGGGACCCCTCCATTGCTTCTAACCTCTACAAAACACTCTCAAATCCTCTATTTTTGCTCACATTTGGTTTTTCATGTTTTACAACAGCTAGATGAAGAGGAGAGAAAACAGTGAGAAGAGTGAGTGAAAGAGTGAGATTGAGGTGCTACAAGTGCAAGAGGGGTGAGAAGGAGAAAGAAGAAGAGGAGGAGGATTCTACACCAACTTAGAAGGATTTTTCAAGAACAAGGTAGGTTTCTATGGCTGTTTTTTGAAGTATATTTTCAATATATATATATATTTTTTCTACGTTTTTAGTTTCATTTTCAAAACCTAATTTGATGTTGAATCTTGATGGAAAAATGAAAAATGAACAATGAACATTGAAATGGAAATATGAATATGGCTGCAAATATTCAATGTTCATTGTTCATTTTTCATTTTGCCATCAAGATTCAACATCAAATTTTAAATTTTATTTTCAAATTTGTTAAAATAGGCTGAAACTAGGCACTTATAAAATTTATTTGTTTATTGCAATGTCACAATGAGCTCTCATGACATGAGTGAGGATGAGGTAGAGATTCATGCTCATAGTGAACCTAAATCTGAATATGACCTTGAGGCTGAGGGGGGTGGCCATGGGGCTGAGCCTGAAGCCCAAACAAGTTCCATGGCAAGTGAAGCAAGTACTATAGAGTGCCCTTTTGCATTATTGGCATCGTATGCTAGGGGTCCTTTTGATCGCAAGTCCCCTCTCAAACAGTTGGCAACAAAATTACCAGGCAAGCTAGGGACATCTGGTTGCACAAGGAGAAGTGCCACTTTTGTGACCTAGAGTGGTATGGCAGCATTACTAGAGTTATTGCACACCTTTTTATTTGAGGAAAAGGTGTGGAGACATGTTCATTTTTGGCAAGACTGGCGAATCTCAAATTGAGAGCTGAAATAAATAAGTTAGGGGTGTTCCTGATGATAGTGCAGCTACACCTATGCCTACTAGTTTGCTTCATAGGGCACATGTTCAACAAAACCAGCCACAAAGTTCTAGCCATACTTTGTAGACGAGAGTAGGAGTGACACTAGGTTCATCCAGTGTCTATGCAGGAGAGGGTAGGGGGAAACACAAATTGCAAACTCAAAGTAACCCCTATAGTTGTTGGGAAACTCCATTTTGGGAACATAGACAACGTACCAGTACCCATACCCAAAATTTCCGGTGAATCCTTTACATATAAAATAGCCGTCTCCTTATTCATTTAACTCATGTACCCTAATTTGATTGGCGTCCCCGTCCCCGTACCAGTACTAGTACCTTGCTTCTCTCGGCAACTATGGACTAACCCCATAGCTGATTTGTTTAATGTGCAGCTGAAGGATGAGATAGATGATGCCATTGGAAAGTTCTTTGCCAATGGCATACCATCTCATGTAGCTCGATCTCCTTATTATAAGGAGATGATATCGATGGTGGCAAGGGGAGGACCATCATATGTGCCACCAGGTGACAAAATTGAGGACCACGATGTTGGATAAAACTATTAGTATTCCAAGATCAATTTGTTGATGTAGAAGATGAAGGAATGTTGGGTGAAGACAGGATGCAGTATAGTGATGGATGGGTGGATGGACATTAGCCATCATCCACTCATTAATATCATGGTTACACATATAGATGGCCCATACTTTCTTAGGCAGTTGATTGTTCAAGGCATCACAAAGATGCTGATTTTCAATTTCAGGTCCTCAAGGATGCTATTGAGGAGGTTGGGCCACAAAATGTGGTCCAGGTAGTGACAGATGTAGCACATGTGTGCAAATTTGTGGGGAAACTTGTTGAGGCAGCTTACAGGCATATTTGGTGGACTCCATGTTGTGTGCATGCCACGAACAATGCACTCAAGGACATGGGGAAGATTGAGTGGATCAGAAGAGTGGTTGATGATGCTAGAGATGTGCAAATGTTTATCTACAACCACCACATTTAACATGCACTCTTCAGGACCTTCTCTAAGAAGGATTTCTTGAAACCTATTGAGATGAGATATGCATCCTATTTCATTCTCTTGGAGAGAATGATTGAGTTGCAAGAGTCATTGCAACTCATGGTTATGACAACAGATTGGAATAGGTGGGTCGAGTCCAGGATAGAGCAAGGGAGGAGGGTAAAGAATAGAGTGAAGAGTGATATGTTTTGGAGTGATGCAAAATATATAGTCTCCATCATTGCTCCAATTTTCTAGGTCATCAGATATGGGGATGCAGATGCACCTAACCTTGTAGAGGTGTATGAGTGCATTGATTCTATGCTTGATCAGATGAGGGCTGTTTTGCGAGAGGACCCCACATTAGCATTCTACAATGAGCATATTTAGCCAATCATTCATCAGAGATGGGACAAGCTCAACACTCCCTTGTACATGGCTGCCTATGCATTGAATTCTAAGTGGTATAAAACTAGACCTTGTAGAGTTACACTGATAGAGGATGTAGAGGTGAAGGCAGGGTTTTTCAAGGCTATGGAGAAGATGTATGATCTTGTAGATGCCAACACGATTCGCACTGAGTGGGTCAAGTTTTCCACTCTTAGGGGTTATTTTGATGCGACCAAGATGGATATGGCAACTATGGCATAGGAGGACCCAATTTTGTGGTGGACTTGCCATGGATTGGGATCTTTGACTACCATTCTATCCATTTGATTGTTATCTCAGGTTTCTAGTTCTTCAACTACTAAGAGGAACTGGTCTACCTATAGCTTCATCCACTCTCTTAAGAGGAACAAACTTACCTCTAGGAGAGCAGAGAAGCTTGTGGCTGTACATAGTTCTTTGTGTCTTATTGACCGCAATACACTTGTGTACAAAGAGAGTCCAGCAACACGATGGCAAGTAGAGGCAAAGGAGCCAACACAGATTGATGGGTATGGTTCGACTTCAAATGCAGGGCTGGTTGGTATTAGTTTGGGAGAGCTTGACCATGAGGAGTTTGGGGATGATTAGAGGACTCCCTTCACTACATTTTTACATTTTGTACTTATTTTGATATCAATGTATCATGCTACTCATTGTAATCATCTTTATGATATTTTCGATATAATAGAAATCTCCAATTCAACAATTTTATTTGTCAAATTTTATTTAGTAATAGTATTATAAGTATTTAAAATGTTAGTATTTGCAATTTCGCTATTTTACTAATTTGCCAAAGTTTCATTTGAAATGTAATTCTTATACATCTTTTTATAACTAGTTTTTCAAGTACTATATGTATATCAGTGCCACCCCTTGTTGGCGTCCCCTCGCCCTCCCCAAACTTAGACCCTTGATCCCCTTGTCCTTGAAACCTGTCTCCGCTAGGGGACCCATCCCCGTTAGGAACTCTGTGGAACACTACTTAATACTACACTTAGTCTTAATCTGACTTATTTGCTAATACAACCTTTATTATTCTAGTTGAAAACTGAAGACTTCATTGGTCATCTTGATCTAACTTAACATAGGGCTTTTATTTCCTAACTACATGCTGACAAAAATTCCATTCAACACTCAAATTAGAAAAAGGGACATTAGAAGACCTCCACTTCCAAGATTGCTTGTCCTTGAGCAAGACAAGGCTGGGTGATTGAGCATATCAGTCTACTCAAGCGACATCCTTCCTTTGGTAATGAAAGACCTTCTATTACCATGCCTATTGGTGATACCTCATGCCTCTCCACACTTTGTACCATTGTGCATGGCTCATGCTCTCCCTCATCATCGGAAACCTCAATCAAATGCACATGCACATTTCCCAAGCACTTGTGTGTTGGGTTCCAAGGCTCTTTACAACCTCCACATCTCATTGTAGGTCATGTCACTTGGTTGCAGACTCTTAAAGGTGCGTCCTTCCTCTTGATGACCTACAGGTCGAGAGAGTGCAACCCCCAATTTCTGTGGAAAAGATTTGTGTTGGGTCCTTTGCCATTGCTGTGATGTTCTTGTACCTACACCTCCAATGGGAGACTCTTGCAAGGATCGACCAAGTGTAGTAGTCTCCCATGTCAATGATTCAGAGCAAGGAGAGATAAGGCAAGTAGATGGTTCCAATGTTAGGGCCCTTTTGACGGCTTCCTGCAATGAATTTGGGCCAAGGGCCTTAGCTAGACCTTTGAGGGGCTCCTATAACCCTTATATGAAAAGCAATATGAGGTGCCTTTCTGATACATTAGTTACTATCACTGCTATCCTCTGAAATTCAGCCATGTAATTGTTCTTTAAACCTTGGTGGCATAGTTGTATGAGCTCCTTGAAGTGCTTTTTAGGCTCTTGCCTCTCAAATCTATTTGCCAATCTCTCACGAAATTCCTCATAGGTGTTGATATGGCTATGCCCTTGAGTCACTAGTCCATGATACCACCATTTGTGTGCAACCACTTTAAGGTGAAGGATTGCAAATTTGATTGCATCTTCCTTATATATCAGGCTCAATAAAAAATATGCATTTAACTTTTGGATCCATCGAACAAGGGGATATTGAGATTTCCCAACCTACTTTGTGAGTCTTAACGAGGCCTATTTGGAGGGGTATTATTGTATTTTTAGTTTAGATTTTTGTCTTCAATGTACAAAAATTCATGAAAGTAATATGTACTTGAAGTTTTCAATTTTGCACTCTTTGCCCCATATTTTGTATGTAGCATATTCAAATCCTTTCGTTTTGTTTGCCTTTGTTGTGTGTCCTTGCTTCTTTCTGCAAAAATATGACCTTGGGTAGTGTTGTGACCTAATTCACACCTCGCTCCATTGCAAATGGGGAATCTAGTAGTCTGCCTTTTTAGGGTTTTGTCGTTGCGTCTGGTCTCCGTTTGGGGTTTAGGGTATGAGTTTTTGAATGGTCACCCGAGTCAAGTGAAGGAATTTGAGCCTGGATCATTGTGCAAGCATCATCATCGTGCTTAGGAGGCCCGAGGGACGAAGATCGACTGTCGTTTCAGTCAATTCTGACATCTACTTTTTGGGGATTGCCCCTCCGGACCCCCTATTTTTTAGGGACTTTATTTTTGGCATTTTTGGCCTATTCTGGACTTCCTATTTTTTAGGGGCTATTTTTAGAAAGTTGCTATTTTGGGAAAAGTTTCTATTTTTGTGAGGGTTTCTATATTTGGAAAGTGCCCAAATTTCGAAAATCCACTCAGAAGTTCCAAAAAGTCAATAGAAATCTTAGAAAATCAATTTGAAAATTTGTGAAATTCATGATGAAAATCAGAAAAATGTTGAAAATCTGGAAAAATCAGTCAAGAAATCACAGAAAAACGGTGAAAAATTTGGAAAATTCATGGAGAAATCTGAGAAAATCATGGCGAATTTTCCTAAGTATGAAGGCAACAATTCATGGAAGCACGGAAAGAGGACTGAAATTCATAATCAGCAAGCTGACTGAAGAACAAAATCAATGGCATAGACTTAAGCCAAGTCCGCCCAGCTCACAAGGAAGATGGCATGGCAATGTGTCAAGTCCGCCCAGCAGCATATTGAAGAATGGCATGAGCATAGGGTAAGTCCGCCTTGCCATGGCTTGGAGAAGTGGCAAGTCCGCCCTTGTAAAAAAGTCTGAATGGCATGGATGAAGGTGAAGTCCGCCCCAAGTCAGTGGCAAGGAATAGAGCCAAGTCTGCCCACCACAAAAAGAGATGGCATGAAGTAAGGTGAAGTCCGCTCCAAAGAGGATGGCACAAGGTTAGGCAAAGTCCGCCCTCAGCAACTTGGAATGGCATGGATGAAGGTGAAGTCCGCCCCAAGTCAATGGCAGGGAATAGAGCCAAGTCTGCCCACCACAAACAAGGCATGGCACAAAAACAAGCAAAGTCCGCCCTAAGCAAAATGTAAAGTGGCTTGAGACAGTGTGAAGTCTGCCATAGGCATTAGGAGATGGCCTAAACAAATGGAAAGTTCGCCATATGGAGAAGAGTAATGGCTTGAGCTTGGGCTAAGTAAAAATTGAGTGGCTTGAGACCAATGAAAGTCCGCCTTTGATAAAATGCATGGCTCAACAATGAGAGAAGTCCGCCATACCAAGAGGAGTAAGAAAAATCAAAATTTTGCCTAAGTTTGACAATGGAAAATTAAATAATATGCTTGGCACCTTGAGAAAATTCGCCATACTTAGAGAAAATAAAAAAATATTTTCCTAAGTTCAAACATTTATATGTCTAAAAAAAATTTCGCCTGAGACTTAGGAAGATAAAAATTATGGCAAAATGAAATAGGAAGATGAAAAATTATGGCAAAATAAAATTGGAAGAAAAAAATTCGCCTAAGGCAAAGGCAGGAAGAAAATTTTAAATAAAAATCAAATTGCCTTAGATGAAAAATAAAATGCCATAAAATAAAGGGGTTGAAAAAGACACATAAAATAATTATTTTAATTTTTAATTTTTCAACACCCCAAAGAGATAAACTTTGAGAAATCAAAATTGGAAAAAGACAACAAAGAACTTCACTGAACTAGCGCATGATTTGGAAACTTTCCCGGGGACTGCCATTGAAGATAAAAATTGCCATTTAGAAGCTGAGTACAAGCCAAGTTCAGACTCGATTTAATGGAAACAATAGAAATTTGCTAAATGAGTCGAACTTTTCATCTTTAAAATTGAATTCACTTCTCATTTTTTTTTATCATTCGGTTTTTGAAAGAAAGTTGTGAGAAGATAGTTTAGCTAAGGCAAGAAAGTTGAGAAAATTTTGAAGCAAAGTGAAGGAAGCAAATTCGTACCAGCCAGCATTGTGATCTTGACCATTTCGTTTGTCCAGATAGCCAGGCAGATTTATTTTCTTTACTTCATTTTGGCACGAGAAACTTCGTTAATTCTTTCATTTCCAGCATAATTCTTCACGAAGTTTGATTTGACAACTAGCTAGAATATTTTTCGAGTAATTTAAATTTTAAATTTTAAATATTCTCTTTGCTTCTTCTTGCAGATTTATTTTCAAGAGGATAAAAATGAAGTTTGCCAGTAAGGGCGCACAGTTGCAGTCAAAGATTAAATCTAAATGGGAGAACATTGTGGACACCAACCTTGGCCATGTCGACTTCGATGATTTCAAGAAAAGAATGTACGGGAGTGATGGATGTTTGCCTACGCCAATTGCAAGAAGGATGATGTGCAACGGAATTGTTCATACAGCTGGATTTCCACCAGCGAAAGAGTGTCCAGAGCTCATGGTGGAGTGTGCATTGCATTATAATGCATAGGAAAGACAAATAGAAGCGCCTGATGGAAGAGTACTGGCGTACTTGACCGAGCCAACTATACAAGAAACCTTTGGAATTCCAGTTTACAACCGGACATCCTACCGAACCAAAGATGGTGGACTTAAACTTTAACAAGATCAGCAAGACCTTTGTGCATCAAATATAAACAAGTCCTAGTTGCTGAAGCCTAAACCTACTACCAAAAAGATGCTGAAAAAGTTGGCCAGAACAGATTTCAAAGAAGAATATGGAGACATTGTCTTGTTGCTGAATAGAATGGTAGGCAATCCTTAGGGTGCGCCTTTTGAAGCCTAGATGTATTATTTCGTTGATGAAATAATTTCCGGGGTGAAGATTTTTAATTGGTCTAGAATGATCAGTGACAACCTCCATGAGCAGTTGGTCAACCTAGAGAAAACCAAGACCTTCCATATGAGCTCTTATCTCGTATATCTGCTTGCAAGGACTTACAAATATATTGGCTTGGTTTGCAAGGGTGTGGTTGGCAACGGCGAAGGACAATTGAAATCCTATGATTGCTATCCGCAGTTGCAGTTGAAGGAGAAGACACT
This sequence comes from Sequoia sempervirens, assembly GCA_007258455.2. Lineage (NCBI taxonomy): Eukaryota > Viridiplantae > Streptophyta > Pinopsida > Cupressales > Cupressaceae > Sequoia > Sequoia sempervirens. The sequence goes on along the minus strand of VDFB02193867.1, from coordinate 245,778,578 downwards.
TCAGACGAGCACATGACGCCTTTCTTATGTATATCACTCGACTTCTCCAAGGCGGAGCACATCAGAGACTCACCCGTGAGGCCAAAAGTCTGATTGGCAAATATGGATCTTGGTTCATCCAGTATCCCAAATTTACTTACATCAGGATTCAAGGATTTACAGGACGCCCATATAGATTGCACATTTATCCCACCAACAAAATGGTTTTGTTGGAAGTTCTAAGGCAATTGGAGACATATCAGAATATCCAAAGGCCAAAACAGAAAGCAGCTGTCACTTTTCCATTTTTCATCGGCAATATGAAAGAATCATGTCCATCAGCACAGGCAACAGAGAGTGTTCGACTAGAGATGCAAAAATATCCGTTCATATCCCTACAAGCCTAGGAATGACTTTGATCCACTCCATCACATTGGAACTGCAGACAGAGAGAAATACAAGCACCGGATAGACTTAGAAGATTTTTGGGCCAATGTGGCTGATGAATATGATGTGAGGAAAAGATTGTGGTCAAGATTGCCATTGAATATGATAAGGGCTACTGAACTCTTCCAAGTACCTGATCAGCTGGATGATGATGGAGTATACGTACAGTCGAGATTCAATGAAAGGGAGCCACTTCCTCCTGTAAGGTGGTCTGAGCCTGAGCTGGGTGACCTGGCAACATTCATGCGGCCTGTATTCAAATATTCCCTATGGTGGATAGACCAGCAAATACAAGTTCTACGGCGGAGAAATGTACAGTTCACATATGAATTGATGGGAGATACATAATCCTGTTCCTCAAATGCTGGTGCATCTCATGGAGATGAACCAATGGATATTGCCAACTTGAAAAGGAGGAAAGAGATTGATGACTCTGCAAAGAAGAAAACAGTAGATGAAGGACCCTCTCAAAAGAGGCACAAATCCAGGCCCCTTCATTCGGCCATGTCCAAAAATATACAGGAAATATTAGCCATGGATGAAGAGTCTTGGAAACATGTCAGAATTCCTTCTCCCGTTAGAGATGTGGAGCCAGGGCAATCAGAAGATGATGATCAGCCTCCTCCTACAGGCACGAAGATTCTGGAATCAGACAATGACACGGACATCATGGATGGAGAATTTGAAGAGGGAATGATTTCCGCCCTCAAAGGAATCCAGGAAGACCCATCTGTGCAAGAGATTCAAGATGTGCAAGAAATCCCGGATATGCCAGAAATTCAAAATGTGCAAGAAGTTCAGGATATGCAGGATGTCCAGGAACAACAGGAAGATGGAATTGAACAGTCAACCATCCCAGATTGGCTGAAAGAAAGAGTAAAGAGAAAGGCGCCAGTAGAGGTAATTGAAGAGGATGACGCCACAGACTTCTTGGCTAGGCTAGAGCAAACTGCCACAACAAAGAAAGCCAAGAATTTTTCTGCCATGCAAAGGGATGAGGCTGGCAATCGCACAGTGCAGATAGCAGTGCCTACAGTTGATAAATTCCAAGATGAGATTGCCCCAAACGAATATGCCATCACAACTATTGACATGGGTCCGACGACAAAAGGGCAAGAAGTTGAGGACTTGGATAATTCTGTTGCCACCATCAAGTCTAGGCTGGAGAGGGAAGTGGAAAAAAAAAAAGAGTATAAAAGAGAGATTGAGCGTCTAAAAGATTATATTCAGCATTTAACCAGGCCACTCAATCAAGGTGACCAATCGGCACCTCCACTTCCAAACTCTTCACAGGAACTGGTTGGAAATTTTGAAGAATAATTGACTACAGCCAGAGAAGCTAAAGACTGGATGGCTAGAAAGAAAGATGAGGCGATGGCATTCGCGAAGAAGCTAGCATATGTGTATGAGCAAACTTCCTTTCTGCTATCACGAGTTACGGACTTAGCAGAAGCATGGGATGGCCTCCAGAATATTCAGAGTAAAATTATCCCATGTCTTCGAGAGTTAAAGGGCATCCCGAAGCAAAGGTTGATTGATGACAGGATCATTGAAGCTGGAGCTGCATATGATTTCAACAGCTGGTATTATGCACTGATTTCACGAGGAGAAGTCTTGGAAAGGGTAAAGCAAGATGGCGCCAAAGTTGAAGAGCAGGCAAAGGAGATTTAGAGTAAAATTTATCAAATGGCTGCAGATATGCTAGATTGAGATATTGTTCGAAAGAAACACTTGCAGCCACAAAATTTAAAAGAACAAGTTCAAAGATTTTTCTCCACCACCTTTGGGCCAATCATGAAAGAAAATTTTACCAAGGCATTCGGCTTCATGACCGTCAAAGATGCTTTCTTGCTGCATGAACCAAAATGGACGATCACTTTTGTAGAATGTGCTGAAAGTTTGGACTTGCTCGAATACAACGTCAATGCGCTACCAGACATTGCCATGGAGGAAGTCAGCCTGATTGTGTCCAGGTTCACCGAATGTGGTGCTTTGCGAGTGGATAAGGATGCAACTTCAGATGCCTGAAGTTCTCTCCAGTTAACTGATTGATGTTTTGGAAACCCTAATTAGGGTTTAGTTATGTTGAATCTGGACCATTCATCTCATTTTGATCTTGGCCATTCATTGTAATCTGGGAATGCTATATAAATCCCCCCCTTCTCTCTCATTTCATAGATAGATAGATGAGATAAGTAGATATCAGGAGATTAATAGAGAATTAGAGATTAGAGCATTAGAAGAGATTGTAGAGAATAAGAGAGAGAGTTTTATGAGATTGTTGCAAAAGACTATCTTGATAATAAAGTTCATAATGCATGACGTACTTTGAATCCTTTGATTGTCAAATGGTTGCATGGTTACATATTTCTCTTCCTCATCTAGTAAACTAGAATTAGAATTTCATTTAAATGTATGTTAAAGAGAATGATAGATTGATAACAAGGGTTAGCGAAACTTAACTCATACTTTCTTTGAGTGGATGCTTTTCATTCAATGTGTAAAGTTAGACTGAGCTCTATTGTGGATGCTTCAACGTTTACTTCAAATAATGTTGTTCTATTGATGGTATTGTTCGTGGTAAAGAAATTTTAAGCACAAATCCCAGAAGATTGCACTTGCTTTGTGTAGTTGTCGTTTAGTGTGGCGAAGCAAAGTATTGTTTATTTGGTTTCACTCAATCCTTGCCTTCTCTTGATTTCATAGGAATAGCATATGACTCCTAAACCCTTACTCGTTTTCACTTTTTTATCTAAAGTCAGAAAAATCCAAAATGATACTGTATTTATGTCTTTGCTTTTCTGAGTAACCTACAAAAGTAAATCCCTATTGTGCCCCCAGCAAATCACATCAACCACAGAGCTTATCCACACTTAACTTAAACATTGGAATTACCGTATGATCTTACTTGCAGTCTTAGCATACAAGGTAGTTTTTCAAGAGGGGATACAGTGTCTTTGACACTTTATTCTAGAATGTTTGTTGTGTCATAAAACACGCATCAACAGGTAGACTTGTACCTATAGCTAACTTTTCTGGAAAGTTATAATTCATGACTAGAGATGAAGATGCCCCTTGTGCATCACTGCTTGGTGGTGTGGTGGCCTGATAGGTTTCCTTACCCTGCTTGCTTTGAGTGAACAACTCAATGAGTTGTTGTTGCCCATCCTTTAATACCATTGTAATATCCATCAAGGGCTTAATTACTTCCTTATGCAAATACCTTGTTTCTCTGTCACACTCACTTTCTAACATGTGGTATAGAAGTCTGAAAGTTATTTTTTATTTTTTTAAATATATATTTTGTTTTCCCACAGGCTGGTAAGATCATAGCTCTCATACAATTGAAATGTTCTAAATTAGAAGTAGACAGAAATCAACTGAGAGAATGCGAACAGTTTTATTTATTTCTTAACATTATACAATTACAGACAGAAATTACAAATATAACATGATTCACTAGAATACCCAGTACACAGATCTTAGTTCTAGAATGTCTTTTGGCACCCTACAAATTATAACAAATTGCTTCTGCTTGACATCTTTCGCTTTCACTATTCCCTATGCTGAAATATATATATATATATATATATATATGTATGTATGTATGTATGTGTATATGTCTGGTTAGATCATAGCTCTCATACCACTGAAATGTTCTAACTAAAAGTGTAAAGAAATCAACTTAGAGAATGCTAACAGCATGAATATTTTATTTATTTCTTGATTTATACAATTACAAACAGAAAATACAAATATAATATGACTCACTGGAGTGTGCAGCACACAGATCTGAGTTCTAGAATGCCTTTTGGCACCCTACATATGATAACAAATTGCTCTGGATGTCCTGCACAGTATCCATTGGTCTGGCTTTTGAGGGCTTTCATCCCCAAGGCTGTATGAGTTCTAAACTTGAGGGGCTATGTCCTCAATTTTCAGGTTGTTGCAGCAGTATTCCTCTTTCTTGTAGCTTAAAATAAAGTTTGTTTTTGTTTTCACTTTCAAAAGATGTTATATCGCAAATTGCATGGTAATCAATTCCATGATGGATGGTTGTAACTGAAACTAACTCCCCCTTAATTTGCTGAGATAACTGACAACTAACTGAAACTAACTTGCCTTATTCCAGCAGAAGACTAACTAACTCCCCACCTGAATTGGCTGAGATAACTAACAACTAACTGGAACTAACTTGCCTTATTCCAGCAGAAGACTTAAGACTGAAGAATTAGTCTTAACCTGACTTAACTATTGACAGGACCTTTATTATTCTTGTTGAAGACTGAAGACTTAGTCCTGATCTGACTTAACTGCTGACAGGACCTTTATTTCCTAGCTACATGCTGACTGAAACCACATTCAGTGCTCAGATTAAAAAAAGTGACATTACACCTTCCCTTGAGTTTTCTCATAGGGTCTTCAAGTTATGTTCATTTAAAATATTGTCATCTGTTTTCTCCAATTTTTTAATTCACTGTCTGTTGTGTCTCCACTTTCTGATTTGCAAGAGACACAGGGATTTCTTCAGACATTGGCTTGCACCTTTTTCCTTAATTATTATCGGATTTTTTGGCCCTGTTTATTTCTGTTTGAATGGACACCTATAAGTTATTCTTTCTTTTATCATAAAAAATGGTACATACTAAATAAGGGAAGATTTGAGAATACATTTGCAGATTTAGGGATCCAATAATGGTAATTATATCCAATTAAACAATACATTCAGCATGACACATGATTAGATAATGTTCAACATGCATGGGAGACCCACAGGGCCTCTTGGTGAGTAGAACTTGTTTTAGCAGTCCCATAGAATTCTACTCAAATTCTTTAAATATTGATGTTTTGTGGCTAATCAAATTCTTTTAAAAGAACCACAAGTGCCTTTGATGTCTCTTATAGTTTAACGGTTAACCTAATGTAGGAATTTCTTTTTATATTTATTCTAAATTTTTCTTGTGAAGGAAAATTTGGGCTGAAACAGTCGCAGATTTCACTGCCCTTATTGATCATGCACTACTGAAGGTTACTGCTGAACAAATTTCAGAAGATCCTCTGTTTTATGATTACTACTTTTCACAATAAGAACTTGCAATTAATTGTCTATCCATTGTATCATATACATTTTTAGATAATGAACTATTCACTCTAATTTTGTAAGTTGTCATTCAAGGACATTTCTATAATACCTCATATATTAGATTCGGTTAGGAGTTGTAGCTTAAACATTCATGTGAACTTGGCCTTTGACATTTATCAGATAAACTTTGTTCCATAGTTGTTAGATTAAGAGGATCGCTATACAACAATCTGAATAAGAGGTGGAGATTGAAAAATATCTTGACAATTTGAATAAAGATGATGGAGTGTGTTTAAGCCAATCTTGGATACCCATTTTGCATAAGTTTAGAAAAGGACCTAGGTCTGAAGTTGAGAACAATTGACGTTTTACTTAGAATTGTGTCAGTTGAGGAATAATCCCATCTTGGCTTCTGGGAAACAATTGTTTTGTTGTTGTATTTTTCTTATGGTTAGATTTGGGCATTGTCAGTCCTTTTTTTTAAAAAAGCTAATTAATAAATGGCTAGTTTTGGGGTAGGGCCTACCTGACATCATGTGCGTGGAGTGGAATTGTCTTTATTAGGAGCTCAAATGTGCATTCCTAATACATCTGTTATCTTGATGATAGACCCTGGTGTGTAATCTGAAACATGAGTGTTTCTTAACAACTTGTACACAGTTTTCATCAAGAGGTTTTTTTCTTTTCAGCAAAATAGAAATAATTAAAACTTAAAAGTCTTTAACTTTGAAAACCTTTGAAAATGTTAATTTGAAACCTTTTATGACGTTAAGATAGAGATCACTGTTGGCATATATAGTTATGTGCAAATGTTATGCTGCTTTTTGTTACCATTGGATTCAAAATTCAACTTACAGTGTAGCCCAGCACTCCGGTTATTCAGGTGATGGACCATTCCTTGTAGTTTTATTTATTAAATAATGCAATGCAACCTAATGGATGTGCTGCAGGATGGCTTCTTAGTGCATACTTCCTTGGTGGCTTTGAGTCTGAAGGCTTGGGAATGAGTGGGACGCTGAAAGCTACAGTTACAGCAATCAAGTCCTGGGCTATAGGTATTCCGGTAAGCAACATTTGAGTTCAAATAACCCTCAAATGTTTCGAGTCTAAAATAAGCTGCAATATAGGGATGAAGTTTAGAAGTTAAATGATTGCTATAGAAGATAAATTTCTGATTTTATAGAGCTTTTGTTATAATTTCAAAGAAAATAAATTAGCAAAAGTCATTCTATATGATGCAGATGATCTCTGTGGCTGCAAATCACATGCTCTTAAACTGATGCAGATAGGCCTCTGCCCCTGCAAGTAAACTCCAACAGAATGCCCTGTTCCTTATTTTTATTCATGATCAAACAACTACAGAAAATGAACACACAATAGAGGAAGCTTTTGAACAACCAAAAATAATCACACAGCACAGCACAACTACTACCTCTTATACATCCAACTAGGATTATTTCCCAGATTGCTCTGCAACATCAAATCCCCGTCTCTCCAAAAACCAGAACTGTAAATCTGAAAAGAAAAGCCCAAACAAAAAACCACTACAATCACCACTAATGGCAGTTACAACCAAGAAATATAATAAGATCTCAGCAAAAGGAAACATATGGGTAGTAGGAGACCCATCATAGAAGGGTGGTTACATCGGTATAGCAATTCATGTCTATATTTGTATTGAATCTGTTTTTCTGTGGCTGTAGACTTCTTAAAATATAAGTGTTTGCTACATGATTTATGTTTTCCTATTCACAACTTTGCATTAAGAAACTGTATATTCCCTTATCTATTTCTTATTTGTTTGTTTGCTTTGTATCTTTTATTTTGTTTGATAATTACAATTTATTCAAATCAAAGTGGAAATCGTCTCTCAATTATATCATGATTAGATATTTTTTATAATTAATATTGATTTAAAACAAAATGGTAACTCGTCCCTCAATTGCATCATGAAAGCATATAATTCAACCATTTCCTAAAATACATAACAGATCACACAGACCACATGCTTCCACTAGATTGGAAAAACTTCCAATCAATATTTTTTAGTATCAATGGTGATAACTAATAAGTGGACTGGCACTGAGGACAATTAAGCATTTGGATCAATATTTGCCACCATTACAGGCCCTGATTTCTGCCACTATTTTTTGTACTCAATTTGATAGGGGAAAAAATAATAAGCCTCTTGTTGATCATAGTCCAATTGAAAATATCATATATACATTTCAAAGTCGTCCACATCATTGATTTTTAGAGGATGTGCTAACCAGGCAATTGAAGTTAAGATCACAACATTCCAACTTGAAGGTCTGCTGTCATGAAAACAAGTGCAAAGAGAGACAAGAGTTGCCTGTATCTGATCATTATCCGAACCAAGCTGAAGGTACAATGTATTGTCATCCAAGCAGTTTTGCAACAGTCTTTCTAAAAGAAGCAATTAAAAGGCTGTTGTAATAGAAACAGCATGGTCTACTGTTATGGAAAAGAGAAGCAAAGAGATACAGGAGTTAGTTATATGGTGTACCTGATCATTATCTAAAGATTAAACCAAGCTGAAGGTAGGATGTATTGTCATCCATGATGAGCAGTTTTGCAACATACTTTTTAAAAGAAGCAATTAAGAGGCTGTTGCAATAGGAACAGCAAATAGCAATTCATAGACCTCGGGTGTGGTTACTGAGACCCAACAGAAACACTTAGCCATCTCCATAGTGAAGTTAACTGTTACTAAAAAGAATTTGACACAGGAACTTCAAGAAGGCAGTCTTTACACCACCCCAAGGTGTCCATGTGGACTTTATCTTGGCACCAAACCAACTTTTAGTTTTATTAAAACCTTACCCAGAGAAAATGACTTCACACGGGCTTTAAAAAAACTAAGACATATCCCATTTGGCAAAGTTTCCCAACCTTCCTCCAAGTTAGGGAAAAATAATGTTTGATCTTCTGTCAATATCATATAGAGTACCACTTCTGAAAATAAGATTTCCACCTTTTCAAAAAGAGAACAGCCTGGGAAAATCTAAGAAGGAATAGCATGCGCTACTAATGTTTTGGCTGCATAACCCAGCCAATTTGTGTTGTGGCTGCAAGTTTTCTAATACAAATCTGCAGCCCTGGTTTTTGATACTTTACTGGGGAGCTTCGGGGAAAGTAGAATCTATACTTAAACAATTATACTATAAATAAATTAATAATACATTGCCTCAACTTGACAAGGAAAGATAATATAAGGAAATTTTTTTGGACCAACTCTGACTAGGGCCTAAATTAGGAGCTTTATGTTGCTTGTTCTCTATGGCTAAATCCTAACAAGTGATGTCAATTGCGATGCAAGGGCTATGTGACATCAGAACAGTGAAACTAAATCTGCTTGATCATTATATTAGATTAGCAAAGCCAACAAATCATTTTATCTTAAAAACAATAATTATAACTTGTTTATGATTATAAGGAAACAGTTTTGTTTCTTTATAGTTACACCTAAGGGACCCTATGAAGTCGAAGGAAATCGATAAATTTATTTGGAAGGCAATGCAAGTAAGATTGCATTTTAATTTCTTTGTTTGGCATTAAATTATAAAGCACTTACTGCAAGCTACAAAAATCCTGAGATATAAGAACAATACAACTATTCTTGGCTTGGTATTTTTGTTGTTGTTCGGAAGTGATGAGTAATCTCGAGTTGTAAGCCTTGTTGAGTACACTAATTAGGCAGATTTTAAAGTCTGAGCAGTTGCTCAGGTTCAAGCCCTACAGCGTATATGGTGGCCTATGGGCAAATTTCAGGCCAGCTGTGAAGTGCCTTGTGATGCATGCTGTCATGCTGTCTTGTCTCTGTGTGATATCTGTGCATGGGATATTTGACAAGCAAAATAAGAAATCAAGACACAGTACATTGGGCTTATGTATAATCTTTGCTTTTTATTTTGATTACAGAAGTTATCCTTTTTTGTTCCAGGAGGCTATGCATGTTGCTTTTATTTTGTTTCTTCTTCAGTTAGTAACATAAAATAAGATTGAATCTCACTGTTCTAAATCAGAAATCAGAACTAATCAAACTGAAATAATAATGGGAGAAGTAACAAGTGGAATTGAGCAGAGAAAGAATTTCACAAAATTCTAAACAATTCTTATAATACAATATGAAGACCTCACAAATAATTTAGCATTAGTGTCTACACTGCGGCAGCATGCTGATAACCAAAACCACTCTCCAAACCTGCACTTCCTGCAATACCATCCTATGTGATGCCAAACCTCTACCCCAAGGCCTATATTTATAGGATATGAGCCATCTAGGAAGTCACTTGTGATTTTGACAAAACCGTGGGCTACCAAAGAGGGTGTCCATCAAGAGGACAATTCAAACCCAAGCACCACCTTTTATGTATGCAAGTGTAACTCCCACTGTTGGACTATTCAGTCAAACTAGGTGCTCCATTTGGAAAGTTTAACTCCTTTTCCGAGATGCTCTTACACACTGCCTGGAATAGAAGTCCAAGATGTTTTTCCAAGTCCATTGTGTAAACCCCGTATCAATGCTCTCTTACGCTTGTATCATAATATAAATGCCAAGTGATGTAGTGTGGCATCTAAGGAATTTTGCTCCTAAGTATGACCCCCACGAGACGCCAACAATTAAGCACATTACAAATTATTAAATATTATATTGTTCCTAGGATTTTCAAAGGTTTACAGTACCCAATCCTAACAATACAGTGTTTTGATAGTAGTGAAAAAATCTGAAGCCAACATGGAATGTTGTAATCAATCATTCTCACCATGGATTAGTTTTGGAGATAACTAAGACTGATTACTCTTAGACTTGAAACAATTAATTCTAAATCTGTTTCGGATTTTTGTCCTATCATTGTTACAAGGATATGAATCTGCAATTTTTGTGGATGGAGGTGATGGCAACTCTGTTACTATGTCTCTCAAAGATTTAATTTCCAGTCCTGTTGTGACATGTCTTATAAATTATAACTAGTCAAATAAAAGCGACCTTTGAAGTCATTGCATATTTCTTCTTATCTACTTCCCTCAAGCCAAAGGAAACCTCATTTTTGGATTAAGAACATATATATATTTAGGCTTTTAGCAATTAAGCTAAACTTGTGAAGTTGATAGAACGGCTTGAGAGTAGCATAACTCAAACTTCTGGGCAACAAAGAGATCACACATACTCTGGTCATAAAGTGAGAATGTTAGCACAGATTATTTCAAGTTTTCAAAAAAATTAATATCCTGAAACTTTGTCTATAGCTCAAACGAGAAATGTGCGTAAGTGGCAAGGAACACATACATAAATAACACCTTGTGTTCGTTAGTTGTTAAAACTTTTGGGAACTTTTTGGAAATTCATTGTTACAATAATATAATGCTTTTAAATGCTTCTTATTGCTTTTTTGTTGTGCTACAATAGTTAGGACTGGCCATCAGAGGAGTTACTGCAGGCCATTTTCCAGCAGCCGCATTCATATTGGTCTCAATGGGTAGTACCTTTATTTTACTGGTTGGATGGAGAACAGTGTTCACGTCTGTCTTTCCTAATGATGAGCAGAACAGAAAGAAAAGAGATATTTACAAACAAGGAAGTCCACTAGAATTTTTTGAGGTAACTTTGTCTTCCATGTCTTTTTCCTCATTCTGTTTGATACTAGACTTTTATTGAATTGTTTACTGGCAATGACTTGCAACATATTAACCTTAACTTGGTGCCTTTAAATTTTTATAGTTTAAATGGAGAAAGCTTTTGTTGAGAAATGTTACACGTGAGTGAACAGATGGAAATGATTGAAACTATGATATAACATTACAATAAATTACATTGTCTTGTTGTCCTGCAGCTGCTTAGTTCTTTAGTGAGACGGTGGTAACGATATATGGCCTATATTGTTGGAGAATTCTAGATTTGCTGTCAAAATTGTTTTACCCAATCATTTTTCTCTTACAGGGACGATGATTTAGTGGTCACCTGGCATTTGAATTGTGTCCTGGATCCTCATCTTCTCTCTCCCATTCTGCTTTACAGTATTGCCTATAACTCTTCTAATATTGTACTATACATGCCTTACAGTATCCAGTGGTACCAATGGATCACAAATATATAAATATAAACTTCAGAGGAAAAATAAATATTTAGGCTGATGTTTCAATTACATTTTCTATTCCATTACACACAGCTGATACTAGAGGATCTATTCTTGTATTTGGGAATTTGTGCTAAAATACATAACATTCGTTGAATTAGAATATTACTGTGATTAATAATAAGATTTGAATGATAGAAAATAGAAGTATCTTACTGGAGAAGGGTTCTATCAGTGTTTCTCTGAGGTTTGGGGATGGCAATTTTTTATTTTGAGGACGGTGGGGGAATGGCTATTAAAATAATATATAAAATTAAAATTTGAATTTTTAAAATATAATTAATTGAAAAATATCTAAAAATAAGATAAACAAACTGAAATTCTGTTAGTGAGTTATTTGTCAAAAGGAAAGAGAATAAAAATGAGAAATGGAAGCCTCCAATGGAGGGGTTTTGTAAATTGAACTTTAATAGTGCGTTGCAAGGAAATCGGGGTCCAGCTGAGGTTGGTTATGTTCTTGTGATACTTTAGGAGCTTTCATTCAAACGAGGATCACTTTTGCTAGAAATGAAAACTAACAATGAGGTAGAATGGAAAGTGGCAATCGTGGGCTGATGCTGGCTTCATTGCAAGGGTGTCGAAAAATTATCTTTGAAGGGGATTCATTGAATGTGATTAATGGTATGAGGAAACCGAATTGGAAACTTGATTCCCTTTTGGAGGAGGCTTTAGGCATTTGCAGGCGCTTTGATACTATTTCGTTTTTTTCGCTGTTACAGGGAACAAAACAAAATAGTGGCTCTCTTGGCTAATAGGGGTGTGGACCTATTTACTATCTCAGCTCTAGAAAGTTCTAACATAGCTGATTGGGTTAACCTTGACAAAGTGTTAAGACTATGACAAACCCACGTGAATATGCATTTGGTGGGGGCTCCCCTTGTCATTATGTTTATATTTATTTGGTTGTAAGTTGTCTAGCTAGGGTTTAGTTGGTGATTGATTTTGTTCTCCTTAGGGGTGTAGCTCTATATGTGGTGTGGTGAATGTGAAAGCTATATGGGCCTTCATCAATTGGTGTGCTAGTTTTGTTGGATTGGGTCCATAGCTCTTGTATGGTTTTCTTCTAGCCTCCTAGGTGTATTTTGGTTTGTTGTTGGTTGATTTGTTGTGGTAGACAAGAGTGTTGGCTCCACCAAGGACCTATTGCACAAAGGTGGTGTCACTAACCATTGATCGTGGAAGATATTTAATTGCTCCAACATTTCTTTGTTGAATTTAGTCAAATGCATTATAGGTTATGAAGGGTTAGTGGATAGTGGCAATCTAGAGGCAACAATCTTGGCTCACTTGAGGGAGAAGCTTTCACAGATTGTTTAATGGTTAGGGGATGCCTAGAATGTCTTCTAGTGTGTAGAAGATGTGGACTTGGTGGAGATTGTCTTCCCTCTATATGTGACAATGGATATTAAGGACAACATTGATGGGTAGGGTTTGTTGGCTATGTAGATAGAGCTTTAGGATGTTATAACGGATATTGCCAACCTCTTAGCCTTTTCACAAGGTCTACTTGAAGTCCCACATGGCTACACGTTAGCATGCTTGGAGGGTGAAAGTTTGATGCAATTTGTAAAGTGAACAAAGATTATAAAAAGGTGTTCAGTTTAAAGGGCTTGAGGCTTTTGTTGGTGATGACAAAGTGAAGGCTAAGATGGTGGTAGTTTCAGGGAACGAGGTTTTCAACAGGGCCTATGACCATTGGAGAGAAGCACTTGGAGGTTTTGGGGTGGTGTGTTGGGGTATTTCCCTCCTTCCCTAGCTTTGGTTGGGTGCTAGATTTTTTAACTTAGGTTTTGTTATTTGTTGTAGTGCTTTGCTTTCTTTCAAGTGTTTTTGCTTGCTTCTCCCCTTTGGGGGTGTTGATTTAAGATAGCTTCGGTTAGAGATAAATGATGATTGCATTCATGCATTATCATCATTTATATTTAACCTAAACTCTTATTAAAATATAAATCCTTCAAATTAAATATTCGAATTTCTGTAGATGATCAAAATTCGAATTTGAATAAATCGAATTTCATATAAATGATTGTTATATAAACATTCATATTAGTTTTGGTTAACTCTGAATGGCTTCTGTTAGTTAAGAAGCCCGCACGCTCAAGGGACACGTCCCATGAGTGGACGTGTCTTCACTTTGTGGAGACACGTCCTCTCATGAGATGTCTCTCCTTGAGGCGCGTCTTCATCTTATATAAGGGACTTCTTTCCCTTACTTGCAGAATATAGAAATCGATGAATGTTCTGCAATCAGTACATTTTGCCATATAAAATTCAAATCGGACTTGGAAGTAAGAACATGATTTCATACTTAGAATTCCATAGGTACATTTAGGATTAAAATCTGATAAATTTTTGATTACAATTACAGGGGGTTTCTCATGTAGGTGTTTAGATTATGTTTTTGTATGGTTCTATGCTTTTGCTTGCTTCCTTTGATTTTGGGGAATTTAAAACAACAATAGGAATGGGTTTTAACCTCTCTTTTTTGGGTTGGGGGACTTAATAGGCCCTTCTTTTAGAGCTACATTTACTTTAGATTGTTTTTAAATTTTTGTTTTGTTGTTTTTAATATGTTTGATATGGGGGATGGCTTGAAGTCCCCAAGATGTTAGTGAATCCCTGGAAGGATTTAAAAACAACAAAAGGAATGGCCTCAAAACTTTCAAAGAAAAGGGGAATTTGGAGGGAATGTCCACTTTTAGTCCTCGAGTCCCTAGGATGTTCAAAATGTCTTCCAAACCCATAGGACATCCTTGTTGAACATTGGGTTTTGTAGATACTTTATATCCCTATTAGAACATTCTTATCAACATTTGGAATGCAATTTTTTTGATAGAGACATTGGTAGAGTAGGAAACCAATCTACAAATCTATTATTCTCATCCAAAATGGTTGTATTAGGGAGGTTTTGTCCTCTCCATCAAGATTAACATACATTAAATTTTAACTAGAGGTACTTGCTACTAACTAGAGAGAGTGGAAATTAACTTGCAACATGATATGGAAAAGACAACATTTATAGAGGGTAATAATCCCACAAGAACAATTGTCATGGACAATTTGAGGAAGCCCCTATTTTGCACTCTTGCGATAGGGAGGTGTGAAGGCATATAGTGACCTTTGAGTAATAAAGATGTAATATGTAGATTTATGGGTCTATGCCATTCACATAGGTTGCTCAAGGATTGGATAATTAATAGATGGAAAGAAATTAGATTAAGATGGAAATTATGATTGGACTCCATTTTATGATCATATTTGCAAGCGAAGAAGATAGGGATGTGATTGTACACCACCCATGATTTACGAATAAAGATCGCTTGTTGGAATATTATAATATTGGATTTGGTTCTACTCTAGAACTACCCATGATTGCATCAATATAGATAAAGATTGTGTTCTAGATTACCTCTTAAAGTAGTATGTATTGAAAATGAGAAACAAAGAACACAAGGCTTCAATACACAAATTCGGTCATTCATCTTCAACACTTACATCATTACATTCTATGGCTTTATAAAACCATTCAACTACTAACTACCCACTAACACATAACTAATAACTAACTAAAAACTAAAATATTACATTATTCTATGGCATGTGTTAATAATTTCTAACACCCCCCTTTAGTGCTAACATAAGGACTTTATTTTGGTGTTGTAATATCAACAATTGGCTTGTCTCATATTTGCCCCCTTAAATATTTTTTTCTTTTCTTTAGATGCTAGTTTTTATCAATAATGCATCCATTTATAATCTACAAATATAAAATCTATTGCACCCTTATGGCTCCAAAATCCTTATTTCTCCTCTTTTAAAAAATACAAAATGACAAAGATAAAATGAATTGGCAGTAACCATTATAATGCCTCTATCTTCAACATCAAATTGCAAACTAAATATAATATTATTTAAAAATGATCTATGGGTTTTGTTCTCTTTTTCATTAGCTTTCCAAAACATTTTGAATTTCTAAATTTTGTTGAGAAACAAAAAATATATCGCAGTTTTAGTGAGATTGTGTTAAATTGCCATTTAAAATTATAATAATGCACCAACAATAGAATGATGCCTAATGAGAACATGATTCCTCCTTTGGACAACCCGACTATCCATGTAAGAGCAACATATTGTATCCATATCAATCTTGAAACAAATTAAATCTCATAATTGAAAGATAAAAAACTTTTTTCTCAACCACCTTAACCTCTTGCATTTTTTTGCAATACCTTAGTTTTTTACAACTATGAATGTATAATTTTTTTTATGTATTTTTAATATGAAACTAACAAAATGGAGTGAAAACTATGAAAATAGTGAACAAGATGGAGGGAGGAGAGAAACCAAATGAAGGAACAAGGTGGAGAAAGAAGAGAATCCAAATGCAAATGGATGATGAATGTTGAGAGATGTGCGTGTGGTCTGCATTGTGCCTCTATTGATAAAATGCAAGAATGAAATGTAGATGGATGATGAAGCAAATAGATTAGCACATAGTCCACACTGCTTCTTTGTTGACAAAATGCAAGAATGGTGGACAAATAACAATGACTTTTGCACGTGGTCCTCACTGCATCATTACTAAGTGTTGATTTAAGATAGCTTCGGTCAGATATAAATGTTGATTGCATTCATGCATCATCATCATTTATATTTAACCTAAACTGTTCTTAAAATATAAATCCATCAAATTAAATATTCGAATTTCTGAAGATGATCAAAATTCGAAATTGGATAAATTGAATTCGTATAAAGTGATTGTTGAATAAACTCATATTAGTTTTGATTAACTCCGAATGGCTTCAGTTGGTTAAGAAGCCCGCGCGCTCAAGGGACACATCCCATGAGTGGATGTGTCTTCACTTTGTGAGACACGTCCTCTCATGAGACGCATCTCTCCTTGAGGCATGTCTTCATCATATATAAGGGACTTCTTTCCCTTACTTGCAGATATAGAAATCGATAAATGTTCTGCAATCAATACATTTTGACATATAGAATTTAAATCTGACTTAGAAGTAAGAACTGAATTTCATGCTTAGAATTTCATAGGTACATTTTAGGATTAAATCTGATAAATTTTGATTACAATTACATTGTATCAGAGCCACATGTGAATCCAAATCAAATCTAGTTATTAGATTGCTCTAGAAAATTCGTATTTAAAAAAAAACGAATTCACATCACATTCTTCATAATGTCAAGTGTGATCAGATTTGAGGATCGTCTTGCAGGGGCAGACAACTTCACATCATGGAAATTTAGAATCATGATGATCCTTAAAGAGAATAAATTAGACTCACTTGTGAGAGAAAATAAAAAGGAACTTGACGCTGATTCTGAGAAAACTCAATGGATTGAAAACAATGAAAAAGCCATGAAAATCTTAGTAGATGCAGTTAGGGATCATATAGTGTCCATCCTAGCAAAACATGAAATTGCATATCATATGTTCAAATCCCTTGAGAGTACCTATGAGATCAACAACACCTGTAGAACTCTTGCATTAAAGAGGCAAATCAACAATGCTCAAATAAACAAAGGAGAGTCCATTAATGCATACTTCATGAGGATCATTGATCTAAGGGGTCAATTATCCACAATTGGATATTAGATTGATAGCAAAGAGTTAACTCTAATTGCACTAGGAGGCCTACCAAACTCATGGGAGTCATTTGTTCAAGGAATAAGTGCAAGATCTAAACTCCCTAAGTTTGACAGGCTAAGAACTGACTGCCTTCAAGAAGAAACAAGACTCTCCTCAAAAGAAAATAAACAGAAAAACATAGATGAAGACATTCATGTACTCAACACATCGTCTAATAAAAAGAATAAGAAAAACTCCTACAAGAAAGGATCTTTTAAAAGAAAGAGAAATTCCAATGGAAAGGGATCTTCTAAGAAGAAAGACATCTCTCAAGTGCAATGCTTTAGATGTGATCAATATGGGAACTATGCAATGAAGTGCCCTGACAAATCAAAACAAGCATCATTTGCTAAAGTAGGAAACCCAAATTCAGACCATGATTCTGAGAAATTTGTATTCTATTCAGCCTTATCAAGTCAAGTATCTAACAATATCAACAACTGGGTGATTGATAGTGGTTCTTCAAGTCACATCACAGGGTTTAGAGAACACTTAGACACTATGACTGAAGAGTCTGATGAAGAAGTAACAATTGGGGATGATTCTACACATCAGGTAAAAGGGGTTGGAACTTGTTCCATCACATTGAAATCTAGTCTATCTCTTCAACTCACTGGTGTTCTATTCGTACCTGGTATAAAGAGGAATCTAATATCCATCTCTGCTCTTGAAGACAATGGATATAAGGTTACCTTTATGGATGGGAAAGTTCTGGCATGGCCTAAGAACTCAACTATAAAGAAAGCTCTAAACATAGGCACAAGACAAGGTTATCTTTATAAACTATGCACTGAAGTCAAGCAAGCCCTAACCCTTGATACTTTTGATTCAAATGAAATTTGGCATAGAAGATTAGGACACCTTCATTTCCGTGCCCTACCGTCCTTGGAAAAACTTGTAACATGATTACCTAAGTTAAAACCTATTCATGAAGGAACTTGTAAAGGTTGTGCCCTAGGTAAGAATACAAAGGGATCCTTTCACACTAGCTTGAGCAAAACCCAAAATGTATTAGAATTGGTACACTCTGATTTATGTGGACCCATGTCTGTACCCTCCAAGGCAGGCTTCCTATACTATGTCATATTTATAGATGACTTCTCTAGGAAGACTTGGATTTACTTTCTTAAGTGTAAATAGTCAATAGAAATCCTTAAAAGGTTCAAGGAGTTCAAAGCTCTTACTGAAAACTTCTCTGGGAAGAAAATAAAAATCTTAAGGACAGACAATGGGAAAGAATACACCTCTGAAATCTTTAAGGAATTCTGTATGAATGCTGGGATTAAGAGGGAGTTTACAGTAGCCTACAACCCTCAACAAAATGGGGTTGCTAAAAGGAAAAATAGAACCATTGTAGAAGCTGCAAAAGCAATGTTGCTTGATCAGAACATTGAAACTTCATTCTGGGCAGAAGCCTCTAGAACTGCTACCTTCATCCAAAATAGATGTCCTCATTCTCACCTAGATAACAAAACTCTTGAAGAAGCATTTACTGGTCTAAAACCTGATATTAGTCACTTTAGGATTTTTGGTTGCCTCGTCTATATTCATGTGCCCAAGGAGAAGAGATTCAAACTAGAACCTTCCGGAAAGAAAGGGATATTTATGGGATATAGTGAAACCTCCAAGGCCTACAGGATATTCATATCTGGGCAGAATCAAATTAAATTGAGCAGAGATGTCATCTTTGAAGAAGACATCGCATTCAAAAGGGCAAGAAGTTCTAGTGAGATAGAAAATTATTCTCCTAGAGTATTAGAAGAGGAACCTACTCCTGAGATTCAGAGGGAGTATCCTAGGGAAATGCCAAATGAACTTCAATCTTCTTCAGATGAGAATGCAAATGACAACATCAAAAGGAGGCCACTTTGGGCTAGAAAGATGATCAAAGAAGCTGAGAATCATGCAACACCCAAAGGAACATTCAGGGAGAGTAAAAGACCCAAACGGTTCTCAAGCTATGTTGCTCTAATGAATGACATTATAAATTCAGAACCCACCAGTGTTTCAGAAGCCTTCAGACATCAAGTATGGAAGGACGCTATGACAGAAGAGTATCAGTCCATTCTAAAGAATGATGTATGGGATATTGTGCCTAGACCAAAAGAGAAATCTGTTGTCTCGTCTAAATGGCTCTTCAAAATCAAACATGCTGCTGATGGCGGTATAGAAAAACATAAAGCACGTTTTGTGGCAAGAGGTTTTTCACAGAAGGAAGGCATTGATTATGAAGAAACATTTGCACCAGTTGCTCGTTACACATCTGTGAGAGCAGTGATAGCCATTGCAGCAGCTAAAGGGTGGAAGATCCATCAAATGGATGTGAAAACGACCTTTCTAAATGGAACCATTGAAGAGGAAGTCTATATAGAACAGCCTGAAGGTTTTGTGATACATAAACCTGACTCACATGTATGCAGACTGAAGAAAGGACTCTATGGACTCAAACAGGCTCCCAGGGCTTGGTATGAAAGAATTGACAGCTACCTCTTGGGACTAGGATTCTCCAAAAATGATGCAGATCCAAATCTTTACTTTAAGGTAATCAAAGGTGATATGTTAATAATTATTTTATATGTTGATGACCTGCTGATAACAGGAGAAGATCACCTCATTGCTCAAGGAAAGAAGGATCTAACTTCAGAATTTGACATGAAAGACTTGGGAATTTTACACTACTTCCTAGGTTTAGAAGTATGGCAGAAATCAGATGGCATCATACTAAACCAAGGGAAGTATACTATTGATATTTTGAAGAGGTTTGAAATGTTGGATTGTAGACCCATGTCTACACCTATGGAAACCAACCTTCACAAACTAAAAGAAGCAACATCAAAATCTAAATGTGCAGATACCACTCTTTACAGACAAATGATTGGATCATTGATGTACCTGGTTAACACTAGACCTGATATTTGCTATGCAGTGAATGCTCTAAGCCAGTTCATGTGTGAGCCTAAGGAAATCCACCTTATGGCTGTGAAACATATATTGAGATGTCTTCAAGGCACGATTGGATATGGCCTTCTTTACAAAAATAATCAACTAGATCTACATGGATACTCTGATTCAGATTGGGCTGGAAGTGTAATAGATCGAAAAAGTACATCAGGATGTTGCTTCAGTTTGGGATCGGCTATGATCTCTTGGATATGCAGAAAACAGTCTTCCGTAGCTCAAAGCTCGACAAAAGCTGAATACATTGCAACCTCTATGGGGGCGAGAGAAGCAATATGGCTTCAGAAATTGCTTGTGGGACTCTTTGGTGAGCCCTTGAATCCTACTATCATTCATTTTGATAATCAGAGTTGCATCAAACTCTCTGTAAATCCAGTATTCCATGATAGATCTAAGCACATTGAGATCCCCTACCATTATGTAAGAGACATGGTAGAAAAGAAAGTGATCCAGTTGGAGTATATTAGTACAAATGATCAAACATCAAACATTCTCACCAAACCTCTCTCCCGAATCAAGGTTGAACACTTCAGGAAGAAACTTGGTATGATTGAAATGTAATTTGATATTATGTTTGAAATTTAAATTGTTTAGAAGTTGTACTAATATATTTAAATGATGTTTAATGTGTAAAATCTTTTGTCATGTGTGTGACTCCATGACCTTATGGGCCCACTCCCCCTGTGTACATTATTGAAAGGTGACGATCTTTCTAATAATGAACACTTGTATGTAACATTGTAAAGTGACGACTCTACAATGTTGAGTTGAACAATCATGATAGATATCATGTGACTTGATATCTGTGGACATGTCATGATAGTATCTCTTGAACACTTTGATGGATATCATGGACTTGATGTCATTCGAAGATCATTGTGATCCTTAAGAGATAATCATGGTGGATAACTACATACATCTGTGGATATGCCATGAATTATTATGGTAGAAATCATGTGACTTGATGTCAGTGCACATACCATAATGAAGATGTGATTATGAAGAATGTCATGTGACTTGACAATCTGATGAAAACATATCATATCTTGATATCATGTGTGTAGGTGATATCTCCTCTTATTTAATTTGGAATATCTTCCCTAGCTAAGAGGGAGTGTTGATTTAAGATAGCTTCGGTCAGATATAAATGATGATTGCATTCATGCATCATCATCATTTATATTTAACCTAAACTGTTCTTAAAATATAAATCCATCAAATTAAATATTCAAATTTCTGAAGATGATCAAAATTCAAAATTGGATAAATCAAATTCATATAAAATGATTGTTGAATAAACACTCATATTAGTTTTGATTAACTCTGAATGGCTTCAGTTGGTTAAGAAGCCCGCGTGCTCAAGGGACACGCCCATGAGTGGACATGTCTTCACTTTGTGAGACACGTCCTCTCATGAGACGCGTCTCTCCTTGAGGCACGTCTTCATCATATATAATGGACTTCTTTCCCTTACTTGCAGATATAGAAATCGATAAATGTTCTGCAATCAGTACATTTTGACATTTAGAATTTAAATCTGACTTAGAAGTAAGAACTGGATTTCATGCTTAGAATTTCATAGGTACATTTTAGGATTAAATCTGATAAATTTTGATTACAATTACACTGAGCATTGCTTTGGAGAAAGAAAAAATAAATGAATGAAAGACAAACAAAGAAGTCCATAAAACCTACTTTCATACCATATTGAAATTAAGAAAACAAATGAGAGTCAAAGGCTCCAACACCACAAATTCGTCATTTATCTTCAACATATACAACATTGCATTCTATGGCTTTATAAAAGCATTCAACTACTAACTACCCAAACCACTAATTACCAATTAACACATACTAATAAGTAACTAGAAGCTATCATCTAATAAATTAACATCACATTATTCTATGTCATGCAATAATAATTTCAAACAAAGACTCTTTGGAAGAATTTATATGTTCTTTTGATGTAAACCACAAATATAACAATAATAACTTATGCACATGTATGCATCAATTCAAATTGTAGAAATAATTGCCTTAAGAATTCAAGCTTAGAATGGTGGATAATTAATGTGATCCGGTTTTATTATGAAAGGTTGCCCTTGAAATGCCACAATCGTTATGAATGTTAGCATAAAAAAAAAACTCATTCGAAATGTAGAACATCATTCGAAGTTGACATATATTAAACAAGAAAACTGCCAGAGGCATACAATAACTTTTAGACCTTTCAAGATCAATATAGCCTTCAAAGCAAACATGACTGTTAGAAGCATTGGATGTTGCCACATCAACACTAGCTTCAAACAAGTCTTATTCTTTTGATTAAAGTAAGCAAGGATTTTGAAAGTGCCCAAACCCTTGTACAAAAGACCAAAGAATAAAGAGCATGGGAATCTAGGGTCTCGACCCTTAAAAAAGCTACCATAAGCCAATGAAAAACAAGCCCAAGATGGCCATACACAATAGAGAAACAAAACAACCAAAAGTGAGGAATACCAACAACTAAGCTACAAAGAACAACAAACAAATGAAAGAGCTAGGACCCACGGGGTCTTGCTTATTAGACAATGCTAGGCCTAGAACAGGTGGGTGTCTCACCCAATGCTCAAACAAGATTTTGGAGAAGTGATTTAGGAAGACCTTTCTTCCTACTTACAATTGTCTAGGAAACATTAGCATCCAAACTCTTAGCACAAGGGAAAGAAGGGGG
This sequence comes from Sequoia sempervirens, assembly GCA_007258455.2. Taxonomy (NCBI): domain Eukaryota; kingdom Viridiplantae; phylum Streptophyta; class Pinopsida; order Cupressales; family Cupressaceae; genus Sequoia; species Sequoia sempervirens. The sequence continues at coordinate 245,755,593 of VDFB02193867.1, read as the reverse complement.
AGATTCCCCCATGGAGAGCCCATCAACACAAGAGAAAACCAAAGAATGATGAGGTGAAGTGAGGTCATCCACCAAATGAGTAGTTTGGAGTTGGTTCAAGCCAAGGGAAAATCAAGTTGTGAGGTTAGGGTAGGAGGTTCCTCAATAGGGTTCATGGGACATGTGAGAGTAGAACCAAAAGAAAGACTCGTCCACTCCTTGAGAGGAGTCATTCAACAAAGAATCAGGAGCATGAATAGTTAGGTGATCTTCGTTAGCATCCTTCCACAATGTAGTAGAGCCCTTGCGATGCAAGAGAGGACAAGTCATAGCCAAGTGACCAACAAAGAAGCATTTATGACATCTGAAGGGGAGGCCCTCATAATTAAGAGATTGAGTCCAAGGCCTATCCCCAACCATCAAAAATACATCCCCATGAAAAGGATTGGAGATGTCAATATCCACCAAAATGTGCACAAAAGTAGTGCCCCATGTAAGGATTGTAATTGTTAACTTTCAAGAAGTGACCAATAAAATTACCAATGGCCTCATAGCATGAAACCTCCCAAAACTGAAGAGGGAGGTGCAAGAGTCTAACCCACACTAGACACACATTTAGTGGTTCAATAAGAGGGTTAAATGAGGTTGATCGAGGCTTAACTAAGAGAGTTCTTCCCCTAAGCCCACAACTTACCCAAAACCTATTTATTGTCCTCAAAAGAGGCAAAGGAAGCAATGAAAAAACCCTTAGCACATGGGAAGAGCTCAATATTACCACCCACAAGAGGCCTCTAGGAAGCCAACACCCAATTGTGAAGGTCAAGAAGAGAAGGCCAAAGATTGAAGAATCTGCACCCCATACCCCTACGTTGGTAGAAGTCCTCAATTTCCACCACATCCAGACCATAAACCACCACCAAGGAGGATTTGGTAGAGGATGAGATTTCACCCTTGAAGGATGAACATAACCAACATTGGTCGCATGAGGAAAGCTACAACAACCAACAATAGTAGCAGGCCTTGGAAGGGGGGCACAACCCTCGCCCACAGTCCCAACAAAAAAAGGCCTTCTAATGGAGACACCATTGACCCCAACATAAGCCATGGGAGCAGAAGGTAAGCCAATGTTGACATTGACGACCCAATCAGAAGCCCTACACGTAGACATGGTAGCCTCAACAATACCCAAATTGGCAACAAGTGCTTAATGGGGAACACCTCCCAACAACGTGTCATGGGAGATTGAGAGTATAGACAAAAGCTAGCGATTTGAAACTCTTGCATTAGAGGACAAAAGCTGCACAATAGACGAGAGAACAAATGTGAGCGAAACCAAGAGTTATTGTTAAGCCTTTTGTTCACGAAATAATAACTATGTTTATTCTCACAATTACTTTCAAGTTCTAGTATCTAGAGAACAAACAATAGAAAAAATTATTGAGGGACCTTTAGAATATCAACATCAAACTTGCATCATAATGCAAAGTAAGCTAACAATTGATTTTACATTGGAACAATATATCCAATGTCAATTAATCAATGAGTCCCATAGAACATTATGAAACATAAATTTGAAGATGGTCATAATATGCAAGAAACACAATTGGTTGATGAAAGTTTGACACCACTCTTGTCCTAGACAACATTGTGAAAAATATTGAAGAAGAAGAGTCCAAACATCTAAGTGTAAAAAGGATTCAAGGAAAGCTAAACATTTTAAGGAAAAGGAGTTTGAGCTTTTAGTTACTTTCAATCATACATTATATTTCTAATAAAATTAAAAGTAAATGGGGGAAAACAACTAATGAGGCCAATTTTTAAAGGTGAAAAGAGCAAACTTTCTATTTACCTATGTTCTAGGTGTTGAAAAATGTATAGTAAAAGGATAATACCATTATATGGAATTACTTTCTTGGAAAAGTAAAGGGTTTAACTCAAATAGTGTGTCATTGTATCTTATGTTTGTGATGAAAAGGTTAGTATGTCCTTAATCCATGAAGTCAACTAATTGCATCCATGGATGCATAATACTATCAAGAGGTTTTTGGCCAAATTTTTATTGTATTGTGTTAGGTTCTCATGGGAGATGTTGAGGACTACACATATTGGTATTGGGTGTATCTAGTTTGTTCAATTTATTTTAATTCAATATTAATGTTAGTATTAATTCAATGTATGTAATGCTTTATCTCCTTGATAAAAAATTGTATAGGCACTTATTTTTGAATGAGAGTAATTGGAAACATTTATTTCTCATACCAAGGGGCTTTAATTCTCTTCTTTGTGTTCACTAGGAAAAAGGACAACTTACTCCATTTGCTAAATTATCACTGGCAATGAACTCATTGATTTTTCCTTTGTTTTGAAGTAAAAACATTAGGTGCAATAAATGTAGCATTTATATTTTATTGCAAATTGACTCAATAGACATTTTCTTTCATAATTCAAACTCTAGGAGTATGGAAATATTAGCTAAATAAATTATCTAAGACTTCTTTGATATCATTGGCCTTTGCTCGTAATGTTGGATATAGGTATGACACCCTCTAAGTCACAACAAAAAGTTGAAACATGGTTACAAAAACAAATAATTTATCAACTTTTAGGGAAATGGTGGAAGGAGGATAACTATATTCAAGGACATCAAATTAGCATGTGTAACATCATGGGAATACGTTTTAATAGAAGTAGGAGATTGGAACAATTTTAACAAAAATTGGGCAGATAGTCTTGTTAAGGAACAACATTCACAACTACAAATGCAAGATCTTAATCTAATTTATTAATGAGACGAGGTTTTGCATAAAGAACAAATTTGGAGACAGAAGCAGAATTGTCTGGATAAAAAGTGGAGATAGAAATGTAAAATTCTTTTATGAGTCAACATTGATCCATCATAACATAAATTGAACAATAAGTATTCAAAAAATAGATGGAATGATTACTAATGACCCTCATGAAATAATGAATACAATGGAGAGCTTTTTTGCTAACATTTTAACTAAGCTTGTGCTTGATAGTTAGCATAAACTAGTGCTTTGTAGGGATGCATCCCTTTTCCTGGTACCCTTGTACCCTATAGTGGACGTGTTGGGGACATGGGGACGCCCAAGAAACATCCCCTTGTCTCCTTTCCAAAAAAAGGAGTAAGTTTTCGAAACATCTTGTTTTTTTGTAGGGGAGGATTAGGGCATGTCTAGGCATCCCTCGATCGTCTTGAGGATGGTTAGTTATCCCCCATGGTCCAACACTATCCCATGTGGTTTAAAAAAATCACATTTTTAAATTAAAAAAAAGGGATGGGTGCACCCACAAGGAGCCCCCCGCCTCTTTTAACAACTAAACTTAATTCACCCCTCAAAACAACCAAAAAGAAAAAAAATCTCATTTAAACATTTGCAAACTTGTGTTGAAGAGAAATAGTGAAAAGATGGGAGAACAACAGTGGAAAGAAGGCACTAGGGTATTAAATCCACTACATTAGAGGTAAGTTCTTCATCATACATTTGTTTTGTATTTTTAAAAGTTTTTTCAAATTATTTAACACATAGGGAGAACATTTTTATTTTATTTTCTCTTTTATTTGAACTTGTAGCTCTCTTTTAAATTCTTAACAAAAATTCCATGAGCACCCATGAGAGTAGTGATAGTGAAGAGGTTGAATTTCAAATGCAAGAAAGTAGAGCTAAAACTCATAGAAGTATGGCAACCACGAGGGGTTCTTTAGGGAGTGGGAGTGTAGTAGGATGAACAAGTACAAACCCATTTGAATGTCCTTTTGTGCTCCTTGAAACCTATGCAAAAGGCCCATTTAACCCCAAGAAACTTCTCTTGCAATTTTCATCACTAATTGACAAAGATAAAAAATATTCAAGAGGAGTAGAGTATGGCTATGCTATTTATGCAAAAAATATTATAGGGGCAGCTACACTAGAGTTTATTGTCATATTTTGTGGATAGGTGGTTAGGGGTGAAATGTTGTGTAGCTATAATTGCATCCAAGAAGGTTGAGGCAAGTAGATTGCATATGGAGGGGGAGGAAAGAAAGAAAGAAATTCCCTTGGAGAGCTTGTTGCCTTGTGTGTCATTGCCTATAAGATCCATATATGTTGGAATTCAAGGGGAAGAGGGTTCTACTTATACTAGGGGAAAGAAGAGAGCTACTAGTGTTGAAGATATGTTTAACATACAATCATGAGATGTGGAAAATTCTTCTATTGCTAAGTTTTTATGCTCATGCCATACCATTTCATGTGACACGTTCACAATATTTTAAATAAATGTTCAAAGATGTGATAGCTACTGGCCCCTCATTTGTCCCACTTGGATAACATAAGCTAAACACCACCTTCCTTGATAGATAATATTCCAAGGTGAGTATTAATGGAAGATGAAATAAACTTGGATAAAGGATGGATGCTCCATTATCATGGATGGGTGGACCAATATCAAATCAACCATTCATCAATATTATTGTCACAAGTTCAATTGACTCTTATTTTCTTAAAGCTTTTGATTGTTCATGGAAAATAAAGGATGCAAACTTCCAATTTAAAAATTTGGAAGATGCCATAGAATAGGTTGGAGTCTGTAATGTTGTACATGTAGTGACTCATTCAACCCATGTGTGTACGTTAACTAGCTTGATGATGGTGGGTGCTTATAAACATATTTTTTGAACTCCATGTTGTGTTCATGTTGAACAATACCTTGAAGAATATTGGGTGAAGAAAGTGGTGTTAGAGGCTAGAGATGTGTAGATGTTCACTAACAACCATGACACTTCACTTGTTTTATTAAGGACTTTTTCAAGGAATGAATTCCTCAAGCCCATGGATACTAGATATTCCAACTAATTCATTTTGTTAGAGATGATGTTTGAGGTTGAGGAGGCTTTAAAATTAATGGTGGTTAATTCAAAATGAGGTAGATGGTCAAAGGTAAGCACCCCTAAAGGAAGAAGTGTCAAACAAAAATTCCTTGATGATGATTGGTGGTCCATAATGAGGTAAACAAATTGCTGGTTTTATTATTTTATTTTTAAAATGTTAATTTATTAATGTTTCTAAATTGTAAAATATTTTCATTCTTTATTAAGGTTTTAAATTTTATATTTTTTTGCACTTGTAGATATGTTTGCTCCTTCATTGAGACTATTGTGTGAGTAACAAGATATGTTGATACTGACTCTCCTAGCCTTGGAGAAATTTATGAAACCTTTGATAGCATGCTTGGGGAAATTAAACAAGTAATTCATATTATGGACCCTACTTTGGGATTTTATGAGGAACATCTTAAGGCCATTGTGATGTGATAGTGGAACACTATGAGCACCCCACTTCATATGGCATCTTATGCTCTAAGTCCCAAATGGTATTTAGCTAAGCCTGAAAGAGTGCCTTCATCTCATATGAAGAGGTGAAAAAAGAGATCACAAAGGCCCTTCAAAAAATGTATACTAAAGATAAATTTTCTTTAATTCACACACAATGGATTCATTTATCAATCTCCATGGCCTAACCTTTAGCAAACTAAATACAATAATGAAAAGAGCTATATTAGCTCAAATTGACCCTATTGGATGGTGGACGTGGCATGGAAAGGATGCACTAGAGTTGAGGATACTTGCCATTCGTTTTCTTTCACAGGTTCCCAGTTCCTTAGCTGTAGAGAGAAATTGGTCCACATATAGCTTCATCCAGTTAGTCAGGAGGAACAATCTTACCTCTAGACAATTGGAGAAGTTGGTGGCCATATAGTGCTTTGTGGCTACAAGATCAACATACTCTTAGTATCGTCACACTCTAGCCTTATGTTGGGATGTTGATCCCAAAGATGATATACATATTGATGAGACATAAGAGACTGGTTGGGGTTCATTACTTGAGGTAGCCCTTTATATTGATAGTGACTTGTACTCAAACTTTAATTTTGATACAAACCTACCAAATGTATTTGTTGCTTAGGAACAATTATAATTTTTTTATGTTTTTGTCATTTTATAGTTGAAACTTACAATCTTTGGGCATTTTTTTGCAATTCTTATATAATATGTATGCACATTGATAATGAAAGCATTTACATTCTATTAATTTGTTTGTCAATTCTCATGTGAAATCTTAATTCAATTCTAATGTTATGTATTAAGTGTCTATGATGTCTATGATTAATATTCTATCAATGTTATGAATATTTTAAATTTCTTTGTATTTTAATTTTTTTCTTTTTTTAATAGCCATCCCTTGCCATTCACTAAAAAATGGAAAACAAAAATCTTCGTACTGGAAACATGTTCTGTTGTACCCTATCATCCCCATCCCAGAAACTTAGGGGAGCATAAGCATAAAAAAATCAAATAAGTCAATTGATATATAACATTGTTATTGAGTGGTTCAACAAAGTGACTGTACAAAAGAAACTCTCGCTCTACTGGTTTGAACTTCCTGTGCGTATGGTGGATGCTTCCTTAGGGGTACCCCAGGTCCCCCCTCACCATCCCCTCTTGACTCCGCTCTGCTTAACACACTTGCAATCTCGCCTTTCATGGGGGTCCCTCCTCCTTTTGTGGATTTTGTGGTGGTGCCCTTGATTCCTGTCTTCTTGGAGTCCAAGGGTTGGAAGGATGTCTTACTCAACTCTTCCCAAAGTCCTTCTGGTATTAAATCTCATTCTAGACTTAAAATTGTGGATTCTATCTTTGGTACTGAAATCTCTCTTCCAGATTCCACCATTGATAGAATAGTTTCATCTATGGAGAACTTTGTTTTGGGAAAGTTTTTCTCCTTCTGCCAAACCATTGATATGGTTCAGAGATGGACTACGGCCAAATGTCGCCTAAAAGGCAGTATTGAAGTTTGTGCTATGGCTGGAGGATTGTTCCTCTTTAAATTTACTGCTCTTGAAGATTTTCTCTCTATTTTTTCTTCGGGTTCATGGGTTTATGAGAAGCATAGCCTGTCTCTCTGCCATTGGAAGCTGGGCTTCGATCTTGTTGTCGACCTTTACAAATATGTTCTTGTGTGGGTTTAACTCTCAGATCTGCTGCTGGAATAATAGGATGAGTCAATATTTCAATGTATTGGTGATTCAATGGGCCACTTCATTACATACGACATCATCACTCAGATGAGGTCTAGGTTAATCTTTGCATGCTTTTGTGTTAATATTGATATTAATAAAACCTTACCCAACTCAATGAATGAGTTCTAAGTTTGGGACATGGAACCAACCAGTATGCTATGAAAATGTTGTAGTTTTTTTCCATAAATGTTCCAAACTTGGACACCTCATCTCTGATTGCAAGTCCTCTATGATAAGCCAACAAAAAACCATTAAGGTTTATTCTCTTGTGGATGAGATGACAACCAACTATCCTTTCAAATGTAGGATTTTAAATATTCTTGAATCCCCTGGAAAATCGGTGCCTTGTGATGACCTTGTCACAAACCTCATTGTGACTTCACCCAACAAACCTTTAGATAACCCCTATTGACCAAGACTCCCTTGAAAAACCTACCATGTGGTCTTGTAGCCACAACTTGTAAGGAGGTTGAAAATCCCACCTCAGATTTACCAAACCTCCTAGTTACCCAAGAGCTGACTAAAGATCTGGAAGAGAGAGAAATACCTAAAGTTGTTATGGACGAAGAATCCTCTGAAACCCTATTGAAAAATACAACTGTCGAAACTCAGACTAACAACCAAACCAATGAAGAGGATGGATGGTTAGCTCCAAAGAAAAAGAGCAAGCAAAGGAAAGTTGATGTTGGTGTTGAAACCAAACTTGACAGATCCAATTAGAGAAAAACTAGAAACAAAGAAACGACCAAGAAGATAGCTATTGGAAAGAAGAGGACGTTGGAAGCGTCCTCAAAGAAGATGTCAAAATGAAAGTTATTTCATGGAATATAAAGAGGGCTCAACAACCCTCATAAACAGCCGGCCCTATTGTTTGGGAGCACAAGTTTGATATACTATTACTACAAGAAGTTGAAATGAAAAAAACTAATTTTGAACTCATTGCTAAAAATATTTGGCCTAATGCTCACTTTTCTTTTAGTGATGTTGATGGGGCCTCGGGAGGCCTTACTGTTATGTGGAATCCAAAATGACTTAGTGGATACAAACTATTTCAAACAAAGAACAACTTGGGGGTCCATTTCACCCATTGTGGGTCTACCTGGATTCTAATCAATATTTATGCCCTTAATGCGAGGAATTCTAAGAAAAGTATATGGCTTGAAATTACTGAATGGATTCAGATTAATAAAGAGGCCCACTAGTTGCTTGTAGGGGACTTCAACTCTCCTTTATACCCCTCCGAAAAATGTGGGGGTCTTATGGATTATTCTGATAGCATGGTAGATCTTTTACGTACTACTGGGCTTGTGGATATGGATTTATAGGGTCAAAACTATACATGGACCAATAGAAGACTAGGAGATAACCTTATATAGGTTAGACTTGTCCGGTTCTTGTTCTCCCCTAACTAGGCTTCTCTCCTTAGCTCTAGTTTGCAAGCTCTCCTTCAGATTGTTTTTTATCACAACCCTCTCCTACTCATTTTGAATGAACATATTGCTATTTAACCTCCTTCCATTATGAGATAATGTGGAGCTCTCATCTATAATTTAAAAATAAAATTGCTAATTGGTGGAATGTCCCTATTCATGGCTTTCCCATGTTTAGAGTTTTTCAAAAACTTAAGTATATCAAAAATATGGTGAAAGGTTGGAACAAGTGGGTTTTTGTGGATTTCTTCCACCATAAAAGAGATCTCATGTAGTTAAACTTATAGAGGCCAAAACTAGAATGGAAAATGAGGATATTAGTGAATAGACCTACCATGAGGAGAAGAGTTACCGTACTAAATGGGACAAAATCTTGAAAAAAGAAGAAATATTTTGGAAATAAAAGTTTGGAATTCAATGGTTGAAAGAAGGGGATCACAACTCTTCCTTCTTCCATAACTATCTTCTCTCAAACAAAGGAAAATGAATCAAATAAAGAAGATGAAGGATGATTTGGGGGCGGAAACCACTACTCCTGCTCAAATTGGTCAATTGGCCTCTGGATTTTTTCAACAATCCTTTTTTAAATCTGCTGTCGTTCCTAACTCAAATTTTGATGACCAATTACTGAATGACATTCCCCCTACCTTAACCAACTCGGCTAATGACACTTTTCTTAGGGTTGTCACTCTTGAGGAAGTTAGGTTGGCAATTTTCAACATGGGAGCCTTCAAGGCCCCTGGACCAGATGTTTTTTCTCTAGCCTTCTTTCAAGAGTATTGGGAGATTGTGGGAGAATATATATTCCTTGCTGCCAAAGACTTTTTTAGGTCAGGAAAACTTCTAAAATAATTGAACCATTCCTTTTTGGCCCATATTCCAAAAAATGAAGACCCTTAGACCCCAGCTGACTTTAGGGCCATTAGCTTGTGCAACACCATATATAAAATCTTTTCTAAAATCCTTGTCATCCATATGAAACCTTTTCTTGATAAAATGATTAGTCCTTGCCAAAAAGGTTTTGTCCCAGGTCACCACATTAGGGATGTTGCCATTTCCACACATTAAATCCTTCAATGCATGGATAGATGTAATAGTTATAGTATGACTTTCAAACTTGACATTTACAAATAATATGACAAAGTGCTGTGGAGTTTTCTATTCAAAGTGTTAGCTAGGTTTGGCTTCAATTAGATTGTTTTTAATCTCATTTTTGAATGTATATCTATGGTCAAGTATTCTATTTTGGTTAGTGGGTTTCCACATGGCTTCTTCAATGCTGGAAAAGGGATAAGATGGGGAGATCCCCTCTCTCCCTATCTCTTTATTATGGTTGCTGATGTCGTCGCAATATCCAAGAATGTTAATGAATGGTAATATTAAAGGAGCCAAACCTATAACTTCCCTTGAAACTTCATCTATTCAACAATTTGTGGATGACACCATCCTCTTTGGGAAAGCTTCGATTATGGAAGCTAGGAAATGGAAGGATTTCCTAAATAATTATGCCTCTAGCTCTGGTCAATGCATAAAATACAATAAGAGCATGATCTAATTCTTCAACAACCCTCAAGCCCTTCAAGACAAAGTGACTGTTGTTATGGCCTATAAGAGTGCTTCCCTTCCTTCAATGTCCCTTGGCCTCCCTCTCACGATTAAGGAAGTCACCCTAGAGCTTTTGGAACTAGATATTGGAAATAATACAGAGGAAATTGGATGGCTGGAAAGGCTCCATCTTGAGCTATGGTGGTAAGTTTCAACTTCTAGCCATTGCTCTTCAAGGTATCCCTATGTACTTTATATCCATTTTAAAATTTCCTAGATATATTGTCGAGAAATTTGAAAGAATACAAAGGAATTTTCTCTGGTCATGTACAAAGGAAAAGAAGAAATTGGCTTTGCTAAGTTGGGATACTATTTGTCTCCCTAAATCCAGTGGTGGCCTTAGTATAAGAAAAATCCAACCTACTAATAAATCCCTTCTTGCGAAGGTTTGTTGGGATTCGCTGAGGAATAGGAAGGACTAGTACATATTGATGAATGTGAAGTATCTCAATAACAACCCCCTGATCAAATGTATCTTAGATGACCATCCCCATGGTTCTTTAATATGGAACAATCTTTATAGGATCAAAAGGCTGTTGAACTCTAGGCTGAGATGGAAACTCAAAAATGGTAGCAAAATTAAGTTTTGGGAGGACCCCTGGCTACTTGAAATACCCCTCAATCAATTTGACTTTAGGAATTTGATGGCCTCTGCCTTTTCCTTTTTTGGAGAAAATGTGATAGACTACTTGAGTGGACAACATGGTTCCATGAGGTGAAAGATGTTAGAGAGTTGTTTCCCTCACTCCCTGGAGTTAAGGAATCTTGCTAAGACTCTTCAAGACACACTTTCTCTAACCAAAATACCCATTTCCACTTATGAGGATGAATTATATTGGACAAGGGAAAGCAAGGGTAATCTCTCGATAAAGTTTACTTATAGTCTACTGCCTTTGTAAGGAACTCAGAATAGTGTTTGGAACATGCATCTTATTCCAAAAATCAATTTGTTTTGGTAGATGATGAGTCATAATAGGATCCTCACATAGGAAAACTTAAGAAAAAGGAGGTTTCAAATCCGTAACAGATGTATGCTATGCAAAAATGATGAAGAGTCTGTCCCTTTCTTGTTACTTCATTGTTCATTTGCTTCTGAAGTTTGGGAGTCTACCTTGCAAAAGTTGGGTATCAATTGGACCATGAATGAAGATCTTAAGAGCTTTGTGGATAACTACATTTATCCCTATTACCACCCTTTACCCAAAGAAATTTGGTGATAGATCCCCCCATGATCTGTTTGTGTCTATGGAAGGAAATGAACAATAGGATATTCTGAAATGTTGAAAAAATCCCAAAGGAGGTCCTTAGTATTTTCTTTAGACTAATTACTGAGAGCATATCCTTGTATGTTTGGAAACCTCCTAAAAAAACTCCCTTTGCATTGGAAATCACTATGGTTAACTCTTAGAACAAGAATTTGGATCTCAACGCCTTTAACAACTCAAAAGCCTTAGCTAGGCTAAACATCGTTTGGAAACCCCCCCCCCCCCCAATGGTTGACACAAACTTATTTTTGATGGTGTTGCAAAAGGAAATCCTAGCTTGGCTAGCCTTGGGGGCATCATTAGAGATCAAAATGGTAGAATGATTGATGTGTTTGCTAGTTGTATTGAGATTCAAACCTCTATGTCCAACATAGGCAAGAGCGGTCCTGAGTGGATTTAAAATTGTTGTAACTCTAGGTATAAAGAATCTTCACATTGAAGGAGACTCCAAATCTATGATTAACTCCATCAACAACAATTATTGTCAGGGTTGGAATATCAGGGATATTGTGATTGATATACAATCCTTGCTCAACAAATTTGAAAGAATGAAGCTAACTCACACCTTTCGAAAAGGAAATAATGTTTATGACTCCTTGGCTAATTTAGGATCTTCCTAGGAATCCTCAAAATGTTGGAGGAATTTGGCAAGCTTCCCCTTGAATGTTCAAGGATTTATCCTTGAGGAGGAAAAAAAACTTAACCATTGATGATGAATATTAATACCTCCATGTGCTAAACAACCCATCTTTTCATCCTTATGTTTGGTATGATGTGGAGAATGTATGATGATATGGACATGTACGTTTGGGTGATTGGGATGTTGTCTAAGGTGTATCTTTTTCCTAGCAGGATTCCCCACGGGATTAATGTGCTTTCTTGTCATTTGTACAAGGCTTCTCCCAAATTTAAGAGTTCATTATTTATTTGGAATGTGCAGGCGACTAAAATATTTGGTAACCATTGCAAACCTTTATTTAATTATGGCTCGATAATTATTGCTTCCAATGTCATGATGGCTCTTCGCTCTTCCTCAAAGTACTTCATCACTACTTGTTATTACCTGCTACCCTAAGTTCCTCGAAAATGCCTAATCATACGTGGGAAGATCTCATAGCCTTAATTAGGTGAGATGTAGATTTTTTATGATGGCTATCCCTTTGATAAAATTATCATGTACACTGGCCTTCAGTAATTTGAAAAAAATCCTCTTTTTTTACCTCTGCTACCATTCAATCCTCTTTGTGCTTGAACATAGGTGGTGATTGTGTGAAACCGAACCAGGCTCCTATGAGGAATTTCATTGGGATGTGCTGGTTTGGCACATTTGTGTGGAAGGTGGTATAGCCCCCTTAATGGAGTGTTTAAAAGGCCATGATGAGAAATTTTTTGCTCAGTTTGCTAATAGTTGGTGCGACAAAAGGGTTATTGTAGGAGGTATTTCTGTTGAGATTAATGAAGATGTTATCGCCAAAGCCACAAGGTTTTCCTGTTCTAGGTAGAAGCTTAAGAAGCACATGAAGGTGTAAGACATGGATAGTTTGCAAACCTTCTTCAGGGAGAATGAGTGACCCACTAAACTCCATGTGGGTTTCAATTGGAGCAAACTTCCTGCACCATGGGATCAGGTGTGCCTTGCTATAATGAAATATATCACCTTAGCAGGTCATTTTAAAGTTTTTTTTATTTCTATCATTGCTGTTGTTGAATCATCTCTACCATGGGATGCTTATTAGTTTCCTATTTTTTCTTCTTTCATCCCTTGAAATCTCGACCAAGGAAAGCATGGAACTCACTGCTAATAATCCTTATAAACCCCCTCCTTTAGCCCTCCACCAAGGGCTTATCCTTTTCCTCTACCATTTTCACCTTTCCCTTTGCCCTCTGAAACCCATATTTGCTATCATAGTTGAGGAACCTAAAGCTTCTGATCCTTCCCCTTAAAAACTCTCCTCGACTATTTCTATGGGCTCCAAGAGGAAGATCCCTCCAATTATTACCCAACCACCTATTGATACTAAACCTAAGCCTCCTACTAAAAAGAAGAAGGGTAGTGCGAGGCTGGCTCAAACCAAGGCCATTGATAGGCTTTGTGAATTAAAGAATACCCCTACTAAGAAGGGGGGAAAATTCTTGCTAAAACTAAGGTTGATCAAAAGAAGGGGAAAAGAGGCATAACATTCTATGTCAAGGAACCTCCCATGAAAAATGATGAGGATGACACTGAGTCCTAATAATTTGAGGAAACTGTGGTGGCCGCGAGCTTTGACCCGGGGGTGGAACAAGCCAATGTTCGGAGGTCCAATATGTTGATAAAACATAAATTGGAGGTCCTAGTTGATGACATCTCTAGCAGCTCAGAGTAAGGGAAAAGGTTGGGAGGACAACAAGCATAACACAGTTGAGGAGACAAGGGAGTAAATGGAAGGACCCAGTCACTTCCTAAATTTGAACCAAATGATTTTGGAGGAGTCCACTTTGAACTCCTCCAATCATCATTCTCAAGTTGAAGAGACTAACGGGACAGATGCTGCGAAGGACGAGGACTTTGGTGGCTTGCTTGCTCGTGTTTTCACACTGGAAAGAAAGCTTAATAGACTGACCCGATTCACCATCAAGGCCATTCATCACTCGACTTTCACTTTTTTGACAATATTGAAGGATGAGGTTAACAAGAGGGTTGCTGATTCTGACCCCAACAATAGTTTGGCTGGTGAAGATGTGCTAAAATTCCTCATGGAGGAATGAGAGGGTATTACTAGGTGATGGGGGGGTTTCTGTTTGCTTTTTGGTGGGTTATTTTGTTGTTGTTGTGGTGTCTTTGTGTCTAGTCTATATGCTGTAACTGGATAAATTTTGTTATTTTGATTTGATGAACTCTAGCCCTTTGGGCTCTTCATGTTAAGGGTACTGCACCCTATCAATGCATCTTATATTATCAAAAACATTGTTATTGAGCAACAAAATTGTCTTATGATGAAATACCTTTAGAAGAATTAAAGCAAAAGTACTTTCCCCATGTAATTAGACAATTTATTTTTGGGGCTAATGGATTTCTTAATTATTTCTATTTGAAGTTTACTAAGAAAGGTCCAATGTCTTGATTATACTATGGGACGTGGAAAAATTTGATAGTAGAATGAACAATGAAATAAAAGAACATAATCTTTGGCTCAATTAATTAAAAGTATATATGCCACATTATAGCAACATAAGCCTTTAGGGGAAGAATGGGTAAACCAAAAGACTAAGACTTTTTCTAAAAAACTAGGATCTAATCCGGGAAAAATGTAATTTTTGAAAAAGAATAAAAAAAGTATAAAAAGAGAAAAACTTGTTTTCTAAATTTAAAGCCATTTTAATTGCGGAATGTAGATCTTATCATATATTTTCATATAACTGATTACACTGCATTGCACACTGCATACTACATAGTGCATAAATAATAATTTGATGCTCTAATTTTTCAAAATTTTAATTATAATCTTCTTGATACAAAGTCTACCTACAAACCAAAGATAAAGTTATAAAATATTAGAAATAGCCAATGATTTTTGTTGTTGCAAAGAGAGTTACACAAGAGAGTTGTAAGTCTTGATGATGAAGCTCTAGGTTGAAATATTCTCCTAAATTGTTCAATTGAATCACTATCTAGGTTGGCCTATGTTAGGTTATCAAAATCATTAAAATTAAGGACATCATTATTTGCAATCCATTCAAAATTTTGAGCAATCTCATTCAGGTCAAGTATTGGTTTTCCTTGATGGTACTTGATTTTTTCCATATACATATTAGATTTGGCAATTGAAAGTGAAACAAAAAATTATTACAATTGCTAGTATTTCAAAACTCTAAGCTTGAGCTTTCTTCAACTTTAGGAAAAGTTTGTCACTACTGTATTTGACTACAAATTCTGACAAATGTTTGGTGACATATCGACAAAATATTATAGACTTACCGACGCAACACTGATTTAAATTTTGTTACTAGATTTTCGTTGCTTTAACGACCAATTTTTATACGTTGAAACCATGACCTAGTATCATTGGTTAGTGCCATGAAAAATGTTAGTGGTGTCCATCGCAAAAGCGACGTAACTTCGTCCATCTATCGACACAAAAAATACAAAACATTGTAGAATGCCCATTTGAAATCATCGAAAAAACACCAAACGTTCATGCATTTTTTGATGAGGTGGAGCAAACCATCGTTGTCATTATGACGAAAACTATGTCGCGTGTACAACAACCTCGTTGCAAATTTTTGTGGTTTGTCAGGCTATGTTTGTTGACATTGCGATGAAACTCTATAGTTTTTTTTTTTAAATTATTCATTCAAACATCTTCCCTTAGAGAACTGGAACATTAACAATTATCATCTGAAAATGTATCAGAAGTTTGAAAGGTAACAACCATGTAGCCTTTGATGTCATACACTCCATGTATGTGTCTCATTAAAGCTTGTCAGTTTCTTTGCATGCATAGATAAAAATCCGAATTCACAAACCCAGAGCTGAATCTCCTTTCTTACAAAGAAAAGGCAAGATAGAAGAAAACAACACCTTGTCACAAGTAGCTAATTGGTAACATATAACATATAACATTCATTCATTCATCCATTAATAACATATAACATTCATTCTTTCAGTTTTTACATATTATCAAAAATATAGTTGTCAAAAATATTAGTTTTTAACATTCATTAACATATTATCAAAAATATGGTTGTCATAATATGATTACAATCACTTTTTTTTTTTTTGCAGCTTAAAAAGAAGTGGAGTATCATTTTCTAAAACTTGTCCCCCTTAGTTGTTCTCACCGCTTCATGGATCTTAATGTATGCCTAGTGTACTCAATGATGGAGGCTTCAAGGGGAGTTTTCGCAATAACAAAGAAATGTTAAATTGATATGTTTTATTATTATTGTTACAAGTATTTCATTAATTAAAAGAACATTAGAGTGGTGTTTTACCTGGGGCCACATCATGTTCCCCTGATCTTGTCTTATAGCCTCATGCTCAACATGCAACACCCTCTAAATCCTTAGAGTTGAAACAAAGGTTACATTAATTATCACACCAATTACAATTAAATATGTTTAAAAGAACATTAGAGTGGTCTCTTACCTAATGGGGCCACATCATGTTCCCCTGATCTTGTCTAGCCCTGATCATGCTCTACATGCTCTAAAGTTGAGACACGAAAGGTTACATTAATAATACACCAATTGCAATTAAAGATGTTTAATTGTATTAATCCATACTGCATTTTGTATAGCACATGAATACATCTAGTACCAGGATGCACACCATGACCTTCATCTGTAGGTTGTGCTCCACCCTCACTAGGTTGCATTCCAATGTCATGTGCAGTATTATCATTGCTTGTCTGTTTAAAAAAAATAGGCACATAATTACTTTATGGTGGAAATTAATATTGAATAGATTGCACAAGTATTCAATTTTAAATAAACTTCATTGAGTTTATTTACCCGCGTGTTGGATGTAGTGGAAGCTTGTGTTTTCCCAGTCAAGAGTCTTAGGCGTTCAACCACGACTCCATAGCCTTGTTGGAAGGTAATCTTCAGGACCTCTTTTGTGGGCACTCTATTGAATTCAGAGCCCTACATTTTTGCATAAGATCATGAATTTTGATTCTATGGTGTGATAAAACCAAAATTGTTTGCAATTTATTATTTGGATGCAATATTTCATTTATTGATACTTACAATTCGTGTGACTAATTTCATATAACCACTAGAGCCAAGTTTGTGCTACCCACATTTTTCTAGTCTTGCCTTTGTTGCCTTCAATGTGTCAGGAAGCCTATGAAAAGTTTGAAATATGTTAGATTATGTAAAAAGAAAGAGTAATCAATATATAATTACATTGTTGATAGTATCACATACCTTTCTTCGCCTAGTGGTGTCTTTCCTTTTTTATTTTTAGCCTTCTCCTTTCCATCTGACACCAGGTCCTTCCACTCCCTCTCTGGAATCATGGGGGGACGTTCGTACTTTTTGTTCTTCTCTAAATGTGAACTATATTGGTCCCTCACATACTTTAGATAGGTACCAACATTCTTAAGGACCTTGGTTCGGTTGAATGTGTTATTACTGAACAACACAACTAAACGGTTAATGAGCTCATCTTTTAAATATTGATTTTGGGCATTCCACCATGTATGTATGGTGGGCTCGTAGATCTCCAATGTAATATGATTTAGATGTTTATAAAAAAAATCATTTCCTACAAAAAGATAATGGGATCATTAGTCTAAAAAGAGTGATCAATAAGTAAATTTCAATTGGATTATATATAATAATAATTAAAATATTTTAAAGTACCTGAGACCTTCTCTATCTTTATGGGAACAAAATCCTCGGTCACCAAAAATGTGACCGACAATGTTCTCGTACTAGTAATACAAGAAGATCTAGGAAATGCTGCTAAAACATCACTAGTACTAGTGGCCTCTGCATCCCTAGGTACATGTCCTGACACCTGGCATGTGTTCACTGCGAGAGGGTGCACTACCCAATGCCTGCATGCTATGTGTTGCTGAGATTTCAATCGACAATATAGGCACAAATGATGAGGTCAAATGATGTGATGTATGCGTAGGAAGATCAAGATCGATACTTTTACCAACCCATACTCCCCGGGCAGCACTTGTAGTGCCTTGATCATGGCCAACAACATCATGAGGACTCATCAAATCCTGTAAAAACAACACATATTTTAGTTCATGACATAAAATAGTATAAAATATAAAACCATGAATAAACTTATGTTATAATTAAAGATATCATGACAACTTACTTGCAAGTTTCGTGCTCTCTCAGTTAATATTTTAACCCTTTTTCTTATCTCATCTATTTGAGGCACTATAAATAACAACTGAAGGATTTCTTCATTGCATTTTTTTTGGGTCTTCCTTATCATATCTAGAGGGTTTTTGGAATATGCGATGTCATCATTGCATAATAGTGACTGCACCTCCCTATGGATGCTCTCTTCTACTGTTGGTGCCTTTCCCCAATCATCTGACTACGACAAGAATATTAAAAATATTATCGAAATTAACCCAATAAACTTATGAAAAAAAACATAATAATAAAACATTTTGCTCGTATCTAATTTGGAGAATTACAATGAGGTAAACCTGTTGGGTAGAAGCGCTTGAAGATGCATCACAATTTGTGCTCTGGGCCGGACCCTCCCCCCTACGATCAATGTCTTATTGTGATAAAAACTAAATATAAAAAAATTACCGAAATGAAACCAATAGACTTACGAAAATAATAAAATAATAAAATGGTATATTGGAGTCATTAATTGGAGGTTGGGTAAAATGGTATATAGTACATACCACCCACATAGTAACTTTGTTTGTATCTATGCAATTCAAATTGTAATCGATTAGCAACTCTTCCCCTGCAGTTATTGATTTTATTGCACATATGAATACATGATTTCCCTTGTGCGCCTCGAATATGCAATTGGGTTGCTTATTTGTTGACCCAGGTTGTGTACTATTTATAAACCCTACAATATCCCCTGATGCTTTTAGCCTTTCGTCAATGTACATAGCCACTCCTTTATTTTAATCCTTATCTTTTAGCTGTATATAATTTGCTGACAGTGCATACCTATGCATACTTCGTGTATATCAAACTAGCTACATCCAATCTTTGTAACTGTAACAGGGTCTGACATACTCCATCAATTCAATAATTTTGTCGTAATAGACCTTTATGCCGTCCATGCAAAATAGGCCCAAACCATGTAATGACGATGGTGCTATGCGATATATCCTCTTGTTGACACAAAAACCAATGTTTATTGGAGGAAGTTCCTTGGGTACCCATTGTTTCTGTAGATGTTTGTACCTCAAGGGAACCTCGATGTCACCTATGCTCTCATCATCATAAGAACATGACCCCCTTCAGCAAGAAAAAGTTCCATGCATTTTGGAATTTTCTTCTAATCTTTTGACCTCTAGTTGATCTCCCTCTTTTAGACCTACTACATGTCTCACTTTCCTCTTCTCTTTTTGAATTTCCCTCGCTCGAAGAAGATAGATTTGAGAAATACCTATTTGGTGGTACCTGCACTCATAAGGATGTTGGATGAAGTTCTTTCATGGTGATGTTATCCCAAGGTATGGGGTTGGAGGATTAAAAACCAAGGTTGTCACTACTAGTCAAATGCATGTGGAGGTAACAATAGTTGTGAATGTATCAATAAACCTTGTAAGGGTCTGATGATCAGAGATCACTTGGTAAGCATGGGAATGGTTTGCAGGGTCACCAACCTTGTGTTTTGAAGCCTTGGGTTTTGGGAACATATAGAGGAGTCATTTTCTTGTTTCTTGGAGGTTGATTGGGTTAGTTGGTGGAAGATTGCTATTACTTTTTGTACCTATCTATGAAATTTTTTGGACCACCTTCCCCAAAGACAATAGTCCCTCTGAGGTAGTACTGGTGTCTGGTTAGTTAGTCTATGAAATTTTTTGGACCACCTTTGATGTGAAATAGCCCCTCATGCAACCATCCTTTTAGTCTATTTCTAAATGGATAGATCCTTGCCTTTAATGATTAAGCTCCATACGTTTCTACCCTTATGGTTTTTTGGGTCCCCCAAATAAAATAATAAAAGATGGGCCCTACTCAGAAGAACCCCAAAATGTATCAGAGTTTCTTTCTTTCTTAAGAATCCAGTTAAAGAGGCTAATTGGGTCCCTCTCTATCCAACATTCCTTCACCATTTTCCAGAAACCCACAACATCTTCAAACCATTTATACTCTTCTGGAACTTGAAAAAAAAAGGTCCACTTTCATTAGTGTTCTCTTTCGAGCTTTCCCTAGTGCTGGCATCTGTACTGTTCTTTGGAGGTTTGGTTGAGTCAATGAAATATTCAGAAATTTTTAATGGCTCTTTGTCTTTTTTTCATCTCTTTTACTTCTATACGTTCTCTTATGGATAGGCACTAGGCATTTTTCATTGCACTCATGTGTTTTTAGTCCCTTTGATCATTTGTGGACCTCAATATGTAAATTTATTTCATTGAAGTTTAGAAATTTGAACCCTAGTGAACTTCGTGTGTTGTTATGTGACGAGAATTCCTTTCAATCTTATAGTAGAAAAAATATGCTAAGATAGATACAAAAACTATAGTTCACAGGCCAAAAATGGCCACCCAACTGATTAAACATCTCGAAGATTGACTATTCAAACTAACCAAACACCAGTACTAGGTAGTACTTGGGTTTTTCAATGGGACATTGGCTCGAATTGACCAAAATATAGCATGCAACACCTCGATGGGAACAAACAGAGTCTAAATCACTATACTTGCAACAAGATTTCTAAATGTGGGGGAAAAGTCACTTATAGTCATTGTCCCTTGGTCAATTTTCCCTTTCTGAGTGCTCTCACCTCTCGCTCTGGCTTTCTTCCTGCCAAATGGTTCCTAGTATTCCTCCTCGACTCAATGGCCTTGCAACACTCATCCAGTGAAGTTTCACAACTCTCCACTCAGGGGCTGGATGTAGTGGTTCTCGGTGCAACTCTCTAGTTAGGGTCTCGGTACAGTATGCTATGTCGTGCTCCTACGCGCGTGGGGCCAAAATTCAAAATATATAGTTTATATATATGCTATGTCAACATATAGATTATATACAAAATATATATGCTATGTTAACATATAGTTTATTTTATTTTCTACAAATAATAATTTTTGTATGGTGACTTGCCGAGCTTATATAGTTGGTTTTCTCTTTCTTTATAATTTTTGATAATTTATTTCCTATGACATGATTGAATATTATCTACAGTCCTAGTGATTGTTAAAAATACTTATGATATGTGATGTTTAATCATGATGGATGTCTGAGAATCAGTGATTGAAATACTACTTGACTAAATATTGAGCTATTTGATATTTTGTCATTTAAACATAATGGAAGAAATGCTTTTAATCAATGTCTTATTAATGTAGGCTACAAGGTTTCTTTTCCTATTTTTTTTTGGTCCTATTCTTGTTATGACTTATTTTTTTACATTGGTCTATTATAGTAATGGGGAGCATATCTAGTGATTCAATTCTTTCAGTCTCTTTGGTTCTTATCCTTGTGCATAACAAGTTTTCTTCTATCCTATGATTCATTGATTATTGGTTTAAAACACTCATTACAACTAACATGGATATGAATTATGATGTGGGTGTGAGAAGGGATTGTTGAATATGAAGGAATGGTTTAGGAAAGTACTCCTTAATCCAAATGAGTCATTTTCTTGTCATGGAATGTGTTAAGAGACTTTAAAATTAATATATTCAATCTAGCTAATATTGACACATCTAAAGCATGCCAAAGACACTTTAGAGATATGCTATGACATAAAGAAGATTGTTAAGGTGATGTCAAGTCTTGATCCATTAGGGTAGGAAAACATAGATGCATTGGTACAAAAGGTTCCATTCAACTTGGATGAAATGGATAATTACCTAAGGGGCTAATGTGAGATCGGACCAAGTTTATATTATGATACAAATAGCTTGGGAAAAGGGATGATGAAATGGTTAAGTATGGGAAATTGTAGAGATAAATATAACACCAAGGGAAGAACACTAGAACTAATTTTAGCACTATGGATTAACCCAAGACTCAAAACTCCACTAAGAGGCATCCCTTACCTCTTAAATTAATTCCATAGGTGGGTTTATCCTCCAATATAGTGCCATTAGTTAGCTTATCATGTGAACTTCCGCTATAAGTAGGATTACCATACACTTTCATAACATGCATGACCTCATGTTTGAGTCTCAAAACCCTCCCATATCGTCAACACATGCGTCTAGGATAACCATGTCAAGTTTCACTCCATACAAGCACAAATTGAAAAAAATTCAACATTGACCCCATTAACATGTCACTATGTGGGGTCAACATGAGGAAACACTAATCTTTTGGGAATGAAATAACCAAAAATATGATCAAATAATATATAATCATAAATAGTCATAGAGTAATTAGGATTTGATCATATGGAAATTTCTAGGAGAGCTACAATAGTTGTAACATCATGAATTAACAAGATTAAGAAGTACATCATGAATTAATTATGTAATGGCATAAAATTAAAAACCATCATGAATTAATTATGTAACCATATAAGTCAAATATAATTCTATCAAGAAATCAATATCAAATAGATAATATAATCACATAACTCATACATTTCAATGTCATTGATCTTCTTCTTCATCCAACTCTTTGTCTGTATCATCCAATCCAGATTCGACATTGTAAGGATTGGTCATATCATCATCATTATCATCATCATTAATATCAGTTTCGATAATGTCATCATCCACATGGATATCATCTTCATGAACATTAACTCCTACATCATCATGATCTAGTTCCTCTTCTTCGACATCTTCGTCAGGCACATCATCAACTAACTATTGATCCTGATCAACATCTACATCATCTTCTAGTTCTTCGGTATCTTCTTCTTCCACCACATTATACTTTACTGGCCTTCCTCTTGGATCATGTCTAACAACAAATGACCAATCCGGTTTACCTAGAACCTCTGAGTAAAATACCTGCTCACATTGGCTTGGAAGAACATAGGGCTCATTTCCAGCTCGCTCGATCGACCTTGTATTAACCATGGTAAATCCATTATCATGTTCAATAACAGTTCTCTTAGGATCATTTTCATTCAATCGTAGCCTGTACCATTGGACGACGAACATAAATAATTTGAAGGACTTAAAGTTACACTCAAGTATATTGTCCAAAATCCCATAGTATCGATTTTCTGAGACTTCTGGATGTATGTTGCTTCTAGATGAAACAATAGTCACCTAAAATACTATAGTTATCCCAAAATCACAAGTTTTCTTTGTGTCATCCAAATTTTTGATTCAAAATTTATGACCATTGCACCACATAGCCTTGTGGCGTTTCACCTGCAATATGCCAAACATGCATAAATTATTGCATCCTCAGGTGATAAACATATTTATTCTTGGCCGAATGTATGTAAAGAAAAAAAACTCAACATATATATACATCAATATAACTGAAAATAATTAAATAATATGTGATTAATATATTTATATGTCCCTGTTTATCTCTTAAACCATATGCTAAATCAATTTCCCTTGGTGTAACATTGGAATCTCCATTACGATGACCTTCTTTAACCAATGAAGCCACACCTTCCCATGTTAATGCACGACCAGATTTTTGACATTGTTGAATCCATACCGTCATCCAATCAAGATTGTTTGCGATGTACAAATTTAGTGCATCCCACTCTCAACCAACTGTATTAAAAAAAATGAAATTCACAAATGACGTATAATTAGTTAATTACCACGGTATACAACTTTAATTTATAATTGATGTACTTGAAAACCTAACATCCCACTACCAATGATCTTATTATCTTTCGTAAGAAACCTCTGAACTATATGTATCCAAGACCCATTGTTCACACATTTCAAATTGAAGAGATATAACATATCGGCCAAGCAATATCTATGTCACCTCGATCGTGTTTTATGTTTATATTGGCAGGATACAATATATCGACACAACAACTAGCAAGCTTCATTGATAAAAACATTGCAGTAATGGCCTGTGTGTTGAAACTAGAATTTTCATTCAAAATTCTGATGGTCCTTTCATATGAAATCAATTTTTTTTCCTTAAAAACCATGTTTTTACCATTCACAAGGTCAAAATTTCCTTTTACTGCCTTACCGTAGCCTCCAATAAAGCAACTCATGGTAGCGCGGTGGGTAAAGGAAGTAATACACTATCCACCACTATACTGCAGAAGGTTGATGTCTTGCCCGCGGTAGAGCGGGGTCATGGTTAATACTAATAGAGGGAACTGCTATACTGCGAGGGGTTGAAATGAAGCCCGTGGTAGAGTGGTAAGCTAAGAACAGAGGTAATAATGCACCGCCATACTACAGAGGGTTGGAATGGAGCCTGCAATAGAGCAGTGAAATAATAATAGAGATAAGGAGGAACCGCTATATCATGGGGGGATGAACAATGTCATGGGGTAGTGCGGTAATCTGTTGTTGGATCATTAAATGAAGGCCAGTCACATCAATCAGCATTGAAGTATGAAATTCAACTCGGTATGAAAGATTTGAATGATGAACTTAAGATATGGAATTAATGCAGTATGATCAAAATTTAACAAGGAAAATTGAGAATTCATGCACTTGTGCTAGCAGAAGTTGAATAAAGGAAAGCTCAAAGTATGATAGTGGAAGAATTCTGCAGAGCGAGCAAAATTCCAAGTAAGTCTACTTATCATTCACTGAAATTTAAACAATGGCACCAAAGAAATCAGAGGCATGAACTAAAAAGGAAGAAAAATCTAGTATAATTTCATTACAGTCGCCATTACTTGCCCTGTTACCTAGTTTAGTAGATAAGGGTTCTAAGAAAGTCTTTAAGGATTTAGCTCAGGGGTGTAGGGACCCAATAATTCCATAGTCTGGGTGGAATTTATATTGGTATTTTTATAGGAACAGAGATGAAAGGGTTCCAGTGTCAAACCCATGGACTTTTGACATAGGCAAATTAGTTGTTCATAATGTTTTTGTTGATTTCGAGCTAATTAGAGCCTTGGCCAATAGATATCATGCCCCATAAAAAATGGTTAGACTTCCAGATGGTCAATGTCTAGTAGATATCTTGAGGGAAGCTATAATTAGGTGTTTTGACCTAAACAGGCAGACTGTCACTGAAATTGACTTGGGGGAGCCGAAGCAAGAATATAGAAGATTGAAAAGGACTTATAGAATTGATGAACTCCCCTTACACATGAAAATGGGTGACAAAAATAGAGTCCTGCCCATTCACTCTTCAAGACTTGAACCCTTTCCAGTGTTTGACTTTCAGACCTATTTCAAAAATACCTACTATGCATTATGTCAAATTCTTGGGGTTGATGCAGAGAAAAATATGTCGAAAAGGTTGATGAGAATGGCCATGATTATCCAACATCCTGAATTGAATGTGGAGTTTGAGTTTGCTTCATTAATTGAGGAACAGAGTCATGAAGTTCTGTTACAGGTTAGGGAAGCCAAGGCCCCCACAACTTTTAGAAAGTACTCCTTATTATGTCATTTGATTCTATCTCAAAATGAAACAAAATGGACAAAGAGGATGAAATTGAGAACACATGAGAATGGAGTTATGCTCCTAGTACAAAATTAGTGTTATATTTGGGACAATAAATGCAATGAAAGTGATTATGTTGTATTTAGGGATGATTTTGTCATTAGACTAATTACTCAGCTTGGTTTTCCTACACCAAGATTACCACAATCCCTAATGGATGTCATGAGACCCTTGCAATACAAACCAGATCAAGGTTTTACACATAATTATGCTGCTTGGTTTTTGATGCCACAACACACCATCATCAGGGTATATGGTTGTGATCGGGCCCCTCATATTTTACCAAAATTTGTGCCTAGAAAAGTATTGTTTTTAGAATTTATGTGGCAAATGCTCTGGATGGAGCATGATTTGATGAAAAATTAGAAAAAAGGCACATTTCTACCTGATTTGATGGTATTTGAAGAATTGTCAATTGGATTAGATATGTTGGAGGAATTGCAGAGATTTATAAAAGCTAATTTTTCTCTTAGATCAGGGAAAGAGAGAATATGTGATCCAAAAGGCCACATCAACAATATCAGAAGAACCCTACTCACAAAGAGGGAAATAACACATGGATTTGATTCAGAAGAGGATGTAATACGAAACCTAGTCTATTTTGTAGATGTGTTTGAAAGAAGGAAAATATGGTTAATGATGATGAGATGGGAGGATCAAGAGAGAGGAAAAGATAAGAATTTCAAGGGGTTTTTGGTGAGGAGCCAAATTTGTTGAAAAGAATGCAATTAGTCCTTGGTAAATTTGATGAATTATCTAAAAAGGGTCAAGAAGAGAAATCAACCCCACTTCCTACACCCTATCCACTAGCATCCATAACCTCTACATCACATACACCACCTTCTTCACCAATTCATCCATCTCCTCCATCTCAAATAGATGAGCCTCCTACCAAGAAACAAAAGATTGGGTCACTAGTGGACTATGAGTCAAGTGATGAAGAATAAGAGGCTGTCTTAACTTTGGATGAGATGAAAGAGGTTGCAGAGAAACATAAAATCCTTGAGCCTCATGATCCCAAGATGAGAATATCGAAGGAGGCTATTGATGAAATGCAGGATGATGAAAGAATTATTGCTTCCCTGAGATTCATGGAGGATGATGAATTTATCCATATTAGGGAGTTCAAAGATTTTTGGATAAAAATGAAGATGAAACAATTTGATGACAAATTAAGAATTAACCTCATTGAAGATGATGATTCGAAACATGCAGAAGTGCAGGCACAAACAATGGCAAAGTTAAATATTGACAATGTAAATATTACTCCTAAAGAAGCACGAGAGTTAGTGTTGAAAAGTAACATGCTCATTATACTAGGAATGGAGCTCTCCAAAGTGTTTCTGTTGGATAAAATTAGAGCTCAAGATGATCCCAAATTGGTTGCAGAATTTGATTCAGAAGGAGTATCAGGGACAAGATATAATCCAACCACCTAGACCCTTGCCCTATGGATGGAACAAAAAAGCACAAGGAAGCCTAGGCTTCTAGATGTGGTGTAGGAAATGAAAGGGTCTGCTCTGGTCAGAACTATGAAGGACACTACTCCCACAGAAGTAGCAACCATGGCAATGCGTTCAACAATGTTTACAAGAGATGTAGTGGAAAACATGGAAAAGAAGATGACAAAGTATGAGAAAAGACTCAAAATATCAAATGAGGAGATAAATAAGTTATTCATTGAAAATTTTAGATTGAAACAACAATTGCAACAAGCCACATATGTAAAGGGGAATGAAATGGTTGTATATCGTTCACTCACTTCAGTTGAAGATCCACAGATTCAACAATTGAAAGAAGAGGTTGAGAAACTAAATAATCATAATATGGATGATATCAAACGACACATCTTGAGTACCTTGGAGGAAATATTGAAAAAAAGAGTTGAATTTTTAAAAGAGAAAATAAGTGGAGTTCACGAGGGCTTCAGTCATTTGGTAAAAGCTTTGGAACAGATAAATACTAATTCCCCTATCTTAGAGGAATTGCAGAAAAGATGGCAGCCCACTTACCATATCTTAACCACTCTGTTTAAAGCCACACAAAGAGATCCTAATGCACCCCAAGGTTAAAACCTACTCAAGAAATGGTAAAAGGAATCATTGATGAGCATAAGTATTTGATTGATATGAAGAAGGTAGAAAACTGAAGGAATTCATTTGAATCAATAAAACACAGTTTTAGCCCTTTGATCATTAAAGGTGATGGTCAACTCAAGGATGTGGATGAATGGAGAAATTAATTTGATCAAATGGTTCCACAATGTTTTACACATATATAGGATGATGATAATATCAATCTGGAAAAATTTCATGCTATGCTTGATGGAATTATTGCATTGGATAATGGTTATACAAAGTTCGTTGTAGATGCCAAAAACTTGCTCGATAGCAGATGGAAAAGCCACGTGTCAAACTTCACTGCTGCATAGGAATACAAGTGGCCGAATGATTTAACCATAAGCAAGTGGAAGAAGAAATACCTCGGTTCAGATGAAGATTAATCACTATCAATGATGATTATCACAAAGTAAAAGCTTTGCACAGGTCTTTGGTGACTCGGGCTTTTACTTGGAGATTAACAGAATTGCATGTGTTAGTTGTTAATTGCTTTAGTTATATTTTACATGTTAGTTAAGTTTTGTTATCAACAGTCATGTGTTTTGGTCTGAAGCTTGTTGCCTCTCTTACAAATAAGAGAGACTAGGACCAAGAAAAAATTATTAAGATAGGAGTAGATAGAAGTAGGAGAATAGGGATTGATACAATGTTTACATCATAAAGGACCAAGATGCACGTGTAAATTTTTTGATGAAATGGAAAATCTTTGATTTGGTGGCTCTATGTTGTTATCAATTGTTTGTTAAGTTAATTGAAGATATTGCCAGATTGTCTCCATATTTAATATTACTCTGTTGTTTAAATTGATATATCAAGCATATTTTCAATTTATCAGTGCACATTTCCTGTATCTGTGTGGCATTATTAATTGTGTCTTTCAAGTAAAGATTAAAGTCCTCTTGATTATTCACAACTTAGGAATATTATTTTGGATTATTAAAGAAGAATTTAATAATTACATCCCTACTTGTTTATACAAGTTATAAACATAGAAGTGCCAAACAGTTTGAATTATTACCAGTCATAAGTCACTTTTCTTTGATTTCTACTTGATTCCATATACCCAACAAAGCACTAGTATTCACATTTCATCACTTAGTTTCATTTCATTTTAAACATTTTACATCTGTTAACTGAACATATTTCTTTGATACTGCTTATACAATTTATGCTAGATTAGTAGTACATCTGTTCACTTTCAAATTGCCATTGTGAATAGACTGCTGTAGGAGGAATCATATAGTTCAAGTATGCTTCATTCACATAGGTAGACCCACCTAGGTCTGGTAGCACCTGAAGAGAAAAAGACAAAACCATTTGGCCTTGTATGTTACCCTAAAATGTACCAAGAGTTTGGCAACCTCTTGAGGTATTTTTACCTGCATTTTTGAGAGCTAACAATATGAATGAGGAAGCACATTGTACAATATCGACATAAGCACATTGCATTCATACCGATCGACAAAAGAAATTGGGCTGTATATTTTGATTAAAAAGGAACAAATAGAGAATGTAGCACTACAGGAAATGCATATCGACATAACTCATGAAAGTTTCCCTAATAAAATACTCATTGTTGGCCATCAGAAGCCTAACAAGTGACAATTTCGATCTCATATACTACTCCGATGAAGATAAAAGACTCGTATTGGGGACACATTCTTTTTGTTCTACCGATGGGTTATTCAAGAAAGTAAAAGATAGACTCACTTAGGATTTCAGCATGAGGTACATCGATATATTTCATCGGAGGAACACATTGATATCAAAACAACAAAAAATGGACTGCCCGACGACACATCTTACACTGATAACATTTAGTCGGGAGAACATATCTCAAGTTATGCCAAGGGAATAATCAAAGTAAGATGTTGCGATGACATAGTGGATAAAATAAGGCACCAACAGTGAAAGACTTATTTTCTGGAGTAATACAATACCAGGTTTTTTCTATTTGTGTGTGGAATATTCATTCATTTGGACTACTTCTCTGTTGTTTCTTTTCAAGCAATTGAAGGAAATGTAAAATGTATTCTAATTAATCTCCATGATCATCTTATAATTACCTCTCACTCTCCTCAATCTACCTTTCCCCATCAGGTACTCCCCTTCAAATTTGTTAATGGAGTTGGGATCCCAAATGCGATCTACATGGATCTTTGTTGCGAACTTAGGAAGATATTCAGTAATGTACACCATGGTCTGGTATACCATATATCCTTCCACCATAGAGCCCTCAAGATGTGCGAACAAATATAAGATCTATACAATGAATTGAACAAATATTGCTACTTACCTCATGTATTTTCCAAGATCATAGATAACTTGCTTGACATTGTTGTCGAAGTTGTTTGGGAGAGATAGAGGTAGAATGTACTGCAACAATTATAAAATGATCTTTTCATTATTTTTCCAAAACTAGTAAACATAATACATTGAAAAGTACATGCAGTATACAAATATATATAAAATATACCAAAATAATTACCTTAATGAAGCTATGCCAATCATGCATTTTTATCCTTGACCCAAATTCACCTTTCTTTGTTATGATATTGTTTATGTTCGCAGCAAACCCTGTGGGAAATCAAATTTTTCATATGACTTCTTTTATAGCATTGCTTTGCTGCTCCGTTAATAACCAAGGGAGGGTGCTTATATTAATTTGGTCTCCATCGCTATTTAATTGAATGACATTTTTTATTGCATGATTGGCTTCCTGAATGTCACTACAAATTTTGACATTTTTCCTTGTCATGCCCTCCATCCAATATTTTTTATAATGTTTCTATTATATTCTTTCTGATATGCATTGTATCAAACAAATGCACAATTTGTAGCTGTTCATAGTAGGGCAACCTACTAAATTGTTTGGGATAACTTTTCAGTCCTTGTGGAAGCCAACCATTAATGCCTTAACGACCTTCATGAAGCATATAAGTTAAACAAATTAACAATGACAAGCATTGTCAATTACAACATGAGTAAACAAAACACAATATACAAATATAAATTCCAAACATATCATATATGATAGATAAACCTTGATGATTAATTCTATTATATTCTGACTTCCATAGGCGAGGTCATTTTTCATGGTTTTGATGTAGTCTCTTCTTTCCCATTGAAAAGATGTTTTTCAGTAGTTCGAAACTTATGATTTCTGTGGAGGAAGTGCCTATACTTATCAAACACCTACTTTCCTAAACTTTTTGAATGACAAGATTTCATCTTTGGACCACAAACTAGACATGCAAATTTTCCCTTTATTTGAAGACTTGCAAGATCATATATAATTGGATTAAATATGCCAATTTTTATAATTATATATAATGAATAAATTATTTTAAAAATATGCATGATATCTACTTCATCAAATTAAATATCGTTACAGTGAAGTCGAACGTTATAACATACCACAAAAATGTGTTATCCCTGTGGCATCATGAATTGTCCATACAAGCATTGCATGGAATTGAAATTGTCTTTGTCCTATTAGTCTAGAGACGTTATACATAGTGACGCCATTCCATAACTTTAGTAACTTGATAAAAGGCTCGATATATACGTTCATATTTTTAACTTGGTACTTCCTAGTTGAATGAACATAAACATTACATAATTATTATAACCATTTTACTACAATATATATAAACTAATGTACACGACTATTAAATGAAAAAAATATAAGTCATTATGCAACAAATAAGACAAATGAGATGCTACTACGTTAAAGAAAATTGATGTAAACAAATACCTGGAACAATCATTGCCAACATTATGTGCTCCCTCTTTATTGACATCTATAGAGAAATGTTATTGTTGATAACAAAAATAGGCCACATCGAGTAAAATAGATCTCAGTTCTCCAAATGGATTGACATCATCCCCTGCCAATGAAAGCCTGAGATTACGAGGTTTTAAAATGTGGCCATTTTTCCTCCATGTCTCTAAATGCAGAACCATCCACAGACATTCAAAGAATGTCATCTCCACTTCTATTCTGTGCATGGTAATCCATAAATTGCGCTAAGCTTTCGCACCTAAATAATTGTTGCATACATGGAATAATGGGAATATAACAAAGAACTTTGCGAGAAACCTTTTTTGTTAGTTGATCTATTCGATATCTATTGATATGACATTCTGGGCATTCTATTGAAAATTCATGTTGTTTATGATATATAATATGATCATTGGGACATGCATCTATTGCTTGATACTCCATTCCAATATATTTCATAATGACAAATAAATCTCGGTATGAGCGAGGTAAAATATTTAATGGTGGTAACAAAAATTCACCTATCAATCTACAACAACAAAAAAATTGTTAATATAAAGAATATTAATGGTACATATTTCATCTTTTATTTACTAGTGATGAACTAACAATAAAAATAAATGAAAAAAATGACATATATGACATAGCTTAACATCTGTGAGATTGTTATATTGGATAAACCATTCATAACCTTCAAGTTCACTAGCAACAATACAACAGAGAGAAGAGTTGTTTGGGAGCCTTCATAAAGGGGCTCGTATGCCTTCTCAAGTATAGGTAAATCATGAACATCATCAAATTCATCTTGATCATCATGATCAGCTGTGCCACTAAATGTGTCATGGATCAATGTATTTGTACCATCATCTTCAACTGTGTTTTATAACGCATGATCATCTTTTTCCATAGGATCATTAACTTCATCTTCGATATTCACAGCTCCATATTCCTCCGCTTGCAAAACCACATTCTCCGGGCCATGATAATCCATATCATGTGCCCTAGGGTGCCCCACCTTTATAATAATGATCGACACAAATAAACCATGATCATGATCAAGTGATTTTTTATATATATATAAAATGTTAAAACGATATAAACATTTACAAATTCAATCAATATAAAGACATATAATGAACAACTTACCAATGAATGATAATCATGCCCCCCTTCAACGTGACCATGCCGCCTACAATGTTTCTTAGCTGTTGTGATTAAAAGTCTTCTCGTCTTTAAGCCCTTACAATTATTGCAAGGACAATAACATTTCC
Source organism: Sequoia sempervirens (assembly GCA_007258455.2). Classification (NCBI taxonomy): domain Eukaryota; kingdom Viridiplantae; phylum Streptophyta; class Pinopsida; order Cupressales; family Cupressaceae; genus Sequoia; species Sequoia sempervirens. Next base: position 245,722,830 of record VDFB02193867.1, on the reverse strand, counting down.
CATCACCCTTTCTTTTTAATCTAGCCCACAATCTAGCAAGTGTCTTTTCATTTTGTTTTGCACTAATATTATCTGACACGATTTTTCTTTACCAAGCTTGAATATTTAGATCTTAAAAAATATCAAACTCATATTCCAATAATTTTTAATCATAGACAGGTAACAAAATCTAATAATTCTAATATTTTTCACCAAAAAAATTTGGCCTATGACCTCCACAAACTTTCACAAGTATACCAAATTTGCAAGTATAGAAAATTCACAAGTATAGCAAAACACTGTCACAAGTATAGATAAATTGTCGAACTCAATTTATTTATTAAAAAATATTCATCGAAACCCCGACGAACGCTAACCATATACTCGTCGGCTCACAAATTAAGGAGGCTAACCATATGTTGGCCCACAAATTGATGGAAGGGGATGGTTGACTTTAAGTGTATGTCGAAATAGAGAAGAAAATCACGGAGCATCGCAATTTCGACGAAAGTTGGGCATAATTTTTCTTTTTGAAAATTTCACATTAAATACATAGGTACCCAACAATACATCTAATTATACGTCTTTCGTCGAAAAGTTTCATTGTATTTTGCAGTCAAATGAGTTAGTGTGTCATGAACGAACATCATCATTCATCTATTGTTGTGTCAAATGGTTGTATTTCTTGGAATGTGTTAAAAAATTGCAAGTATGATCACAAGTGGATGAATAGTGTGGCTAGCTCAAAATACACATCACTATTGATTGAATATTCCATAAAAATCCCACCATTATACTGAAAACACATTATTTGGAGATGATATTAGGTAAGATCTATTGAAATCTTAACAACTCTTATATACATGTTTACAATATAAAGAGATTATCATAATTTTATGAAGTCTACCTAGTTTAAAGGTCTTCTTTCCTTGCATTACAACCATACTTGAGATAAAACTCCTTTCTTGTTTGTTTATTGATAATTCTTCTAAAATTTCATGCAACATTATTGGGGCAGGGAACATTTTCTCCATGCACGAGTAGAACCTAAGTGATATCAATGTCATTTTTGAATGAATGGCTATAAAATGATGGATTCAAATAGTATCGAATGACATGGAGATGCAAGTGCACTTGTTGATCCCATCTCATATCAATTATCTCTCACAACGACATGTAATTTTCCTTTCTATTTTCCATCTTACCCTTCCTCACCTTTAATAGTGCCCCATTTGACTATATTTGAATTTTCTAAATCTAGTTCACCCATGTAATCATTCTAGTGTGTGTCTATCAGTTATAACCAATAATAAAAAATTTCCAATGGCCCCCCATGGTCAAATCACCTAAGTGTTGTTCCTTGTCATTCACTAAGTTTATGTCATGTGATGGAAGTTGCAAAAATATGAGGAAATCTTAAGTCTGGGAGTATTTTGGTTGTTTCATGTGGTTTTTATGGGTTTACAGACTTTGGGTGTGGAACCGGATAATTTTTGTTTGTTCTAAATATATTAATCCAATATCTTGTTCCACATATTTTTTCAAGACATTCTTTCCTTCATTTACTTTCACTTCACCTGTTTGTGGGATCTCAATGCGGATCTAAACATTTCTCTAGTATACACATCCTATATTCAATGTCACAAAGTTCTTTCTCTTCCTTTATCCTTTATCCTATCTTTTTTATCATCATTTGTAGGATTTCAAAGTGGACTTATATATTTCCCATATCCAGTACTAACCTCCAATTTTTCCTCATTTCCCCACAAACTTCCATTATCCTCTTTAGTGGACTTCAGTGGTCCTTAAAGATATCCCCTTATCCTTTCCTCTTCCCATCATCTTGTCTAGTTTTGTTCCCAATCCTATGGAATATTTAGTTCCCCATGCTCTTCCCTCCTTATGGAATTTTTATGTGGATGCGGACATTTGTCTCACATCCATATCCTATATCCAATCCTACAAGGTTTCACCACAAATTTCCCCATCCCCATCTTGTGTATGCTTGAAGGTCATCATGACCTTCCCTTTCCTATTCCTATCTTCAAACACCCTTAACATTTAGACCCCTTATCATTCCTCACAATTCCTCCCTAATGTCTTCTTGCGAACTTTGACTTAACTTCTATATATTCTCCCCTCCATCTAGACATCTAGTCTTGATGTCCATTCTCACACTTCTTTCCCATAAATTCTCCATTATGCACCCATTTCACTTTTTGTCCCTTTGTGGAGTCCTTATGGGCTTCAAGATGTCTATTCTCTTGTCCACATCCCATCTAATTTGGACCCAAAATATTGCATCCTTCGTTACCACATATTGTTTTACCTCAAAATTTTAAAATTGTTCCATGACACCTCTTGTTCACTCCAATCACTTTCAATTTTCTCTAGGGATGCCATTTACACCCATATTTGACCATGCAATTACCATTTTACATTTTATCGCCTATAAAAAATCACTAAACCTCTAACACGCATATTCAAATGTAATTTTAGAGGTGGATGATGAAGGTGTTTGGATTCCATAATTAATGAGGTATGTGATCTTTTCTCTTAAGAATTTCTAGATTGATTCTTGATCATTGATCTTGTGGATTTTGCAAGTTTAACCCTATTAAGCAGTCCAATGTAGCCATATTCATTTCACCTTTGGATCTCCATGAGAAAATTGAAAGTAGGTTTACCTACTCTCATGTACATTTCGGGATATCATTAATGATCAAGGAACACTACGATTCAACAATGAATGACTTCACCATACCTCCAAGTACTTGCAAACTTCACAAAAGCGTGATATTGGTACTAGAGTGTATGGTTGGTGATGTCACAACATGAGTGAGCTCTTTAGATGTAGGTAGCCATGCATCTTCTCCTCATATTGCTTGCTGGTGATGGAATGATATATTAGTATATTTTTATCATTTAGAAGATGGAAAAAGGTTTGCAAAGCGAAAAAAGAGAAAATCATTATAGACCATTAAGGTTTGTATTTTGAACAAAGGGTAAATATATTTTGTGTTGTAACAATCTAGGTGTCATCCCATGTGTATAATAAAACATTATAATCCCATGAGAGTGTATTAAATGTGTATATTCATCATTATTTGGATGTTTCTATGTGTATTGTTCATATTTCTAGTTGTTTTTTTGTTAGTTAGCTTGCCAAATGTTGTAAAAAAAATTGTGAAGCTTCTGCAAGGTATCTTTTTGGGATAATACAAGAAGTGGTTAGGTTTATTCATGGATTACTAAGTTAGATTAATTTAATGTCTGTTATTTCATTCATCTTCTTATTTGTATGTATAGAGCCTAGATTATGTGCAAAGTTTGAAGGTGTAATCTTCAACACTATAAACATTAAGGTGTTACCAAGTAGCTTCCACTCATTGCATTACTTTGTGTTTTAAATTTGATACTTTGTCACTCAATTAGATAAATGAACCCATTTACTTCATCTTCAACCTCCCATCATACCAACACAAAAAATAAATCAATTTAATTTCATCTCACATTGTGTTGTTATTAGTTTATTTCACTACCACGTCTAGATTTGTATAACATTATTAGCTATTAGGAACACATCCTTAGACATTTAATTTGGTAGTTCATATGCTTTCTTAAAGTGCAAGGCCTTGTATTCTCAAACTAGCACACTAATACACAATAGAAACTTGAAGACGAGTACACTATGCACCAAGTATGGTTTGTGATGAGGCACATGTGCATTACCTATAGTTAAATCTAAACATCTTAGGGAAGGCCGCCTTGGTTTAGTAGAGCCATAAGTTGAAGGCGATCTTACCGACCTTAGTGAATTGGTCCAAATTTCCCAACTTGATCATAAGTTTGTGATCTTTGTCTTGAGTTTGACGTCCTTGATACTCAAGAGAAGATATAGGTTTAGGGATTTGGAACCTATAACTCTGTACACCAAATTATTGGTGCCATTTTTATGGAGATCTTAATTTATTTCACATTCCAAAGATATTGGTGATTTAATAAGATCAAGTTGAAGCAAATTTTTGGCATAGCCAAGAAGATAGAAGTCCTTAATTGATATTTTAAACATTTATTATTATTGTGATCTTTGTCTTGGGTTTGAAATCCTTGGTGCTCAAGAGAAGATCTAGGTTTAGGGATTTGGAATCTACAACTCTATGCACCAAATTCTTGGTGCCATTTTCAGGAAGATCTTAATTTACTTCACATTCCAAAGACCTTAGTGATTTAGTAAGATCAAGTTGAAGCAACATTTTGGCATGGACAAGAAGATAGAAGTCCTCAATTGATATTTTAAAGACATTTATTATTATTGTGATCTTTGTCTTGAGTTTGATGTCCTTGGTGCCCAAGAGAAGATGTAGGCTTAAGGATTTGGAACCTACAACTCTATGCACCAAATTCTTGGTATAATTTTTAGGGAGATCTTAATTTAGTTCACAATCCAAGGACATTGGTGACTTAGTAAGATCAAGTTGAAGCAACATTTTGGCATAGCCAAGAATATATAATTCCTTGATCAATATTTTAAAGACATTTATTATTAATGAAAGTTGGTTTCTCTTGATTATGAAGTGGTGACTCTATTGAAAATCAAGTCTAGAACCAACATGCAAGACAAAGAATCAAATATAGAGAGAGGATATCATTTAAGAAATATCCAAAGACGTGAGGATACAATAACCCGAGCAAGCAAATAATACATTGCTTGGAAAGCCAATAATACATTTATTCCTATTGGATACTGATGGGTGTTGTGATCATCCCTATTTATTGCTTTAATTTTATGTTTTAGGAACATTTCCAAAGATATTTATGCTATATACTTAAGACTTTATATTAATATTTGAATAAAAACACCATGTTAGATGTATAATGTTTTAATAACTATTTATGTTAAAACAATTATTTACAAGATAATATGGCATGCTATTTTGATTATACTGATCTTAGAGGAAATATTTTCTATGAAGCTAACTTCTACTTGCATTAATTAAGAAAGAAAACCCATAGCCAAGGCTATAGGATGCCTATAATCAAAGGCACAAGTGCTTGCAACAAAAGATTGTCGTTGTTGACAATTTTTCAAAAGAAGTTTCTTTTATGTAGTCAAAGATGAATCTCACCAAAGAAAAGAAGGATGTTCAACAGGTGATAGACATAATGTAGATTCTATAGCAAGGATCATAGAAGGATTAAATGGACTATGCCACTTCTCTTTATGTTTCCCAATAAACTTATTTTTCTTATGGACAAGTTGGAATGTTCTAGCAGGAGTTTTTTTTCTAGAATTGATTAAACTTAGTCTCCTAGTTTTATTTCTATTTCTAAAACAAAAGATTACTCCTCTTATATAACAGGGAGTAGAAAAGTATAGATTATTTGTTAGAGTCTATAAATGTGTAGAAGTAAAAGTCAGTGTATATATTCTAGGTGAACTAGCATATCTTGATTTAGGTTTTCTACAAGCTTGTACTAGATTTGAGCAGATACTTGAAAGATAGTTTTACCATATAAATTGTTTTTTAGGTTATGAATCATAAGATGATTTGATTTATTCAATAACTGCGAAGTAGAAGAGAAGGGTGTAGTTGATCTAATAAAGGGACCATTTGAGGTGAACTAAAGTTAAAGCTTTCATTCTATTAGTTTAATGATTTTCACAATCATAGATTTTCTTTTCATAATTAGTTTACTATCATTAATAAGACAAGTTAATTAACTTGTAGAATTTGAAGAAAACCTGCATAAATTGATATATAGCTCTTGTTTAATTGAAAATTTTATAAAACATGTTTCCTCATATTTCTTTTAATTTGCAAAGTTTACATTTTTTTGCTATACAATTTTTTTTTATTCAATCCCCAGAAGCCCACTATTGTACATACAATATCATCACCATACCAAGAAGAATACATACATGGGTTGATAAGATAAATATAGTATAACATAGTTTAATATGTTGCTTAATATGGGATATGGATGCTTGTTGAGTTGTATGCAAGCCTTTGCTGCATCATGTTTATTGTTAATTGTTGGCACTCAACATTTCTAGCATTATTGCCAAGGATGGTGTTAAGCTTTAGTAATTATGGGTGTTGAATTAGGTTTTCTTGATTTCCTTAGATTACAATTGTATTTTTGGTACTTAGGATCTATAATTGTTAGAAAAACTACCAAAGCATCCACTGACATTGTGGGAGAGGGAAAAAAATTAGCTTTGAAACACTACATGCAGTGAAGAAGAGACCCCTTGGGAGGATCCCTTCCACATAAAAATAATCAAGAAGGGGTATCAATAGTAGGATAAGACATTGCAGTAGGGAAATAAAGTGAACCTATAATTTTTGAGGAATAGTTCCCATGCTCTACCCAACCATTTTTTACTAGTTAAAGGTTGAACGAGACCAACTATCAAGTCCTTTCTACAACCCATAGTCAAAAAAACACCATAATAAGTAATGCAATAGCTGAAGGACCTCTTGAAACCACTACCTTTTAATTACCCATTTCTCATTAGGTAGCACATGTTGCCATGAAAAAATCCACCTTCTTCCCTACCAAAATTTCATGGTTAGATCATGGAGGACCTAAACACATTCTTATTAAAATCAATGTCCTCTATTGAATCTAAGACTACACTACATATGTGAATCGATTAAATATTTTTCCAACAATAATCAAGGATTGTACGTTGAGATGGTTTATGGGATTGGGAAGAGGTGCAATAGTTGAATTAAGAACCATGAAAGAAAAAATATTAAAGAAATATAAAGACTACTGTGTTGAATGAACAAGACAACTAAGAGGGGGGTGAATCATTTGTAGCAAATTAAAATATCAAAACCCTCAACAGTTATCAGATCACATGCATTCATCAAACCCTTATTCTATTAAATTGATTAATCATGAAATGCAGATAACAAAAACTAAAATAACAACACCATACACAAGAGAACACCAGATTTACGTGGAAAAAATAATGAGGGAAAAACCACCGTGAGGGTTAGTTCACAATATAAGTAATTGCAAAACTAGTACAAGGGCTCATTGCTAGAATAGGATACATTGTCCAAAAAGGATCACAGCTAGGGATCACTGCCACAAAAAGAAAGACAAGATAGAAGATAAATGTTACATAGAGAACAACTTCTCAATGCAACGAGGAATCCACCACAAATGCTTGAACACTTTCACAACCTTGTATGAAAGATTGTAGACACCTTCAACTCATTGCCTTTAGGAATCCAACACTTTAAAACTTACACTGCTCTACTCAAATTTTCATCTCATACATCACTCGCAATGATCTTACATCTATCTCACTTCTATATCTCACATCTCACAATAACATCACTCTTATTTATATCATCCTCAACCTTGAAAACCTTCTCCAAGGTTGGAAACTATCTGTTACATTTAAAATTTCAAATTAGATTGGTACCTAAACATTCCCATGGTGGATAGGAATGGAGACCCATATAAATCCTTAATTAGGACCTAAATAAATCCTAACATACCTCTGTTGACCCCTTTGATGTTGCCTGAATTTGGCATTGATGTCATGTTAGGTATTCTCCTTGGTGCAATATGAAAGATCAAAGATCATGAGGAATAATGAAGTTTAAATTGTTGCAATGGGCATAAGTAATAATAAAGTGCTTTGGTTTTGAATAAGGTCTGTTTGTTAATATTGGAAAATGTTTTGTCACGAGCATCATACACATTATAGTGTTTTGTTTGACATTGAAAAGACACTTGGTCGGGAAAATTATTGCACGTATTATAATATTTCATTCATTATCATAAAGAAGGTTATCAAGCTTATTATTTTGGGCATATGATTATATTTTGTTCATGGCAATGTGCTAGGGAACAAAGGATTTTTTTGAAATGTTTGTATCTTATTTATAAAGGCATCAATTAAGGTTTTGTTTAGCAACCTGTGCTAGCAGGTTAAAGGAACTTTAGAAAAGGTTTGAAGGGAGTTTTTTAAAATTATATTCACCAGCCCTTTCTAGGGCGTATCAGTTTAGCTAGTTGACATTGTTTAAAATGTTGAAAGAAATGCATATCAAGCATTTTGCAAAGTTTGTAGCTTGGGTTATGAGGTAGCTGACTTAGGGTTTCTTTGACAGCAGTAAAGTCTCACCTATATCTTGTGAAACAGTTGAAAGATTTGGTCATTTGGGAAGTTAAGATCTGTAAGTTATTGTAGTTGCTTTCTTCAGAGTTCAAGGTATGGCCTTATTGAGTTTGATCAAGCTAATGATTGCTATAAATATCAAATTTCTAAGCTTGGCATTGTGTTAGATGGTAGAATGAAAGTGTATCAACTTTTTGTTTGGTTTTTGTGAGAAATGTTGTTGTAGACAACGATATTATGTGTTTGTCAAGATAATACACATTGAAAGAGTCATGAATAAACTATGAAAAGAAGATTGTACGGTATAATAGAATGATTGCAATTAGAAAATGTGCAGTATTTTGAACATACTAATTTTCAAAAGGTTTTGAGGTGTCTTCAGTTTTATGTCTTAACAAGGAATTTCAGGTTTGATGCATTTTATTGTGATATCATACTCTGTAAAGAAATATAGTTCTTTAGCAGAATACTGAAAGTGATTTTTGTAAGAGGTTGTATGCAAAACAGAAAAAACTACTCTATATATTGTATGTTTTATAGTTTCCAAATTCAATGAATTTATAGGACATAGAATGTATAGTTGGAATGATTTGCAGTGAAACAGAGAAACCCTCTGTAATTTATTTTCTTCATGTTTTACTATGAGATGTTAAGATCAAGTCAGTGAGACAAAGATTGATCTTTTTACCAGTGAGGCTTTTCTAGTGAGGTAGTTGTATTTTCCAACGAGGCATACATGTAGCAAGTGAGGCTTTTCCAGTGAGGCATTTTGTGTTTCCAGTGAGGAATTTTGTAGACAATGAGGCTTTTCTAGTGAGGCATTTTGATTAATCTAGTGAGGAATTTTACCAAGTGGTTTTTCATCCCTATGAGGGTTTTTCACTCATGAGAAATAACTGTGTTATGGTGTAATTGCCTTCTTTTGATTATCTTTGAGCTTGCTCAAGTATCTCACATTTAATTGTTATGATGTTACATTCAATAAATGAATGTTTGTATCATTGAAACAACATGAGCATAAATTGGTACAAATCGATTAAGTCAAGTTGAAGATTTACGTATACTCTTTGTGATGAGTCAAGTTTGATAGCTTTACATACATGATGCTACACTTAATAGTTGAACTATTCTGATCTTGCATTTTATAAGGTCAAAGTTTTAAAAGATTAATTCAAGGTTATTTGAAATTTTTCATACCACTGATTCAGCCCTCCCTCTCAATGGTATCATACTCCAACAACCTCAACATGCTTTCATAAACTTTGCATGTATTATTAACACAAGGTCAGCCAATACCCATGCTAAACACCATAAAATATTAATTACACGTGTTCTTAAATCAATATGAAACTTCCTTCCAACAAAATTAACTTGAACACAATCTAGAATAATCCTCAAACCACTTGAGATCAACAAAGACTTCATCCAAACTTGCATCATAGAAATACTTCAACTCAAAACATCTGGTTAACCTCATTCGCACACTGACACATGGAGCACACACTATACTGCACTAAATCAAGAGAAACCTTAAATACTGAAAGATACAAAAATTATAAGAAAATTCCCAAATCTGCATAACTTGAAGCCAAACTATGGAGAAACGTGGAATAGATACATTTCTCCCAGGCCACATAAAACATTATTGAAAAATTGGTTCACACACTGGTGAAAATATCTCTTTGTACAAGGATCTAGAAACCCAAATTTTGGATATAGAAACTAATAACAACCTTGAATAACATATCAAATCTGCACAGGTATAACATCAACACAAAAGAAACATGGAGCAAATCTCGGAGCATGCTCTGAACACTCTCACAACACTATTTTCTTTGTTTATCAATTTTTCTCAAAAGCACTTGGAAACCAAGCACTAGGGACATCATCTCAACACATTACACTATTCCAACACATATCCAGATACTGCAATATAAAGATAGCTCCATGTACTCACAACACTTCCTCAACATCTCTACTATACATGCACAACCTCTTTTCTTTTTTTTAAGAGTTTTCTTAATATCTTCGATATCTTCATCATGCAACAAACTTCCTCAACACATAGTTGAAATCAATGACAACACCAACCAGTAGACATCCTATTGACATCAATGAAAACACCTTCATACTTGCAACAATCTCCCCCTTTGTCATTGATGGCAACACAAGATGTGAAGGACCATCAAAGACAACACAATAACTTTGAACACACTTCTTATGGTTTCCTTTCCTCTCCCCTTGAGTAGATAAACTTTTTCACATGATTATTTCTTCCCCTTTGACATCAATGGCAAAGGATAATTTATTTTTCATTGATCTTCCCCTTTGACACTGAACCAAGATACTTGCTTTGAATACTCCCCCTGAGAGGTAGCCGCTAACATCAACCAAATCAACAAAAAACACATGACACTACCTACTCCCCCTGAGAGATAGCCACCAACATCAGTCCAAAAAAGAGATAAATCCATAGATCCATTGGACTGATGCATCTCCATATGCATCTAGTTCAAAGAAGGAGGGACAATAACCCCCAACTTCTCCCGAAGATACTCAAAAGTATCCTTAGGAAGAGCCTTAGTGAATATGTCAGCAATCTGATCCTTTGTAAGTACATATTCAAGATTTACCTCATTCTCCATAGCCTTCTCTCTTAGAAAGTGATACTTGATTGATATATGTTTTGTCCTTGAATGCATCATTGGATTCTTTGAAATGTTAATTGCACTTGTATTATCACAAAAGATATAAATAGGCTCATCATACACTACTATGATATCTTTCAATGTCTTTCTCATCCACAAAACCTATGTGTAGCAAGATGTTGCTACAATATACTTAGCCTTTGCAGTGGATAAAGAAACTAAATCTTGCTTCTTACGTAACCATGACACCAATCTACATCCAAGAAAGAATACACCACTACTTGTAATTTTCATGTCATCAACACAACCAACACAATCTGCATGTGTATAAGCACTTAATATAAAATCAGTATCCTTAGGATACCATAAGCCATAATTCAGAGTGCCTCTTAAGTATCTGAATATCCTCTTTATAGCTGCAACATGTGTCTCTTTAGGATCTTCTTGAAATCTAGCCACGCAAAAAATTGTATGTGACATCTGGTCTAGTAGCAGTTAGATATAGTAGTCCACCAATCATAGATTTGTATTTTCTCTGATTGGCCTTAGGTGAATCATCTTCTTTTCTTAATTTACAACTAGTCACCATAGGAGTGCATAGCGGTTTGTAATCTTCCATTTCAAACTTCTTCAACATCTCTTTGACATACTTTGACTATGAAATGAAAATGCCTTTATTTGTTTGATTGATTTTTAACCCAAGGAAGAAATTCATCTCCCCAAACATTAACATGTCAAACTCTTTCTGCATCTCTTCAACAAATTTCTTACACATAGCTTCATTTCCTCCAAAGATAATATCATCCACATGCACAACCACTATCAAGATTTTGTCTTTCTTAATTTTAAAATAAAGATTACTATCTTTGGTGCCTTTACTGAATCCTTGATGTATCAAATATTTGTCCAATCTTGCATACCAAGCTCTGGGAGCTTGCTTCAATCCATTTAATTCCTTCCTTAATTTTCACACCATATCTGTTTGATTTGACAACTGAAATCCTTCTAGTTGTTCCATGTAAACCTCTTCTTCCAATTCACCATTCAGAAAAGTAGACTTCACATCCATCTAATAAAATTTAAAGTCCTTGTGTGTAGCAAATGCCAAAAACATTCTAATAGCTTCCATCCTAGCCACAGGGGAAATTTTTTCCTCAAAGTCTATACCTTCCACTTATGAGTAACCCTTACACACAAGCCTTGCCTTGTTTCTTAGCACTTTTCCATCCTCATTTAGTTTGCTTCTGAATATCCACTTAGTTCCAATTATGTTCTTGTTTTTCGGTCTAGGAACAACTCCCATGTCTGATTTTTCTCAATCTACATAATTTCTTGAATTGCCTTCAACCAATGTTCATATTTGCATGCCTCACTCACTGTTTTAGGTTCAAATTTATAAAGTAAACATAGATTTACCTCAAATTCAACAACTTTTCTTCTTGTCAATACTCCTTTCCTCTTGTCTCCAATGATCTGTTCTTTAGAATAATTATTTTGCACATACTTAGGGGTCTTCTCCGGAGCTTCTTCCTCTTCATTCTGCAATTTTTTTCTTCAGTCTTTTCTTCTTCTCTGCAATCAAGTTCATATAACACATCCATCTACCGCAATTGAATTTTGCATATTTTCATCAACCTTAACATTTTCACTTTCAACAATCTTTCTCAGCCTTTTGTTGTAACATTTGTATGCCTTGATTTTAGTAGAATATCTAAGGAAGATACCTTCATCAAACCTTGCATCAAACTTTTAAAAATTTTCATCTGTCTTGATATAACATTTGCTTCCAAATAATCTAAAATACTTCACAGTAGGAATCCTTCCATACCATAACTCATAGGGAGTCTTTGTATTGGTAGCTTTGGCTTGAACTTTGTTAAGTATGCAAACAAAATTTACATGAATTGCTTCTCTCCAATAGAATTATGGTAGATTTTCTTCTTTCATCATATTTCTAGCAGCTTCTTGACCTATCTAGTTTTTCCTTTCCACTTCTCCATCTTCAGAGGAGTTATAGGGGCAGACAAGTGCCTCTTTATACTACAAATTGCTTACTTCTAGGTTTGAATTGATGAAATAACTATGTATTTATAGGTTTTTATCTAATTTTCCAAAAAATAGATTCCATAGGTTGACATTTGAAACTTGAATTTGAATCATTAAAATGCCACAAAAAAACATATTAAAAATTGGGTCTTGGCACTTAAGGAGGACCCATTTGCCCTTAGGTCTTGGGACCTAAATCTAGGACACTCAATTTCGAAGGTGTTTAAAATAATGTTAGCATTTGTTTAATGTCGATTTCCCTTTCAAAAAATAGGAATAATAAGGCTTAGGAATGCATAATTTAGGCAATTAGAGGCTTAATTAAGTCCATTAATTAAGGGGATGTAGACATAGTGTGACAATGTAAAGGAGTACATTTTTCTACACTACAACTAATAACATTCTTAAATCTTGTAAATTGTGTCACAATCTTCAATGTATCATACAATAGGGCTTTGAACCCAAGATCCACAATTGTAGTAACAACCACCATAGCTTGCTAGTATAAAGACCTAAAAACATGGAACAATAGGATTGAGTAGAAATAGAAATTCATGACCACCTTCACCTATTCATGAATATTATTCCTCCATCATGTACTTTCCAAAATTGTTTGTGATTTTATTTAAGTATGAGCTGTAAAAAAATAATTATTTTTTACTCCACATATGTTTGGGATATATGTTATAGAAGTAGGTGCTGATTGAGACTCCTTGAAAATATATTATGCACCTACTTCCTCATTCAATTGATTGCCCCTACCATTTGTAGGATTTGAAGCCACTTATATCTTAGTTCTTATAGAGCCTATTACACTTGATGTGTGATATTTGTAGGGATTTTTTGGGTAAGCAATGGTGTCATCTCTTCACTCCTTTGACAAATTCTATTTGAAATGATATATGCCTCTACTGATATTAATCAAGAAAAAAATGCATTTGACCTTGTTTGTACTTGAGTTTGACATGGAATATTCCCACACAAAGTTTTTTGATGTGATATGATAACCAAATTTGCAAATAAAATCAAATCTAGTCTTTCATATGTTTGTTGTTAATAGGTAAAAATAGGTTTTTAAAGGATGTGAAAACCTTTTACAAATGGAAGATTTTGGCTAACACAAAAATCTAGACAACACCAGTGCTATGGACAAGCGACCCCACAAAAAAAAAACCTCACAAAAACAGACAACCCAAAAACAACCAAAGGATAAGTGATCTACACAAGAAATGACCCAAAACATGTGTATTAGAAATAGAGACATATTTAAGAAGAGATCTTTTCCTTATTTGGACAATTGTCCAAGACACACCATTATCCAAATCCTTAGATTGGGGGAAGAGGAGAGGAGAATCCTCCACCGTTTCCTTGACTCTCTCCACAACATGCGAAGAAGAAGATCATCTAACCAAAGAAGACATAAATTGCATAGAATCCAAAGGAATAAAAGGTACAAAGGTTCCATCAACACAGTCCTTAAAAGTTTTTGCCTAAGGAGGAGCAACCAAAATAGGTCCAAGAGAAGGTGTTACATTAGGAAATAAAGAAGACACCAAATCTACACTAGCCACAAAGGGAACTATCCACTGGATAGGCCCATCAAGATCTAGGGAAGCCTTAGGAGATCTGCAATCCTCAAAGTAAAAAATTACGAATAATCAAGTGTTCGAGAAGTGCATTTTGCCACCAAGTAGCTAAGTCCACCAACCTACATTAAGAGTAGAGGCTATTAGAAACAAGGTTTTCAATATAAATGCATCTTTTTCAATAGAAGGGAAGACCCTTATAATCAAGTAGATGAGTCTAGAGCCTATCCTCCACCATAAGGATGATATCCACAAGAAGAACCTTGGAAATATCAATGTTGACCAAAATACGAGCATAGTTGGTCTGACCAAAATTTGAAAAATCAACATTAGTGGACTAAGAAAATGGTTAATCACATTGCCAATATCTTCAAGGTAGGAAATGCCCTAGAAATGAAGAGGAAGATTAGGTAATCTAACCTAGACTAGTATGATTTTGAGGGAGATTAGGTAATATAACCCCATCATATGATTTAAGGTTATAACATTTGTCTTATCACTCATACAAGAAGCCCTAATCACTTCCACCTTTTGATATACCAAAATATCCAATGCCAAATTTCTCATTATTCTAGATAGATGGTACAAAAGATCAATTCTCAAAATATCAAACATTTCGATATACTAGACCATTTGATATACCTTATCTTCTTATATAGGCAAGGGAATATGTAAGAGTGATCTTATTTGAAAGAGAGATGAATGTGAGAGCATAATGGCATGAGAGGGTAGAGTAGAATTATAAGTGACGACACATGAAAGGTCTTGGGTCTATCTAATTTTATACTTGCTAACAAGTGGTAGTTTAGAGAACACAATCATAATCACCAATTTTATACTACTATTACCACTACATTATATTTATAGTTGAACAATATTACTGAAAGAAGAAAGAGAGAGGACAAAGAAAATAAATGTAAGACAAGATAACCATAGGGAAAGGCATCTGTAGAATCCCTACCAGTAAAGTCTCTGTAGCCCTCAAATTTAGCTTTGGGGCATCTATTCACAAGGTAGGAGATGGTAATATTACTAAATGTTGTGTTCAGTGCACTTTAGAAGAGCTTGAGTTTTTTTTTAGTTGAGTATATTATATTTCTTGCAAACATTAGTACTTTACAATAAAATAAAGTCAAGCATGTAAATGTGTTGGGTGAAAATTATGTAATCTCCTTTAAACAAATTATACAACCTTGATTTCAACCACAACTGTGTGAGATACAATCTATCCTCTCATAAAGGGGAGGCACCCTTCTTATTGCTTATTGAAACTAAAGTAAAACTATTTAGCTAATTAAAACTATGATATGGGGTGTGTCACATTCATGATTCTTTTTTTTTTCAAAGAACATGTTTTACAATGTTTCACAATTTAAGTTCTTGATGCGGTACAACTTCAAACAAAAATTAAGCAGTAATACCAATATTCCTATCTTGTTAAAGAAAAGCTTAGGAATACTAGTGTAATAATAATGAGTAACAGAATAAGAACAACTCACGAAGGCACAAATTCATTTCGTAGATTTCACCAATGAATCCTTTAAGATATGTAACCAACGTTGTATTAGAAGCACAAAGTATTCTAGACACTTCACAACAATTCCATGAAAAACATGAATGAATACAAGCACAAAGTCTTGTAGAGAATTCACCAATAGTATTCAACAATGTCACAAATTCAAGTAATAGGTGTAACAAAAAGTTTACACAAATTCACTCAAAGCCCTTTAGATCTCAATCAATGATCACTGCCAATTCAATCAAATCAAGAAGATAATTGATTCCAACACAAAGTTTGCTATGCAACTTCACTTCTTTATTGATAAAAATAGATCGACAAAGATGAACTCAAAGTTTGAATGTTTGTTTCTCAAATGGGAAGCACTTTGTTGCAAAAGATAAAAGGTAAAGATTACAATAGAATTCCCTCTTATTTATAAAAGAGACTGAAGAGCAAATCTAGGAAATTAGATGAGCAAAATTAGGAAAGTTTGGTGAGCTAAATTAAGAAAATCTCACCCAACTTTGACTTAGTAAAAAATGTTGTCCATCTTTTTGGGAAAACATATATGTTTTTACATGCAATTACATTTATTGAAAAGACATTTAAGATTTCAAAAACTATTTAAAAAATGCGTAAAGGAAAGAATAAAAATATTCAACACTAGAGAAAAGAAGCCTTAATGGTTCCTTGATTTGGGTGTGGAAGTCTTCATATCTCTTCTTTGTCTCCAAGATGAATGTCTCATCTAGACCAACAGTGTAATCCACAATGGTGTGAACTCTGGTGATTGATCTTCTAGTAGATGAGTGAATCTTCTTGCACCTGTTAAGATGCATCTTGAGATTATCTAGAGTTAGCCATATGTCACAAATTGCATTCATGGAGGTCTTTGAAAATTTTGCATCCTCAACTTGCTTCATGACAACTTCTTTGTAGATCTTGGAGTTCATTGGTCAGGAGGAAAATATTGTCTTCATCAAGGAGCTTACCTGGTAACTCCTTAATTCCTTTTTCAAGGATAGTACGATGTCCTTCGACATCTTCTTGCACTTGGTGGAGATCTTCGATAAGAGACTTGATCACTTGAATGCGATGCTTGAGGGATTCTCTTACCTCCACATATTTCTCTTTGTCGTGAATTACCCCTACTTCCACCAACTTACTGAGCTTTGCCTCCTTCATTCGTGGCAAAAATGATAGGAATTTTTCCATTTATTTTTTCTCTTGGGAAAGAATACTTTCTTCTTTATCAAGCTCTGATTTGAGTTTGGCTATTTGAGTGGCCTCCTCATCCGAAACAACTATGACTTGAGAGCCATGTTCTATTATTTCATCAATGAAATTATACAACACTTTACCTTTGGAGGAAAACTTCTCCACCTTTTTCACAGCTGGGTCCTCAACGCTTATCATAGCTAAAGGTTGCACATTGCCTAAAGAGCTTGCAAGTTTCCTCAAAATAGATGCATAATGCTCAACCTTTTTCTTATACATGTTTCAGGCTTGTTCCATTTTGTCAATCCTTCCTACCAACGTGCATATTCCTTGGCACTTTCATTTGTCACTCTGCCGAGTTGGAATCTCATGACTATGTAGTCCTCCATGTTTACATCTCCTTCCTCTTGCAAGGGTAGACCAATTTATACAAACTTATGACCAGTCTCTTCAACATGAAGTCTTGAATGCACTTTGGCCTTTTTCTTTCCCTTGGCTTTTGATGGGGCTATCTCTTCAAGATCAAGCTCTTCTGGAGAGATCATTTGTTTCTTTCGCTTTGATACTTGAGATACCAACCAAGGGGGAAGAGAGGAAGTATACGCTTCTTGACTCACTGTCAACTCTTGTGTTGTAGTCACTTCTATAGAAATGCTTGGTATGGTAACAATCAAGGTAGTATCTGTCATGATTGCTCTAGTAGATTGCGTACCAAGTTGATTTTGCAAAGAATCATTCATAAATTTTTCAAATTCAACTTTAGATGTAACGTCCAAAGACGAAGATGAAAAACTTGGGATGGATGAGGGAGAGGAAAAAATATCAACAATTTGTAGACTTGAAACTGTAGGAGTGGCAAGGAAGGTTGATGTAGGAAGATGATGAGAAATGTCCACTGCATGTATGGTAGATACATGGGAGGAGGTGATGTAGGAAGAGGAGGTGGAGGAGTGTTTGGATTGGAAGGTGTATGAGGAACATTTTAAGTTATGAGCGATGACGTCCAGGGAAGATCTTCAACAATGTTCTCATGAGGAGATAGTTGTCATTCATCGTCATGCCCAAGTTCCTCCTCATTACCTTCTTTTTCTCCTTCATCTTTTTCAGATTCCTCTTCTTTTGTAGACTCTTCTTCTAAAGATTCTTCGCTTTCATTTCCTTCTTCTTCGGAAGTTTGTTCCTTAGAAGCAACCTCTTTTCCTTCTACATGAGTAGGTTCAAACTCTGTTGCCTCTTGTTCTTCAACAACTTGCGTAACTTTCTTGCCAATAGTGAAGTTGATTCTAGGACCTCTTTGAGAAGAGGGAATATCCTTTTGTTTGTTCTTTGAGTAGAGTTTTGGTTGTTGGCTGGTTTCTTCTCTTGGTACTTCTCTTTTTGATTCAGTCTTGAAAGCTTTCATTTGGAAACCGTGTTTATGCAACCATTTTTCTATGTTGTGCAAGATAGGAGCAAGTCTTTCCCTAATAGAGATACTTTCCCTTTTATACCATTGAATCAGAGGTAAGGGCTTATTAGCAATCTCGTCTTCTTCATAGGCAGAGTTCAGGATGTCACCAGGATCTTGGAAATCCTTTGGTAGATCAGCCACACCCAGCTCTCTAATTTTCTCTACTGTTAACCTACAAAAGTCTATTGTGTGGATGTCTTCTTCATCCCTGCAATCAGCCCATATGTCTTTAAAATGATAGATATGCATGTGATCCTTTTTCAATTTTCTCTTCACATCCTGGTAATCAAAATCAAATCTATATTTGTATGTCCTGATAGTTACGATCTACATCTCTTCATAGACTGATTTTTCCTTTTGTACATTATAAACAACATACCTCCCAATTGTCAATGGGAACTTGAAACCTGGTTTGTGAATTCTCATGCATTCCTTGTGAACTGATATTAGTTGTCTACACAGCTCCATGAGTATCCACTTATCTGATGGATATCTAGGCAACATGTAAGGGTACCCAATATAGCAACCTACCTCCATATAAGTAAAAGTCAGAAATTGAAAAAATATACAACCAACCTTACTCACCACTTTGTATGCCTCATCTGACACTCTCTTCTTTCGAGAGTTGGATCAAAATTGAACAACAGAGGAGCAAAGAAGGCATCTGTAACCCTCCTGAAATGATGAAGACTTTCTTTTAGTTTCAACTGATAAAAGTATTCATATACAGGTATAGAATGTCAGTTTCCCTTTGTAGATAACCCTGGGAATTGCCTCATCACAACAACAACATACACCAAATAAGAATTCATGTAGAACTTGAGAGTGGTTGGAACATTTATCAATTGCTCATGAATTTCATCACTAATTTGGGTTCCCTAATCAATATGAGCTTTCTTTCTCTTAATGATCCGAGTGTATTCATACATCCACTCTTGAAAATGAGATGACTTGGGAAATCCTTTAACCTTGCTCAAGAGAGTAATCATATCCTTGACATCCTCTTTGAAGTCACTTTGAGGAAGCCCCTTCGACCATCTTGAGATAGTGGGCCTAGGTGTTTTCAACCATTGGCTATTAATCAAATTTTTAGCCTTAGTTGGATATGCATCATAAACATCCTGTGCCTGTTGCAATGAAATGTTTGTGTATTGTTCCATGTGTGGAACTCTGAAAACAATGTCAAAGAATTTAGGGTCTAGTCTCATCATCACTTTTGTAGAGGAATCTATTACACTTCTGTTATCTCAGATGTAGTGGGATGCAACGTGGAGAACATACTTTGTATTATGAGAAGATGTTGGGAATGTGGACACCAGATGCAAGTTGCTATGGACAATGGCTCTGAAGCTATCTTCTAAGGGATTTTGTTCATTTCTTTTTACAAAGTATTCAAGGTTCTAATGACCAACTTTGGTGTTTTTGATTTTGTACACCTTCGAGATCACCACTATAGGTAGAAAGACACCTTGGTTTTTATATTTCATTTTTCCCTCTTTCTTAGAAGATGATGGAGGCTTCTTTGCTGTCATCTAGAAGAATCGGGATCAAAGGATATCACCTTTAGGATCACTTGATGAGATATGGAGAGAAATTGCAAGGATGGTGAATCAACAAATGTTAGGTGAAACTATAGTATTGGGAAGCATGAGGGAAGCAAGCAATGCCGAGTAAGTGGAAACGAGCAATTTGGCACGAAAAATGGAGCATGGGCGAAGAAACAAGGTTCAAAGTGCAAGCAGAGTGATTTCAGAGTGTTAATGGAAAAAAATGTCTTTTGTTCAGGAGCACTGAAAATCAGTACTCCTACATCTTGAAATGCTAATTTACATGTAGGGGTGCTGATTTTCAACACTCCTACATGTAGGCACTTTGATATGCAAGAAGTTTCAAGGTGTTGAAAATCAACGCCTTGACATTTTGGATATATGCTTAAGCGCTGAAAATCAACACTTGAGCATGTCTCCAACTTGGAAAATGCAAAGTGTAAGGGTGGGCTATTTTACCACCTAGTCATTTGAAGGAATGAGGTACTCTGTGTTGGAGAGGTGATTTTCACTGCTCCTACATAGAGTTGGTGAAATTTTTTGAAGTGTAGTAGCAGTTATAAACACCGCCTTAGCATTTGATGTTTAGGAGGACCTTGGTGTAATAGCGGTGAAATTCACCACTTTTCCATTTAAAGCGAGGTTATTCAATGTCTGAGCACTGAAATTTATCACCTGAACACTGAGAGGAAAATATTTCAAAACGTGAAGTGTTTCAATCATAAAATTTACTAACACTACAAACTTCAACATTTTTATAGTAGGAAGGACTCGATGGGCATGAGTGAAAGATAAACGAAAAAACCAAAAAGAAGACAAATAAAAACAAGAAGGAAAAAATGCATGGCACGTTTGTAAAGTAAGAAGAAACCTTAACAAGAAAAACACAAAGACTATGGTGAATCAAAAAAATGCAAACATAAACTACAAACCCTAAGTAGAGTGCATGTAATGAGCGTGACTTAGAGGAAGAAATGACATAGCTTTCTAAAAGTAAAATAGAAAGAAAGACTTCGACAAGAAAGAGAAGAAACAATTCACTTGGAGAATGATGAAAACCCGAGATCAAAGCTTTGAAGAAATCCTCAAAATTGCAACCTAGCTTGTAGTTGGTAAAATGTCTAGTGCGGAGGGAGAAGATGAATGGAGATTAGAATGGAGATGATTAGTTAAAAAATCACTTAAAAACCTTTTAAAAAGGTCATTAAATGAACTCAAGTGGCACATTAATGATGGTGCAAAGTTTGGAGGAAAAAACGTGAAACATGCACTGGCGGTGAAAATCACCGCTCGTGCATGAAGAAGTCTTAAGTTGGACAAAAAATGCACAAGCGGTGATTTTCACCGCTTGTGCAATTTTGACTAAGGTAACAAAGTGTAGGAGCCCTGAAAATCAGCGCTCCAACATTTGGAGTTAAATTCACCAAGGCAACATGTAGGAGCGTTGATTTTCAGCGCTTTGACATGTTTGACAAATTTTCTAACTCCCGAAGTTTGAGAGCTGACGAAGATGCTTGTTTCGAAGCTCTTCCAAAGACAGACGGGGGGGCGGGGGAATACTCAAATGGATTGTTTGAGGTTTTGGACCATGTATTGAGGTGAATTGAAATTCTCTTTGTTTTTGTGTACTTGAAGTACACAGAACTACGAAATGGACAAGTTTCGTAGGGGGTTTATCTGTGAATCGAGCATTACTAGATTCCATGATAACAATATGTTAAATATGTTTTCAATAATACGACAAGAATATAATTTTTGATCTTAATGGTTGAATTAAATATATAAAATTTATCTAAAATATGCTTAATAGTATTTATCTTTAAAATGTGGTAGCTATTTCTAATATTTTATAAACAACATGTAAATATTAGAAACTAATTTAGTCAAATAATTTCTTCAATAGATCTAATATGACTAAGCTATTTTTGACTACTTTCAAGTGAATATTAGACTTATATGTAATGTGGCAAAAGCTACTAACACTAAAGCACTAACCAAACTAAAGGGATCAACAAGAAACAATATACATAGCTAGCACATTCTAGAAATAAATATATACACAAATACTACTTTAAATCCCACAAATTAAATAGGATTCATAACTACATAGCTAAAAGAAAAAGCCTTAAATGTGAGCATATTACTCTTACATATAAAATTCATAATCTTCCTATTCGCCAAGAATTTCTTGTTTGTTTTTGAATAGCCATTTATAGCAAAACTCCGCTCACACAATGATTTAGTTAGTCTTGATACATTTTTCAATTTTGACTTCACAACTTTGTTTGGCATACTGATGGTAATGAATGTTTGGTTACTATGCCTGTTGCCATGCTTGAAGTTGTAGGAAAAATGTAGTTAAAATGCCCCAGTTGCATTCAACGAAATATGCCTTTGAAACACAAGAAAAACAGAAAAATTTGTTCATGCAAAACCCTTTTGAAAAAGAAAAAATTATGCCATATAAAAACTCGTTGAAAATCAGTCAAATCTGAGTGCCTTGTGTGCCATACGGTTTTAATGCAATTAATCACCTCGATGGGGCACACTAATAAGAATACTGATCATATATGCCTATTTCTTTGATCTCCATATAGAGTAAAGACAACACACTACATTCCTACATAGTTAACAACATCAAGATAGACAAACATTACCCAAACCAACAAAAAAATAAATAAAAAAATCATAATATGGTTGATCATAGATTCTTCATTTTCATTGCTCAAATTAGTATATAACAATGTCATTTCTCACATTGTACACCCTTATGAACTTGGGTGTGACTAGTACATTGATCATGCCATCATAC
The DNA here is from genome assembly GCA_007258455.2 of Sequoia sempervirens. Lineage (NCBI taxonomy): Eukaryota > Viridiplantae > Streptophyta > Pinopsida > Cupressales > Cupressaceae > Sequoia > Sequoia sempervirens. The sequence continues at coordinate 245,699,894 of VDFB02193867.1, read as the reverse complement.
CTACTCAACTCTAAACTAACACAATTATTCCTATGTGGCATAACCTCCCGTGTTAACATTCTCCTTTATACAAAATGGGTGCATATTCTATTTATGATATGCCTTGTACATCACATTTTTACATCATATTAACTTATTACATAGTTTGTTGATATGGTGCCTAACACCCCTTCACCTCAACTATCATGTGCTTCCTCCAATGTGCTTCCTCCAGTCACATGCTATATACTTATGAGAATACTTGCACTAACTTTGGCATGATTTTCAAAATAGTTTTTGAAAAAAAATGAGCACTCTTTATGTATGTTATCCAAAAATTCCTTTACCATTTGTACAAATGTCTGGATGTTGGATTCTTCTTAATTAATGATTCATTGTTGCTCCCCTCCTATACTATAGTATCCAAAGTAAAAGAGATCATACAACTTGTTTTAAAAATGCATATAAACTCTTAAAGATTTATTTGCTTGAATTGTTGCTATTCAATTCTAAGTTATTGGACTCTATCTTGATCTCAATCTTAGTTAATTTTTTTATTGGAGAGGTTAATGTTAGTGAAATTCTCTTGTAAGGTTAGTATTTGATGTTTTGAAACATAAGCACAAGACTATAGCTAATTGCACCATCTATTGGACTCTGGATAGTTTGAGGGCACTAGTACTTGTAGTTTGTTAAACCTAGTGTGCGTGATGGAAGCCTAGGTGAAGGCTTGGGAAGCAACAATGAATGCTTCCACCAACTTTCTTCTAACTTTTTTTTTCTTCCTTTGTGTATTTTTACTTTTTTTGTTACTTTTTATTCCTATTCAATTAAAAGTTATTTGATTGAGGGAACCAACTACAAGAGAGGAGTGACCGTGTTTGAGATGTTATCTTAGTGTTGAATAACTAAGGCAGCAACTTAGAGAAAACATCTAATATGTGATCATGTAATACTTCTATACATAAAAAAAAATTGTTAACTAGGCATTAAGAGACCTTTTTTCTATCATTGATTACCCCTTTTCTTTGTGTAGTTCATCAAGTCAATTTTTCAATGCTTCTCCCTAACATGCAACATCATGCTACTCCACTTTCTCACCATCCACCGAATATTCCTTTGCTTCATCCCTTGGCTTAGTGAAGTTCAAGTAACTCACTTGGATGATGGAGAACTAGAGAATCATCACATCCTTGATAGTCATGGTGTTTGGAGTGAGGAATTTAGTTGGAATGTCCTTGCTTCTCTTGAATTGGAAAAGTAGTTTTTGAGATCTAATATAGTTTCTAACTCCACATTTGTGTTGGATTCCTCTAGCAACATCTTTAAACACATATGGATGAAGAAGCCTTTAGGCTTGTCTCATTGGGCTCTTAAGGTTTGGAATTCAACTTTGCATTTCAGGCCTCATTGAAGCCTTGCACAACCTTTTCTCTTCTCTAATATTCATCTAATTTGAATTCAAATTTGGGTTCCCCCTCAATTTTCAACGGATCTCTCCTATTGAGCTTGTTATATTGTTGCAAACATACTCCCTCCTAGTAAGTTGACAAGCTTGGTGAAGTGATTCATGTAGTTTATTGTGTTCATTGGGATTTGTAGGGAACTATTGTGATTGATGTGTTTTACTCCCTTTTATGCATATGATTATGTGACTATAAATATGCCATTCCTTCATTGTTCTTGTTGAGTTGAATTATCCTTCCTCTTTCTTATTAGTGTTAATGCCTAATAAATTGTGGCTATTGTTGAATCCATAATTTCTCTAGTGTGGCCTATGCTTGGTTTGTTCATGCATATCTTTGTAATGATTAGTCTATGATTTGTGGCTTATGTTGTGTGCCATTGCCATCAATGCCCCTTCATGTATGAAGGTTCTCTTGGATGATGTTGAGAAAACAAGTTCCTTTGCAAGCATTTGCATATCATCTTCTTTAAATTTTACTAATGGAATTCCCTTATCCCCAATTTTAAAATTGAAAGTATGTGAGAGAGTAGTCCCATGGATCTATCCCTCATGCTTCACTACCATCCAAGTCCATACAATCATATATTGCAAAAACTTTGGCTCTTGCTACTTTTGTTTATATGTGGTGTTGCTACACCTAGCATTCCACATATGCACACCCTTTCATAAACTTTGGGATTGGATGGAAAATTGCAACTTTAGGGATTGCACCCATTGGCTCATTTGTTGCATGTCCACAAATTCCACTTAAAAATAGGATTTAAAATATAAAATTTCAACCTATAGCAAATCATTTGATGTGTGTTCATTTGTAGAAATCATGTAATAGTATAATACATGAAGTATGAGAATATCCAAGTAATGCATTGTGTTCTCACTCCATGACTATGTTACATTTTGAATCATGCCATTGGGAAATAGGTGAAGAAATCAAAATGTGCTTTGTGCAATTTGACCTTTTATTATGTGTTTGCCTATTAATAGTGGTGGTATCATTCCTTCTATTCCTCAAAAAAAATCCTTAACTACATATTGAGAATTTTGTGAATGAACAAGCCTCCACGTACATTTCTTCAACTTCCAATTAGGTTGCAATTGGTTAGTCATTCACTAATTATTAAAATGCCTAATTCCAAAAGAATGGAATTAGGGCACAAGTAAGTCCAATCAACTCATGTATGGTGTGTAGTTTCCTTGACACCATGTTCTTTATGTCTAAGGTCAACACATCATTATGGAATTAACCTATCATATTATTTTCTTTGCTGAAGTAAGAAATTTAATGCAATTTTATCATTGTGTTTCACATTAGATCTTGTCCATTGCTTGCATACTTTTTCCTCTCTTGAACCTTTTTTTGTGATGTAAGAATCTATGTAATTGAAAATTGAAGCCACAAATTGATCATCAATTTGATTATACTTATCCTATCTCCAATCTCTCAAGATGCTTGTAGAGGTCCTTTGTGATGATACAATCTTTAAGGACCACAATTAGTTCTAAATGGAGTTAGATCCCTCTATTGTCTTTGGTGCCACTAATTGCTTGGTTGTCCACTCATTCCTTCTACTCGCATTCATCTATGACCATTGTTTTCTTCTAGTGTGGTCCTCCTTGATGACATATTTCTTTGCTCTTATTCATCTTTCTTCATTGTAGCACCATAATTTCTTGGAAAATATTCAATTCTTGAAATCCACAAATGTGATCACTCAATTTATTTATTTATTTTATGTTGTGCAACAAGTGCTGCTCCTCTATTTATCACTTTACTGGCTATTTTCCTTATGAATGTGTCTTACTTTTCCCTACACTGCCTTTATTATTTTTTGCACAATTGTATCTTTCTAATTGGATGGAAGCATAAAGGCATGTCTCACTTTTTGGCCTATCTGGGTCACTCAAACCAACATTTCAACTAAATTTATATTTTTTTTGTCAGTCATAGCAAGCAATGTGTTAAAAATTTGAAGATAATGTAAACTAATGATTTAGGAGATCTCATGTGTAAATTTTAAATATATTTAAAAAAATATCATTTTCTAAATGTGTCAATAAATTATTTGTATACAAATAGTACTTTTTATGATTAATATTTCCCCATAGTACATAATTTGAGCTAGAAATAAGATCAATTTATAATTTCTTAAACATAGATTATTAACATTGATATTTAAAATGGTTTTTTTTGGTGATTTTTGGTTGCATATTCATTTATTATTATTTTTAATTTAGATCAATAATTATTTAGGTACATTTTTTCATAATGCATAGATTTGTTTTTGTATATGTCCTTTTTGTTTTGTTTTGTTAAAAAAAGGACATCAATATAGAGGGTACATGTTTGTTTTTTCCATTTTTTCTTCTATTTTTTCATGTGTCAAACATAGGTCTTTATGTTTGATAAAGATCCTATGTTCATAAAAAAGAAGTAAATATAATAAAATCAATAAAAAATATTACAAATTATTATTTTTAGAAAGTCTTTTTTGAGGGCTATGTTCATGCCAAGTCTCGTGTTATGACACTTTGATTTGATTATGGAAAATGCGGCTTTAATCAACCATTTTTTAATAGAAGGTGAGCATGTGGAATGAGTTCCATGTAGGTGCCATTGAGACACATTTGATTGGAAGACCTTCATTAGAAGGCCACCTTAAAAATGAGCTATATAAATGTTTCAACATTATAAGAAAAATACCTTCAATTAAAGGTCTATGACATGTGGAATGACTACAATCTTTGAATAAAGGGCTTTCCAATGATAAAAAACCTTAGGTGTTTCAATGTTTATCTTGTAAAACTCAATTTTTCAAAATTTCCCTCAAGTGAGGTAGGGCTTTATGCTTCCACCTAGCTTTGAGGTAGGGCTTTATGCTTCCACCCAACTTTGACAGGTTTATGCAATTTTTTCATGATAATTTTCTTGAAAACCCAATATAAAACCCTTTATCGATATTGCTTTTATATTCTTTATATCTCTTTTAACATCTTTGAATATATCATTTCATCTACCATTTCCATTTGCATACACATTAGGATCTAGTGATAGATACATTTATTTCTATTCTCATATTTTATTTCTAAGTGTTTCTCTTAGTTAAAGACACATCTCAAATATAGGCACACACTCAAGTCCATTCTACCTTTTATTTGACTAATTATGGAGGTTGAAGGACCAAATTATGGGCTCAAGACCATTTTGATAAGCTCCATAAAAATCATCACCTTTCTTTGTATCTTAGCTATAGGTATTTTTGGGTGAACTCTCCATATGAAGGCTTCATATTCCTAAACTCCTCTTTGTCATTTAGTCATTTAATCTAGGATAAGTATTGTTAATATTATTTTATTGTTATTTTTAGTTATCTAATTATTGCTTATGTTATGTGTTGTATGTTTTTTTTCTCTTTGTGTAGAGGTGTTACAAATTTAACTTTGTTCCTTTTCTTTTTTTTTGGATATGGATGAAAACACAACCTTACAAAGTACAATGTGGTTGAACCAAGGTCTAGAAAGTACGATTTAGTCTAATTTAATTGTTTTGTCTATGTTTTCCATTTCTATTCCAATCTTATTTCACTAGTAACAAGCACTTTTATATTTTGTAAGTAATTATTAATTTCCATTTTCTTTAGCTTGTTGTGGTTTACTTTAATATAAACTTAAAAAAATAGAAAAAGAATAGCTAAACCTTATTTGATCTATTTAGATTAGATAAATAGGATAATATAATTAGGGCATTAGAATATTGCATAGGCTAATATGCTATTTCATTTAAGGGTGAGTGAAAGATCATGGGGGTCCAAAAAGTGGCGATATGACAAAAAATGGTTGACGACTTTTTTTTAATCCGAATTTGATGAAACAAAAAGGGTTTATTGAGAAAATTGTCATATTTCCAAAAATATAAGATATGCCTTATTTGGAGTTAAATAGATAATTATTATTGATTTTATACGTACATTATGAATAAAGTCCTAATTGATAGGATGAGTGAAAAACATCTATAATTCTTAAACGATTTCACATTTTTTGAATTTGAAAGATGCAACACATTTTACGCTTCCCATAATATAGGGTAAAGAAAAAAAAATTAATTACATAATTTTTTGACCAAGTTATGGTGGTCAGACAAACAAGTTTTAATATTTTTAAAAAGTTGTAATAAAAAACTCATAACTAATTATTTACTTGCAAAAAAAATACAAAAAAATGTGGCACATTCAGACATGTGTCTTCTATTTATCTTGAAGGTTTCAAATAAATATATTATTTTTTTCTTATACATAGGTTGGCCAGACATACACTTGCTTTTTATCTTTTCCTGAAAATTTAGTACTATTGCATTGAAATTTCAAATTTTCACCAAATAGATTTACATTTTTCCAAAAAAAGAATAGTATCTTAGAAACTACATTCAATTTTATACAAATTATGTTCTTACATATTTTTCAAATTATGTTAATAAATTATTCAAAATTTTATGTCAAGTTTCCTAACTCTATTTTTTGAATTTTCATTGCCACTTAAGGGCCTAGTTTGGACCCCATGATCTTGCACTGACCCTTAAATTCATTAACTTTACAACATCTTTTATTCAAGTGAACCTAATGTTTTTCTCATAAAATATTTTCTTTTTTGTGCTTTAAACTTTGTGTTATTAATTTATGATTTTTAATACATAGTTAGGATCTTTTTCAATCCCTATTCATCATAGTTCCCATTTTAATATTGGCACCTCTTCTATTAGTATCACTTCATGTCCAATTATTTCTATAAAATTCCTACTACTCTTACCCCTATACCAAATAATCCTAAGGAGTTACCTCTCATTGGGTAAGAGGATTTTCACTATGAGGAAGTCATAGATTCCCCAATTTGTGCCAAAACTATTTTTTTTGATGAAATCTAGCATTCTTACATTCACATTGATAGTAATGAATCCACTCTTTCTATGATAATTTCTATCATTTATGATTTGATAGTCCTTCTTGCTAACAATCCTAAGGGTTTGTATTTCCCCCAAGATATGGGGCATATTATCCATCAATATAATCATATTTCTCACACTTTACCCTTGATACTTCAAGTGATTCCAATTACTATTTATCACATACATAAATTTCTATGTCCAAACATAACCCTAATGTCAGTATCCATAATTATACTACTATTGCTACATTGGTAATCCCTCCCAACACATAAGCCTCTTCTTCCCACCATACTCATGGGTTTTCCATAAACTATATTACTACATATAGCTATGTCCCACCATTTGAGCCTCTTCCTTACACATACTTAGCTAGACCATCCATTTCCACTTAGCCTTTGCCTTCATATCCCTTTACCGCTAGTACCATCACTTTAGCTCCACATACAACTATACCTATCATTAACTAGCTCATTAAAAATATGAGGAATATCCAAAAGTAGTTACTTTCTCTTTATTCATCATCTCAATTGATAACTATCATGACATTTTAGTAGAACTCACTAAATTTAGAGATTATTTGTTATAATGTTTCTTCCCTAGTTTATTGTCCTCTAATTGGAAAAAGTACAATGGAAAAGGGGACCCTTAAACTCATGTCTCTACTTTTATGACCATTTGTAGTGACTTTTTCTTTGATGATAAACTCTTAGAAAAATTATTTCCTCACTCCCTTAAGGAGATTTCACTTGATTTTTTTCCCCTTTTAGATATTTTTATCCAATCATTCAATGATCTTGTCAATATCTTCTTATAACACTTCTAGGTAAACATTATCCTACAAGTGAGATTTAGTAATCTTGTCCATTGTGTACAAGGTCCTTATAAAAAGTTATTGACTTAATTCTTCACTTATATCTCAAATATCTTACCCACTTAGATAGAATCTAATATTCAATACATGTTTGTTAGAAATTTTACTAAGAACATCCAATACAAAAAAAATCTAATGAAATATTCTTCCTTCCCACATTTCTATACTACTCTTATGGACTATGAGTAGATAGTTATATTGAGGCACTTATTTCACCTACCTCACATACTATCACTACCTCATTGGATCCTTATACATCATGGGTAAGTGCATGGATTTGTGACACAATTTTGGCTCTTAAGATGCCACTTTTTTTTCTAAAATCAGCAAAATCTGATTTGCACAAGAAAATGAAGATAGTTATGCTCAAAATTTCAAGATGCAACAAGAACAAAAGTTGAAGTGCTCCGAGTCTAGTTTCTAAGCTACTATTTTTTTTTGAAATCAATTAAGATTAAGGGTCTCAAAAAAGGGGGGGCCCAACAGGTCCTTTTTTTATTAAAAAAAAATAGCATAAGCCTTAGAATCCACCTTTTTGATTAGCTTTTTTAGAATTACAAAAATCAGCAGGTGATAAATTAGCTAACACCATGTAGTTTATCCTCATTCTTTTAGATAATTTTTAATGAATATATAATATTTTATGAATTTTTAAAGTGGACACATCCTCAAAAGCTGAAATTTGAGTGTGCTCTCCCCTAATTTTTTTGAAAACTAATCAAATTGCAGACCATTTTATTTTCCATCATGTGTAGAATGGAGTCGTTTCAAAAATGTAGAATTTTCCGCGTTTGATGAATGAGTAAATATCTATCCTAAAACTAGCACATGTTGGTTTTGACCAAAATCAAAGGCATTTACAGAAGCCATGGATCAAAACCTTAACTAAATCAAAATGAAAAATAATTATATATTTAGATAGCTAAGAGAGAGGTTAATGCTATCACAGTTTTTTTTATAAACTTGCATTGAAAGA
>VDFB02193867.1:245481592-245691564 GCA_007258455.2 Sequoia sempervirens | reverse complement strand
GGATCTTGCCCTATGGGCCAATGACCTTCCTTTCATCAAACCTATAATTTTTAGCACATTCAATAATTAACTTTGGGCACTGAACTATTGGAGGAAACCCTACATCTTGTGAAATTCCATTTTTGACCATCTTCCTAGCCAGCTCAGTGGGATTTGGCCCATGCATTCTCTTCTTAAAGTCCTTCAGATCCACATGACCCAAATTAGTGTCTCCCACATTCTCTTAGTAGGATGCAATCTTTGATTCTAGAAGGAACCCATTGAAGTCAAACTTCATCTAAATAGTTCTACAGAGCTTTTCCTCACCTTGTCATTTCTTCTTACCCTTCCTTGCTTGCTTGCTTGTCTCAACATGCATCTGTTAGAAAAATATCCTAATTACTTGAAAGGGAGGAGAAGTGTGGAAAGCATGAAAAAATCTCTCATAAAATATTTGACATATTCAAATCATTTATAAAATCACATGAAAAACTATTGCATTCCTTCCATAATTGCATGGAACATCACCTTGAAATCAAATGTTAAAAATCCATCATGAAAATCATCAAATTCATGCTTGGAAAATATTTCATGGATTTGGAAGTGTTATAAAGTTTAGGAATTTTGGGGCAAACTAAAATCTTTGAAATAAATTACAATTTTCCTACATTCTACAAAGATTTAGATCACCTTCATGAAATCCAAGAGAAAAGGAAATCCCTGAAGACAAATACCTTCATGAATTTCAGAGAACAATGAAATATATGAGGACATCTTGCTGTTTCTCTTAAAAAATTATCTCATTTCACAACTTGGTTTAGGTTTTAAATGAATTCATGGATTCTTGAGATTCTTGAAGTTTTTCATCGTGTAAGCATATGATGCCCCAAAACCCTAGATTGTAGATTTGACTATGAATGCAAAGGCACTTGAGCTATTTCAATATTAAAATAGTTTCAAACAATCATACTCAAAGATAAGCACTTTTAAAGCATCACAATTTTGAAATAAGACATGTAATTTCATGCTAAGCCCAAATAAAGAATGAAAAATTGCCCAAAACCTTCAATATGTAGTTTCACTTGTGATATCAAAGATTTGTACATTTGAACCATCCAACATAAGTTCAGTAAGCTTTAAGATTATGGAATGACTCAATCCAACCAATGTATACTTCAAACAAGAAATGTAAAATTCCAAAGATATGCTAACATCCATTTTAATGAAAACCCTATGTGATTTAAAGCCCAAGATGCACAAAAATGCAAAAAAAATATCATTTTAAAATAAGTGCAATAGTGATTTTACTAACCTTTAAGCTAGATAGTGGAAAAAAACATGAATTTCACCTCAAAATCATGCTTGATTGCCTCAAATCACACCTTTCACTAATTCCACTAACAACATAGTTTTCACGACTAATCGCATAGTCATTTCAAACTTCACCTGTTAAAGAAGCATTTTGGAGGTTAGAAGTAGGCTTGGATTCAAGTATTTTGAGTAAGGGTGAATTCTATGAGGTATGGAAACTTTACTAATTTTAGCAAATCATGAATTCTAAAAGAACTAATTTCACTAATTTCAAAGGTGAAATCCACAAGATTACAAAAATCTTGAGACATAAACCAACCCAACATAAAATTATCTAAGTGAGGCATCCGAAAAGAAAAGATTAACCTATCCAATTGTTGCAAGACATAAACTAATCTCACAGTTTTGAATAAAATTTGTAAACTTAGGGGAGATGAAAAAATCAAAATTTTTGAAGGCCTTTCTCTTAAGGAGAAAAGAATCAGCCTAAAGTAGGATGAGAAAAAGAGGGGGTCCCCATTTCGGACAAGGCATGTGTGCAAGGCACAACAAATGGTGACTCTACTAGGGAAATGTTCCTAAAAATTTTAAGGATAAAGATCCATCTGAAACCCCAAAATATTTGGTTAACTCCCAAGCTAAATTCTACAAAAGAAAACTCACTCAAAAGAGAAGTGAATCATTAGTTGAATCAACTCACACACATCCTCAAATCATTGGTTGTGTGTGCATAGTGAGTGTTGCAAGTGTGAGAAGTTGGTGTTGTCATTGATGACAATAGGCTTATGTTTGTGTTATCATTAATGTCAACCATTGATGGTTGAGAAGTTGTGATGATGCTTTGATTAGTTTCATTATGTTGTCACTAGTGAGTTCTACTTGTGTCAACCTCTAGTGTTGCTTTGATAAGATTATGTTTGTTGTAGATGGTTTAGTGGTGATGAGGAAGTGTTGAAGATGATGAGGACGTGTTTATGGTACTTGGTTTCCAAGTTCTTTTGAGAAAATTCAAATAAAAAAAAAGAAATAGTGTGTTGTAGAGGTGGTCTAGTGTACAATGTGGTGTTCTGGTTTTGCTCCGAATTTATTTTGAGTTGAAGATCTTCTTGTGCGGTTTAGATATGTTGGTTAGAGGTGTTTAGAGGTTCTATATCCAAGATTTCTTGGTTTGGATCATTGTGCAGAGAGAGTTGTATTCACTAGTGTGTGGACTGTGTTGCAGTGTTGTCTGGGAGAAATGGTTTTGCTCCACATTTCTCCACAGTTTGGTTTCTGGTCTTGTGATTTTGGAAGTATGTTGATAAGGTTCATATCTACCTTCATTCAAATTTGTTCATGGTTTGGTGCTTTGTAAGTTGATTTTTTGACTTATAGTGTGTGGAGGTTTATTTGACTGAACATGATGAGTTTTCTCTCCAAATGAAAGTTGTTGTGAAGGAATTTGTTGGATTTCAGGGTGTTTATGGAATATTCTATATTGTCTTCAAGTTTTGTGTGTGGTCCATGAGTCATCTTTGGATTTGAGGAAGTGTGTACTTAAATGTTAATGGTGTTTACAAAGGTTTGGTTGACCTTGGGTGTTTCACTAATTATGGATTTTCTTTGATGATTTTCAAAGTGTGGCATGATGTATATGTATGATTTGGGTCCAAGTTAAGATGTGTTATGGTCCGATTTCACTCCTTTCCACCATGGGAATGCTTAGTGCCGACCTAATTTGAATTTAAATGGTTGAGGTGAATATTCGACCTTAGAGAATGTTTTAAGGTTGAAGAAGGTATAAATAAGTGTTGTGTTGATGAAAAATTAAGTGTGTGAAGTGTGTGATGCGAATTGTAGAGTTGTGAAGTGTAATGTGAGCTTAATGAGTTAGACTACTAGAACTAGTGAGCATAAGGTGTCTAAAATATTCAGAGAGGCTACGAATGTGTTGGTGATGCTATGGTGGAATTTTCTAATGCATTGAGATGGATTTCTCACTATAACATTCTTCTTTCTTCTTTTCTATAATTTGGTAGTGAGCCCTTTTTTCTTTTGGGAAATGAGCCCTCTAGCAGTGAGCCTTTTGTATTCAATGTTGTAATTACTTTATATTGTGAGCTAATCCTCATAGTGGTTTCTACCTTCTTGTTTTTTCCATGTAAATCTAGTGTTCTATTGTTCATGGTGTTGATGTGTTTCAGTTTCTATTATTTGCTTTCATGCTAAATACTTCTAGTGGATTAAGGGTTAATTACATTGTTGTGGATGTAAATGTTTATGATTGTTTTGGATGTTTTAATGGAAAATTGATCACCCCCCTCTTAGTTTTCTTATGTGCATTCAACAATTGGTATTAGAGCAAGGTTCCTTGGAAGAAAGCTTAACCGCTTGAGGTAGATCTAGGATGGTGCACAAGAGGGATGTTTCTTTGTTTGATGGATCAGACTATGGCTTCTAGAAGAAAAGGATGGAAGGTTTCCCGAAATCTCTTGGTTTTGGAGTTTTGAAGTCTATTGAGATTGGATATACTATTCCTATTAGTGGTCTGAAGATTGATAATGAGATCAAATCCTTTGAGAACAATGGTAAAGAAAGCTATGCTCTTTTAAGTGGTCTTTCTAACATTAAACTTGTGAAAGTTAAGATTTTGAAATTTTCTAGAGAGATATGGAAAAAGTTGGAAAGAATTTATGAAGGAGATCATAAGGTCAAGCAAGCTAAGATGTCAAATCTTAAGATCACACTTTAGAACCCGTGGATGTTTGAAGATGAAAACATTACAAGCTACATGTACAAGGTGGATGAAAATTTCAATTCCACTAGAGGTCTTGGTGGAAATCTTGAAGAAGAAGAAGTGGTAAAGAAGGTATTGAGAACTCTGAACCTAAATCTTATATTCATAAAGTTTATGCTATTGAGGAAGTTCAAGATTTACGCAAAAATTCTAGAGATCAATTGTATGGTGCTATATCTACTTTTGAAATAATTTTTAAGTATAGAATTTATATATTATATTATTATGTTGGGAGGTATAACATATAGGAACAAGAATTGATGTTTTTGGATTGAATTTATTTGACATCCTCTTTTAAATACAAATAAAATATAATATTTACTACAATCTTTAAAAGGAAAAATATTTAAAAACTATAAAATGATCAAATGTTTTTGAATAAAATGTATGTGCACATGATTATTTTTATTTAACTATAATGAATAATATATTAATAAAGTAGTACTTTATTTGTGGAATGGCGAGCAAAGGAGCAGAGAGAGTGAAGGTAGTTTCAAGAGTAGTCAAAGGTATTGAGAATTAGGCTAAGGAGGAAAAACATGTCACCCCCATGGATCATGTTAGGGCTCGAGTGGACAATGAGGAGTGGTCCAACCAACATAGGAATCATGAACCAGAGAAAAAAGACAACAATTGATCTAGCAATATATGATGGAATGGAAAGCCAAGGTATGAATTCAATAGGCGAAATACTCCCAACCATCAAGGGTAGGTAAACTAATGTCAAGGAAGGGGTAAAAAAATGGGAGATTAAACAATTGGAAAGGGATGAAAAAATCATGAAGGGCCCTTGAATTTCTTCCAGTGTGAATGCCTTTCCCAGGGGCATGGGAGATCAACAACAAAGGAAAGGGTTTGCAAAATTGGTGCACAGGTAATTAATGAATTAATAATCACTCAGAATGGAAGAAGGATAAAGCAAGGAAAACTTACATAAAAAAATGATGATTGGAACAAACAAATTACAACCATCGATCTTTCACCTGGAGAAGCAAGGGATATTGTTCAAATGATATGGTAAGGACCTAAATTGGGATATTTTGATCAAATACTGGCAAGATCGTTAGGGTAAATACATATAATTCAAGGAACTGGTGAATAGATAATTCATTGTGATATGTCCATTACATTTTTTTTTACATTCGTAAATGGGAGGTAGGGTTCAATCCTTATCACCATAGATGGAAAGAATTCAAGATTGGTTCAAGCTCCCAAGCCTTCCATTGGATATTTGGGAATCAAATATTCTGGAGGATATTGGAAATCACCTAGGGAAGTATGTGTGTGTGGAGGAGAGGTTAAACCCAAATAAATTCAATAATTATGTTAGGATTTGTGTAGACAATAAACCCAATAGCCCACACTGGAGGGAGATTGAGCTAATTATAGATTGGGGAAATTGGTGGAAGATTCTAATACTTGATCTATGCCCTAATAGCACACAATTAAATGCACTGGACTAGAGAATTTTTGTACAAAAAGTAAACTTGAAAGGTTGGGAGGAATGGATTATCACACAAAAATGACAAACAACACTAGTCCACCAAAGTTTGGTGCATAATTGAATTCAATAAAACTGAAATCTATAACACAAGATCAAGATCCAAAAATAGGGAAAAATATAGTAGAACCCAATGGGTAGATGGAAGATCACTAGAACAAAGGAAAGAATTGGATACAAAGTTATCTAAAATCCTTGACTTGATCAAAAATGTTTTTAAAAAGGACTTAAACTCTAATTGAGGTGGGAAATGAACTAGTAGAGCTTTCCAAGGAAGCTAATAATGGGTTGTTGATAGAAAACTTTGTGGCAACATACTTGGAAGAAGATTGGGAGGCAAGACTAGACTTGGAAGAGGTTGGCCTAGAGTCAAAGGAAGGAGAGGTTACACTCACAACAAAAAACAAAAAACCATGCCTTCACTTCAGTTGAAGATTGGTAAATTAGGGATTCTTCAAAAAGAATTGACCAAGACTTCCCCTAATTATGGAGAAAGTAAGAAAAGGGGTAGACTCCCAAATTAGGAAAAACTCAAAATAGATGGAGAAGCTATTAGATAAAATAAGATTAGTGAAATGCTAAAGATAGGGAAGGGGAATTCCCTTCCCAAGGAACAATGAGGATAAATACTTGGAATGTTATGGACTTAAATTCCTCCAACAAGAAGTTTCCAATTAGACATCATCTCGAGGTGTCTCAGGATGATATATTTCTCATCTAGGAATCAAAATTAAATCAATTAGAAGTAGAGTGCTTTGGGAAAATACTGAAGCTTTGGAAAATGATGACGATAAACTCAGAATGACTTGTGGGTGGGTTCATAATGATGTGGAGGCCACAAAGAGTCTTATTGGAAAAAAATTCTTCGAACAAATATTGGATTGCTTGCAAGGTTAGAAGCTTACCCTTTGATTTGTGTTTCCTTTTAATCAATATTTATGGTCCAAATACATGTATTCAAAAGAGAGAGATTTGGTGAGATTTAGATCTAGTATGTAGCAATCCTTCAATTGATTTCAACTTAATCGAGGGTGACTTTAATGCAATTTTGAGGTCTGAAGATAAGATGGGTGGTGTGGAAAGGAAATTGCAATCCCAAATAGATTTTGAAAATTTTGTGGAAAGAAACATGTTGGTGGAAATTCTAATGGGCAATGGACAATACACTTGGACTAACAGATGGAAAGGTTTTTGCTATATAGATGAAAGGTTGGATAGGTTATTTTTTAAAGGTGATTTAGATGCCTTTACTTTCACCATGGAAATTAAGATCTTTCCTTTTTTATGGATCTGACCACTTTCCCGTTAACTTAGAAATACATGGCGAAAGGAATCCTATGAGATGTCCCTTCAAGTTTGGAAATATTTGGTTTAGGGATCCTCATTTCAAAGATATTATTCAATAGTGGTGGAATGAAGCAAACCCAAATGGTTCCAAAATATTCAACATAGTCACTAAATTGAAGTTGATCAAACAACATTTAAAGGTCTGGAACATAGATTGTTTCAAAAATATCTTCAAAGGAAAAATAAATACTAAAGAAAGTATGAAAGAATTGAATGAAAAATTAATAATAAATGGAATGGACATCAAAAGCTATAATCAAGAGAAATAATTTCTTAACAAAATGGGGGACATATTGGCAAAAGAAGAAATATTTTGGAGACAAAAATCGAGAGGTCTATGGTTAAACACATGAGACAAGAACACAAAATTATTTCACAATTCCACCAAGGTAAGGAGAGATATCAATAGGGTATCATGCATCAAGATCCCCAAAGGAATAATTATAGAAAAAATATAAGATATAACTTCGACAGCCATTGACTTCTTTCAAAATATTTTGAACAATTGGAGTGGCTCCAATTTGGAAGAACAACAAAAAATTCTCTCCTACATCCTAAAACTGGTTTCAAAAGCCCAAAACGAGATGCTAACAAGAAAATTCATAGAAAAAGAAGTTAAGGAAGTTCTATTTTAGCTTCATCCTAACAAGGGCATAGGTCAGAATGGGTTCCTTGCTTCTTTTTTTTAGAAATTCTAGGCTATTGTTGGTGGAGTAGTGGTTGAAGCAATAGAGGATTCTAGGAGCTTTGGGAAGGTGCTAAAAGAGATGAATAATTCTTTAATTTCCCTAATACCAAAGAAGGAGAAGTTTGAAACTTTAGAGGAATTTAGACCAATTTCCCTTTGTAATATAATTTACAAGATTCTTGCAAAAACAATGGAAAATCAGGTAAAGAAGATCCTTCCTGATATAATCTTTAAAGAGCATACAAGGTTTTTTCCTGGAAAGTCAATTTTGGATGGGGTGATTATCACACAAGAAGAAATACAAATGTCCAAAAGACAAGGAAACAAACAATGTTGTTAAAGTTGGACATTAAGAAACCATACAATCAAGTAAATTGGACATTTTAGTTCAAGGAATTAGAAGCATTTGGTTTTCATAGAGGCTGGCCAGACTGTATATTTAATTGGATTGCTAGCCTAAGGTATTCAGTTCTTATCAAAAACACACTTGAAGGGTTTGTTGGTGCATCTAGGGGTTTAAGACAAGGGGATCCACTATCTCGCTTCTTATTTATCATTATGGTTGAGGCACTTGGTATATCTCTAAAAAAAGCCTCGATGGTGGGAAAGATTGTAGGGACTTAGGTAACAAGGGGTTTGCTAGTGATCACTCATCAATAATTTGTTGATGATACAATGTTGTTTGGAGCTGCTTGGGAGAAGGAGGCTAGAAACTTTAAGGGCATTTTTGGACAAATACACTACAACATCAAGGCAAGAGGTTAGTAAAGAAAAGTATTAAGCTTTCTTATTTTTCATAAATCCAGCCAAGCAAAATCAAATATTAAGGATATTAAAGTTTAGGAAAGGTAACATCCAAGAAAATATTTAGGACTACCCTTAGCTACGGGACTACAACTGGGAAAACTTTGAGACCCTTTAGTGACCAAGGTAGACAACAAGTTTGTCTCTTGGAAAGGAAAATGCCTCTACTGGGTGAGGAGACTCACAATGTTAAAGGCAATAATTATTTCCCTTCCAATTTATATGATATCATGCATACCTTTATCTGCTAGAGCTAGCAAAAGCATTAATTAGAAAATGAAGAGATTTTTTTGGCAAGGAAATTCAAAACAAAACAAGTATCCTTTAGTAAGTTGGGATAAAATATGTAAATCAAAAAAGGTTGATGGTGTTGGATTGAAAAGCTTGCTTTTGTGGAATAAATTCCTAGGCACAAAGCTTGTGTGGAAAGTGTATACCAAAAGAGAACTCAAATGGGTGAAAATTATGAAAGCAAAATATTTGGAGGAGGAAACAAGAATTTTACTTCAAGATTTAACTCCCAAATGGTTCAAGGATCTAAAATTTCTTAAGTAACCAAGATTTAATACTAGATTATCTGACATGGGATATAAGGGATGGGAGATCAACTCTCTTCTGGGAAGATTCATGGGGTGGTCATCAAAACTTGGCAAGTAGAGGTGATTTAGAACAAGTAATGTTCATCACAAAACAATTTTAGTCATGTGTGGGACTATTTACACATCCCTATTGCAAATGAGTGCTATAAAGGACAATGGAAGAGTGTAAGGGATCTAGGGCTGGATAATGAAGTGGTTGATGCTTATGAAGCTTCTTTAAGAGATTGAGTAGTGTGTACCAAAGATGAAAAAGACACATTGAGATGGCATGGTTCTATGTTAGGAAACTACAATGCAAAAGAAAGATACAGGTTACTGGTGATAGATCAAGAGACAAAATCAAGTATTTCAAGAAATCTTTGTTGGAATAAGAATTTCATTCCAAAGGCTAGGATGTTTACATTGGAAATGGCTCAAGGTAGGGTCCTAACAATTTATAGGTTCATTAAGATGGATTATAATGGCCTATAAAGATGTTTTGTGTAAGTAGGATGAAGAAACCAAAAACCATCTCTTCTTGAATTTCCATTACACTCTAAAGTGTTGGAAGTGGCTTTGTGCTAAGTTGCAATGGTAGTATGCCTTCCCAAATGATATACTAAATTTGTTAAGAGCTTGGCCCATTCTCAAAAAAAATTTAATGTTTTCAAATCTATGGATAACTATCCCATCGATATTCCTATGCGAAGTCTGGAAAGAAATAAATAGATGCATTTTCCAAGATAAGTAAATGCATATCCAATCATTGCTAAATAAATTGAAGGAAACCATAGTGGTGATGATCAATAGCAAGGTTGGGGACTTAAGTCACAAGAAGTTAAATTTCATTGAACGGGATGTTGTCATGAGGAAGAATTGGCACAACCTCGAGATTCCATCATTCATTGGTGAGGGTGGTAAGAAGACTCAGGAAGACAAGCAAAAGTTGAAATAGATACCCCCAAAAATGGGGTGGTACAAGTTAAATTTTGACATAGCTACAAGAGGGAACCCTAGCATGTTTGAGGCTGGGTGAATTATTAGAGATTGGAATAGGAAAGTGTCAAGGCAGGTTGGAAATGCCACTCTCTATTAGGAAAAATAATGCAACATAAATGCAAGCATTGACTTTAGGACTCAATCTATGTCTAGAACTAAATTTATACAATGTGGTGGTGGAAGGGAATTACACACTGGTCATCAACACTCTACACTTCGACCATACAATAAACTAGAAACTAGGTGTCATGTTGGAAAATGCCATAAAACTGCTGAAGGGGTTCAAACAATAAATTCTAAATCACATGCTAAGGGAAGGTAGTAAAGAGGTTGATGAGCTCTCAAATAAGGGGGGTGATAGGATCACGATCAAAGAAATATTGTAACAAGGCGACATGGGGGGATCCACAATTGGGGAGACCATTTAGCAATGTGAGGGTCGATTGACAATGTTGGAATTGGCCATATGCACCAAGAATGTCAATCCTAGTCTGGTACAATCAAGTTCATATGAGGAAGACAAATCAAATCTTTGAGGTTAAGAGATAAATCTACTTTGGTGGGAGGTTGGGTGTGTTGGCTTTCCACAAACATAGTTGTGGAAAGCTAGATTTTGAAATGTTATAATTATTTTAGCTAGTAGTTGTGGAGGTGGTCTCTTTATTTTTACGATGGTTAAGGATGGAAATTAGACAAGGGAATAGTGAGGGTGTTTGGATACTAGTTACTAGTGTGGCCTATTTGAAATCCAAATAAGAAGTTTGGCGGGAATCAAATGTGAGTAATCTTTTCCCCGCCATATTGGCTGGCATCATGCCACACAAATAACATATTTGGACAAGATTATTTTGGTTGAGGTGAAATTGGTGGTGACAACGTGACTTTCCACATTGATGGGTGGAAAGCCATATTGGAGAATGAAAGGGGCATTATTAATTTGGATGTGGCATTAACTGATTTGACAAGGAAATACACTAGGACCTTACGAGTATACAAATGGTAGTTACATGTTTCATGATGGGATGGAGGTTATCATGAATTTGTAAACAAGCCATTAGATCACTTACGGTGGGTGAGTTAATCAAAGGTAAGGTATATCTGAAATAAAATTATGTGAGATCATTTCACAAGTGATGGCTACAAATTTTTATGGCAATCATTAATGTGCAAGGATTTATCTTGACCACACATTCTAATCATTAACATTGTATAGAAGTTTTGTAATGGTTGAGAGTTCTAAATTCATGGTGTATATATCTGTGAAGACCATCACTTGTGGAGGAATGAACAAACTGGTTCAGCTAGTGAGTAGTGTGCACCAAATGGCTTTCCTTGACGTGGTAACAAAATAGAGGCTGAAGTAAATCCTTTTAGAGGATGGCTTCCTATCAATTGGAGACACAAAATTGATCTTGGGTTGCAATTTCTTAGAGAATGGCAAAATATGCTAGGTAGATACCAATATCTCCTCCTAGTTTGTTTCCTCATTATTTGATTTAGGATGCACTAAGGCAAAAGTGAACACTGTCACTCTCAAGATGTTCAAAGATGGCATTTTGGGTGGGCTTGATGAGACGTTGGCTACACCTACTGTGGGAGTGGGGTTGCTTCGACTCCGAGACTTGGAGCTATTGGAAATGCCTGGGGAGGTTGTCAAATACTATCCTTTCCTACTAAACATGAGAAGAATAGACCTATTGATTCATTGTGAGTGTGTTGATATTGGAGCAAATTATCTAAAGAGAGCCCTTCATATTGTCCCAGTTCAAGATTTCTAGTGGGTTTCAGACTTCGACAGTTACATCTGAGAACATGGATATGATTAAACTTCTGGTTGGTATTGTATATGTGTTATTATGTCATTAGCATGTGGAGGGTTTAGGTCTGGTTTGGTCTTTTTCTACCACATTACAATAACAAGTATAGGGTTTGGGGCTCGACCCTACGTGGCCATTTTGTGCCTACTTTGGAAATATTAATATGTATTAATGGTGGTCGAGAAGTTGCTTGGGACAACATCTTTCAGGTTATAGTGAAAGGTGGTGATATACAAAAAAATGGCCTCTTTGACTATGTTTGTAACCCTTTTTGAAATTAATAAAAAAAATTGCTGATATGTATCAAAAAAATACATTAATAAAGTAGTTTTAATATTTTAGTAAATAAGTATTCAAATTAGTGAGTAAAATAGTAAGTGATATTTTTAAAATAACTATAATAATTATAAAAAATTATGTAAGTAATTTATTTCATATTTAATTATTGTAAGTAAAATGTATTAAAATTATAAGCAAATAAAATAATTTTAATGAAATATTATATATTTTCGTAAATAAATAGTAAATAATATTTTTTGTAAATAAACATTTTTGAACAAAATGTATGTGCTTATAATATATTTTTTAAATTAAAAAATATATACTTATTTATCTAATAAATAAATTTTAAGAATTTCATAAATAAAATTTATTTTGAATTTGTGATATAAGTGAAATAGGTCATTGAGAATGATATTTCTATATTTTATTTAGATTTACTCAAGATAGATATATTAACATTGATATTCTTTTGTCTTTTATAGTATTTAATTAAATGCCATACTATTTTTAATATTTTTCAAGCATTATGACTCTACGAAGATGGCCTTATCTTTAGCAATCTATTTAGAAAAGAAGGTTGGTTAAAATAAAATGTGTACTAAAATATTCAAGATAAGATTCTTTTATACACACATACATATAAATTTTTATTTGGATTAACTATTTGGAAGTAATACTTTTACAAAAACAATTTAGTAATATAGAATGTTATATTTTTAGATAATGTGCAAACATACCATTTTATGCGATTGAAAATCAAACTTAAATATGATCACAATCTTTAAATATATGATTAACTATTTACCCACTTAAATTGAATTCTCACCATGTAAATATAACCTTTTACATATTAAAAAATATAAGAACTCACACTCTTTCTAAAACACCTTTGCCCAAAAATATAAATAAAAAATGCTACCTTTAAATAGTTAATCTAAATCATGAAGTCACTTATTCCTTAATTTATATATATATTTATCATATTCTAATGAAACATTTGACTTTGATTGACATAAACATTAGGGGGCAAGCATCTTATTTTAATAACCTTTTTAGCTTTAAAACTAAGCATTTTCTATATAAAAACTTAGAATGAAGGATACACCCCCCCTAGTCAATATTTCACTAGAATGGTCATAATCATTTAATACCCAATCATGTAATATGGTTTCATTATAATTGCCTTGAAGACAATTTGATATATTTAATAAAAAAACCCAAACAAGGAAGTATATACTAACGAAATTAGTATATTTGCTTTAAGAATGCTTATTTTATGAGATTTCTTTGGGGTTATAGTTTATTATAGATCATGAATGCCTCTTAGGATAATATTATAAAGAAAATTATACTATGAGGAAGTAAAGGAATCCTAGTTTTCTAAAGTAGCTTTCTTCCTTGACTTTATTTCTTTTAGTGCTAACGAATGAGCAAATAAATTAAGCATGGTTAATACTAAATAAAAGAGTTGATTATGAATGGATTTTTATATAAGATAAATAATCTGAAGTGTAATTGATAAAGAAATGGGGATAAGAGTGTATCTTTCTCTTTATATCTAGATTAATTTATTGTTGCAAATATTGGCTATATATTAATAATCATTTTTTTTTATTCTTATAAAGTTTTAGTTTATCAAGTATCAAATGGACACATGTTTGTCATTTTTTATTACTTATTAATCTTGTTGGTATATTTAAGGATGTTTTTCATTTCTTAGATCAAAATTAGGTCAATGTGAATCTATAAGACTCGCACATTCTTAAGAAATTAAATAGTAAAGTAAATATAGTTTTTTTTCAAAGATACAATTTGTATATTAAACTCCTATTGTTCTCCATTCAAGTGGAGGCTTACCTCCAAACCTACACATGTACACTATGGTCTATTAGTAGCAATGATTCATTCATAAGCATAATTGTAAAAGCATCATAATTATTTTAGGATGTCATATATCTTTATGTAAACTTTGAAAAATAAAAATAATCCACAAGGGAAGAAGGGAAGAGGGGTTCATGTAGTTATTATCAAGTTGACCTCATGAGCAAAAAAAAATATAGAAAGAGAAAAGCAATAGCATGATGTCAAGGTTGTTAAGGATTTTGATCTAATGTTGCCTAATCAATTTACATAGCCATGAGCCAAAAGGAAGACAACACATTACATAGTTTTGTTGAGGATTTGGAATTAATGTGGCCCTTGTAATCTGCACACGTGCTTCAACAAAGAGAAAAGTGAGAACCACATGCAAAGGGTTGTTATGAAGTTGTAACAAGTTGGCCCCTACAATCTATGAATGGTCAAACTTGTAAAAGAATAATGAGAGTATGTCCACTTAAAAGAGTATGAATGCATAATGATGAGTACAATTTGAGGAAAGTATATATGGTGGCCACCTTTAGTGAATGTGTTATCCTTGAGTATGATAAATCAATATCATCATGAAGGTTCATAAATAAGATAAATGAATTTCCTATAATTTTACTCCAAAAATGAGGAAAATATCTCAAATAATATCACATACAAGTATTAGAGAAAAGTAAGTGTACTAGTTGTTAGGATTAAGGACTCATTTACCTTGCAATCTTATATAAATTTGATCTATCTCCAACAATCTTGGAAAATATCCTTGGATGCCTAGGGAATAATTAGAAAATGATTTGTAATTATGATTCTCTAGGAATCTTAACATTAGTTATTGTATGCATTTGGTGCAGGAGCACCTGCCAAAGTGCCAAAGTGCAAGTACATTTTGAAGTATTGTTTTAAAATCAATTCTATTTTGTTGTGTAAGGTCTTTAACACCATATAGATTGTGATTGAGGACTTTTTGTTTTTTAGGTTGGAAGTTATATAAGTTGGGAATCTTTTTGTGGTTGATTCCTAAGTTTTTGTCAAAAATTGGAAAACACACTGTGTTTTACAACATCATGCTTTTGGGCCATTCTTAGGCTTGGAGAAGGAAACCTAACCATTTCCAATGATTGTAAAAGTTCAATCTCGACCTGTTTTGAAGGTTGGAAGTTTTGGAAGTTAGTAGTTTTTTTCTGAGAACAAGCAAGAAACAGTGATTTTTGTGTTGAAAAATCTGGTTTTTTATTCTTGATTGCGTGACAACAATCTTGATGGATTGAACAAGACTTTTGTTTGTTATTTAGCATGTAAAGAAGCCTTTTGAATCATTTCTTATGGCACTTTAAGATAGTTTTCCATCGCTTTCATCAAATTTGTAAATACTGTGTTTTCTTTTCTGTTGTTTCTGACTGGTAAATCCAGAGAAATGGAGGTTTAGCTTGTTTTCTGTCCGTACCAAGAAGTATGGAAGTAGTGGAAACAAGGCTAGAATCCCTCATTGTACAACATGTAAATATGGAAGTCTTTAAGAGTGTTGGTAGCATGCTAAAAATCTTTCCCTAGGCGAGTTGGTTAACACCCAGTTAGGGAAAGACAGTGCAAAATTAGTTCCTACATTGCAGGGGTGTTGTATCTTCATTAAACAAATGTGTGCAGTGGTTGCAGGGGCCTTCACAATGGTGGTAAAGAAGGCAGTGTCTTTTTTTGGTCTTTTGGAGGTTGGAACAAGTTGAACAGTCCAAGAAAAGAAGCAAAGAAAACCCTAGTTCTTGCAAGAATAGGGTACACCTGTGTACAGACAGAAGAATGGTCCAAAACCAAAAAAATCTTGAAGTGCTCCAAATTTGAGCCAGGGTGACAGAAGAAAGTTTGGCCTAATTAGGCGAAGGAGAGGAGTGATAAGCAATTTTCTTGTGTGAGAAGGCCTAAAAGGGGCTCAAACCTAGTAGCCCTTCCCAAACCCTAAACTAGGGTTTAATGAAAGCGATAGAAGAAAGGAGATTTGTGCTTGGACAAGAACCTTTCCTAGACCGTTTTGAAGTCAAGGAAGCCTATGCACACCCATACAAGCAAGTTAGGAGGATTTAGGGGTTGTCTAGTCTTTAAAAGGGATTAAGGGCTAGATGGAGAAAGTGAGGAAAAGCATCAATAATGGTTTGGTAGCAGCAAACTGAAATTGATAGCAGGGTTGGCAAGTGACCAGGGGTGCCTAATAACCTTTAGGACCTATAGGTTGAGTGGTGGAGAGAAACACCAAGGCGTTATCTATTAGAGACCCAGAGCATTGTGCCAGTGATTAATTCAATCCAACATTGTCGCTATCAACATTATTGAAGGAGGCGGAGTTGGAAGTGGTGGTTACAAAGCCTTTTTTTAATCAAATTTCTTAACTTTGACATGAGAATTGAGTAGTGGAGCATCTTTCACATTGTTGGTGGGTTGCATATGATTTGGATAATGATTTTACATACCCACCTTGCAATATGGGTCGTTATGGAATTACAAGTCAAAGATATATCCATTATTAGCATGGAGTTTTTTGCTATTTATGGATCGTTAAGAATTAAATTTATTATTCTTCGAAGGGGTGTGGAAGTATTTTATTTTTTTCCATGGTTTGATGACCTACAATATTTGGGGAAACCATTTGTTGGAACCAACTTTCCAACAATATCTTGTTTGCCCAATTTTAACATCATATGCCCAAGTTATGCTAAAAAGAAAAAACAACTCCTTTAGGGCAAGTTAGGGATTAGAGGGGGGTTAATAGGTGTTTGTATGACTATTTGTACTATTGAAATCAATGTGACATCATGTTGACATCAATGTGATGTCATGCTTACACCAGTAGAATATACTTGGGAATATTCCTCTTTACCAAAAAAATTGATGGCCGCACAAATTTTCGGTGACAAAATATGCCTATTGATGTGTTGGAATATACTATTTTGTACCTGAAATATATATTGCATCAAAATGTTGAAAATGATTGAGAAAATTTTGTTGAAGATTTTAAACTATCAAGTGGCTATATAGTGATCACCAAACAGTTGGATCAAGTTGTTAGTGGACCTGCATGGGGTCTGTGATCAATGCCACCCCTGTAGCCAAGGTACATATAGTACCTTGTGCATAGATATTTTTTATGCTTTTTTTTTGGGTTTTTTTTTTTTAAATAGAGATTAATAAAACTTTGAACCTAATGTACTTGTGCCCAAAAAAATAATGGCGGCCTAAAGGTACATTTAGGGTTGCACAATTGTACAAACTCTTATGCATTGACCTAAAGTTGCTAAAAATAGTTGGAACTTCTCCAAATTTGATGAAATGGCAAGCAATCCTAAGGTTTCATGTCATTTTGAACTCAAAGGTGATGCTCATTTTTCTCCAAGATGAGCCAATTTTTCTCTCAAGGTCGGATCTCTCAAAATTTGATCAAGTAGCCATACATCTAGTGTTCTAATAACATGTTGAAATTGAGAGTGAACTCCACATCTCCCAAAAATCACCTACAACCAATACACCTATCACAAACGAGTGATCAAAGCAACTGATTTGTTATGCAACCAAAAGAGAAATGATTGAATCCACAAAACCATCTAATATTGAGGTTAACCTGTAATTGTATTATCAATTGAATGGAATTGTACAAGTACAATAATGAATTCTTATAAAATTATAAGTGTAAACCCTAGATGAGGATTTGATTAGATTGTGACAATTCTCCTTATCTCATATAATGAGACAACTTAACCTATAAATAGCTCAATCTAATAATAAAAATCACTCCTAAGTTTATCTTAAGTAACTAAAGTAATAAGGGACTGAATAATTAATGAATGATTAAATAATTATAAAGTGATTATCCTAATTACTCCAACAAATAGGACCTATTCTTATGCAAGAGACCAAAATTGGAAAGGGTATGCTGCCCCACACCCCTCATTAAGAACTAAAATTGAAATATAACTGAAATAAAAACCTCTAAATTAAGAAGATAATTAGGTTCCATCATCCAACTCTCTCTCTCTCTCTATATATATATATATGTCACTCTATCTCATCATCTATATCTCTCCCTCCCCTCTTCCTCTATATCTCTCTATCTCTTCCATATCTCCCCCTCTCTATATTCCTACCTCCCTACCAATCTGTATTTGTCTCTCCATTTACCTCTATCTTTACATCTATTTCTCTCTTGCTCCCTCTATTTTCATCTCTATCTCTATCTTCATCTCTCCCTTTCCATCTCTAAATATGTATCCCTATTTTTATCCATCCCTCTCTTTCCCTCACTCTACCTCTCTCTCTTATTATACATATATATCTATATCTCTATTTTCCTCTTTATGTCTTCATATTTATCCATCTATCTCTCGCTCTCTTTATCTCTATGTCCTTATCTATCCATCTCAATTTACCCCTATATCTATCCATATTGCTATCTTTATATTTCTATCTCCCACTCTCTCATTCTCTTCCTCTATATATTTTTATATCTTCCATCTATCTATCCCTCCTCTAAATATCTCTCTCCCTCTCTCCCTATTGGTAATTGAGCTTGATTATCTTTCTTATTCATTTTTTTATATCTTAGCTAAATTTGGATCTTACTTCTTGATGGAGGGATGTGGGGTGATTTCTCCTCTCACTTCTATCACCAAGGGAGATAAATAGAGATAGGGGAGAAGAGAAGTAGAGAGAGATAAGGATGGAGGGAGGAATAGAGAGGTAGGTAGAGAGAGAGAGGGATATGGGAGAGGGAGAGAGAGAGGGGAGGGAGAGATAGATGTAGAGATATATGTAGAGCAATAGGGAGAGAGAGGGGGAGAGGGAGATATATAGAGAGAGAGGTGAGATAGAGAGAAATAGAGAGAGGGGGGAGATATATATATCTAGAGGGATATGGAGAGAGAGAGAGTAAAAAATATAGAGAGATATCTAGAGGGATGGGGAAAGAAAGAGAGGTGAGATAGAGAGAAATAGAGAGAGAGGTACAAAGAGTGGGAGAGGAGATAGGGAGAGAGAGAAAGGAGGGAGAGATGGAGGCATAGAGAAGCAGAGAGGGAAGGAGGGAGAGATAGATAGGGAGAGGGGAGAGAGAGAGATAAGAGATATATTTAAGGAGAGGTTTGATGATGTTTTTGAATAATTACAAAATTACCTTTAGATAATTGAAAGAGGATAGGAGCCTCCTAATTACTAAAATTTGATTAAATCTAAAAAAATATAGGATCCTCAAAAACCTATGATCTACATAATAACTCTTAGAGATATAAAACCATTCTCAAACATCTTGATGTAGGAGTTAATGGAAAAATCAACACCCCAGGATCACCTACAAGACAAAAATAGCTTCCACGAGAGAGAAATTCTAGAAATATGATGCTATGATTATGGATGCAAGATTAAAAAATTGAATTTATTATGTGCATATGATGTCTTGCTTATAAAGGCAAGTTGTGAGATATGATTAGAAAAGATCTTGACATGTGTTTTAATCTTATACACTGAGACAACTATATTAACAAATATTAAATGACCTAAGAGACAAGTATTAAATGCTAAAAGATAAGATGAGATCTAATGAAAACTAACACCATCTATAAATATTCCCTCTTAGGATCCAAGTGGAATTAACATTTAAATATGACATAGGTAGGTAAAACACCTATTTATACCAACACCCCCCTTAAGTACAACTTAGGGAGTATTATTATGCAAAGATACAAAGATGGGTCATGGCTAGTAGGCCATAGTAGGTACCCATGCACATATGCAATGCAATCTCTCAAAAATGGAGAAAAGGAGAAAACCCAATGGGACAAAACTCCTCCCTTAAAGAGAGATGAATACAAAATTGTCTCAATGATGAAAGAGAGGGACAAAATCCCATGAAAAGAAAAAAGTTCCCCCAATAAGAGAGACCATGCAACCCCCATCAATATAGAGCCTCCTACAATGATGGTAGATGCTTGACGCTAAATGTTGAAGATGATCCAAGACTATTAAACAACATTCCTACCCTTAGGAAGAAACAAAACCAAGATGATATGAAAGATGTCTTCCCTTTCCTAAAAGGAAGATGTGGGAAGAAGGATGGCATGTGATGTCTTCAAAGAATGCTCATCTGTCTTTGTGTCAATTTCAAAAGGTTTCATACTCCAAACAAGCATTCTAGGCCCCACTGTCAAAGAAGATCCATAATTTCCTATAAACTATTGTAGAAAACAATACAAAGACAAAGATACCTCCTTTGAAGATAAAGAAGCCTCCACCAAATGTTGTCCAAAATAATCCACACTCATGTAAAACTATGAAGGATGATCATGTAGAGAATGAGAAAGAGGGTTAGAGTGTTCCCTCACAAAAACTAAGGGAGAATTATCTCCATCAAAGAGAATATGAATGAAATCAAAGATGTCTCCAAAATATGAAATGCAAGACTCACAAACAAACTAGTAATGTTTGTCAAGTACTCATCCTAGGTAGTCATCTCTAGAAGACAACATATGCCCTGCTACACTAAATCACAAGGAGCCAAAAATTGTGGCAACACAAACACCATTAGGTACAATAGTAAATTAAGGAGATGAGATCTTTGTGGATACCATTTTGCTACACTTATCATCCCCCATTGTGTTTCACCATATTATGAAGTAAGAACACTAGATGATTTGATTGAAGATGGTTCAGAGGAATTAGGAAAATTAATTCCATTGGCTATGCAAAGCTATTGCACTTAATGAAGTTCATAAAGAAGTTTCAGACCGTCAAGTTCTTTCAGCAATCATTTATCAATTGTATGTTGTTTCTTCCCACAATAATCACAATTTACTTTCCATGCATTAGAAGACATGATTACAACGAGTAAAAAACCACAAGATTACCCCCTCCCCCCAAATTACTCAATAAAAAAAACCCTCAAAAATATGAGTTTGGAATTTTATGTTTAGTGTGATTACAAGTGCCACTTTCCAAAAATAACAAAGTGAACTTGATCTTAGTGCTTAAAGATGCCAAATTTGGCCACAAGCTCAAAATATTTTTTTTACATAGAATGGGATCAATCTCATTACACCACTAGAAAGTAAACAAAAAATTATGCACTTTTTAAACTCACCCAAAAATGTTATCATAGGAGCAAGAATTGAGCCCTCGAAGTTCCCAAAATGAGAATGACTCAACAACACATATGAGAATCTATAATTTCTAGAAAAAATAGACACCAAAATCAAAAAGCAATTGCACAATTGTGAAGATCATAAAATTATACCCTAAATAAATAAAAAATCTTGAAAAAAGGAGGTTGAATGACTAAGTTATGGTCGTTTGAAGTCAAACTGCTAATGAAGAGGGAGCAAATTGGAGTGACTTGTTGATGGTTATTTTTCTGTCAAATTTAACATAGTCATAGATGATAGTCATTTGACTATAAAATTTAGGACAATACTTCTGACAGTCATTTGGTTGTCAAATTTAACACAATATTTTATGATAGTCATTTGGATGTCAAATCTAAGATAGTCAACCAACAATTAAAAATACTAAAAGATTTTTGAATGCCAAAAATGAAGTATTATATATCAAAATAGAGATTTCTAGGCCTTTTGAGAGCAATGGTAGGGTTAGACTTGACAAAAACTACTCTAAAATGACGAATCCTTGTTGGATCTAGCAATGAACCTTTAACTTAAAACTCTTGTAGATCAGTCATAATATAATAAAACTTATCAAAAGGAAAGGAAAACCTGACTTTCTCTGATGCCTTGGATTCAACTGTGAGTTTTTTAAAATTCCCACTCACACCTAGCAAAATTTTCAAGCCAAGATTGGTCCCTCAAATATGAGAAGAATTCTACAGCACTAAAGCTCTAATACCATGTAGGAGTTAATGGTGAACTCCTCAATACTCTTGGATCACCTGCAAAACAACAATAACTTCAACAAGAGAGAAATGGAAGAAATATTATGCTATGATTATGGATGCAAGATTTAAAAATTGAATATATTATGTACATATGATTTCCTTTCTTATAAAGGAAAGTTGTGAGATAGGATTAGACAAGATCTTGACATATGTATTAATCATGTACAATGAGACAACTACCTCAAAAATAATTGAATGATTTAGGACAAAACCATTAAATTCCAAAGGATAAGAGAAGATCTAATGATAACTAAAACCATCTAGAAATATTCCCTCCTATGACATAAGTGGACTTAACATGTAAATAGGACCTAGATAGGTAAAAACACCTATCTACACCAACACTAGAAACTATATATATGAAATATAACTTAAAGTATAAGAAAGTAAATTTCCATATGTAAATATCACTTACACTTCAATGTTTATTTCATGTATATAGTTTATGGAAGATAGAAAAAAAAAGTTATATGAGGCAGAGAGAGATGGGAAGAGAAAGAGAGAGATCTATTTTTGTTTCTTGGAAACATGAGTGCATTATAGTTCACACTAGTGTTATTATGCAATCACATTCTATAACACACTCACAATATAACACACTCAAATTATTATTTTCTTTAAGTATTTTCAACCCTTAGGATTGGATTTGCCTTGGGCATCCAACCCAAAGGGTTGGACTTATATGTCAACACCCATAGACATTTTTTTTTCAAAAAAACTAAAAAATGACACAATTTTGAGTGTGCTCTCCATCAAGTTTGCATGTCTTCTTTTTAGGAAGCAATGCATCAATTCCCAATTCATTTAATCAATTTCTTACATAACCCCATGAGAGAAAATCATGTATACAAGATTACATAATAAGGTTATAATGCATAGATTAAATAGACAAGCCACAAGATAACACAATATATACCCTAGTAAAACTCTCAAAATGGAAAAACCCAGCCTCCAAAAGCATCCATACTCCATCTATCATTCAACAAATAAATAGTGCATACTCTTACAAAGTTACAATGTATACTTTTGAAACATCAAGCCTCTTCAATGCATCCTCCATGTTCCCAAGCATTAATCCACACATCTCATACCATGATTCACATATACAATCCTCAAAAAGACTCAATAATGATAGCCCACTCATCCATCCAACCTTAACCACTGAACATGTGTTTAATTTTATAAACACAATATCACACAAATACAACTAAGTTGTAAGATAAAAATATGTCACAAAACTATGTGAGCATAAAACCATTGACCCCTCATTTAATATTGGGTACTAAGTTTTTCACATTATTAAATACTTTACCCAAATACTAAATTATTATCTTATGTCACCCACACATAAAATAATAACCCAATATTATAATACAACTTTACAAGTCATCCCAAATAATTACCTAGTGTGTCTAAACACACCTCAACAAATCCTAACATTCTCCCAATTCTTGTATACATTGCATAAGGTTCAATCAATGAAATACATCATCATAGACATACATGAAATCACATGAATCTCCAACATGCTATCATGCTCCATCAATATACTTGCAAGAAAACCAAAGTGACCACCATCTCAAGCAAGAACTCCTTGCATCCTCCAATATGCCACCTATGAAAGAAAAGGAACATTCCAAGGTGAAGATGCATTAATCCAAGAACATAAGAATCAAATCCAAGTGATAAGAAAGGCACCAAGTTGTTGTCAAAGGTTAAAACCCACACAATCAAGAATAACATCCGCAACACATGCTAATACATCTAACCATCCATACCTCCTAGGTATCAACAACATCAGAAAACTCATGCCAACATATGCAACCCATAAACCATAATAACAAGCTCCCTATATTAAAATTATCAATGAACAACATACATATTCAAGAACTCCCACTACATGGGGAATGCCAAATCTAAAAATGATCAAGGCATATCAAGTCTACCAATCAACACTATACCAAGGTGTGATAAATTATCAAAACCTAAAGAACAAAGAATAATAAAAAGGATCCACACATGCAACCCAAATAGCTACATACTCTCTCACATGTCAACACAATCCTCCCAAATCATATGAACATGAACCTCTGAGAAGAAACCATAGAATGAAGAGAGAAAACTTGTAAATCATAACATGTCCTTCTACCAAGACCTCAAAGTGTTAACAATGTGTCAAGTATGATCTCCTTACAACCCCAAAAGAAAAGCCTAAAGAACACCCATCCACTCAATCTCATAGATAAAATACAACATATGATAATGTATAATATCAACATGGATATAATACTCTCTAACAATGAAGATCAAACTTAATGTATCCATTCCAAAAACTAGGAAATCAGCCCAATAATAATCTCCTAAGCTCCTCATCAAGGAATGACAACATAAATAAACTCATATGCACAAGGAGATAACAATGATAAACATCCCTCAAAATGAATCCTCCAAAACCAATTATTCGTAGCTCAAGATCCATATCTATGAAAGATAAAGAAATAAAAAATCATACTAAAAAATCCTCAATTGAGTCTCCCAAAAGCAATAACCATGCCTTAGGACTAATTCCCATGATAAATCAAA
This sequence comes from Sequoia sempervirens, assembly GCA_007258455.2. Classification (NCBI taxonomy): domain Eukaryota; kingdom Viridiplantae; phylum Streptophyta; class Pinopsida; order Cupressales; family Cupressaceae; genus Sequoia; species Sequoia sempervirens. The sequence continues at coordinate 245,667,115 of VDFB02193867.1, read as the reverse complement.
GTATGAAATATAACACATTTGAAACAAGAATGTGAAAATACCTTTTAGGTGATAAACCGCCTAGTAGATCAAGAGTGGGAAATGAGAATGCTCCTCTAGGATAACCAAGTCATCATGATTCACTCCAAGAACAATCTCCTCTATAGGTCCATTATAAAATCACATCCATATCTAGGTGAAAGATCCTCAGTCATCTTGTTGAAGCCTCTAAAGAGTAACCATATGAAGAAAATGTGTCTAATCCCAAGAGAAATCCAAGCTCACCCAAGTCTCCAAGTATCCATGAGCACCTCCAACTAATCAATCTGTCCTAAGATCCAAATGCAACATTGCACCCTCATGAAGTTCCCAATCAAATGACCAATGTACTCAATACCAAGATAACCAACAAGATAAATGTTAAAGCTCCAATTGTAGAATCAATAACTCAACATGAAATCATGATCTAACCATCTCCTCCTAGGAGATCACATGCAACAATGCATACATCCTAGTCTCAAGAGAACCTATATCATGTCAAACCTCTAAGATAGCATCAAGAGTAAACTATGATAGAATACCAAACATGCTCTAAACCAATAATAAACATCTCTAATCACATGAAGATAACAATCTCCTAATAGTGAACCTATAAATGTGAAAGAACCCTTATGCAACAAGATATAAGAGCTCCTCCAAGAAATCCACAATCACTAAATAAGATCAGCCATCACCAATGGTGAATCCATGTCAATACCAATAATTCCCACTGAACCATGATACCAAGCTACACATGGCATTGTGACAACCATCTCCTAAATGAAGATAATCCATGGTCAACACACACTCAACTATAATATTAGTAGCTCCAAAGAATAATTAGATCCAAGATATCCAATCCAAGAAGATACAACCACCATAAAAACATTAGGAATCAATCCTACACCACCAAATTATCATTGTTAAAAGCTCCTATTGAAATGTGTAATCAATGAAATATAACCAAGCTATCATAACAACATTTTCGATTGTGAAAGAATTGCCTTAATACCCTGAACAATTTGGGAGAAATTAAAGCTTCCATCCCAAGAAATTTCTCCAATGCAGCTTCAACTTCAAATATAAAACTTTAGAGGCCCCGAAACAACTCAAAAAGTGGACAAACTGACCTACAGTGGTTTGAGTGTTTTAGATTTCTTCGATAGATTTCCAACGATATGCAATAATAGTAAATCAAACACCAAGATCAAAATTTGTGGCCCTATGAAGTTGCCCCTCTAAAAAGTAAATTTCATTAAAATTTCTTCCTACATTAGAAATCAAACAACGAGACTTTTAGCGCCAAAACAAAAGGGAAATTTGCACTTTCTAGAACATTCTAGGGTGGTTTTTGGGTAAAATAAAAAGGGATATGAGGGGGTTGTAGATGGTGGCTCCATTAGTGCAAATTGTGGCTTCGAATAAAATATTTTGTTTTTAGAGTTAATTTTGTTGTAATGAATCAAGCCCATGAGGCTGTAGCATGTAAGTTTTGAATCTGTAGTTTCATTTTCTAAAAATAATTTAAAGTTAGTTATTTTTTGTCTCACATCTTCTATGTTGGTATCTATTGTTGTGATTTGTGTGGGTTTCGAGTAGTGTGGTCCTCATCAAGTGGTATCAGAGTAGGATTTATTGAGTGTGTAGATAGATCACCGAACGCGAGGAAGTTTACACCAGGACTTGTCATTATGGGTCTATGAGAAAAGATGCCTCCACAAAGAAATCGTGGTGGAAGAAATGTTGGGGTAACAGAAGAGGATTTTAGAGCCCTTTAGAGACAATTTCAAGCACCGCAGGAGGAGCTGCATAGAGGAGCTAATGTCAAAAGAGGAGATGAAAGTGAGGATGAGGTTGAAGATGCGGATCCATTCAAAGAGGAAGCACAAGATGTAATGGATCTTGGAGAAGTCAGACTAATTAGGGCCATTTCCAAGATTGGAAAGAGGCCAAAGATAGAAGTTTCTAATTTATTTGGAAACCTAAATCCAAAAGAGCTGATCGATTGGATCAATGACATGGAAGAGTATTTTGAGTATGAGGAAATAGAAGACCTAGATAGGGTCAAATTTGCAAAGGACAAATTGAAAGGCCATGCTAGCATATGGTGGAAAGAATTCCAGTTGGAAAGAAATAGAAGAGGAAAAGAGAAAATAACAAGATGGAATCGGATGGTGGAAAAATTGAAGAGACAGTTCATTCTTGGGGACTATGAGTTGGATTTGTTGACGAAGATGCAAGGGTTGAAATAAGCAGGAAAATATGTTAAGGAGTATATAGAATAATTATACCGAGTCTTGATCAAAACAGGTCATTTTGAGGCCAATAAGGAGAAAGTTTCCCATTACATAAATGGGTTGAAGCTGAGCATTCAAGAAGAGTTGAGTCTGGTAAGAATGTCTACCATTGAAGATGCATATTGGTTTTCTTTGAAGGTAGAAGAAAAGTTGAACATAAGGTTTGAAAGCAAGCAAAGAGGTGGAGGTCATGGTGGAAAGACTAGTGGACAGTCATATGGAGGTTGAAATAAAGGTCAAAAGAAGGGTGAAGGATCTAGTAGCAGCTAGAACCAAAAAGGAGATAAAACCTATCATCCTCATGATTAGAATAATGGAGACCAAAGAGGAAGAGGAAGATCTAGATGAGAACCAGGGAGAGGAGGATTTTGTGGAACCTGTTTCCAATGTGGAGAAGAAGGGCATAGGGCATATGAGTGTCCTCAACATCAAGGAAGGACAAATAGAAGACCTAAGGGTAATGCACGAGTTGCACATGTAGATGAAGATGTTGAGTCTTCACATTTTGAGGATGCAGAAAGAGGAGAGGTTCTTGTTACTATAAAAGCCTTGTTGAATGAGGAGAAAGATCCAACTCAAAAGAAGAATTTGTTTTTCACCAGATGTAAGTGTGAAGGTAAAGTTTGCAATGTTATTATTGATGAAGGTAGTACTAATAACCTTGTTTCAAAAGAGATAGTTAGTAAGCTGTAGTTGGAGAGAAGAATGCATCTGAATTCATACCAGATTGTTTGGTTGCAGAAGGACCATAAAGCTTTGGTAAATGAACAATCTCTAGTAAGGTTCAAGATTGGAAATTACCATGATGAGGTATTATGTGATATTATTCCTACAGACATTTTTCATATGTTGTTTGGTAGACCATGTCAGTTTGATCAATGAGTAGTACATGATGGACATGCCAACACCTATTCCTTGACAAAGGATGGAGTTCATCATAATTTGAAGCCCTTGAAAGAGGCAGAGGAAAAGGTATGAAGTAATGCAAGAATTTATTTGGTTGATGGAAGAAAGTTCCTAGAAGGTATGAGACATGAGCATGTGTTTTGCATTGATCCATAGAGTTGATAAAGAAGATACTAATGAGGTACCTGTAGAGGTTTCAAATTTGTTGAATGAGTTTCAGGCTATTATTTTTGATAATGCACCAAAATTTTTGCCTCCGGTAAGAAAGATCAGTCATCATATGGACTTTATTCTTAGAGAGAGTTTGTCGAATAAGGAAACTCATTGTATGACTCTAGCAGAGAGTGAAGAGTTGAACAGACAAGTGCAAGAGTTGTTGTGGAAGGGATTGATCAGAGAGAGTTTGAGTCCATGTGTAGTACTTATAGTACTAGCACTAAAGAAGGATGGGGAATGGCGGATGTGTACAGATTCTAGAGCCATCAACAAGATCACCATCAAGTATAGATTTCCCTTGCTGAGAATTGATGACATTATAGATTGTTTGAGTGGAGCTGAGTACTTCACGAAGATGGATTTGAAGAGCGGATATCACTAGATCTAGATTAGAGAAGGAGATGAATGGAAGACAACCTTTAAAACCAAGAAGGGCCTGTACACATGGTTAGTCATGCCTTTTTGGCTAACCAATGCACCGAGCACATTTATGCAGCTTATGAATGAGGTATTGAAATAATTTTTAGGAAAATTTGTTATTGTTTATTTGGATGATATTTTGATTTTCAATAAGATATTGGAGGAGCACTTGATTCATATACAAAGAGTTTTTGAGAAGCTAAGGGAGGAGAAGTTGTTGATTAATTTGAAGAAATGTAGTTTTTTGAAGAGAGAATTGGTGTTTCTCGGATTTGTTGTCTCAATAGAGGGTCTTAAAATGGATCCAAAGAAGGTGAGAGCTATCATTGAATGGCCTACCTTGAGGAGTGTTATAGAGGTAAGATAATCTCATGGTCTAGCAAGCTTTTACAAAAAATTTATTAAGAATTTCACTAGTATTTGTGCACCTCTAACTGAAGCAATGAGAAGGGATAGAAAAGAGTTTAAGTGGACTACAAGAGAAGCCAAAGATTTGATATGTTGAAGAAGAAAGTTACAAAGCAACCTATTTTGGCACTTCCAGATTTCAATAAGGTCTTTCAAGTAGATTGTGATGCTAGTGGCACTGCCATAGGAGTTGTTTTGAGTCAAGAAGGTAAGCCTATTGCCTATTTTAGTGAGAAGTTGAATGATGCTAAGAAGAAATATTGTGTCTATGATCAATAGTTTTATGCTATAGTTCAGGCTTTGAAGAAATGGAGACACTATTTGTTACCAAAATAATTTGTTTTATATACTGATCACCAATATTTTCAGTATCTCAATAGTCAAGGAAAGTTAAATCAAAGGCACTTAAAATGGGTTGAGTTTTTGTAGACTTATACTTTTGTTTTGAAGCACATGAGTGGAAGGTCAAATAGAGTTGTAGATGCCTTAAGTAGAAGGAAAAATTTGTTGATAGAGATGAATATAGAGGTTGTTGGGTTCAATGAACTCAAGATTTCATATCCTAAAGATCCAGACTTTGCAGAAGTTTGGAAGGCTTGTTTGGAACTTGTTACATCGGATAGGACAAGATGGTTGGATTTATTAATCCAAGATGGGATGCTATTTAGAGGAAGCCAATTGTGCATTCTGAGGAGTTCTATGAGAGAGAACCTAATCAAGGAGAAGCATAGTGGAGGATTGGCTGGACATTTCGGTCGAGATAAGACCATTGCTCTAGTTAGTGAGAATTATTATTGGCCACAGTTACAGCAAGACGTGAAGAAGTTTGTACAAAGTTTTAGAGTATGTCAAATGGTGAAAGGAACAAGTCATAATACTAGATTGTATCAGCCATTACCTGTATCTAAGAGGCCATGGGATGATATTAACATGGATTTTGTTCTTGGCTTTCCAAGGACACAGAGATGCTATAATTCCATATTTGTGGTGGTGGATAGATTTTCAAAGATGGCACATTTCATTCTATGTCATAAGACCAGTGATGTTGTTCATATTGCAGAGTTATTTTTCAGAGAGATGGTGAGACTACATGGTCTACCAAAGAGTATAGTTTCATACAAAGGTATCAAATTTGTTGTTTATTTCTGGAGGACATTATGGAAGAAGTTGAAGACAAATTTGAAGTTCACATCTGCACACCATTCATAGATTGATGAAAAAATAGAGGTGGTGAATAGGAGTTTGGGTAACCTGTTAAGATGCTTAGTAGGAGATAAGCCCAAGGGATGGGATTTGATTATACCACAAGTGAAATTTGCTTACAACAATTTTTTCAACAAGAGCGCTAGAAAATCACCATTCCCTATTTTGTATGGGAGTAGTCCAAGAACTACTTCTGAACTATGAAAGATGAATAAGGGAGAGAAGATTAGTGCTGAGGCTGAAGATTTTGCTAAGCACCTAAAGAATTTGCATGAAGAGGTGAGGAAACATATCAATAAGATGAACTCACAATATAAGGCTAAGGCAGATCAAAAAAGGAGGTATAAGGAGTTCCAGGTAGGAAATGAAGTCATAGTTCATTTACGAAAGGAGAGGTTTCCAATTGGTACATACAAGTTAAAGATGAGGAAGTTTGGACCATGCAAGATCTTGAAGAAGCATGATTCAGGAAATGCATATGAGGTAGAGTTGCTTGATGAAATTTACATTTCACCTGTGTTTAACATTTTAGATTAAACATAATACCATGAAGAAGGAATTGATGAATAAATAATAGAAGCACAGTGGAATATCCCAACACCTACTTTAGAAAAGGAGATAGAAGAAATCTTGGATAGTCGTGTGGGAAGAAGTACAAGGAATAGGCAACATGAAGAATATTTGGTTAATTGGAAAGAAAGGCCTATTGAAGATTCATCATGGTTGTCTAAGGCGAAGGTTAACTATCTTGGTTTCCTTTTAACTCCTAAGAAGTGATAGGGTCACTTTTCAAATTACCCTAGGTGTCTGATGCTAGAGCATCCAGTGGTGTAGAGCAATCTTGCATCACCCCAAAAAAAATTGTTTTCTTTATTTTCTTTAGTTTTCTTGAGTCCCATGATGGCACTTAAGGGGTATAAGATAGTCAGAAGTCAAAAATAACAAAAGAACAATCACTTAATATTTTTAGTGAGTTGGCCTAAATAGGCTCGCATGGACTAGAAAATTTACTTGAAGGAGAAGAGTTGAAAAAATTTAGAGGCCCTAAAACAACTCGAAAAGTGGATGAATCGACATATGATGGGTTCATGAGTTGTAGATATCTTTGAGATCTTTCCAATGATATGAAATGATAGAAAATAAAACACTCGGATCAAAAGTTATGGCCCCATGAAGTTGCCCCTCTAAAAAGTGAATTTCATTAAAATTTCTTCCTAGGCCAGAAATCAAACGATGAGACTTTTGGCGCCAAAACAAAAGGGAAAGTTGCACTTTCTAGAACATTATAGGGTGGTTATTGGGTAAAATAAAAAGGGATATGAGGGGGTTGTAGAAGGTGGTTCCATTAGTGCAAATTGTGGCTACAAATAAAATATTTTGTTTTCAGAGTTGATTTTGCCATAATGAATGAAGCCCATGAGGCTGTAGCATGTAAGTTTTGAATCTGTAATTTCATTTTTAGAAAATAATTGAAAGTGAGTTATTTTTTGTCTCGCATCTTTTGTGTCAGTATCTATTGTTGTGATTTGTGTGGGTTTCGGGTGGTGTGGCCCTCATCAATTGTACACACCTACAAGCTACATAACTTGTGGATCCCAAACACTAAAATATACAAACTCATCATCATATTATTAACCTACAAATCAGGATATCAAAGAAGATAATATTGTAGACAACAAGACCCAATCACCAAATCAACCACTGACTTGATTTTCCAAACATGTCTACAAATGAGTAACCATAGTCAAGGAACCAATCAAGCATCCAAGAGATAAGAAAAGCCTCCTAACACCAAATCAAAACACCACCAAAGAACCACATACATGATCATGTATTTTCAATGCTCAAATGTACCTACATATCCATGACACCATAGTCATTACCAATGTTGTACCTACACTCAACTATCACCCACACGAGACACCAAGACTCTACATGTGTCAACCCATGTCCTAAAAATAGAAGATAACCTATGTACCTGTCACAATCAAAGTCCAACTCTAAAAAGTACTTATAAACCTATACTAAGAAACATAAAATTGATAATCAATTGTGTCATCATAAATATCATATAAAATCATGTACTCCCTCAATGTTCCACTGCTTGACTCATCTGGATTCTAACACAATCACACTCTAAATCTCAAGCACCTACAAGTGATAAAACAAGTATTATCCTCCCTCTACATCACAAATTAAAAATATACTTGATCCACTATGTAGTACATTTCACATGCTCTCCAATGCCTATTCAAAATAAAAAAATGTTTTTTTATGAAAAGTTATGCTTAAAACCATGAAATCAAGAAAATCTAACTTCCAAGCCTCAAAAAATGACATAAATAGAAAAAATCATGGATCCAAACCTATACCACTATGTAGTGCTTGGAAAGATCTTTTCATCGACTACTAAAAGTAAAAAATCTGGTATTATGGGTGAAAATTATGCTCGTTTAAAAAATTGTTCCCCAATTTGGCTTATGGGGTGGCTACTAGTGGCCCTTGGGTAGCTAGTCGCTGACCGACCAATAGCGCTCGAGCAACAAAGCAGTGGCGGATTACAAAAAATAGTTAATTTTTTTTAAATTTTTGGGTGGTTTAATTTCAATAGCCCTATAAAAAATGCGGGTGGTCACCCACCCAACCGAGGGTCATGACTAAGGGGGCTAAGCCCCTATCGGCCCGACACTACCAACCAAGGGAGATCCTACATGTGGGAAACACTAATAGTGTCATTTGGCTTATCAGCCCACTACAAGTTGTGAGACAAGGTCATGGGAGTCTACACACCCCCACAAGCTATTTTTTTATTTTTTATCTTAAATTATTATTTTAATATTTTTTTATTTGTTTAATTTTTTCCTTCTGTAGATGTTGTATGGTCATACAACAAGGTGTGGGGGCAAACAATATTACAGTTTTCAAGTGGCTAAATAGGGAAAATTTTATATGATTTTTTGTTTCTCAGCCATCCTGGATCCAATGGTAGGTTTTTTTTGTCTCAAGAGGTTATATATGATATTTCCTCTACAAAACCTTCATATAAAAGCACAATCCAAGAAAGACTTTTGACCCTAATTTATCAAACCTCAAATCTACAATAAACCCAACAAATCTACAAAACCCCAAAAGCCCAAATCTATAAAACAACACATGCAAATGTGTTGCATACATTGTAATGCCTAAAATATTTCATGCATATCCATGGATTCAACTTTGTACCAAATCTACTCAAACAAGGTTTATAAAAGAACCTAGGAGCTCACACCTCCCATAACCATGAAAGCTTTGATACCACTTGTTAGGAAATAATCCACCAATGCTCAGTTCATTTAATTCATTTCCTACATAACCCCATGAGAGAAAAGTACGCATAAAAGATTAATTAATAACCATAATGCATAGATCAAATATACTTAAATAATAACCATAATTCATAGATCAAATAGACAAGGCACAATGCAATATACACCTTGGGAGAACCCTCAAGAGGGAAAAACCCAGACTTCAAAATCATCCATACTTAATCTATTATTCAACAAATAAACAAAACATGCACTTATAGAGTTATAATGAATACTTAAAAAACATCAAGCCTCTCTAATGCATCCTCCATGTGTCCAAGAATGAATCCAAACATCCCTTTCCATTTTTCACATATGCACTGCTTAGAAATACTCAATAATGATATCCCACTCACCCAACCAACCTTAACCACTAAACATGCATTTGTTTTTATAGACACAGGCTCACACAAATAAAACCAAGTGGTAAGATAAAACCATGTGTCACAGAACTATGTGAACACAAAACCATTGAACTTTCATTAATATTGGGTACTAAGAAATCACATTATTAAATACTTCCCCAAATATTAAATTGTTATCCCATGTCACCACACATATAATAATGACCCAATGTTACAATACAACTTTAACAAGTGGTTCCAAATAATTACCTAGTGTGGCTAAACACACCTACTAGGTGCACCAAAACTAAATAATTATTTAATTACAACATTATAATATAAACAAAATTATGCAATGGTGTACAACACCAAATCCTAACACTTTCAATGTCAAGTTAAGAAAATAATATAGTAGCATTGATCTCTCTCTTAGATTTCTAACTATGTAATTTTTTCTATGTTTCAATTATGTTAAGGTTTTGACCTTTAATTTATTTTGTTAGTGTCTCCATTTTTGTCAAAAACCTACATATGATATTTTTAGCTTCATCTTTTACCCGTTCATCAAAATTTGAAACATATTACATTAAAGATATCAAGTTTCTACAATCCATATTGTAGATTAAAATTTTCATTTCTAGATTCAATTATATTTGAGTTTTTGCATCAACATTTTGGATCACACTTTGTGATCCATCGTCAAGATTTTCTTCTCCTCCAACTCTTTTCTATCATGATGATGGATCACAAAGTGTGATCTAAAACATTGATACAAAAACTCAAACACAATCAAATCCAAAAACAATAATTTTAATCAATAGATTACATTTTAATAAATTAGACTCTATTTTATACACAGTCAAAAAAGAAATTTGATTTTCAATTAGTTTCCAAAAGAATTAGGGGGCACACACTCAATTTTTTATTTTTTAGAATGTGTCCACTTTGAAAATTAGTAAGAAATCATATAAATTCATTAAAAATTAGTAAAAATTTTGGGCATAAATTACATGGTGTTAGCTAAGTATTACCAAAGGGATTTTTGAAATACTAGAAAAAATTAACATTTTAGGGAGGGCAGACCAAACACTATTTATGATTTTTTATTTTAAAAAATAAGAGCACTTTGTTTCCCCGCTATTTGAACCCCTTAATCTCCACCATTTTCAAAAAAATAGTAGTTTAGAAAGTAGATTCAAAGCACTAAAACTCTTTTTGTTATTACATCTTCAAATTTTGAGCGTAACTATCTTCAATTTCTTATCCAAGATCATTTTTTTTTCAAAAAAGGAGCCACTTAAGACCTTGATGGGAGGGGGAACTTCACCCAACAGCCACACATAAGACAACAATAGATATTAAGATAGAAAATATAGGACAAAAAACAACCCATTTCTGATTACTTCCAAAAAATGAAATTATAAATTTAGAAATTAAAATGTTGTAGCGATATGGGGCTTGATTCATTGCAAAGAAAATCAACTCCCTAAGAAAAATCTATTATTCAGAGCCACAATATGCACCACTGGAGACACCTTTTGTAACCTCCATTAACCCCTTTAATTTTCACCAATAACCACCTTAGAATGTTTTGGAAAGTGTAACTCCTCTTTTTGTTTTGGCATACAAAATTCATGTCATTCATTTTTCACTTAGGAAGGTATTTCTTGAAATTCACATTTTTGTGGCATAGCTTCCCATAGCCATAAATTTTGACTTGAGTGTCCAATTTGATAGTATAATATATCATTGGAAATCTATCAAAGAGAGCTTCGAAGAGATCTACAACAAAAAATTATTTGAAGATCATTTCATCAAATTTTTGAGCTTTTTTGAGGCTTCTAAGGTCTTCAAATTTGAGTTTGAAGTTGTATTGGAGAAATAAAAAACTTTAATATCCTAAATGATACAGTATATTGGGATGATTCTTATTCCATTAGATACATTTTTTAATTTCACTCCTTGGGGTAAATTTTTAGGTCCATACATGCTTGTTTAGGCTTACTAAAAATCACAAGTGACCATTTTTTACGTTTTCAAACTTTCAATTGTCTTACACCCCTTAAGTGTCATCATGGGACTCAAAAAAAATAAATAAAATAAGGAAACAAACTTTTTTTGTGATGCAATATTGCCCCTACCCCACTAGATGCTCCTACATCAAACCCATAGGTTTTGACCCCCCATTTCCCTGCACTTACCTAACACAAATATATAATTTTCAAGGTTCTAGAGGTCATTTTTCCCCCCCCACAAAATGAAATGGACCTTAACTAGAGAAAGTTAATTATAATGACATGGGCCTCTTAGAGATCTACAAATTTAGAAAATGGGTTCAATTGACTTCTTGGATCAAAATTTATGGCCTCTAGAAGTTAGATTTCTTACATAAAAAATGTAAGAAAATTTATGAGACAAAAGAGTTGTAAGAGGGAGTTGAACTTTTTAACAACTTATGACACACATTATGACATGCCTTAAGACATATTTGAACAAAGATAATGTAGCACCCAAGTTATTGAGTGCATTATAACCAGCTTATGGTAAGAAGAAGGAATATGCTACTTTACCCTATAGACTCATCTAGGGATTTGGTTGTTGGATTTTTTATTATGGATTTGGGCACTATATTTTGTATAGCTTTAGCTTTTAGTTTCCTAATTACCATTTGATAGTTTCATGTATTGCTTCTCCTATGTATTGGTTGCTTGAGATGGGGGTTTCATAGTGAGTTGTTTAAGTACTATTATGTTGTCAAAAAGGGTCTAGATCTCTTATTGGTGATACTCCTATAAAGGCTTGGACTTTGCAAGTGTATTATAACTATTGACTACTAAATACTACTTGAGTTGCTTTGGAGTGTGGGATTTTTCTCTCATAATAATTTTCTCCACATAAACATGTGTTGTGATATAATTCGTATCGTGTATTTTACTTGTAACTAAAAATATTAAATTTTATTTGCACATATATCTCCTCAAATATTAGATTAGGAAGCATTCCCACACCTATTCTTCCTTTCAATATTATGCATTCATATCACGTTTATAAATAATAAACAATAAAGATTTAGCTGACATTGAAAGAAAACACTAATTTATGTTGTTGACTATTTCCCTCTTGTCAACATGTGATGGGAACTCATCAAAACTCTCTCAAATAACATCAAAGAGTGCAACTTATAAAATAGAAAAGTAATTATCAATAATGAAAATATAGTTTTTAAAAAAAAATCATTGCATATATTGTGAAGAAAATATATCATCATTAGATGTGGCATTAGATTCTTACCCCAAAGCAATAGTATTAACTCCCACATATACTCTAGTCTCCCCATAGAGGATATTATTGTGTTGGTGCCTTACAAACAAGACCAATCATACATGTTAATTACTATTGTATTTTTTAGTGACATTTATTTAAACAAAATACAAAGGAAGTTAAGATTTATTGCACGTAAGATATACCTTGGCGCTTGAATTTCAAAATATGATGATGATAAGTCAAAACATGTCACTTAATCTCTCTAGAATGACACATATTCAATCTCACTAGAGAGAAGCACAAACACTGCATAATCTGTCTAGAATGGCAATTGTTTCCTTCAATTATATCATTGGTTTGTTTAATATCTTATCACTTGTTCCATAAATAATATATTAACAAGAACACGACCTCTAAAAAAAATTCAAAAAGTAAAATTGTAACCAAATCAAAGTATCATAATACTACTCTTAAGTTAAAAATATAGAGGTACTCTTATAATTATGTAGGGATCTAAGATGCATGCATAGAGTGGTTGAATAAATAGTTGGAATAATCACATACGCTTCTCAATACAAGAAACACTTAATTTATTTAGTCCTTGTGGATTTGATTCAAAGTCACAATACGTACAATACCCTTCTAGCTAGCCTACATGTAAAAAATAATTATACCTATTGAATTCTACATCACATATCTTACATATTATAGTAATAATTTGATGGTTGAATGATACCTCCCTTGGGATTGATATTGTCATTTGACTTACTTGGATGATATATTTTGTGTTGTTGATTGGAGCATGTATGTTTGAAATCAGTGCTTGAAAGATGCGTTTGACAATAAATAAGACCAACTAGTTAGATTGATGATTGGTTGTGGCACACCAAGTTGAACTCTATATTGAGATATATGTACTCTGTTAAATATCATTTTATAAAATTTCAAATTTGTATAGGATGTAATAAATATAGCAAGTTCAATTGCTAGTTGGGTATAAGACATGCCTAGTCTAACTTAGCTTAGATTGTGATATAGCAATTGTGCTATGTTTAATGATGTGGAATATGTCAAACATGTCAAGTCAAGCCCTTAAGGGTAATATAACTATTGAAACATTAAGCTCCATATTGTAAGGACCTAATGCAATTGAAAAAAAATTACTATCTCATGTCTCTTTCCCTATTCTCATCAATAATGAATGGGAAATTTGATAATATTTAAATCACATAAAGACAACAAATATTGTATTTAAATCTATGACATGAACCTATCTTAAGATCTAAAACACCTATTAGTATAACCTCTACATAATTTTAGAAAATATAATCCTTACTACTTATAGATAGACCCATTGGGTAGACCACTAAAAGCATGATTACAAATATTTATCTAATCAAATAAATGAAGAAAAATTAATGAAAGTATTGGGTCTCTAATGTAATAAGAGACCAAATTTCTTATCCATGTTATTATTACCATTTATTTAATCCCAAATATCATATATGCAAGTTAAATTACTTCATAGGCACTAAAGCCATGAAATTGAAATCACAAATACTATATCCTAGTCAATAGACTAAAAGTTAATTTAGGTTGATTATTGTATAAATTCCTTTTATTTGGGAAATAAATTATAAATTGAATTTTTGGAGAAAATTCTCTCTCTATAGACAATTTCTAGTAACAAGAACTTCATCATGAACTTATCTGATTTCTCCTTGACATAATAGTCATATTACTAAACTCCATGGTTAGGGTCTCACTCTCCACATATGACTCCCCTCTATCTCACAACAAAAAATGTGTCACACCAACAATTTGAGCTATGTGCATTCCATAAGATATAATAGAATCTTGTTGTCAACAAGTAAATCCAATCTTATCTCTACAACTATTAAAACCAAAATTAACTTGGACACAATCTAACCAAAACATCGTCTCAAAACTACACAATTAATTATACAAAATTTATTTACGATCAATAATATAATCGAATTTATGATCTAGATAAATTTTGTTTACATTGCAAAAACTATAAAAACAATATAGAAAAGAAATAGATAGATAGAATATGTGACCATCACCTAAAAGAATCCAAAAGTCTCACAAACATTTACAATCTGAGTCATGATATCTGCTCTATTTTTTAGTGAAATTTATCATATCTATCATAGAGATTCATATTGGAAGAATTCAATGGAAGAATTATCAAAAGACAAGCCTTACAAGAATACTTTGTTAAAGACTTCTCTAAAATGAAATGTAAATGAATATATAAAACACAGTAAATGAATTATAATTTTGTTTTAATAGATATCAAAGTTTATACTCCATTGATACTAACAAATGTTTATAGTTAATTAAATCATTATTCATGAACAGTAACTTCATGCGTTTGCAGACTGAAATATTCAAACAAAAACAAATGGACTTGACGTCTGACGTCCACATTTGAACTGAAGTTGGTAGTCCCACTAGTGACGTCACATGATCAAAGCAACTTATGTAGTAGATAAGAAGAGCCTGCACATACACACTAGTCGTTGAAAGATAAGATAGCGTTATCAATGTGACAAAAACAAAATAGATACCCTAAATCGCAATAATTTATGGATAAAAGAATTTTGAAATGGAATGGAATGAAAGAATTTTGATGGAAAACATGATATCAAATAGTCCATGATATCAATAGTCGATTTTTCTATTATGAATCTTGTAGACACCTAAAATTTGACCTTATTCAATCACACCTAATTTTAACCTATCCTAAGTCTTTTAATTAAATAGATATTTATTGTTTATTTAATTATTTTCATCTTTTTCCATTTCTATCCTAATCATTTAATTAAATAAGTACTTATCATTTATTTAATTATTTTTCCCTTCATCGTGATTTCATTAATTAAATAAATATTTTATTTACTTAATTAATTCTCTTTTATTCTCTATCTTTGCTCATCTAATCATAGCCCTCTATCTTGTTCATATGGATCATAATCTAAATTTGTCATCATATGTCAAGGTGCTCCTTCGCATGTTTAATTAACTCCTTGTCTAGATTCATTGAACCTAAACATCCTATCCAAAAGTCAAACTAATTTTTCATCTTATCCACTCATCTCATTTAGCCTCTTAATCCGAGTCACCCCCATAAGGATTTATGTCTTTATCCCAATCCAAAACCTAGGTGCTATCCCTCGTGCCACTTGTCACATGACTACATCTTTGATCCAAACCCTAGTCCTCCTTCAATCTTAGTCATTCATCATCAATCATTCCTAGTCATTGATTTTTCCTCTTCAAGACTATATCTAGAGGCCCTCAACCATTATTAAATCTCATAGAATGAACTTTGAAGCTATCATATCTGCATGCTACTATTTTGCACTCATCTTACAATCACATCAAGGTTATGTTAGAGCATTGAGAAATTTACATACTATCAATATCAAAGAGTAAATCAAATGGAATAAGGGTGCACTCTATTTTCACTCATCAAGGAGTGAGCACAGATTCTAGGTGAAGGTATTGTGCTTTATATTGTTTTATCTTCTATTTTGTTTACCTTCAATCTTTTCGTCATTTTCAATTTGTCAATCTAGGTTTTCTTGCAAGTTTTCTAGGGGATCTAGGGTTTGCATCATCTTGAGATCTTTTGAGCTTATAATCTAACATATTTTTGGAAGATCTTTATGTTTTCTAGTGTGTGTCTTATCTTGTAGGTTTCTCAATTGGGTTGGTGAAAACTTAATTTTTCAGATCTCAAAGCACTTTTTGAGGTCTTGTCTATGAAACTGCACCTCTATTTCACAAAGTTGTGTGTTTTATTCATAGAGTGGTGCCTCTATTTATGGTGTAGCTATATAACACATGTCAAATATCATTATCATCAAGAATACTAATGGTTTGATGCAAGTTATGTTGGTCCAAGGTTTTATTTCTCACTAATCTAGGCATCTAAAGTAGTTTAGTAGGTTAATGAACATTGTTTGCCATGTTTAGAAGGGTTTGTAGACATATGCTCTCTCCTTGCACTTAGTGTGATCTTGAAGATCAAAAACTCATATTTTTTCATTTCTTTTATGTTTTATTTTATCCCAAGGGTTACTAGTTTGTGTGTATGATGTCCCCTTGCATTTTGTATGATCTTATGTGATCAAAAACACCTAGTATAGTATTTCCCATTAGGAGGAATTCTTGGGAATTTGATCACCTCAAGGACGACCTCAATCATATTCTCTAATGAGGTATACAAAGGGGGGGAGTGAAAGTTGTACCTCAAAGTGTGGCTAGCATCATTCAAGCCAAGAAACAAGACCCTCGGTCTGTTGAGACTTGTTTGGTGATGAGAGGAGAGACCCTCCTAATCTTGGGCACTATTAGATGAGCCCATTATTCACATATCCACTAAGAACCTTGTATTTAGAATCATTTGAGACCATTTGATCATTGTTTAGTGTGGTGTAGGGTACAGTACCATGCCCAAAGTTACTCACCATGTATCTCTCTGAGTAGAGGTAGAGACTCTTTGGGAAAGATCTTAGGATCTCTAAGGAAAGAGAAAATGTGAGCCCTTGTGCCATCGGATCTCTAGCTACCGACTCTTAAAAGAGATTTATCTCACACCAATCTTGAGATATTAGCCTTTGGTTGGTGGTCCCATGCTAAATATACACACCTACTTGACTAATTTTAGGATTTTGCAATTGTGATCAACATGTTTTCATGTGTAAAACCATTGAATCCATTTATTCTTATCACCTTGAGAGTCAAATTGTCCAATGTGTATTCTTTATACTCTCTTGCCAAAAATCATAAAAAACCATCTTAGACTATCAAACCAACACTTATTTTCATCCCCCAACACATTTGCTCATCTTGAGGCACCTTTGCACATTTTTTTGTGAAATTGTGCCTTGATTCCATAAATTTGCACCTATGTCATTTCATCATTATTTGACCACTTTTGATGCTTGAAGTATAATTTTAACCTTTGCAACCCTAGAGAAAACCTAGGAGACCCATCCTTAGCCATAATTTCACCTAAAACATCAGCCATTTCCATCATATCCATCCAAAAATCCTCATGTTTCCCTCATCTCACCATTTTCACCCATTATCATAACCTAAGAATCACTATCATCATCCTTTGACCTTGGACTAGTCAGCAATCATCTAATATTTTCTGCCATTTCATCATCATCATCACTTTCATCATTGATCCTTCTTATCTTCCAACCCAATCTCTATCCTTAACTTATCCTATCTGATCCATCATCTTTCATCATCCTTCTATTTTATCCTTCCTATCCATTATCATTAATCATTGGTCAATCCCATCATCCAATCCTATCTTTATCATCTATGACATATCTCATCATCCAATCCAAAACCATATCATATCCTAATAAAATTTAATCTTGTCAAGAGTCTAATCTAGATCCTAATCCTTTTTATCCACTAGCTTGTATATTAATTGAGAACTTCCCTATCTCAAGTAGTGCATTGAGTTAGCCTTATCATTTTGGTTGTCCTAAATTAGGAACTTGGCTCCCCCAATTTAGCTATCAAAATATCCATCTAATCCTTGATTAAGTGATTATCCAAGCTTAAGTAAGCAAATAACCTTTATCCAAGCCTTTCTTAGGTGATTATCAAAGCTTAAGGTAAGCAAAATCATATCTATCAATCAAGGATCAAGATTTATTTACAACAATATTGGTCTTGTATCATTCCATGCCTCTTGGTTCTCCTTAGCGTGGCAAAGTTGTATCTATCATCATCCTTCCAAATCTATCATTATCCCCTTTCTATCCATCATTATCCTCATAAATCTAATCAATCCAAGGTCTATCCCATCATCATTAATCATTTTCATCCAATCCCATCACTCCTAGATTTCTTTATTGTATGCCTATTACAAGGTCACAAGCAAAAAAACAAATCATCCCAAGAGTTCCACACATTATCATCTAATTACATGTTCTTTGATGAAGTGGTCCATTAAGTTCTCATGGGTAACCCATTCCCATCTCCATCCTATATTATACATGATCAAGATTCACCCACATCGTTATAGTAATTTTCCCAAGATACCCAAGCTATGGACTTAATGCATTGATATATCATGAAGTGTCCTAATCAATACATCCTTATATTAGCAAAGAAAGGTGCCAAATTACCCCATGATTTTGGCATCTCCTAAATCACCCAAAAACCTCCTTCTACACCTCCAAATTTTATTCATCATAATCCCGCATATCTTCCACCCTCTTCTAATAATCACAATCCAACACATTTCTCATCTTATTATGTTCTTCCCACTTCATCTCAATTCATCAATCCCACATCGCACTTGCATATCAAAATCCCATCACACACCCAAAAAAAATCATCACACATCCCACAACCTCAAAATTTCATCATTTTTGCTCACATCTTAACATCCATCCCATTCAACACATATTATCACCTTCAAACCTCAAACCCCATCTCATCTACCTACCAAAACTTCCAATCTTCTAATCCCATTTCATCATCTCATCAATACCAACACATATTATCCTCACAACCTCCCATATCCAACTATCAACCACCACCCCTCAATTTCACAAGTTCTTTAGCACAAGACGTCCAAAAAAATAAAGGATACCCTCAAGGGACTTCAACTAGGAAATAAAAATAAAAGATATACCTTCCAAGAACTATTTATTTATCCTTTCAGCAAGTCAAATCACCATGCCCCACTTTACCCGAAACTTTGAAATTCCCAAATTCAATAAATACAAAGGAAAGAGAGATCCTAGGGAGCATCTTAAATAATTCTATATCACATGCCAAGAGGTATCTTATCTTGATGCATACCTCTTGATACTATACGCTAAAAGATTGGGTAGATAAGCCCTTGATTGGTTCACACACCTCCCTCATGGGACAATCACCACATTTTTTGAACTAGCCACAAAATTTGTCACTCATTTCTCATACAACATAGAGTATGATATCACCATGATGGACCTTTGTAACACTAAACAAAAGAGTTGTGAAAGCTTTGTCTCATTCTTACAAAGATGGAGACATCTTGCTAGTTGCTTTGCATGGCTAATACCCAAAAAAACTCGTCACTATCTTTGTCCAAAACTTGAATTCTAAAATGGGCTTCCATATCCAAATGAAATGTGCTCACTCCTTGGATGAAATCATAGAAAAATCACTTATAGCCAAAGGGTTATTCAATATTTATAAAGAAGGAAAAGACAAAAATCAATCTAGTGACAAATCCCATTTTTTGAACAAAAACAAAAAAGTAGTCAATGATTGTGTGATCAATTCCTAACATGTTCAAAACATCTGAATACCTTCACCATCATCATCCCAAAATAATGTATCTCCCCAACATAATGTGGTTATCCCTAAAGTTCAACCTAAAAGATATAGTCGATGTGAGTAAACTCCCTTGGGTGAACTTATTGAATCCATTCTCCAAAAGCTAGTCCAAGCCAACATGATCCAATTGCCACCTATCAAACCCCTTGGTCTAGATGTACCTAAAACCTCTTGATATAAAGAACATAATTTTTGTTATTATCATAAGGTCCATGATCATAAAACATCCTCTCAATTCATGAAACTTAAGAACTTGATCCAAGATCGTATCAATTGAGAATAAATCTCAATCAAAGGCCAAAAATCCCTTAATAAAAACTTGGGTATATACAATAAACTATTACCTCAATATAATGATGGTTCTACATCCTACAACACAATGCCTTATAGCTACAACAATAATATCTCATCTGATTCCATTATCAACCACATTAAAAAAATTCCTTCCCAAGTATCCACTATAACCATCAAAGCTCCTAATTATGTCATCACTACTTGATGTAGTAGACTCAACATCCAAAGAGCCTCATCCTCCTCCCAACCTACACATCAATATAGCATCCTTGACCACTTGAAAAAAAATCCAACATAAATATATATTCTTGAGCTACTTAAAACATCCCCCATCCATAAAGAGCTTCTTAAGGAAGCCATTCATGAATCTCGTGTCCCTAATAACATTATTCTTGACCAATTTCAAGTCAAGATAGGACACTTATCATCTCCATAATCCCTTACATTTACCACAAAATATTTTCCTTCTATTGACCCATCTCATAACAACCCACTCTACTTTCAAGCCCATATCCATAAAACCATAATCAAGCATGTCCTAATAGATGGTGGATCAAGAATTAATATGTGTAGCTTGAGTCTAATAAAACAAATGGGATATTTTGATGATGTTGTCAATCATGAAACAAAGATTACCATTAAAGTTCTCATATGATGAAGTTGAGCATGAATCTAAAGTCTCCATAAAGTTACCCATCCAAGTTGGACTAGCAACAATTGAAACTACTTTGTTAGATTATTGACCTTGATCTCCCATACAACATCCTTCTTGGCTTCCCATGGATCCATGCCATGCAATCCATTCCATCTAGATTCCATCAATGCATTAATTTCCCACATAATGGAATTGAAGTGATTGTCCTTGTTGATCAAAATCTATTCTAATATTGCAAATTCTTAGAAATAATTCATGGAATTTCATAGCATTTTCATACCAATACCACATAAACTTCATATTCATACATTGATCCATCATAACTACTCGTTTCTCACATTATCTTAGAGTTCAAGGCTAAAATTAAAGACCTTGGAATTAGAGAATATAAGATATAATCCTTCCACATCGAGCATCTTGGGTTAGGGTATGAACCACCTAATGATGTTCTTGATAATCCTACATGCTCTCCCACTAAAGGCATGCAAGCATCCTTTGACACTAACAATACCAATAAGGATAATCACAAAGACCCCGCTGAAGGCATCACCAACCTCTTTGATGAAGTGTATATCCTTACCATCTCATCCAACTCATCCACCTCCACCCATCTCCTAGACTTGGATCAATAAACATCATCTCAACATAATAATGCTATCAATCAAATGGAGATCCAAAATCAAAGCAAAAAAGAAAAGAAAGAAAAAGTCCTCTAGTCCAAATCAAAATCAAAATCTATTGGACTATGCAAAAATTAAAGAAAAAATAAAAGCAATAAAAAGCATAAGTTGATATCCTATCATGATACTTCATCCAAAATAATTTGGGGCATCTGTCAAAGAAAAATATCAATAAATGATATTGTTGATCATAAGTTTTCATCCTCATCATCTTCATGCAATCCATCCACTTCACCCAATACACCCATATACATACATCCATCATAACGTTCTATCCCTCTTGGAAATATATCTCGATAGACCTTTGATGCTGACCTCTTGATGTTTTTTAATTCAAAGGTTTCCCAAACTCCTTTACATGTGACACATGAAGGCTTTCATAGTGTGTACGTTAGTGATCATACCTTAGCCTCCTCCATTTGTGGGACCACATATCATCCCTCATCACTATCATACCATATGCATCCATCTATTTAGCATCATCATCCATCTATCAAAGAGTATCCACCTTGATTTCAACATCAACAAGTCTCATTTATCCAAAAAATTATAAAATCCATCCAAAAATAAATTTATATATATATATATATATATATATATAACAATCCAAAAATAATAAAGAGAAATAATCCATCCATCAACAAAAATCACTTCAATGGTGTCTTGGATAAGCACCATGGTGAAAACTTGGAAACATGCACCATATTTAGAAGAATCCTATCCACCATCTCTTAGGATGCTATCCCATCCACCCATCTTTCATATCCTTCCATAACATAATAATTATCACCCATCCATCCATCCATAATAAACCTATAATGGCTTGTCTTGATCCTTGATTAACTCCATCACATCATCTCCTCCATCCATGCTTCCCCATTATTTCCCATGTATTATATGCAAAATTTACATCTACATTATTTCAAGGATTTGGCCTTGTATATCCTTAGTTTCCAACACATTGGCCTTCAAGTATCATACATTTAGAGTCCTCACCCATCCCTTCATCCCACAATAAAACCTCCATCTTATAATAAATCAAACATCAAACCCGTCAACCCATCCTCTTATATCACATATACATCCCATCTTAATCATAATAAAAAAATCATCATGCCAAATCCTATCAGAAATTAAATATCATAATATTGAGCTTCTTATACTTGGCATTCAATCAATTCAAACATTGCATCAAAGACATTAATCCTTAATCTAAATCATATCATAAGCCTAGTTGTTGACATTAATCACTCATCATATCCTTTTGTCAATCAAGCAATCATCAACATTCTTATCCAAGCTTTACTTAGGTGATTATACAATCCTAATGTGAGAAAATAATCTTTATCCAATCCTTCCTTAGGTGATTATCCAAGCCTAATGTAAGAAAATCAGCATCATCATAATCTTACCTCCGGTAAGAGATATGTTGGCTACATGACATGTTTTGAAGTGATTCTTTTGATTTGATTTATCTTTTGATCATATTAGCTTTTAACCCTTGACTACACCTACTTACGACCACCTTGATCTATCTATATCTTGGTGTATCACAACTAGTGTATCACGAGGCATCATCTTTATCTTATTTTTCATGCATGTCATTGTTTGAGTTTCAAGTCCATGCAAATGTTACGTTGTCACCCTGGTTCCCCATGCCTTGGTACATAATGGCCTTTTTTATGTCAAATCTTAGGATGTCTCAATACATACTAACATAACTTATCTATCATAATCAAATTCCCCTTCCTTTTTATCTCCTTCCATCCCTTTCATCTTCTATTTCATTTTCTTCTTTATCTTTATCCCTCATCTTTCCCTTCCATTTTGAGAGCACACTTGTGTTCTCCTAACCTACATATCCTCTCAAGGGGGCATCCCATCACCTAATCTTAATATTTCCTTACTCATCCTTCCCATCCTCCCATTGATTGGGGCATCACCCATCCTCTCATTGATCCTTATCCTCTCTCATACACTATTTTTTTAACTTCTTTGGTACAGCACCACTTCGTGAAGTCATATCAAAGAGGGGCAAAATATAGACACCTAAAATCTTACCTTACCCAATTACACCTAATTTCAGCCTATCCTAAGCCCTTGAATTAAATAAATATTTATTATTTATTTAATTATTCTCATATTTCCCATTTTTATCCTAATCCTTTAATTAAATAAGTATTTATCATTTATTTAATTATTTTTTCCTTCATCATGATCCCATTAATTAAATAAATATTTTATGTATTTAACTAATTCTCCTTTATCCTTTATCCTCTATCCTTTTCCATCTAATCTAGCCTATCCCTTTATATTGTTCACATGGATCATAATCTAAATTGGTCATCATGTGACAAGTGTCCTCTTCACATGTCTAACTAACTCCTTATCTAGATTCATTGAACCTAGACATCCTATCCAAGTCAAACTAATTTTTCATCTTATGCACTCATCTCATTTAACCTCTTAATCCTAGCCATTTTGATAAGGATTTTTATCCTTATCCCAATCCAAAACCTATATACTATCCCTCATGTGCCACTTGTCACATGACTAAATCTTTGATCCAAACCCTAATCCTTCTCCAATCTTAATCATCCATCACCAATCACTCCTATCCATTGATTTTGTCTCTTCAGGACTTTATATCTAGAGAATCTCACCCTTCATCAAATCTCCTAGAATGAAGTTTGAAGTTATCATAACTACATGTTGCTATTTTGAGCTCCCATATTGCAATCACATTAATGTTATGCTAGAGTATTGAGCAATCCACATACTATCAATATCAAAGAAAAAATAAAATGGAATAAATGTGCACTCCTTTTCTGCTCATCAAGGATTGAGAAAATATTCTAGGTGAAGGTATTTTTTTTGTATTTATTTATCTTCCATTTTGTTTACCTTCAATATTTCCTCATCTTCAAATATTGATCAAGAAACTAGTCATTTTGTGAAGCCTTGTCTCCTCAAATAACTCATTTAGACTGTCCACCTTTAAAAAAATCATATTGAATATAGACATCCTCATACGCCATGTATTCTATGATGAATTTTCATTCAATTTTAACCACCCTTTTGCTGTAAAAAATGTAAATTATTTTTTCACAATCTTCCTTAGGTTCTATCCATCTACCAGTCTCACACTTGAAATTATGTGAACCATTCCTCAGATATGCAACTAAAAGTTTACTCTTTCTATAATTCTAACCCACAAATAGGATTTTCCATCATGTTCCCACATGAGGTTGGACTCTTTCATATAATGTTTTTTTTTCCAATCTATTTTGTCCCCATGATAGTCTTGAATTCTTCTAACATATTTTTTTTATTTTCTCATTAGCATTAGAACATTCTTACAAATTAATATCTCATATGTTCATCCACTTGTTGTTCCACTTCATCCACATCTTCTTCCTACAATTTAATTCCTTCTCAAAATCCATTTTGGTTCATCGATGCTTATCCATGTTTTCAACCTTTTTTAGTAACTTAGCAACCAAATTATTATTGATGCTTCCATTAGGAACATTCTTGCATTAGCCAAAAGGATCTCATAGAGGATCATTATTTTGACTTTAAAAATACTAGTGATTAGATGTTTTTGGATGGTTTCTAATTGTCTCCACTTGTGATTTGACATGCTACTCCCCAAACCTCACATCCATAAAGGACAAATGATGTGACCAATAAACCAATAAAGGTTTTATTGGTTTTCCAATCCCATAGTTCTAATTTTACACACCTATTTTGAAGTAGGTAAGAAGCTCATCATCCTGCTTGTATCATTTTTTTCTACATGTGACCTTCTCATTGATTCTATTATGAAAATCAATTCCTAAGTACTTGTATTCCTCCACTATCTCCAATGAGCTTCCCTAAAAAATAAAATTAACCTACTACTTCTTACTTTTCAATGAGAAAATCATGACTTTGGTCTTGCTAGTGTTCACAAAAAATTATAAATCCTTAAAATGTTCTTTCAAACTATGGGTTGTTTTTGCAATTCAAATAAGATCGTCCACATAACAAAGTAACTTCACCACATAACCCAGTAATTCGATACCCCCCCTAATGGTTTTGTTTTACCATTCTTCAAGTTTATCAATATATAAACCAAACAGAGTGGGGGGTAGAGGACATCCCTATTTGACTTTGATGTCACTACCAAAACATTCAGAAATACCCTCTCTTGTTTTGATTTTAGCTCTAACCTATTCATAAAACTTATGCTCTATTTCTTTATACACATTTGGAATCCCAAGTTCCTCCATCATGTTCCAAAGTGTGTCTATGGGTATTGTGTGTTGCCTTGATTTTAATCCATAATAAGCTCAAACCTTTTCAAAATCTCATTCTTACTTATTTTTGGCTAATTCTGAGCTTTGTGGGTCTTTGAAAGTCATTTTGGTTGTTATATACCTTTAAGTATTTAAAAATCCTTTGATACTTGTTCATTTTACTTAAAGTTGGTCTTTTGAAGTTGTTTTGAAACCATTATCGGGAGTTGAAAAGGTTCCCACAACATTTTCAGGCTCTGAAGAGTTTCTCACAACACGTTTTATTTCCAACAAAGTATTATTTTCACAAATTTTCATCAATAGTGTTGAAAAGTTCAAGTCTTAAAGAGTAAATATTTTACATGGTTGTCGGAAGTCCTTTGAGGACTGCCCAAGTTTTTTTTTTAATTTCTATTTTCCAAAGCATTTCTTAAAGAAATAAAAAGTGGAATTTCTTCTTGGTTTCAAAACTATTGTCGAGATCCAACAAGGTTCTCACAGTCTTGTCGAGCTCTGACACCAAATCAAAAACTTTACATTTTGTGGCTGAGCGAAAATGGATGTCATTATTGAATCTTCAATGACATCTCTTAGAGTTATCACAACCCTGTCAAGTCTTGAAAATGTTTCCACAACCTTGGTGGAGTCTAACTCAAAAATAATAACTTCATCTCCTCTGATGTAAAGTTATGAAGAAAATAAAGGAAATGCTCAAAGCGAAAGTTGATAAAGGTTGCAAAACCTATGTTAGACTCAGACATGGTTTCAAGAACCTTTAGATAGTTGACTCTCCTCTGTACCAAATGAATTTTGAAATTGGTGCCAAGCATGCCACCTACTGACATTAATTCTATCAGAGCTAAGTAGGGTGAAGTAAATGTTGAAGCATTGAAGATGAAATGCCTTAAGACGCTATCATTTTGCACATTTGCAAATGAAATTAAAGCTTTTCAAAGCTTGAGGAGGTAAAGTTGTGGTAAGAAGTACAATAAAAATTTGAGTGGATTTCTTCACAAGTTCATTCTTGGAGAAGGCATCAACCAGTAAGCACATATCTAACATTTTTTTGACTTTCTTATTCACTCATTTTGGAGAAATTATTGAAATCGAAAGATGAGATTTCTATGGGAAACTCTGCTAAAATTTTCCTAGAATTTGGAAGTTAAAAATTAAGCAAGGATGAAGTAAAAATATTTGGGGTATAAGAATTTAGCCAACCTAAACAATACCTTTCCTAAAATTGGTGATACATAGCTAGGTCACTTTAACCTCAGTGAGTTTTAGGAAAGGGTAAACAAACGTGACAAGGCTCCCATCACCTAAAGGTTAGTAGAAATCGGTTCGTTGGAAGCAACTACATTTCCTATAGTTGTATAATGCATTGACCTTTTTCTTGAGTGCATAAATTGATATGACCCCTGTAGACAAGGGAAATCAGGACAAATGATGATAATTTATTAATAACTCTTGATAGGGCCACTAGTAGTGGTTTTTTTAGACTACCTGAAAGGGGGGTCTTTGAAAATTTCAACTTCACATTATCATAGTGTCATTTTAGTAAAAAGAAGGGATACTTCAAGAATTTTATTTCCAGGGAATGGTTTGTAGTCCCAAAGAAAGGAAAGTCTAAATTACCTAAGAGCCTACATAGGTCACACTTGAGGGATGAGATTTCTAATATTATTGTTTTATTATATATGTTAAGAGGAAATGTAAATGCCCCTAATTTTGAAAAGTATATTTATTTCTTTGTCCAAATCATCTATGTTGGGACACAATACTTAGATTGGGAAAATTTAATCAGTAACAGGTTACATGATATGATAGTTATATTTTCTACTAATAAATATTTTTATGTCTTCATATCTCTTCTATGATTTGTTATGCAGTAGGCCTTGGCCCAGACTTAACCTAATTAAGGAATTTAATGATCAGATTTAGATTTATAACTACTACCCTAAATTACAATTGGAGAAGAGTTACAAATTTTTTAGGAAAGTGAATGATGTGTTCACTATGAGGTTAGTTAGGGAGTTGCAAGGTGACTTAGGGAAAAGAATTTCTCCTAAGGCTATTCATATCATCAACAAGTACTTTATTCAATTCCAAAGATTTACTTACTTGAGAATTGGAGGGTATGATGGATTGCCTCATAAATTACCCAAGTATGCAGAAGATAAATTCATTCTCATTAAGATATGTAGACAAATGACCGAAGTCAACAATAGATGTGTTGAAAGAAAGAAGTTGGGTGTTCCTTTCCCCATTTGTCTTGGATATCATTTTTGTAAGTATAAATCAAATGCCCTCAATATTGAGATGGATATTGTGAAGTATAATGTTTCCACCCATGAGATGAGATTTCCCTTCGATAATAAGAATTTTATTAAAGATGATCTTCATCTAGGTCACAGATTTTATTGTGTACCATATATGGAAGATTATTGGGTAGATCGTTTTGATGAGTACGAGATCAGGAAAAGGAGTTGGATGAGGATGAATTTTACATAAATTATCTCATTTAGATTGGGATGGGATATAAATGGATTTGAAGATAATGAATTAGACCTAATCAACCCCATCTACATTAGTCACATTCAGATGCAACCCATGGTGCCTATTGATTAGATTATGAGAGAACCCAAGGACTTGGAGATTATAAATAAAGTGGTTCTAAAGATAACTTAAATATGGCTTGCTAAAAAGAAAGGTGAGGCTACTAAATCTCAATCTAAAGGAAGGAAAATAATATGGGAATGGTTCAATCCTGGTCAAGTGGGTACATTTTCATCTACAACAATATCACCCCCTACACAACACATGGTGACACCAGCTAGTAGTGGAGATGGAGAGGATCCTTCAAAGAAAAGTGGAAGTCCCAAGAAGACACGCGGTGATGTCCCTCCAAAATATAGTTCCTTGTAAGATAAAGAAGAGAAGGAAAAGGAGAAGGAAAATGAACAAGAATAAGAAATTGGAATGATGGAAGTTGATCAACCAAATCCTTCTCAAAATGTGCTTGAGAAGAGCACTTAGAAAATTAAGTTTCCCACTTCCTTTCCTTTTGATTTGTGAAATGTGGCAAAGTATCCTCCTTTAAAAAGAGCTCTTCAATTCTCAATACTTGAGTCATCTCAAAATATTGGTGCTACTTCTTCTCCCTCGTGGCTGGAGAATACATTGTCTAGAAAAAGGAAAATGGTGCTTGTTAGTCTATCAAATGACAATATTATTGGACAACTATTGCAAAGATCTCTTAAGGAAAAGAAACTAAAATATACTTCAAGGTTGATGGAAGATAGTAATTTTGGGCACTTTTTCATATAAATTGCACACCCATCTACATAGAAAGATCCCAATCATGCTACGGTAGCTAACTATAACGTGACTAAAGTGGATTTGGGTCATCCTAGCAGAGATGGAGATGTTCATAAATTCCAGGTGACTAATACCAGATTGGTGGAGAGAATGAAGAAATATAAACGAGACAAAGATGAATTGAAGAAGTTGATGAGACCATAAATTGTCTCATATTTTATCAAAGAAAATCATTTATTTCTTCTTAATGCATTAATGTTAAAGTGGATTTGAGTGATGATTGAAAGTTCTTTAGCTTGTTTAAAGTAGAATATAAAGTAAATTTTTGATTTATTTTTAGTATTTAAATGTGATCCAAATTGCCTCTAATATGTCTCCATGAAGTGTTTAAGATGATATAATGCAAATAAATGAGTTATTAAATAACTCATGGGAAGAAGAAGCTTCATAGACACTTGCAGCAGAGAGCTCCAGACACTTGAAGCAGTTAACTCTTGAAAGCTTTAGAAGGATTTGAAGAAGTAATGAGAAGATAGAGAAGACTCCTAGCACACTCCTACATTCATGAAAAATCATGAAGCATCAATCATTTCAAAATTAAAGGGATGAGTATTTGTTTCATGTTGAGTTCAAAGATCTCTCACAGTTATTACATTTCATGATTCCTTCTTCCACCAAAGATAACTCAAGCTACCACATCAATAAAATGTTGTTGCATGATTATATCATGTTATTCATGTTAATGATCAATGATTTTTTCAAGCAAAGTGAAGAATAATTCCTTCATTCATGCGGAGAACTGAAGACTTCATAAAAATCAAGCATTCAGAAATAGTCAAAAACATAGTCTCAGTAAAACAATGATATCTCCCTCATTTCTCAACGAAATTTAAAAATTAAAAATGATATGGAAACTAGATTTGAAGATATAAAAATAATTTTGATAATTTGGTGTGATTTTTAGCAAGGAAGGAGCAGTAAGCGTCAAAAAATGACTGAGACAAAAGTGGCATAATGGAGGACAACAACTTCAAGTTTCTTAAAGTTTTATAAAACGACCCCTCAAAAATAGGATCTTGGATCCACATTCTTAGTGGATTGATATAGAATATGAATTATATAAATAAAATTTAATCATTTGATCAAAAGGGGGATTATAAAGGTTTGTTTCAGCCTGAGGAAATAAGATAGTTTTAGTTTCATTTCTAGCAATGTATTTTCGACTTTCTACAGTAAATTTGAATTCAAGCAAGATTTTCATTTCCAACAAGTTTCAATTATTTTAGCCTTTCCAATTCATGCAAGTGTTCCTTAGATTAGTTCCCTTTCATGCAAATAGGATTTAAGATTAGTTCCCTTGCATGCAAATAGGATTTAAGGTTAGTTCCCTTTCATGCAAATAGGATTTATTTCTGCAAGTAGAATTGACTATCAAGCAAGTTTTCTACTTTTTCTCTTGCATATAACCATGGAAACCGCCTTGGATTGATAAATTAAATGATGGGGATTACAATGACCCCATATTTTTTGGCACCGTTGCTAGGGATAGGTTTCATTGGGTAAGGGAGCAAATTAGTTTGGCAACCTTTTAGATTTAGAAGTTCCTCAAGAAAGATTCGTCTCTCAAACCCCCCCCAAAATACCAGCTCTAAAGAGAAATCCCCCTATCTATTTCAAAATATCCTTAGTTGGAGGGCCATCACTCCAAATCCTAGCAAAGGATATTTCTTTAATGAAAGAATTGATGGATTATTGCTTGCAAGAGGTGCAGAATACAATGAAGATATCTTGTCTTCATTGCAAAAGATTACAAGAAAGAGACTTATTTGGAGACCTTCAAAATCCAAGAATGGCTGCCCAATCAGATTTATGAAGTCAAAGGAGGGCTGGCCAATCAAATATTTGAAGAAAAAAGAGTTGTTTCCAGTCATGCATGCAATAGATCAAAAGGAAGGATTGCAAGATCTCTCCAATCAGCCCATGTATTTTCTAGAATCAGAAATCATGAAGGAGGTTTCCACTAAAAAGGAAGGTGAAGTATTGAGTTTCAAAAAATTTGTCATCCTCTTTTCATTCTCTTCTCTCAAAAAATTGAGTGCATGGAAATATACTTTGAGAAAGGGAAGATATTTTTCAGAACTAGTTAATGGTTATGTGTAACCTCTCTACATCATTAAGTAGAGTAGGTTAGGGTAGATTTGATTTTTGAAAATAAGCGCTTTGCACATGCTATTTCCTCTTCTCAAAGGTTGTAAGCATGTAATTTTTTATGCAAGTTGTTGCTCTAAAAACTTGTGGCAGATATTTTGGCATTATGGATGACTGGGTGGTGCAGAAAAATAATGCCAGAAGCAATTTGAGTTGGTATTCAATGTAAAAGATCAGGTTGCAGCTCTCAAAAGTTGAAGAAATTCTTTGCATGTAGCATGGAGAAAGTGAACTTCAACTTATGCATGATGGTTTCATGGAAAGCTAAGATTAAATCAGGTATTTACTTTATTATTTTACTCTTATTCAACTTAAAGTTCTTTCATTTTACTCAATCCACTCAAAAGAAGAAGAAGAAAAACATCTAAAAGCAGTTATAAAGATTTAAGGAGCAATTTGAACCTATCTAGAGCTATTTTGGAACTATTTTGGAGCTGTTCTAGAGCTTTCAGGAGCCTTCGGGAGCTTTCAAGAGCTTTTAGGAGCCTTCAGGAGCACTTCAGGAGCACTTCAGGAGCTTTCAAGAGCTACCCAGAGGAACTACCAAAAAATGATGAATTTATTAAATTTGAAGGCTCATTATGAGCTACAGAGGGACTTGTAACATTTTAGGTGTGGGGGAAAAAATGATGGGAAAGGTCGTTGATGTCACAACTTGCATCATTTAATTAATTTTTTTATCGAACCAGGTGTGTCGCAGAGCAATATGCGATAAGGATAGTTGTCACATATTCTTTTTGGGGGGTTTGCACTATAAACAACGAATTTATGTATCATTTTTCCTACTTCAAGAGCTTTCAGGAGCTCTTGGGAGCTCTTCAGGAGCTTTCAGGAGCTAAACTATAGCGACTAATTCCTAAGATTTAAATCTAGTTTAACTTCTAATTTAAAATTCTGCTGACTTAATTCTAACTTTATTGACTTCGATTTAGACCAATTCATGGAGACAATTAATGATTACTTTAATCCCTAATCTAAAATACGGAATTCCAAATTAATTCTATTTTGCTTTAAAAGAAATCCATAACTTAATTGTTGGAAAGTAAATGCTAATTTAAGAGCAGGAATAAATTGCAGGAAAATGATGATTATTCTAAAAATCATAAAGACTAATCTCCATGAATAGATTATGAAAAAAATTCAACTCCATCTTTCCATAAATTCCTAACATTTTTTTAATGAAGCTTAACAAACAGACGTTAATTCTAACTGATTCGAACGACATCTAAACCTAATTTATAAAAGAAATGTGTTTAACAATTCTAATGGTTCAATTCAACAATTCTAATGGTTCAATTCAACAATTCTAATAAAAAAATATAAACATTTGAACTATTCGATCTTAACCATAATAAACTGAAACTTCGAAACACAATTGTAAACAGAAGTGATTATCTGATCTTAACATTTACCAAGATAGAAGATGATTTTAACGATTGAACAATTCAAAATCAGTTTCTACTATAGATTTAATATTAATAAATTAGAAAATAACAACACTTGACAAAAATACCATTAGATTGTTCCAAAGGTTGATTGGGCCTTGCTCTTCCTCATGTAAGATCCTTCAACACAATGAATTAATTAACTTCTTGCTTCCTTTCTCATTGATCAAAAGTAGAATGTAGAACAATGTATTGCTTGTGATTACAGAAATTCTAATTGAAAATTATCTAACTCTTAACTAAGACCGAAATGTGGATATTTATAAAATATCCTTATTAGCTTCTAACATGGCGCTAATTGCCAAAACTTAAGATGACTAACTACAAATTACAAAATGAAACTAAAAATAGAACTAAAGTTGACTAAGGAGGACTATGCCAAAACTATGCCAGATTGGCGCTAGAAGTAAAAGTTCCTCAACCGTCTATGAAGAAGTCGATTCAGACTTTGAGTGACTCATCATCCAGTAGGGCCTATCTATGGCATAGTCATTCCTCATGATTAGATAGAGAGTTTAACCGTCTCATCAACCTTTAAGATACCCTGTTAAAAATCCTTATACAAAGGACAATAATCGTGGTAATAAAGATTAATGTAGCATAATCATCTCATCCAAAGTCATCATAAAGCAACACATTTAACATAAGCTATCACTTCCAAAATATCTGCTAATTTAGTTAAATATAAAGTAAAAAAAGAAAATATGTTAATCTATTGTCTACCACCAGTCATGTCAATTAACAATAAAAACAAGTCTTTTTAAACATAAAAAGCCTTAAATGAAAGTATTTTATATCTCCCAAATGGGGTCATTGTAATCCTCATCAAAAGTTAGTAGATTTGCTTTCTAATTGTCTAAGTAGATCCTTCTCACCAACCTCTTAGTTAGGCAAGCACTTCTTTCAATTTGAACTCTATAGTTGGGAAGATAATGGTGAGTAAATTACATAAGGATAACTACTATGGGAGAATTTCTCAAGAACGGGTAAATGATATAAAATCCAAAGGACCTCCTTTTATTGAGAAAATGAAGAAATTCCATGATGACTTGATCTTATTGAGAAATGCTATTAAAACTAAGATAGAAAATAGCAATCAAGAAGAAGTTTTATTGCTAGAGACTAATAAGGAGCTCAAGGAAATATTGGATATGGGTTTAGAGAAATTTGTAGTAGAGAAAATCACTTCATTTGCAAATGAATCAAGGATTATAATGTGGAAGAAGAGTATTGAATGGAAAGTCTCTTTCTAGAATCAAAATATTCAAGAGAAGAATAAATTGTTGAAAGAGTACAGTCACATTAATTCTTATCTCGCCAAGGGATTCTCATACTATGGATGCTATCTTATGAAAGGTGACAATGATGGTGTAGCTACACTAGATTAATTGAAGGAGGGTTTCCTAAAGTTGTTGATACGTTATCTGGTGAGTAGAATTTAATAAGGAAACCATGAAGAAGTTGGCTAAGGTTGACTCTGCATTGTCTTGGTATGAGAACTTTCCAGCCAACCTTACCACCAAATTTGACACCATTCTTAGTAAAAAATCTCTCTAGAAGCTAAGAACAAAGAATGTTACAATTCCCTAGCATGTAGATATTATGATTGTCACTCAAGCTCTCAAAGACTACAAGACATTAGTAGTGTCCAGTAAACAAGAACAAGAAACCAATGAAGCACTTGTGGACTTGTCTACCCAACCACCTCAACAATAGCTATATTTAAATGTTTATTTCAGATGCTTTAATGTAATGAACTTTATTTTGTGATTCTTTTAAAGAATCAATTTTTCAAGATTCTGGTGATAGTTACTTTTGGAAATGCTTTAAATATATAATTCAAAAACATTTGAGGCATCCAGATTTTTTATCCTCGTTACACTATGATGTAAGAGTGATAATTGATCAAACAAGGATCAATTAATTATTTTTTGGTTTCATAAGAATTCTTTATCTGTGTGCATTGAAGTTGAATGTATGTTGAGAGTTTATTTTGAGTGTGTGAGCTTAAGTAAGCATTTGAATGTTATTTTCCTTTGTTAAAGTGATATTCATTCAGCATAGTATTCATTTTCTTTTGGGATATAGCAGAATGGTTATTTGAAATTTGATCTAGCTATCATTGGTATATCCAATCTTTGAGTTGAAGTGCTTGTGATGTTTGTGACTTGTGTGTTGAAGAAAGTATTTTTAAGCTTATTTATTTGAGTATTTGTTTGCATTTGTATCATGCCTATGAGAAAATGTTAGCTTCCTTTACTACTTTCAGATCAAAAGTATACCTAATTTTTATTTATCAAAAATCATAATTTTATCATACAAGGGGGTACCTTAAATAAAATTCAAAGGGAAGTTAATTAATAACTTACCCAACTATTTGTTGCTCATTTGTCTTCAAATTTGGGCATAAATAGAATCATCATAATTCAATTTTCAAGAAGACAAATATGTTAACCAGAATTGTGTCAATTTTTGTTCCAAAGTATGCAAGAAAGTATTTTGATAGGGTTGTAAATATGTTTTCAACAGTTTTATCACTCATCTAAGTGCATTTAGTCACATTGTAGTAGAACTATTTTGCATATTTTATGGATTTCACAAGCACCCAATTACGAATGATAAAAAAATTAAACAAATATTTATAGTTGTTGAATACATGATAGTTGATTGATAGTTGATTTTTTTTAGATATTCCCACAATAGAGAGATGTGTAGTGTGTCCGGCGATGTACACATGTAGATTTATATAGAGCTTATGTGGAAGTTTTTATAGTTTTTGGATAGTAAGAGTGGTTCATATTTTTGTAGATTGATTTCTTTTTTAATTATGGAATACAACCGTTGGCCTAGGCTAATTATGGAGGAAGAGACAACTAGAAGAAAGAGAACATGGATGAAAGATAATGACAAATGGATGAAGAAGTGGGATTTTAATATGCAAGAATGTCCAAATATTAATGAGGAAATAAAAAATTATGTGAGAAAAATTTAAGAACGTAATATGGACAAGACAATTACAATTAGGGTAAAAAAATATTACTATATCAAAGAGTGTAACCCTATGTGAGATTGTCAGGAAAAATCCTACATAGGAGAAAATACTAAGTGGAAATAAAAAATGTTGATAGCCCAATTGAGGACTAGTTCACATTATCTTAGATGTGAGACTAACAAATGGATGATACCTAAAGAGGAGTCGAAAAAGAGAGTTTATCAATTTTGCAACAAGGGGATAGTCGAGATAGAATGGAACTTCATCATGTATGCTCAGTGTACAACAACATATGTTCCAACTATGAAGACAACTTGAAAACTATCAATTTAAGTGCCATTTTTTAGGAGACATGGGAAAAATTGTTAACTTCATGATAAAAAATTGCTACAAAAGGTCTAATCTAGAGAGGGGTTTACAAACTAGTTAAGGCTTTTATGTAGGGGATTGTGTTGTTCTTGGGTCCCATATGCTACTTTGGTCTTGTGGACATTATTAAAATTATTTTATTTCATTTCATTTCCCTTTCTTAGACTTTCATTTATGATGTACTAGTGGGATTTTGCATTGATATAAATATAACTCAGTGTTTAGGTTCGACTCCTTATAAAAGAGTGGGTTCACACATAAAGGATGCACAAGAGATGGTTCATGTATGAAGAAGGAGAAATAGAGGAGATATGGTTTGAGCACCCATATGATAAATTTATTTCTATGAGCCTATAAAAGATCGATTTGACAAGGTTCTTGGTTCCATTGTTTTGTGGATTTCATACTAACAAGCTCAAGCCACTAAATAGAATCATGTATCTCAAGGCTAAGCAATTAAATAAGGAGTTTAAATACTTTCAAGATGTAGTCATAGGCTAGAAGAAATAATTGTTTTGAGCTTACTACAAGAGAGAAAAGTTGATTGGATGAAATTAGTATCAACATTACATAGATGAAATTAGGAGTTTCTTAGTGTATTGTTTAAGGGGATGAGTTTGTATAGAAACATCTAGGGATTGCACCAAAATTGAACCAAGAGGATACAACAAAGGATGTTGGTGCACAAGACGTGTAATAACATGTTGATGTGTGTACTTCAAGTTTTTATTTCTAAATGTTATTTTATTTTTTTCTCATTTTCATCTCAAATATGGAATACATATTTTTCTTAGAGTATTTTAGTGTCCACTATATTTAGGACCTTGTTGGTAAATAGCTTGCACATGATTTTATAATCATGCAACTATTAGACATAAGGGTATGCATGTGATATATTTATTGATTAAATGTATTTTGAGATTCATGTGAGATATGAATTATGTATGTGTCTATAATTAATTTATGCACTATTAGGGGATAGGTACTTGTGTACTTTCAATAATATAAATTTTGATACATTATTGAAGAAGTGAATATGCAAATATGTTCATGTTAGATCAATTTTTGTTAGTATTTCTACAAATGTTATCTGTATATAGGTGTAATACATAAGTATCTTAATCTCGAGTATGATTAGGAATTTTTGTAAGTGGTTGTGCATAGAATAGACCAAAGGATTATGGACTAAGCATGTTTTAGGTGAGATAGAATGGAATGGTAGCACATTAGTTATCTAAGTGTTCAGCCATTCATCTTTAGTATATAATTAGATTGTGGTAGATAGATAGACAAGATTGAATCTTTATGTAATCTCTATATAAGAATTTCATGATGTCCAACATATTTGAGGAAGAAACTAAACCAAAGAAGACCAAAC
Organism: Sequoia sempervirens; assembly: GCA_007258455.2. Classification (NCBI taxonomy): domain Eukaryota; kingdom Viridiplantae; phylum Streptophyta; class Pinopsida; order Cupressales; family Cupressaceae; genus Sequoia; species Sequoia sempervirens. The sequence goes on along the minus strand of VDFB02193867.1, from coordinate 245,629,687 downwards.
CCAAGCTTGGAGAACCATCAAAACTAGGTTATAATTTTGATAGCTAAACTTGGTAAATATTGACCCAAATGAACCACAATAGAACCATTAAGATCCTATACATTATTTATATAATTCTAAGTATTGTTTCCAAAATAGTGTTGGAAGTATGTGTTGTTATTGATGTCAATAGATATTTTTTGTTGCATTGATTTCAACCTATGGAGATGCTTTGATTAGTTTCATTATGTTGTCATTAGCAATCCCACTAATGTCAACCCCTAGTGTTGTTTTGATGAGAATATGTTTGTGGATTTTCAACCATTAGTATTGTGAGTTGTTGTATTGTAGTTGGTTTGGTTTTGTAGATGTTGAGATGGTGTTTGTGGTGCTTGGTTTCCAAGTTATTTTGAGAAAATCTAAATAAAAGAGGAAACAGTGTAGTAAAGAGTGTTCAGTATGGCAGAGTAGTGTTCAGTTTTTTTCTTTGCATTTCTTCATGGTTGAAGATCTACTTGTGTCGCTTGGATATGTTGATCATTCAAAGGTTTTATATCCATAGTTTCAGCTTCTTGATCATTTGGTAGAAGAAGTTGTGTTCACCAATGTGTGAACTCTGTTGTAGTATTGTCTAGGAGAAATGGTTTTTCTTTGCATTTCTTCACATGGTGCTTTTTGGTCTTGTGGATCTAGAAGTGTGCTTATATTGTTCATATCTATCTTCAATATTATTTGTTCAAATTTTGGTTCTTCACAACATTGGATTCATGTGTTATAGTGTGTGGAAGGTCAACTAGTTGTACAAAATGGGTATGTTGTTTTGGTGTATGATGTTGTGAAGGATTTGTTGGATTTCAAGGTGTTGATGGAATATTCCAGATTGTGTTTAAGTGTTGCATGTGGTTTGGGAGTCATCTTTTAATTTGGTGAAGCATGTAAGTAGATTAATGTTTTAATGGTGTTAACATAGGTTCATCTGACCTTGGGCGTTTACACTAATTATGAATATGCTTTGGTGTTTTTGAAAGAATGGTGTGGCATGTATATGTCGATTTAGGTCTGAGTTAAGGTGTGTTGTGGTCCACCTTCATTCCTCTCCACTGTAGGAATGTTTTGGTTCTAACCTAATTTGAATTTGCACGTTTGAGGTGCATAGCTGCCCTTGTAAATTGTTTTCAAGGTTGAGGACATTATATATGTGTGTTGAGTAGATGAAGGATTGGAGTGTGAAGTATGTGTGATGCAAATTATGATGTGAAGTTATAAAGTGTGAAATGCAGTGTGATCTTTAATGACTAAGACTCTTGGAAGCAATGAGTAGAAGGTGTCTACATTCTATAGAGAGTGTGAATGTTTTGGTGAAGCAGTGATGGAATTTTTATCTTTCTATGAGATGGATTTCTCATTGTAACAATCTTTTATCTTCTTCTTTCTAATCTATTAGTGAGCCATTGGCAGCACGATCCCTTCTTTCCTTTGGGTATTGAGCCCTCTAATTATGAACCTATTATATTTGGTGTTACAATTACTTTATATTGTGAGCTAATCCTCACCATGGTTTTTCCCTTCTTAGGTTTTCCACATAAATCTAGTGTTCTCATGTGTATGTATGTGTTTATATTATTGTTTCTCATGTTTATATTTTGCTAATGCATGATAAGGTTTTAATGGTTGTTAAGGGTTTAAGGATTAATAGAAATATTAATTTTAATGATGGTTTTGAGGTTTTAATGTACAACTGATTCACCCCCTTCTCAGTTGTCTTGTGCATTCAAAAATTGGTATCAGAGCTTGGTTCCTTAGAAGAGATCTTAACCACTTGAAGTAGATCTAGGATGGCACGCAAGAAGGAGGATCCTTTGTTTGATGGATCTGATTATGCATTCTGAAAGACTAGGATGAATTTTTTTTCTTATTTCTCTAGGATTTGTAGTTTGGAAGTATATTGAAGCTATATATACAATGCCCACAAATCATTTGAGTACTAATGATTAGATCAAAGCATATGAGAAAAATGGAAAATAAAGGTATTCTCTTTTGATTTGTCTTTCTAATTCAGAACTTGTGAAAGTTATGAGCTATAAATCTACTATTGAGATCTGGAAGAAGCTAGAAAGTTTCTATGAAGGAGATGATAAGGTCAAGCAAGCAAAGATGCAAAATCTAAGGACTAAGTTTGAAACCCTAAGTATGATAAAAGATGAAGATATTATAGGCTACATGCATAGAGTGGATGAAGTTGTCAATTTCATCAAAGGCCTTAGTGGAAACCATTAAGAAGATGAGGTTGTAAAGAAGGTATTAAGAACTCTTCTTATATCTTATAGTCATAAGGTTTCTACTATTGAAGAATCTCATAATTTAGAAAATTATTCTAGAGATCGGTTGTTTGGTGCTTTAACTACTTTTAAATTAAGAGAGTTTGGTCCAAGTGATTCAAGAAAAGAGATTGCTTTTAAAGTTGGAAAAGTGAAGAAGAATGAGGAATCTTATCCAGATGAGTTTGATGAGCTAGAATCAAACGTTGTGAGGAGATTGAAAAATGACACTAGAAAATACATAGGTAAATTACCTTTCAAGTGTTTCAATTGTGGAAAGATAGATCATTATGCTTTAATATGTCCAGTCAAAGCTTCAAATGATAGATTTAAGGAGAATAAAGGTAAATCAATTAAGATAAGTTAGTATTTTAAAGAAGATGCTAGAGTATATTTGGTGATGAATTTGATTACCCTGATGATGAAAATGATGATTGCTTGTTCATGGCTCTAAATATTGGAACTAATTCTGCTAACTTTAAGAGATTTATTAAGGAAGTTGGTTTGGAAGAAAGTCATAATGGAACTATGGTGACTTATTTTCATGCTTGAGAGGAAAAAAAACTATTGGATTGTTGATAGAATATGCTCAAATCATATGACAGGTGATAAGAGTAAGTTTGTTAAACTTGACAAGTTTGAAGGAGGTCTTGTTAATTTTGGTGATGATACATCTGCTAAGATATGTGGAAAAGGTTCAATTAGTTTTGATGGCAAGAATAATATAGATGATGTTCTTTATGTTAAGGTTCTTCAGCATAATCTTCTAAGTGTAGGAAAAATATGTAGCAAAGGATATCATGTTGTATTTCAGGATGGTGGTTGTGAGATCAGGAAAGGATTTAGAGCTCTAGTTGTTGCAGGAAGGACTTATCAACTCAAGGGTGCTAATGGTATGTGCTTTATGACTCAAATCAAGGAAAGTTATATATGAAATAGAAGAATGTGTCACATCAATTTTGATAGCCTAGTTAGAATAAGTTTTGCTCAAGTTGTGAGAGATCTTCCAAAGATTACAAATCCTATAACGAAAGTTTGTAAGGAATATCAAGTTGGGAAGCAAACAAGAAAAAGGTTCAATATCAAAGAATATTCTACCATATGACCTTTGAAGTTGGTGCACACAGACCTTTGTGGACCTACAAGAACAAGAAGTTTTCAAGGTGATAGGTATTTCATGTTGTTGATTAATGATTACTCTAGAATGATTTGGGTAACTTTTCTTAAATAAAAAATAGAAGCTCTAGATAAGTTTAAGGCATTCAAATCTATGGTTGAGAATAAAATGGATATAAAAATCAAATGTTTGAGATTTGACAATGGTGGAGAGTTCACCTCCAATGAGTTTAACAATTTTTGTGAAGATCATGGAATAAAGAGACATTTATTAGCTCCTAGGACTCCTCAACAAAATGGAGTGGTGGAAAGGAAGAATAAGACTATTCAAGAAGTAGAAAGGACAATGATAAAGGAAGCAAATCTACTAGATGTCTACTGGAGAGAAGCAATCCATACTTTAGTGTATATACTTAACAGAGTGCAAGCAAGGACAAATAGTTCAAAGACTCCCTATGATTTGTGGTATGGAAGAACTCCTATTGTCAAGTATTTTAGAGTGTTTGGAAGCAAGTGCTATATCAGAAGAGATAAAGAAAACTTAGGAAATTTTAATGCTAGATTTGATGATGGAATCTTCCTTGGATATTCTACAAAAAGAAAGCCTTATCATTTCTACAACAAGAAGCTAAAAAGGATTGTTGAAAGTGAAAGTTTCAAATTGGATGAAGACTTACATAAAAGCTCAATGTTGATACATGGATATGAATCATACGAGTCCTTTGCAAAGAAGAAGAGAAAGATGTTGGTAAGGAAAAAGAAGTGTAGTTTGAAGAGGAAGAAGCTCCAGAAAGGATCCCTAAGACCCCTATGTGTGTGTAGAAGAATCATTATGAAGATTGGATCATTTGTGACAAAAGAAGAGGTGTATTGACACGGAGAAAGGCTACTATGATAGAAGAACAAGTAAATTTATGTTTACATTCCAAATTTGAACCTAAAACAATTATTGAGGCATGCAAAGATGAATTTTGGATTAAGGCTATGGAAGAAGAACTAATTTAGATTGAGAAGAATCCAACTTGGGAACTTGTCCCAAGACCAATGAACAAGAATGTGATTGGAACCAAGTGGGTGTTTTGGAACAAACTAAATGAAAATTGATAAGTTGTTAAATGGATTTTGAAGAGACATTTTCTCCAGTGGAAAGGATGAAGGCTATTAGGATGCAACACAAGAATTTCAAATTTTATCAAATGGAAGTGAAGTCTACATTCTTGAATGGTGATTTGGAAAAAGAGGTATATATTATACAACCAGAATGTTTTTAGTTGCCAGGTGATCCTAATATGGTTTGTAGATTGAATAAGTCATTATATGGACTCAAGCAAGCTCCCAGAGCTTGATATACAAGATTGGATAAGTACTTGTCGCATGAGGGATTCAATAAAGGTACCACAAATAGCAATCTTTACTTTAAAGTTGAGAAAGATCGAATTTTGATTGTGGTTGTGTATGTTGATGATAAAATATTTGGAGAAAATGAAAGTATGTGCAAGAGATTTGTAGAAGATATGCAAAAAGAGTTTGAGATGTCTATGTTTAGGGAGATGAATTTCTTCCTTGGACTTCAAATCAATCAAATAGAGAAAGGTATATTCATTTCATAGTCAAAGTATGTTAAGAAAATGTTGAAGAAGTTTAGAATGGAAGACTCTAAACTGGTATTTACTCCTATGGTTGCTAGTTGCAAGATAAGTAAGAATGAAGAATCTCCTAAGGTTGATCAAAGAAAGTATAGATAAATGATTGGAGGATTGTTGTATCTAAATACTACTAGACTGAATATCATGCATGTACTTTATCTTGTGGTTGGATTTCAAGAAGATCCTAGAGAGTCACATGTGGTAGTAGTAAAAAGAATATTCAGATACTTGAAAGGAACTGATTTCTCTATAAGTGCTTATACAAATGTAGATTGGGCAGGTTGTGTGGATCATAAGAAAATTACAAGTGGCGGTTCTTTCTTTCTTGGAAGTAGGTTGGTGTCTTGGCTAAGTAAGATGTGGGATTTAGTTTCATTATCTACTACAAAAGCATAATACATTGTTACAACATCATGTTGCACACAGGTGTTGTAGATGAAGCAAACCTTTAAGGATATCAAAGTGGAATATGATGAAACAATTCCTATATTATGTGATAATACAAGTTCTATCAATATTTCAAAGAATATGGTAATGCATTCAAGGACAAAGCATATCTTAATCTGGTATCACTTTCTAAGGGAAAATGTTGCAGAGAATGAAGTGAAGTTGGAGTATGTTCCTACTAAAGATTAGGTTGTAGATATCTTCATAAAGGCTCTTCCTAAGGATACTTTTGAGTATCTCTAGGAGAAGTTAGGGGTTATTTACCCTCTGTTGGAACTATTAAAATCTGATGATTTTTTGCATATTTTCATGCCCCCTGAGTCTCCATATGAGTCTTTCCTTATGCATTTTTCATCTTGATTTCATTTGACTTTGCATACCCAACAAGGCACTGGTCTCTGCATTTCATCATTTTTGAATTCACTTAATCTCTTTACATCTGTTATTTGAGTATTCTAGGATTTAGATTAGAAGATTGCTGTTGCTATTTAGATCAAGTTGGATTTCATTTGTTCACTCAAATCTGCCATTGTGAACAAATTATTTTAAGAAGATAATCACAAGTTAAGTCTGCACAATTCAAAGAGGTGCACCCACCTAGGTTTAGCAGCACCTAAAGAGCAGAAGGTTGAATTCATTTAACCTTGTCTGTTACCCTAAAGTGTATCAAGAGATTGACATCCTCTTGAGGCATTCAACCTTCATTTTTTAGAGCTAAAAAATTGGCGACTCTACTGGGGAACAATCAGAATCAAAGCCTTAATCACAGAGTTAGAAATATTGTACAGACTCCGCTGGGAATTAGATACATCAAGTATTTTCTCATTTTTTGATAAAAGTGAGTGGCAACTCTGACATAAAATTTTTACAGTTGTTCATCATGAATGGAAGAAGGTCTCAATACAGGTGAGGTCATAATGGAGCCCCTACTGACAGCAGTAAGTGGACACACAAGTATGAGTTGATAAAGGAAAGATGATCAATGAGGACATGTGCATAACAGACAAAGGTAAAGCACCAAGAGCACAGGATGAAACATATAATTTCTTTGATACATGGAGAGATGATTCAAGTGCAGAACTTTGTACCCCTAATGATCAAAGAAATCATTTTCCTTTTCACGATTCTTAGAAACAGGCTGAACTTGAAGCCAAGAAATAGGCTGAGTTTGAAGCTAGACTTGAGCCTGAATGACTCAGAATTCAGCATGAATATGATCAAAGGATGGAGGGTAATCACCAAACTCCTAAAGGAAACCATGAGCTCTCGATTCCTAATGAAGTAAAAGCACAGTTGGAACTGAAAGAGAAGAAGATAAAGGAACTAGAGGCTAAATTGCAAAAAGCCCAAATTGCTGATTAGACGACTGGTGGCCCAAATTATGTCCCACCTCACAAGCAGGGTGATCATGGCGTAGGGCCCTCCAATCAACAAAATGCTCCTCATAATCAGATAGGGAATCACCACAAGCATCCAAATCGTCCACCTCATATTCCTACACAGCATACAGGTATGTATCCACCTCCTAGTCAGCATTATATTCCACATCATAATGCACAATACAGTAATCACATGCATCAGTATCAACATCCGCCTATTCCTCCCCCTCACCAGCATGCAACCATGATCAGACAGTTTGATTTAGCTGGTTTTTAGTTATATCCTTACCCTATGGATGGCAGTTGGAGGAATATGGTGCCCAAATTTACAAGGAGTAATGCAATCACAACTGAGGAACATCTAAGGAGTTTTAATGTTTTTGTCCAAGACATAGATGTGTCTTATGAAGATTTACATATGAAGTTGTTCATGATGTCACTTCTTGAAGATGCTAGGGATTGGTTCAATAGCCTACCAACATTCTCAGTTAATTATCTCCAAGCATTTCAAGAAAAATTCTTAGAGCAATATGGGAATCAAAATGCTCCAGATGTAGCTCTTCATGAATTAATGAGAATTCAAAAAAATCAGAATGATTCAATTTATGATTTCAACCGAAAATTCAACAAGTTGCACACTAAAGTACCTCCTGGATCAAGGTTGCCATATTTTTTTGCATTGAGTGTTTATTTAAATGCTTTTGATCCTAAGATAGGGTATGAGCTGAGAAGTAGATCCCCAGGAGATTTGGCTGAAGCACAGAAGATAACACTGATAATTGAAAACAACAGGAAGGTTGTTGGTATAACTAATAAAAGAGACAACCCGAGGCCTCCTCAGCAAAACAATAATTATCATTACAGACAAGAGAATACATACAGGAATGAGAACATAAATGAAAGGCCAAGGTTGCATGATATGTTTTACAATACAGACTAGAAAGATGGGAAACCTATAACAGTCAGGCCTAGAGGCAAAGAGACTCCTGATCCACTGAGCAAGAAAGGAACTTACATGGTGAGTAACAATTACTTTTGTGAAGTTTGTAATCAGCCACATTCCCTAGATTATTGTGTTGTAGCCCAAAGAATGCAAGAGAAAGGAATGTTGATGGAAAACAATGGAGAAGATCACAAAGTATATCTGACTTCAAGCACTTTTTACCATGTGGAGGAAGGGTACTCATCTTTAGAGGATGAAGGCTATAAGTATGATGTTACTAATCAGAAGTATAATGTCCATATGGCTAAATAGCAGATCTTTTATGATTCTGATGAAGATTACACAGAGCCACATTCTATTGAGGCACTTGTTCAGTGTGGTGTTAGAAGACCCACCAAGGAAGAAATAGAAAGAATAACTGTTGCAGCAGTTGAAGAAGCAAGGAGTAAGTACTAGTTGAGAAACATAAAGGTAAATGAGCTAGATGGAGTTCCTGGGGGAATTTTTATCAAAGATCAGAAAGCAACACAAGGAACTGTGAAGAAGACGGAAAAGAGACAGCCTGATAAGAGTGAACAGAAGCCTATCCAGAAGCATGAAGTTGAAGAATTACACAAAGAGATACAAAAACCTGACCAACCTAGTAAAAATGAGAAGGAAGAAGACAAAGGAAAAATGCCAAAACAGAAGAAAATTGTTAAGGTGGAAGGCTCTTCTTTTGAATTCACACAGGCGTTATCCCAGGTAAAAAATCTGTTCCACTACTTGAAATGATGAAAATAAAAGAATACAGAGATAGTGTTGTTCAAATGATAATGAATTCTGAAAAGAAACTAGCTATTCAAGCAGTCAATAGGAAAGAGAAAATAGATATCCCAGATGTCTGCTTGAATGATGTATTAGCAATTTCCCCACAAGTGGATCCTTTTTTCACCACATTGCTTATAAATAATAAATTGTCGAGGAATTGCATGGTAGACTCTGGTGTTGCTATAAATATTATGCCAGTGGGTGTAATGAAACAACTTGGCTTGTGTGTTGATACATATGAAGGGAAATGCTATGCAATGGATAACAAACCTGATCCTGTGGTAGGCATTATGAGAAATGTTGAAGTCAAATTGGCTACTTATCCACAAGTGGCTTATAATATAGACATAACATTCATTGATACTCCTCCCCAATTTGAGATGCTTTTGTCAAGACAGTGGACAACTGCTGTTGGTGGAAATATGTAGTTTGATTTTTCTTATGCAACTATTCTAGTGAATGGTCAGGAAGTCAAGTTGTATAGAGAGCCAAGAATGAACCAGCTTGTTGAATTTGTGCCTCAAGATTAGATTAATTGTTTCTATGATATAAATCTTGGCAATTTTAAGATAGAATCAGCCCAACACGAATTAGTCAGTACTGATCATATTAAAAAATATGTTGTGTTTGATTGCAATGGTATGTACTCTGGTGGAGCATGGGAGCTTGAATCATTGTATTGGCCAGAGACATCAAAACAATATACCTCTGATCTAGTAAATAAATTTATTGATACCTCACAGGAGAAGAGGTATGAAGACAATCATGATATCATGGACGAGCATCAGGAGATCAATTATACACTGTAGCCAATAGAAGATGAGGCAGGTGCAAGTCAATATGATTCATATGATAGCCTGCATGAGGAAGACGAGGATGATGAATTTATTTCCTGCATAACAGATTATGACATAGATGGCAGTGTATGTTATGAAGAATCTAGTGAATATACAAATTGTGAAGATGAATTTGTGGATTTTGATTTGTAGTAATGTGGTTCTTGTAGTTCTTGTGATGATCAAGAGGAAGATGCAATGGACAATGTGTGTCTATTTGATAATGAGTATATAATACCTCCTGCTACAGGTTAAAGCTATGAAGATGCATTTGATGATAAGGAAAAGATATTTTCAGACAAACAAAGTGATGTGTCAAATTATGGAACAAGTGGTTGTGCTAGTAATGTTCCTGTTTTATCATTCTATGATGATCTTGGGCCTCTTTTTGATGATGACAAAAGTGATGAGTACAACTGTAGTGATGAAAATGTGGAAACTTGTTCACTTAGCACTGAGCAAATCTATGATTTGTTGACTCTTGAACATCAGAGATATACACATGAAGGTGATCCTGAAGTTCTTTGTCCAGTTTGCATTTGTTTTGACAGTGAATTTTTTTTGTGTAATGATTCATATGACTCTCAGTGCATTTCTCGAGTTGATGGTGAAAACTTTGAAGTGGGCCAAATGTCTGTGTCCATTCAAGATAAGGTATGTGACTTTGAAATTTCTAACTCATGTGATGAAGACACTTGTTGGCCTACCAAGTATGATAGAGGTGCAGATTCAAATGAGTCATATATGCTTGATATTGAAGATATAGGTCAGAATCCAGTATTGTATCCAAATGGTAGTATCAAAGAGGTGCAAAAGGTTTCAGATTTGTTTGTCTCAGACAATGTTGATATGACAAAAAATTTTGTTTCTCAAGAGAAGCACTTTGATTATGAATTTTCAATACAGCTGGGAGAGTGTTTCATAATACATAATAGTGAGAAATATAATGAGAAATGTTGTATTTCATGTGCATGCATTCTGAATGTTGAAAATAACAGGGGTTTGTCCCGAGATGTCGAAGAATTTGAGCTGCAGGATGGTGTAGGGATTTTGGGCCAAACCAAGCATGATGATACTCTGAGAACTTGCAATAACAGTGATAGGAAATATTGTATGATTGTCTTCAGGGGGAATCTGATGAACTCAAGACAAAACCAGGTATTTGACAGGGGAAGGCGTGGTTAGAGTTTCAGATTGTAACAGCTCAGAATAGGTGAATTGGAAACACAGAGGATTAAGGCTTACCAGTGCATGGACAACTCTTGTGCATCCTCTTTAAAATTATTTTCCATGCACAGTAGTTTAAGTTTTCATCCATCTCCATTACACTATCATTTTTCATTCATCTCCATCTTGCATTCACCTTCCATTCATTTCCATTGCCTTTCACTTCATTTCTGCTCACTGGTTCATCATTTTGTGTCTGGTCTGCTCACCTAAAGATTCTGGATCCTTGCAATGATCTTACTATCATTCATCCCCAGACGGAGCCACTGTTTGAACTATTAAAATATGATGATTTTTTGTATATTTTCATGCCCCCTAAGTCTCCATATGAGTCTTTCCTTATGCATTTTTCCTTCATTTCATAATTATTTGCTCACATTTTGGCTCATGTTTGGCCCCTAGATCATCTATCTATGCATTTTCCACCTTTTGGTCTCTATCGGCATAGGTCTCCCATTGTCTCCCCGACCAACTATGTTTTTTTTGCTAATATCTTATGTTTTAGGTGTATCGGCGTGACTGCAGTTGGGTCTCCCCGATCTGTTTTCTATTGACAAACATCTGTTGCCTATCAGCAAGACGTTTTCGTTGTTTCGGTGACCGTGGGGGGGGCTCTTCAGCATATGTTTTGATTTGCGGAAAGAGGTCATGGCGAAGGGGTTGGGTCTTGCCGACAAGGTTTTGGAGGTTTCCTATTGGTGAAGGTTTTTCTTTTTGGTGAGGGGTCTCAGCGATGTCATTTTGTCTCACCGAATAGCATATGGGAAACTCGTATTGGCCTGTGGAAGTTCATCGGCGTAGGATTGGCTATCGATATCATGTCTTGGCGAGTGTCTTGGTCTTGCTGACAAAGTGAATATATGGCTTTCAGTGTAGAGGTTACCCCCTCTTGGCGATCTCGGGTGACTTTTGGTGAAGTGAGGAACTCTCTGCAGGAGGTCTCCCCGATAGTCTGGTGTTATAGCGACTCTCTTGGTGGGCATTCGTCGGCAGGACATTTGGTTGGTCATACTGACATGAGATTAAGTGGGAGGCTCTCGGCAAAACTTGGAACGATCTATGTGAATTCTCCCCGACACTGCATTGTTTTAGCGAAAGCGGATGGGAGATGGTTTTCAGAGTAGGTGTTGCCTTGTCATGGCGACTGTGAAACAAAAGTGAATGCCTTTCAGCTTGACATATTGATCTCGGTATATGGTCACCCCAATACTTATGTGCTATGGTGAAGCGGATAAAATGAAATATGTAGCTTGATGAGAGACCTCTTGTGTCTCGGTGACTTGGAAGTAATAAGGATCTTTCGGCCTGACAGGGTGAGTTCGATATGTTGTCTCCTCGATAGCATAGTGTCACAACAACACATCAGAAGAACAAGGGGAGCACATCAGTATGATTTTTCCTGTGTCCCAGCGAATGTAAACATGACAGAACGCATCTCGGGGACATATGAAATCTCTATCACGTCTCACCGACCCAGATTGCTACAACGAATGCGAAATACAGGTGCATGGGATGGTAACATTTGAATTGCCTTCAGCAAGATGATATGGATGTCTCGCCGACTGCTCATTGGTGAAAACAGAATTTCAGAATGCTATGGCCGACATGAATCTATTTAGATGACCGTTGTAGGCCGACATATTTTGAGCTTGAATTTTGTGTTGGGCCGACATGAGTTCTTAATTTGATATTTTCTTCATGCTTGTGTATAAATAGGCATTTTGGCAATTTTAATGAGGCCAATTTACCAGTTATCAGTTATTCGATATAGTAGGAAAATTGTATGGATACAAAACAGTAAATTTACCAAATCAGAGGCTATGATGCATGTTCTAAAAATGGAGGTATTTATGAATGTCAATTGATGTTGTTGCACATGTCTGGTATCAGTTATCTATTGAATCTAATAAAAGGATTGCTAAGTTGTCTCCAAGATGGTTTCTTTCTGATTGTTTAAATTGATATGACAAGTTTGTATTCAATTTATCAATGCACATTTGTTTCATTTGTGTGATCGATTGATTGGCTCTTTCAAGTAAAGACTAAATCCTTTTAGTCAATCACAGTAATCAGTGATATTCGATTGGATTATTCAAGTAGAACTTAGTAATCACATTCTTGCATGTTTATACAAGTTATAAGCATAATATATGCCAGATAATTTGAATTTTCTCAAAGAAGTGTTGCTCATCTTGATTTCATTTGACTCCGCATACCCAACAAGGCACTGGTCTCTGCATTTCATCATTTTTGAATTCACTTAATCTCTTTACATCTATTATTTGAGTATTCTAGGATTTAGATTAGAAAATTGTTGTTGCTATTTAGATCAAGTTGGATTTCATTTGTTCACTCTGATCTGCCATTGTGAACAAATTGTTTTAAGAAGATAATCACAAGTTAAGTCTACACAATTCAAAGAGGTACACCTGCCCAGGTTTAGCAGCACCTAAAGAGCAGAAGGTTGAATTCATTTAACCTTGTCTGTTACCCTAAAGTGTATCAAGATATTGGCATCCTCTTGAGGCATTCGGCCTACGTTTTTTAGAGCTAACACCCTCCTTTCAATTAGATGCATAAGGTTATGCATCAATCTAGTGGATTTCAAGATTCATTCCTTGTTCTATACTGATGTTGGTGGCTACCTCTCAAGAAAAGTAGGTAGAGGCATTGTTGGTTGTTGTAGTCAATGGGAGTAGGTGATTTCATTGTGTTGTATTTTTTTTCCCTTATAGGTGTTTCCTTTAGGGAGATAAAGTATATGTGATTGATGCCAAAGGGGAGGTAATGAAAAGAATATATATGTTGTCTTGTGCCATTGATGTCAAAGGGGGAGAGAAAGTTTACTAAAAATCCATATGAAGAAAGGGGGAGAGAATTCTTGTAAAAGAGAAAGTGTTGGAAAGTATAGACGCTTTTGTAAGGGGGTGTAGTGTGTACTAATTTGTAGTGTATATGTTTTTGATAAGATTTGATGGTTGGTATTAATGGTTTTTCATATAATGTGTTGCCATCAATGAAAAAGGGGAGATTGTTGGAATTATGTGTTGTCATTGATGTCAATAGATCTTTTTTGTTGCATTGATTTCAATCTATGGAGATTCTTTGATTAGTTGCATTATGTTGTCATTAGTAATTTCATTGATGTCAACCTTTGGTGTTTCTTTGATGAGCATATGTTTGTGGATGTTCAACCATTAGTATGGTTGAGTTTTTGTATTGTAGTTGGTTTGGTTTTGTAGATGTTAAGATGGTGTTTGTGGTGCTTGGTTTCCAAGTGATTTTGATAAAATTTGAATAAAAGAGGAAATAGTGTGGTAAAGAATGTTCAGTATGGAAGAGTAGTGTTCAGTGTTTTTCTCCAAGTTTCTTCATGGTTGAATATCTACTTGTGTGATTTGGATATGTTGATTAGAGGTGTTCAAAGGTGTTATATCTAGAGTTTCAGGTTTTGGATCATTCAATAGAAGAAGTTGTGTTCACCAATGTGTGAACTGTGTTGCAATGTTGTCTGGGAGAAATGGTTTTTCTTTGCATTTCTCCACAAGGTGGTTTCTAGTCTTGCAGATCTGGAAGTGTTCTTATATTGTTCATATCTATCTTCAATCTAATTTGTTCAAAGTTTTGTTCTCTGCAAGGTTGGATTCATGTGTTACAATGTGTGGAGGGTTAACTAGTTGTACAAAATGAGTATGTTCTTCCAGTGTATGATGTTGTAAAGGATTTTTTGGATTTTAGGGTGTTGATGGAATATTATAGATTGTGTTTAAGTGTTGTGTGTGTTTTTTAATTCATCTTTGGATTTTGTGAAGCATGAACTTAAATTTTTAATGGTGTTAACACAGGTTTAACCGACCTTGAGTGTTTACAAGGATATGCTTTGGTGTGTGTGAAAGAATGGTGTTAGAACTAGAAAAATATCACATTTTTCACTAGCCTTCACCCACCTATCTCTCATGTACCATAGAAATTTTCCACACCTTAATTTCATGATCAATAAAAATTGTTGAAATTTGTGTGACAAGATCCATTTTACAACCCATGTTAACTAATGATCCCATTAATATGGCCTTTGATATATAAGAATCTCTCTGATCATTGTTGAGCAAAAGATTTGAGAGGAATTGGCCCTTATTAAGAAGATCATTTGCATGTCTTTCCAATTTATATGTCCTAGCCCCTTATTTGAATATTTTCTACATATTGGGAAGAGGTGAATCAAGTTACAACAATCAAAGACCCCGAAGATAACATATGTGCATAATCAGAAAGAAAATTCCTATCGTTTCACCGATGAAAACTCATCAAAAAGAGCAAGGTAATCAAAGTGAAGTTTTCAAATCATACCAAGCTCGTGAGTCACGCTGATGGAAACCTCATTGGAAAGAAACATATATAATTTCACCAATGAAGTAGGAGAACAATTGTATCAGAGAGACTTGAATAATCGAAGTCAGTCCCTCATATCTCTCTGACCATATGGGTTATGTCGATGAAGGAGGTTTTCGGGGAAAGTCCCACCAACTTATCCAAATGAATGAAGTGGTAGAGGAACTACATCAAGGAGACCAATATCATCAAAAGGGAATTTTATTCTCTCAACGATGGTACATGTCAACCCGATGGTAACATAGAATGACCAATATTTTTTGGAAAGGCACCGGGTGATGAGTAAAAGGATTTCTAATGGTCCAGACCACCTTGACATTAGGAAAACTACATAATTTTCTCCCCGAAATAATAAAATTTGAAAAGCAAGAGAAAGGGTAGTTGTATAATATTGGTAAGAGTATTAGGTGGTATTCCCGACTAAGAATGAGAATCAAAGGGAAACTTCATATCAAAGGGACATTCAGTTATGTCTTAGCGATCAGTTATGAATGTATAAATAAAGGTGGCACCAAATAAAGCACACAAATTGGCCTGAGAATAAAGGGGTTTCACTAATGCAATCTTCTTGTATCTCTCTGACATTTTAAAATTCAAAAATCCTGTTGCATTCCTTTCTAGTGGCAGACATTAATGGCCACACAAATGAACCTTATGCAAATTCTAATTGAAAATAGATTGAACCAAAATAATTTTTAGAGGTTGTAGCGGCAAGGATGAGAGATCGAACGACAATCAAAGAATTCGATGTGCTCAGAAATACACAAGTAAACATACGAAGTTTTCCTGCAATTGATAAATTACAATTCAATTTTTCCACCTTGTAGAAGATTAGAATGGAATGTTCAAATTCTACAAAAACAAAAAATAGAAAGCAACAGGGAAAAAGTAGTCAATCCAAAGTAAGAAACGTAAAACTTAAACGGGGGTGGAATCTAAAACAAAAGAACAAAATTTGAACCAGGACCTCATTGATCAATTTCCTAGTTCAAGGCCAAAAGCTAGAAGGTTTGGACAATTAAGGGCTGATGTAGAAAGACTAGAAGAAAAATGAAAACATATAGGTCATGTGTGGACTCCTATTAGGGGATATGAATCGTGCATGTTTCATTATTGTTGGAGAAGTAGGTTTGAACTAGTCTGCAACCCT
The DNA here is from genome assembly GCA_007258455.2 of Sequoia sempervirens. Lineage (NCBI taxonomy): Eukaryota > Viridiplantae > Streptophyta > Pinopsida > Cupressales > Cupressaceae > Sequoia > Sequoia sempervirens. Next base: position 245,613,447 of record VDFB02193867.1, on the reverse strand, counting down.
TGGAATTTTAATTTGGGAAAGTTGGTTGTTCCCAATTTCTTTGTGAATGTAGAGCTCATGAAACTTCTAGCCAAACATTATAATCCAGACCTTAAAGCCATCTGCAACCCGCAAGTTGATCCTTTCATACATATATCCAAATATGCACTAGGTGAAGTTTTCAACCTAGATGACACATGTGATCAACCTATAGTGCATGAGGATTTGGAGGAGTACTAGATAATGGATACTACTTACAAAGGATGGAGGTTTCTATTACATAGGCCTAGGAAAGATGGAGACCTAGTTCCACTTGAAGATAGTGATGGACCTCCCTTTCATGTTGATTTGTTTGAGCCCTACCTAAAGCATACTTACTTCTCGGTATTCCAAATAATGGGAACAAAGGCCTCTAAATTAATTTCTATAGGGCCAATGGTGATTGCTATAGACTACAATGCCACAATGCATGACCTTTTTATTATGCTTCACAAATTTCCAGAGGGATTGACTCAGGGCTAATGGCCATCAAGAATGGATCTCCCACAATGCACTTTAAACATTATTCCCTTCTCATGCATATGATATTGTACATTGGATAGGAGTTAGGAATGTTGTAGAGGATGTTGACACACACTTGAGTCAAGAATATTTAGATCATATAGCACAAGTTCATTTTTGCCTCATTAGAGAATTATTGTTAATTTCAAGACACTTATGAAGAGGTGTATCCTCTTCAAGATATTGATATATAAGTTGGACATGTAATGATTACATAGTAAGAGTGAATATAGAGAGAATAGAGATATACAAGAGATACTTTCAAAATGTTTATTATATAGATTATACTGTAAGGACAATGATGCATGCATGAATTTTAGCAGAAATCAATGGAAAATCTTTAATTCTGTGTGATGCAATATTGGTTTCTATTGTTTGTTGGTTTAAACAATTATCTGGTTGTCTCCATATTGTTATTTCTCTACTATTTGATTTTTTGTATCCAAGTTGATATTCAATTTCATCAAGACACATTTGTTTTTATTGTGTAATCAAGTTAATTGGTTTCCATTAAAGAATTAAAATCCTTTTAATTGATTATAGTAACTTGGAAGTAACATTTGGATCAGTAAGAAGAACCCTGTAATTGATAAGATTGTCATACTATCTCCAAGTTGATGTTATCTTGTTATTCAAATTGAGGATATACTTCATTTGTCAATACATATTTGTTGTCATTGTGTGATTCTTTTAATTGGTTCCTTCAAGAAAGGATTAAAATCCTTTTGATAAATCAAAATAGCTTGATAGGATCAATTAGATCAATAAGTAGAGTTTGTCAATCACATTCTTGCACGTTTATACAAAGTATAAACAAACCTAAGTGCCAAACAATTGGAACTGTAACCAATAACAGTCGCCTATTATAAAACTTCATTGACTCCGCTTACCCAATAAAGCACCGGTCCACTTCACATTTCATTTATACCTTACTTATCAACTTTCATATTCAAAATTTCCAACTATCATGTTAGGAGTAGAAGTAGTTAACAAGCCATCATCTCTCCCACACTATATGACATTGTGGATAGATCCTTAAATACAAATAAGTTACACAATCTTCTTTAGTTATCAAGGTCCACCTAATTAGGCTTAGCAGAACCTAAATTGCAGGGAGTCATCAACCACATAGGTTAACTCCATTCATTAGTTCAAAAATGTTGCAAGTCTGATCATAGAGCCTGGAATCCTCTTAGGATTTGTAACCTACATTTTTGAGATCCAACAGGTTGGCGACTCTATTGGGGAGAAGTCAATTATAAACCTTAGCCTTCCATCATAGAGTCATTCCAAAACATCATAAAGGGTGAATAATTTGTTGGGAGAAACACAATCATTTTCCTACTTATGAAAATTAGGTGGTGAGTCTGAAGGATTTTTATGACTGATAATATAAACATAAGATCATAAAGGATAGACGATAGACATCAAAGATATTTCATATCCAACATGAATGGGAGAAGATCTTTGCACTAGGAGAGTCCTAAGAAGAATAGTGTTAGGTGGACAGATAAGCATGGATCTCCTCATGGAAAAAACAACACGAATAAGGGTGAGACGGTATCCAAACAACAAGAAGATAATGTGAACACATCAGAGCATACCTTCAAAATATTTAAATCTCCACTTCACACTGATGGTGGAAATCTCTCAACACCACCTAAGAGATGCAATACAAATGATAATATCCTCAATTTTAGCTTAGACCCTTAAAAGGAAAATGAGTTTGAGGAATGGGTGGAAGAAGAAATAAAATGGAGACAAGAGGAATATGATAGGGGATTCTCATCGCAACAAGGAGAAGAAAACCATGAGGGGTTTGTTGATCACACTGATGTTGATTTTGATAGTATGACTAACTAGGAGATTGAACTACATTTAGAGTGGAAAAGACAACAACTTAGAAGGAAACAATAGATGATACAAGAAATCAAGGAGCTAGATCAACAATTGGCATAGTTAAACATCTAGGCACCAAAGCCACCAAAATATGTCCCTCCACATAAACAAGGTGGTAATTCACAAGGGATATCTCAGATACTAGTGCTCCAGGTACTTCAAAAGTACCTCATCATGCTGGTGGTAATCCAAGACAATGCACTCAGTATAATGTGCCACTACAAAGGTCCTAGCCCCCAAATGCTAGCAATATTCCTCAACACTATCCACCACCAAGACAATAGTATGCCCCACAACATCAGCAGCATATGCCACTTCAGAATGTATATCATCAACAACACATTCAACAAAAAATTTATCATCAACCTCAATATGGATACCAATAGCACCCCATTCCACCACCTTTGAACTTGCACCCACAAAACCCTATGAGCACATGTAGACAATTTGATTTAATAGGGAACCAATTATATCCATACCCAATTGATAGCAATTGGAGAAATATAGTCCCCAAATTCACTAGGAATAATGGAATATCAACTGAAGAACATATCAATAATTTTAATGTTTTTATACAAGATATTGGTATGGAGTATGAGGATGTAAATATGATATTATTTATGGTGTACCTAATTGAGGAAGCAAGGGATTGGTTCAATGGTCTATCTGATGCTTCAATTGATTCTATAGCAGACTTTCAGAATCAATTTCTAGAACAATATGGGAATTAGCATGCCCCTGAATCTTCACTTCATGAATTGATAAGTATCCAAAAATACCAAAATGAGTCAGTTTGTGACTTCAATCAGAGGTTTTACAAACTATACAACAAAATCAAACAAGGATCCAAACTGAATGAACTGACAACCTTGACTATTTATTTAAAGGACTTTGATCCAAAAACGGGGTATGAACTCAGAAACAAATGCCCTAGAAGTTTAACTGAAGCACAAAAGACAACATTAACCATTGATAGCAATAGAAAGTTTGGAGGGATGGGTAGCAAGAGGGACAACCTTAGAGTTCCCCAAAACTCTAACAATCCCCACAATAAGTAGGAGAATTCATATAGAAATGAAAGACTGAGATTGCATGATATGCCATACAACACAAATTGGAAAGATGGAAAACCTATAGCTGATAGGCCTAAGTACAAAGAAACCCCTGATCCATTAAAGAAAAAAGGAGCCTACATGGTCAATAACAACCCTTGGTGTTGAGTTTGCAAGATGCCTCATTCACATGGCAAAGCAACAAGTCTTCTCTTATCAGGATAATGAAAGCAATGATGAATCACATCCTCCTTATACACCACCTAAGTCAAGTAAGAATAAATTGAGGAGGACAACTAAGGAAGAGATCAAAGAGTTAACCATTTTTGCAGTAGAGAAAGCAAAAAGCAACTATAGGCTAAGAAGCAAAATTCCAAATGCAAATGATAACACTCCAAGAGTATTGTTTGTGAAAGATAAAGAAACAATGTTGGAAAAACCAATGAAGGTGGAGAATAAGGAGCCCAATAAGAATGAGAAAAGGCATATTCCCAAATAAGAAGAAAAAGAATTATAAAAAAGAAAACAGAAACATGATGAAACAAATAAAAAGGATAAAGAATAAAATTAAGGAGATCCATTAGAACAAAGGAAGATAGCCAAAGCAAAAAATGCCTCGTCATTTTATTTCACACAAGCATTGTCTCAGGTAAATATGGATGTTCCACTATTGGGAATGATGAAGATAAAATAATATAGAGATAGTGTTATTCAACTTATATCCAATGGAACTAATAAAAGCACAAGCTTGGAGAACAAAGAAATCACTAAAATCAGTAATAGAAAGCAAGGAGATATAAAATTCCCCAAGGTTTGTCTTGGTGATACACTAATGAATCCCCCATAGTTTGATCCATTCTTCACCACATTGTTCATAAACAATAGGTTGGTGAGAAATTACATGATTGAATCAGGAGCTGCTATCAACATCATGCCAGTAGGAGTCATGAAACAACTTGGCATGTGGGTAAATACTACTAGTGGTAAATGCTATGCTATGGATAGTAGGCCTGTCCCAATGGTAGGAATCATGAAGGATGTAGAAGTGAAGTTAGCTACTTATCCACAAGCAGCATACACAATTGACATAACTATGATAGACACACCCACTCACTTTGGGATGCTCCTGTCAAGACAATGGATTGCTTCAGTCGGAAGAAATGTGCAATTTGACTTATCCTATGCCACAATACCAATAAATGGTGAAGGTTAAATTGTACAGAGAACCAAGAGTGAACAAAATTGTAAAATATGTTGATTAAAATCAGAAAAATTGCTTCTGTGATGTGGACTTAGGAAGCTTTAGAATAGAGCATTCACAACCTAAATTGTTGAACATTGATCCAATTGATAGGGATGTCTCCAAGAATGAGCATGGTGTATGGAAAATGTATTTTGATGGAGCATGTAGTAGAGAAGGTTATGGAGTAGGAGTGGTTTTCATTTCACCTGATGGCACAACATTGAAATATTCATTCTTGTTGACATTTGAATGTACAAATAACATAACAGAGTATGAGGCCCTGCTAATTGGATTGAACATGGTTGTTAAACATGAAATTAAACTACTGACTATTTTTGGAGATTTTGAGTTGGTTATTTCACAAGTGAGACCAAAGTATGCTACAAAAAACAAAAGGCTAAAGCAATACAAAAATGTTGTATGGGACACCATTGAGTTGTTCGATGATTTCTCTGTTGAATGGATAGATAGGTCCAAGAATTTAATGGAAGACTTCTTGGTGAATGTAGCTTTGAAGAGAGATGATGTCACTTTGGCAAGAATTTCACAAGTTGAGCTCAAAACAAGACCTGCAATCCCTTATAACATTTGTAGTTGGAAATTTTTTAATGATGATACTGATTTGATTAAGTTCTTACATTGCATTGATGAATATGAAGCCCAAGATATTTGTTTTAATGCATTTGTGGAAGAAGTAGATGGAAAACAAACTGTGTTTGGAAAGGAAGTTGTTAAGCTCAAGACTAATAAGATTCCTAAGGGTCTTGTGGCATTAGAGAGGGTTTTTGATGGAAATGACCGAGCCTTTATGAAACAAACACCAATAAAAAGGGAAGACATTGAAGAAATCAACCTTGGGACTGAATTAGCCCCTAAAAGAGTATACATTGGGAAAAAGATAAGTCCAACAATTAGGAAGATGTTGATTGCACTATTAAGGAAACATAATCATGTCTTTGCATGGTCTTATGATGATTTCAAAGCATATAGAGAGGATTTTTTTCAACATGAGATCCCATTGAAACCGGATGCAAAACCTTTTAGACAGAAACAAAGGCCCATAAATCCTACCTTAGAACCTAAAATGCATGAGGAACTTATGAAGCTTAGGGAGGGGGTATCATCAAATCTATCATCTAAATTCATCTTGGGTCTCTAGTTTAGTACTTGTCAGAAAGAAAAATGGAGATATAAGGCTTTGTGTAGACTTCTAGAACTTTAATGTATCCTCTCTTAAGGATAATTACCCACTCCCAAACATGGAGGTTATGTTACAGAGGGTCACGGGATGTGAGCTGCTATCTATGATGGATGGATTTTAAAGCTATAACCAAGTTAAAGTTAAGGAAATATAGCAATACAAAACAACCTTCACCACACCATGGGGAACATATGTATATGTTAGAATGTCGTTTGGACTTACAAATGCTGGTGCAACTTTCCAGAGAGCTATGGATGTTGCATTTTCTAATCTAATTAATGTAATAATGGTGGTATACCAAGATGACTTAACTGCATATTCAAAGAAGGTAGAAGACCATGTTGAGCATCTAGAAAAAAAATTCATCAAAGCCATTGAATATGGCATCTCTCTAAATCCTAAAAAATGTCATTTTTCAATAACATAGGGGAAGTTACTGGGGCATATAGTGTCCAAAGAAGGGGTAAGGATTGATCCAAAAAGGGTGGAATCCATAGATAAGATTCCTATTCCTAAGAAAATTAAATCCATCTAGTCCTTCTTTGGGAAAATAAATTTTGTGAGGAGATTCATATTGAATGTTGTTGAGATAGTGAAACCAATTTCAAAAATGTTAAAGAAAGGTGCAAAGATTGATTGGACAACTGAATCCATAGATGCATTCATATCCATCAAGAGAGAAATAAAGGAAGCCCCAGTTTTGAAGTCCCCTGATTTCAGTAAACCTTTTCAAATCTTTTCATTTGCATCCTATCACACAATTGCAGCAGTAATGTTACAGAAAAATGATGAGGGGTATGAACAACCTATTTCGTTCTTCAACAAATCCCTCCAAAATGCAAAATTGAAATATGACATTGTATAAAACTAGGCATATGCATTAGTAAAAGTTGTCAAAGCATTTAGATCATATCCGGTGGGAGAAAAAGTGATAGCTTATGTACCTAATGTGGCAGTAAAAGATGTGTTTGTATAATCAGAAGTTATAGGCTGTAGGGGTAGATGGATAAATAGAATTCAAGAATTTGACATTGAGTTTCAAATCACCAAGCTTGTAAGAGGACAAGTATTAGCCAAATTAATGGTTGAAACAAATATTGAAGTTGCCCAAGTATGCAATTTGAATGATGAAGATGACATGATTACTAGTATTGATCATACACCATAGTACACTGATATTGTGTATTATCTTAAACATATGAAATGTCTTGAAGGATTTAATGATAACAAGAAAAGGACACTTAAACTGTAGGCTTCAAAGTATGTATTCATGAAAGATGACCTATATTGGAAAAATAGGGATGGTGTTTTGTTGTTGTACCTAGATGAAAATAAAGCAAGGAAATGCATGAAGGAGTATGTGGAGGGAATTTCTCTGCAAATTCTACTGCACATAAGGTGTTAAGGGCAGGTTACTATTGACCTAGAGTTTTCAATGATGCCTATGATTATACTAGGAAATATGAAGCATGTCAGAAGTTTTCTAGGAAATTGAAGCATCAAGGGGCATTGCCTTTAAGAACTTTGCAAGTTGAAGCTCCATTCCACCAATGGGGAATTGATTTCATAGGAGAGATTGCAGAAAAATCTAGTGGAGGACACAAATGGATATTAGTAGCCACATACTAGTTTACAAAATGGGTGGAAGCTATACCTACCAAACAAGCAACTAGTAAGGTGGTAACAAATTTTTTGTTGGAAAACATAATCACCAGATTCAAAGTGCCAACAAGAATTATAACTAACAATGGGATATGCTTTAGGTCAGATGAATTCAAGGGATTTCGCCAATCCTATGGTATAGTGATCTCATATTATTCACCATATCATCCACATGCAAACGGGAAAGTTGAATCCAACAACAAGAGCATCTTGAAGATCATAAAAAGAATGTTGGATAATAACAAAAAGGCCTGGGATTCCAAGTTGAGACTAGCCTTATGGGAAGATAGAATCACTATGAAGAAGGCTATTGGAAAATCACCTTTTGAACTTGTGTATGGGACTCAAGCTAGGATCCCTTTGCATAACTTGTTACCAGTATGTAAGTTCATCTTGCACAAAGACTTAGATATTCCTGAACCTATGGAGGGGAGGATGGAAGAGTTAATGGAACTTGATGAGGTTAGGAGCCAAGCTCAGCAACACAATAAGAACAATCAATTATAGATGAAATACTTATATGAAATAAGCGCTAAAAAAAAAAAAAAATTGAAGTAAATGACATGATTCTTATGTGGAATGCTAGGAGTTAGGAAAAAGTGAATCATAGGAAATTTAAAGCTCTACGGTTAGGACCATTTGTCATTATTGGAAAGGTTGGTGAAGATTCATATTACCTCCAGAACATGACAGGAGAAGAACAAGAATTTCCAATGCATAGAGAATTCTTGAGAAACCTCTTAAAATAATTCTTTTCCATGTACAGTAGTATAGGATTCCACTCCACTTCCATTTCCCACCATTCTTAAACTCACTTCCATTTCCATACCATATGAATAAAACATTTGGTCTACTTTCCCAAAGACTTGGATTCTTGCTATACCCATGATGGGTATACATCCCTAGTCGGATCCACTATTAGAATTGGAAAAATCTCACATTTTTCACTCGCCTTCACCCACCTATCTCCCATGTACCACATAAATTTTCCACACCTTAATTTCATGATCAATACAAATTGTTGAAATTTGTGTGACAAGATCCATTTTACAAACCATGTTAACTAATGATCCCATTAATATGGACTCTAATATATAAGCATCTCTCTGATCATTGTTGAGAAAAAGCTTTGAGAGCAATTGGCCCTTATCGGGAAGATCATCTGCATGTATTTCTGATTTATAGGTCCTAGCCCCTTATTTGAATATTTTTTGCATATCGGGAAGAGGTGAATCAAGTTACAGTGATCAAAGATCCCAAAGATAAAATATGTGCATAATCGAGAAGACAATGCCTATCGTTTCATCAATGAAAACTAATCAGAAAGAGCAAGGTAATTGGAGTGAAGTTTTCAAATCATACCAAGCTTGTGAGTCATGCTGATGGAAACCTCATCAGCAAGAAACATATATACTTTTGCCGATGAAGCAGGAGAACAATTGTATCGAAGAGACATGAATAATCAGAGTAAGTCCCTCAGATCTCTTTGACTATATGGGTTACGCCGATGAAGGAGGTTTTCAGGGAAAGTCTCACTAACTTATCCAAATGAATGAAGTGGTAGAGGAACTACATCAGGGAGACCAAGATCATGGGAAAGGAATTTTATTCTCTCAACAATGGTGCATGATAGCTCGATGGTAACATAGAATGACCACTATTTGTTAGAAAGACACTGGATGATGAGTAAAAGGATTTCTAATGGTCCAGACCACCTTGACATCAGGAAAAATTCATAATTTTATCCTAAAAATAATAAAATTTGAAAAGCAAGAGAAAGGGAAGTTGTATAATATCGGTAAGAGTATTAGGTGGTCTTCCTGACTAAGAATGAGAATCAAAGGGACACTTCATATTGAAGGGATATTCATTTATTTCTTAGCAATCAATTATGAATGTATAAACAAAGGTGGCACAAAATAAATCACACAAATTGGCCTGAGACTAAAGGGGTTTCACCAATGCAATATTCTTGTATCGCTCTGACATTTTGAAGTTTGAAAATCCTATTGCATTCATTTCCAGTGGTGAACATTAATGGCTGCACAAATGAACCTTATGTAAATTCTGATTAAAAAAAGATTGAACCAAAATAATTTTCAAAAGTTGCAGTGGGAAGGATGGGAGATTGAATGGGAGTCAAGGAATTCAATGCGCTCAAAAATACACAAGCATACGAGGTTTTCCTGCAATTGATAAATTTTAATTCAATTTTTCCACCTTGTAGAAGATTAGAATGGAAGGTTCAAGTTTTACAAAAACAAAAAATAGAAAGCAATAGGGCGAAAGTACCCAATCCAAAAGTAAGAAATAGAAAACTAAAACAGGGGTGGAAACTAAAAAAAAAGAATGAAAATTGAACCAAGACCTCATTGATCAATTTCCTGGTTCAGGGCCAAAAGCTAGAAGGTATGCATAATTAAGGGCTGATGTAGAAAGACTAGAAGAAAAATGCAAACATATAGGTGATGTGTGGACTCCCATTAGGGGATATGAATTGTTCATGTTTCATTATTTCCAGAGAAGTAGGTTTGAACCAGTCTGCAACCCTTGGAATTTCAATTTGGGAAAGCTGGTTGTTCCTAATGTCTTTGTGAATGTAGAGCTCATGAAACTTCTAGCCAAACATTATAATCCAGACCTTAAAGCCATCTGCAACCCGCAAGTTGATCCTTTCATACATATATCCAAAACTACACTAGGTGAAGTTTTCAACCTAGATGACACATGTGATCAACCTATAGTGCATGAGGATTTCGAGGAGTACTGGATAATGGATACTACTTACAAAGTATGGAGGTTACTATTACATAGGCCTAGGAAAGATGGGGACCTAGTTCCACTTGAAGATAGTGATGGACCTCCATTTCATGTTGATTTGTTTGAGCCCTACCTAAAACATACTTCTCGATATGAAAAATAATGGGAACAAAGGCCTCTAAATTCATGTCTATAGGGCCAATGGTGATTTTTGCAGACATACAATGCCATAATACAAGACCTTTTGATTATGCTTCACAAATTTCCAGAGGGATTAACTCAGGGTTAATGGCCATCAAGAATGGATCTCCCATAATGCACTTTAAACATTATTCCCTTCTCATGCACATGATATTGTACTATGGATAGGAGTTAGGAATGCTGCAGAGGATGCTGACACACACTTGAGTCAAGAATATTTAGATCATATAACATAATTTCATTTGTGGCTCATTAGAGCATAATTTTTAATGTTTTATTGTTAATTTCAAAAGACACTTATGAAGAGGTGTACCCTCTTCAAGATATTGATATATAAGTTAAACATGTAATGATTAAATTGTAAGAGTGAATAGAGAGAATATAAATATACAAGAGATACTTTCAAAATGTTTATTATATAGATAATACTGTAAGGACCATGATGAATGCATGAATTTTGGAAAAAATCCATGGAAGATCTTTAATTCTATGTGACTCAATATTGGTGTCTATTGTTTGTTGGTTTAAACAATTACCTAGTTGTCTCCACATTTTTATTTCTCTTTTATTTGAATTTGTGTATCCAAGTTGATATTTAATTTCATCAAGACATAGTTGTTGTTATTGTGTAATCAAGTTAATTGGTTTCCATTAAAGAATTAAAACCCTTTTAATTGATTACAGTAACTTGGAAGTAACATTTGGATTAGTAAGAACCCTGTAATTGATAAGATTGTCATATTGTCTCCAAGTTGATGTTATAATTGAGGGTATCCTTCATTTTTCAATACATATTTGTTGTCATTGTGTGATTCTTTAATTGGTTCCTTCAAAGAAGGATTAAAATCCTTTTAATAAATCATAGTAACTTGATAGGATCGATTAGATCAATAAGTAGAGTTTTTCAGTCATATTCTTGCACGTTTATACAAAGTATAAACAAAACTAAGTGTCAAACAATTAGAACTGTAACCAATAATAGCCACCTATTATAAAAATTCATTGACTTCGCTTACCCAATAAAGCACTGGTCCACTTCGCATTTCATTTATACCTTACTTATCCACTTTCATATTCAAAATTTCCAACTATCACGTTAGGAGTAGAAGTAATTAACAAGCCATCGTCTATCTCACACTATATGCCACTATGGATAGATCCTTAAATACAAATAAGTTACACAATCTTCTTCAGTTATCAAGGTTCACCGGCCTAGGTTTAGCAAAGGTTGAAGTGCAGGGAGTCATCAACCACATAGGTTAACTCCATTCATTGGTTCAAAAACATTGCAAGTCTAATCATAGATCCTGGCATCCTCTTAGGATTTGTAACCTACATTTTTGAGACCCAACACATTGTGTGGCATGTATATGTGGATTTAGGTCCAAGTTGAGGTGTGTTGTGGTCCACCTTAGTTCCTATCCATCACAAGAATGTTTTGGTGTTGACCTAATTTAAATTTGTATTTTTGATGTGCATATCCGATCTTGTAAATTGTTTTCAAGGTTGAGGATGGTATATATATTTGTTGAGTTGATGAAGGATTGAAGTATGAAGTGTGTGTGTGATGTGAATTATTATTTGAAGTGTGAAATATGAAATGCAGTGTGAGCTTTAATGACTAAGACTACTAGAAGCAGTGAGCAAAAGGTGTCTACATTATACAAAGAGAGTTTGAATGTTCTAGTGAAGTAGTGGTGGAACTTTTTTGTTACTCTAAGATGGATTTATCATTGTAAAAATATTCTATATTCTTATTTCTAATATGACACTGAGCCATTGGCAATGAGCCCTTATTTCTTTTGGGAAATGAGCCTATTGTATTTGGTGTTGCAATTAATTTATATTGTGATCTAATCCTCACCGTTGTTTTTCCCTTCATAGGTTTTCCACGTAAATCTGGTGTTCTCATGTGTATGGTTGTATTTACATTATTGTTTCTCATGTTTATATTCTGCTAATGCATGATAAGGGTTTAATGGTTGTTAAGGGTTTGAGAATTAATGCAAATATAAATGTTAATGAGGGTTTTGAGGTTTTAATGTACAATTGATTCACCCCCGCTCTCAGTTGTCTCATGCATTCAACAAATAATGTGTCCCACTTATGGGACATCTTGATTTTTTCCTAAAACCGTATGTTTTTTCAAAAAAATAATGGTTCAAACCTTGATGGGTTCCATCTAAAGGAACTTAATTAAAAGGGGTTGGACCAAACACCCTTAGATCAAACCTCATTGGATAGAATCCCCCTAGTATTAAATTAAACCCTCAATTAAGTCTCCTTTGCACCTATCAAAATACTATCATAAAACCAATTTTGCTTCACATTTTGCGGAATCAAATGAAGTGATTTAGAGATTATATTTTGTAAGTATGTAGCCCTTAATATAAGATTTTTAAAAAGTATAATTTTTAAGCTATTTGATTATATTATCATATTAATTATATTTCTAGTGAAAGTGGGCTTTTCACCAAACATCAAGGTCTTTGTTCCACACATGCAAAAAAATAAAAAATAAAGAAAAAATTATAAAAAATATTTGTGCACTAGGTATTGATAAGCTTATTTCAAAATAAATGGATATATACAAAAAAATTGTGTTATGGAATAAACCTATATCTAAAATATAGATGATATCACTTCAAAAATTAATTAAAAATAAAAAATGAAGCAAAAAATTATGAAAAAAATATCTACACAATAGATATTGATATTACCTATCAATGTTTAAGAATTTATAATTAATCATTTTTGGTAAAAAAAAATTATGCAATATGGAATAAATTTAACTTTTTAAAAATATTGTTAACTATAAAAATAAGTTATTAAAATTTACATTAAAAATTTAACAAATTATCATTTTTTTTTTAAATGCATTTACAATCTACACACAAAATCTCAAAAATTACTATTTCACATCATCTTCAAATTCTTAATGATCTAGTTGATATGGGTGATAGAAAGTGAAAATTTAGTTCAAAATGTTGATTTCAATGTCCACCTTTAGACAAAAAAGTGGGACACTATTTTGGGAACTTGGTATAAATCTAACCAAATTTTATATCAAACATATATGTTATCCAATTAGGATTTGAAACTAAAGGATGGGTTATGATTTAATGATGAATATGGCCCCAAGAGTAGGTGGGAAATTAATGGTAATTGTAATGCCCTGGGCTGACAAGTTCAAAATAAAACTTAATGGAACAACTTTTGTTTGAAACAACAATTATAACACCAAAATGGCAATAATAACATGTCACGCTTGTACAAAAATGTGCACACAAATGTCATAATGAAAAAATGAAAAGAACAACAATACAACCTCACCATTGCATAAGAAAGGTGGAAACAGTGGAAGACTAACCAATCATGGGATAAATCTATTAGGAATTTTTTTCTTAAATCTAATGATTGATATTTTTTTGGCTTGACTTGCCCTAGAAGGCAGCCCTATTTTATGAGGGTGTTGCATTACAACTATGTATTGTGATGTATTTTGAGAGTCTGATAGTGTTTGTGTTGCCTTTGAATCTCTAGTTGGCGATACTCCTGTGAGAAGCTTTATTTGCAAGTAAATTGTAATATTTATGATTTTTGAATAATATATTGGGTGGCTTTTGGAGTGTGGGGTTTTTCTCCAGAAATGGTTTTCCCCACATAAATCGATGTATTGTAGTATGCATGATATTTATGTTTATTTTTTAAAAAAGTTTGTGTAACTATTATAAACATCTGTGAAGTTTTGTGTTACCCTCTTCTCAATATTAGTGTAGGAAGTTTTTTCACTACTTTAACTTCCTTACAAGTGGTATCAGATTCTAATCACCTTTGGTTTCAATTATGGGTTGTTGGGTTTTTTGAACTAATCTAGATTTGAGTGGGAGCTTGTGCAAAAGATACTTTGTGATCTTGTTGTAGAAATTTTTAAATGGAAAGTTCATCAAGGAGAGTAGAAGTGGATAATTTTTCTAGAAATAAGTTTGAAACGTGGAAGGTAAAGATGGAGGATCTATTGATAGATCAAGATCTATGGGATGTTGTTGATGAGAATGTTTTAAGGCTCGCGGATCCTACTTTGGTTGTTCAAAATGATGTTATGGATCACAAATCCAAGGGTTTAATCATATTATTCTTGGAAGATTCTACTTTAATCAATGTCCATAAAGAGAACTCTGCACAGAAACTATGGAAGAAACTTGGTGAGATGTATCAAGCTAAATATTTAGTGAAAAATATTTTCTTGAGGAAGAAATTGTATTCCTTGAGAATGGAAGAGGGTAGATGAATTATAGACCTCCTAGAAGCATTCAATATGTCGGTGGCTCAATTGGCATTAGTTGGTGTCAAAATGGATGAGGAGGATAAATTTCAAATCTTGCTTTGTTGTGTGCCTAATTCATGGGATTCTCTTGTTATGGCTATTCAGAGTACTTCTATTAAATTGAAGACTAAAGATGTGGTGGGTTCTTTTCTTTCTAAAGAGATGAGGAGGAAGGTATCCATCAATGCCAAGGAATCCCTAAATGTTCATGAAAGATCTAAGGAAAAAGGAAAGAAGAATGAGAAGCGTGATAAATCCAAGTTCAAGGGGAGATCCAAATCTCTTGGAAAGTCCAAAGTTATGTGTTGGAACTATAGTAAGCCTGGACATATTCGTAAGGACTACAAAGAAGAAAAGAAGGATAAAAAGAAGAGATTTTCTTTTGATTCTGAGTCTAAGAAGGAAGATGGCGATGCATTCATTGTAGCTTTGGAAACTCGTGTAGGTAATGATGCATGGTTAATTGACATAGGTGCATATTTCCATATGAACTTTAATAAAAATTGGTTTTTTGAATATGAAGAGTTTGATGGAGATAAGGTGTAATTGGATATTGATTCTTATTTAAATATTGTTGGTCATGGTAAAATTAGAATCAAGTTTCCTCATGGTAGAATAAAAAGGATTAAGGTGTATTACATATCCCTGGATTAGCACAAAATATTTTATTTATGAGAAAACTTATAGATGCAAGTATGCAAGTAGTATTTTATGATGTGGGATGCAAGATGGTTAGAGGTGTTTTGGTGATTGCTAGCGGTGTTAGATATGGCACATTCTATAAGCTTGATGAATGTGTTGTTGAGTGCAATAGTAATTTTATGAAAATAAAGTCTACAGAAGAGGTGAGGGTTTCATCTTTAGTATATGGTCATGGCTTCTAGGTACCCAAGGGTGCTCTTTCTTCTGGATTAAAGTTACCTACAGATAAAACTATATTATGGCACCAAAGACTTGATCACATTGGAGAAAAGGGTCTAAGGACCTGGAAAAATAAAAAACCTTGTTGAAGGGTTTTCTGATTGTAATCTTGAATTTGATTTCTAAGAGCATTGCATTTATAGAAAAGAAAACCATGTTCATTTTTACTCGAGTTCTCATAAATCTTGTGGTGTATTGGATCTTATTCAATCTAATGTGTTTGGTCCTAGATGTTCCTTCAATTAGAAAATCCACATATTATGTTTCATTTATTGATGATTATAGTAGAAGGAGATGGGTACTACTATATGAGCAGGATATTGATGCAAGAGTTTGAAGAGTTGGTATTGAGTTGATGTTTTCTTTGATGATGCTTTGATTAGTTGCATTATGTTATTAGCAAGCTACTGATGTCAACCTCTAGTGTTGCTTTGGTAAGCTTTTTTCTATGGATGTATGGTTGAGTTTCTAGGTTTTTGTTGGCTTAGTGGTGATAAGGATGTGTTAAATATGTTGAGGATATGTCTTTGATGCTTGGTTTCCAAGTGATTTTGAGAAAATTTGAATAAAAAGAGGAAACAGTGTGTTGTTTTGGTGTTCTATGTTGTAGAGTAGCAATTTTTTTTGGCTTTACATTTCTTCTATATTGAATATCTACTTGTGTGGTTTGGATATGTTAATCAGAGGTGTTCAGAGGTGTTCAGAGGTGTTGCATCCATAATTTTTTTGTTGGATTGTTTGCAAATGAATTTGTGTTCACTAGTGCATGAGTTGTGTATGTTATAGGTGTCTAGGAGAAAGGGTTTTGCTCAATATTTCTCCACATAATGGTTTCAGGTCTTGCGGATCTGGAAGGGTACTAATAGTGTGTGTATCTTTCTTTAGTTGAAGTTGTTTCAGGTTTTGTGCTTCAAAAGTTAGGTTATTGAGTTGTAGTGTATGGAAGAATTATTTGAGTGTACTGGGTGTGTGCATTCTTCAAGTGAAATTTGTTGTGAAGATTTTTTTTGGATTTTAGGGTGTTTGTGAAATATTCTAGATCATGTTCAAGTGTGGTATGTGGTCTTTGAGTCGTCTTTGGATTTGAGGAAGTGTGTATGTTATTGTTAATGGTGTTAACACAGGTTTTTCCGACCTTGGGTGTTTACACTAATTGCAGAGTTGCTTCAGTGTTTGTGGAAGTGTGGAATGGCGTGTATGAGTGGATTTAGGTCCTAGCTAAGGTGTGTTGTGGTTTTCATTCATTCCTTTCCACCACAAGAATGTTTTGGTACAGCCCTAATTTGAATTTACATGGTTGAGGTGCATAGTTGATCTTGGAGAATGATTTTAAGGTTGAAGATGGTATAAATATGTGGAGTTGTTGAGGGATGACAAGATATGCCACACCCTGTCTCATTGTTACTAAGTTACTTTTACCTACATGAGTAACTAGGATGATAAATGCAATCATGATTTTGATATGTTTGATATAAGAATAGAATACTGAAATAGGTATTAAGTTATTATTGCTTTGAAAGAGTAATCATGCTTATATTGATGATGAAAAATGAAAGAATATGTATTATGAATATTCTAATGTTTTATGATGAAAGTGGATTTCATGTGAATGTCTAACTACCATTGCAAATGTTGGGAATAGGATGCCTTTTAATTGCAATCCTAAACATTATTTTATGTATCTCCTAAGTCCTTGGAAAGTGTTCCCCAAACACTAGGATTAGAAAGAGATTAAATTTGAATGAAATGAACATGTAAATTGACATTTTTAATTAATTCTAAATGATAGGAACATGTGGGGACGCCCATGAAGAGCTCCTACAAAACAGGAGAACATGGGGCACCCACATGAAAGGTGGAACTCACCTTGAGTTAAGTTAATTGTTTGGAGTAGAAGATAACACTTCAGTAATGCATGTAAAGATCCTAGAAGTTAGGGATTGATGTTTACATGCATGGAGTTCAATTCAGTTTAGTTCAGTTCAATTCAGTTCAGTTCAGTTTAGTTCAGTTTAGTTATGGTTCAGTTATCTTCAATTGCATGTAGCTAGTTTCAGTTGAATGCTAGTTGACTTCAGTTGACTTGGAATGCATGACTAATGACTTGATTTGTATGATAGATAATAGTTGACACATTCAGTTAAGTGGGGATGATAAATCATGCATGGTATTTACATGAATAGTGGAGAGATATGATTCAGTTAACAGAGATTTACTTGGACCCACCTTGGGCGCCCAAGTTGGCATCTTGGAGTTAACACCTTTGCATGATAAGATATTTTATAAGGCTGAGTTAAGTGGGCCCATTCTTGGTTGCCAACTTTGAGGATAAGCTTAGAATATATATTCAAAATCAACGTTGAGTTACGACTTCAGTTTGGGATGCCCAAATGGATTAAGGACTTGTTTTTAAATTTTCCTTCATGGTAGAACTCTATTTACAAAGAATAGGTGTGGGTTTTGTGAGATAAGAATTGTGCTTTGTAATTGTAAACTCTTTGGAGTTTATAAGGCTCATTATTGTCTATTTATTGTAGCAAGTTGAAGAGAGTTTATTAGATTTCATTGTAGGTTGTGAAGAAGAATTGTTGAAGGTAAAAGAAGCATCTCAAGCAAGGATTGGAATTATTGTAATCTTATTTTGAGATTAAATAATACATTGATTCTTGGTGGAGTTTTTTCTCAAAAGGGTTTCTCCACAGTATATGTTGTGTAACTTCCTTCTTCTAGTCTTATTCTTCTACAATCTTCTATCTACTTATACAAAGTATTAAAATGAATTAAATAGATAATCATCAACAAAGAATTTGTAACAAAGAGTACTTAATTAGATCTACGGCTACAATAGTTTTACAAAGTATTAAGCTACATAATTACCTCCATTTACAACATTTGGTATCAGAGTTAACAGTTGGGTAGAGTTTGGGACGCCTTTCTCTTAAAATTTTGAAGGTTTTTTGGTTGTAGTGGGAGATTTTACTATTGTGTTATTGCTGATTTTGGAAAATAAGTTTGTTACAATGAGTTTTAATTATCGTTTAGATATTGAAAGATTCAATGGAGCTAATTATGAGATGTGGAAACTAAAAATGGAGGACCTCCTTGAAGAGAGATATTAGTGGTTAGTTGTTGGTAATGAGACAAAGTCACCTAAAATGATGTCAGATGAGGATTGGGCTAATCTTGATAAGAAGGCAAGAGGGACCATAATATTATGTCTTGCTAATGTTCTCTTGAATGTTTTAGATGAAACTACTACATATAAGTTGTGGAAGAGAATAGGTTATATTTATCAAACTAAAAATCTTACTAATAAGTTGTATCTGAAAAGACATTTGTATTCTTTAAAGATGAAGGATGGTGATTTTGTTGCAAATCATTTGAATGTTTTTAATTTGATTCTAAGTCAATTAGCATCTATAGATGTAAAGCTAGAAGATGAAGATAAATGCATATTGTTACTTTTTTCTTTACCAGAATCTTACGAAAATATAATTGTTGCTATCAATGGTAGTGGTGCAAATCCGAAGATGGACAATATATTTCTTACTCTCCTATCAGAGCAGATGAGGAGGAAGTCTAAAACAGAAATCCAAGATGCCTTGTTTGTAAAAGGTAGGCCTAAGAAAAAGGAACCTAAGGAAGTCAAGGAAGGGAAGGGTAAGTCAGAAGGACAGAGAAAGGTAAAGTGTTGGAACTATGGTAAATCAAGACATGTGAAGAAGGATTGTAAGAATGAGAAAAAGAGTTATGATTCTTCTATAGAGGAACCCTCAGATGATAGTAATCATGCTTTGATCATTTCATGTAAAAATGTTAGTGATGACTCTTTGCTTGATGTTAAAGAGTGATCTTCATGAGGAGGATGGTATTCATGATGCCATGTGTATCTCGTACCACGGTTCAGTGGGAGTTGTTGTCAGTGATGTGGATGCATCATTGGTAAGGTTATCTTCATGTGATTGGGGATATGGTTTTTTCTTGGTTTGGAGTGGTTGCTATTATGTCATGGTTTACTCTTGATATGCATTTAGATTTTGGCATGATACTTGTTCTCTTGAGACTAGGATGTATATATGTTATGGTGCATGTGATCTTCAAGTAGGATATGGTTAGATCATGTTGTCGTGATTATGTTCTTGATTCATGATTAGAGCTTTGACATTGATCTTGTGTAGTTCTCTTAAGTATTGGGTACATTAATCATTTGTTTGATTACTTCACGATAGTGCTATGTTTCATTTGGAGTTTGGCATGGATTGGTTGGTTACAAGTCCTCATGGATACTTGGAGAAATAGGTGAGGCTTGAGTTCTCTTATGGTAAGAGATATATGTTGGAATGGTTACTTGTAAGAAAAATTATTTCAACGGTAAAGAACAAGAAGCCTACACCTTGGTTGGACATGAGTTCAACACATTCAGTAGCTTCACATGCCTCCAAAGAGGCAGTTTGGATACAGAGACTTCGGAAAGGTATTGGTTTTAATTGCAAGTAACTTAAACTTGAATGTGATAGTCAGAGTGCTATGTGTTTACCCAAAAATCTGATGTATCATGCTCATACTAAGCATGTTGATGTTCAGTATCACTTTGTGCAAGAAATGGTTGAGATTTGGGAGGTATTAATTGATAAAGTTAACACTTTAATTGATGTTGTAGATTATCTTATGAAACCAGTTCCTACAGATAAGTTCTCTTGGTTTTAATATTTTTCTTGGAACTTCATGATTATGCAGATTGCATTTGAAGTTGGCATGGATTGATTAGTTGGTGTAGGAAGGCCATTGGCCTTGAGTCATGAACTTGATTTATAATAATGATTCCTTGTTTAGAATAATTGCAATGTATAATGTCAAGTGGGAGAATGTTGGGAATAGGATGTTGTTTAATTGCAATACTAAACATTATTTCATGTATCTCCTAAGTCCTTGGAAAGTGTTCCCCAAACACTAGGATTAGAAATAGATTAAATTTGAATGAAATGAACATGTAAATTGACATTTGTAATTAATTCTAAATGATAGGAACATGTGGGGATGCCCATGAAGAGCTCCTACAAAATAGGAGCACATGGGGCACCCACATGGAAGGTGGAACTCACCTTGAGTTAAGTTAGTGTAAAAGATAACACTTTAGTAATGCATGTAAATATCCTAGAAGTTAGGAATTGATGTTTACATGCATGGAGTTCAGTTTAGTTTAGTTTAGATTAGTTCAGTTTAGTTCAGTTCAATTTAGTTCAGTATCAGTTTAGTTTAATTCAGTTAAGTTCGGTTATGGTTCAGTTATCTTCAGTTGCGTGTAGTTAGTTTTAGTTGAATTCTATTTGACTTAAGTTGACTTGGAATGCATGACTGATGACTTGAGTTTCATGATAGATAACAAGTGACACATTCAGTTAAGTGGGGATGATCAATCATGCATGATATTTGAATGAATGGTGGAGAGATATGTTTCAGTTAATAGAGATTGAATGTGACCCACCTTGGGTGCCCAAGTTGGCATCTTGGAGTTAACACCTTTGCATGATAAGATATTTTATAAGGTTGAGTTAAGTGGGCCCATTCTTGGGTTCCAACTTTGAGGATAAGCTTACAAGATATCTTCAGAATCAACGTTGAGTTATGACTTCAATTTGGGATGCCCAAATGGATGGACTTGTTTTGACATTGTTCTTCATGGTAGAACTCTACTTGCAAAGAATAGGCATGGGTTTTGTGAGATAAGCATTGTTCTTTGTAATTATAAACTCCTTGGATTTTACAAGGCTCATTATTGTCTATTTATTATAGCAAGTTGAAGAGAGTTTATTAGATTTCATTGCAGGTTGTGAAGAAGAATTGTTGAAGGAAAAAGAAGCATCTCAAGCAAGGATTGGAATTATTGTAATCTTATTTTGAGATTAAATAATACAATAATTCTTGGTGGAGTTTTTTCCCAAAAGGGTTTCTCCATGGTATATGTTGTGTAACTTCTTTCTTCTGGTCTTATTCTTCTACAATCTTTTGTCTACTTCTACAAAATATTAAAATGAATTAAATAGATAATCATCAACAAAGAATTTGCAACAAAGAATACTTAATTAGATCTACAGCTACAATAGTTTTACAAAATATCAAGCTACATAATTACCTCCATTTTCAATAGCAAATATGCCAAGTTGGATGTAGGTACAGGTTCACACCTCTGAAAGGGAGGGGAAGTATCACAAAGTGTTTGGTTGGGTAACCCTAAACAAAACCTTGTTGAGCTTTTTCACACACCCACTATTAGAATGGTCAAGTCAATAGTTTGGGGTAAGTGCCTTTGGTCATAGTCTTGACCTAATAGAATAATTGGGTGGTCATTCTTGTCTGAGATAGGTTGTCTCTATGAATTGATGACTTTGGTTTTACTCTTTGGTTTCTTGATTGATCAAGATTTTTCTGAGTCTCTTTGATGAGTTTGAGTTCTTCATATACAATCAACGATTATATATGTATAGAATGAATATATGTGTGTGTGTGTGGAAACAATACTCATGCATAGAAAATGTAAACATGCATGAAAGAAGGAATACCTTTACATACCATGCATGAATATAACGTATGCATCGAGATTTCAAATGGACACATATCACTTGCACATAAATGTGTATATGCATTGGTATATATAATTGTTGATTGGTGGTTATTTGAGTATAGGTGCTTAAGCATAGAAGTTAAAATAGTGTTATATATAAATATATACATATATACATATATTAATGTATATGTATATTGTTACGTTAATGTAACGTATATTTATATATATTAATATTCGCATATATATATATATAAGTATATGTCTGAATATTGATATGTCAATATATGTATAACCATATAATATATTAATATATATGTGTTTGATGAATGTATGGTTATGTATATCAATGAAAATGAATGTATCAAATAATCAAGCAAATGTAAACATATGTGTATATTCATATATGTTATGTGAGATATATATATATATATGAAAAATGCATATCATTTTATATAGTATGTGTTTTGAAGTGAGATAAGACATTGCCTTTTAAGAGGATATATATATATATATATATATATATATGTTAAGCATTGTAGAAAGAGAACGACCAACATATAAAGGGGAAACTTGGTATCAAGTATTGCATGGAATAGATATAGTGCAACATACTAAAGATGCATTGAGAATAGATCTTTGACATTGGCCAAAGGTTGTAAATGAAATAGAATACCATGTAGAGCATTTAGAAAATATAGAAAGACTTAAAGATAGCACAAAAACCAAAGGAAGTTATACAAAGAATTAGAGGTTGATTCATACATATATTATGCAAAGAATAAAGGTCGATTCATATAAGTATATGCTTTGGTCGATGAATGAGAAAGATAGTGCACTATATAATAGAACTAAAGTAAATGTTAAAGTTATTTATCATTTTAGATTAAATGATAATGAAACATGTGAGACTATAATCTACTGTGTGAGCTAATGAAACTGAAATATAGTGCAACATATAAACAATGTACCAAGTCAAACTACAAATATAAACGCAAAAGGTCGAAATCAAACTATGTGTTGACTACTCAGTCTTTGACTAAGTCGACTGAGCATGTGCAGCCAAAATATGAGTGACCAATTCCATTGTTTTAAACCATGGTATTTAGAATAGGGAATGTGATTGCAACTTGAAGCCATAATGGTGCAGGGGCACCTACAACCATGTTTCAAAATTTGAAATGGTGATATGTAATAAGGTGACACTTTGGGTGTCTAGGTCATTTGAGGGAGTGTTGAATGTTTTTTGGTGTCAAATAAGGCCCAAAAAGACCATTTATTTTGTATCAAGGTGTTTTTTGAGTCATTTGTAGTTAGGAGTCAAAAGTTGCAAACAAGGTGTAATGTTATCAAGACAAAATTGTAAATTTGCAACTTGTTAAGAATCAGGAATTTGAAAGTCATAAGAGTTTAAAAGTTGGTTATGGAAGTTTGGAGGGAAGTTTTGGTTTGTAAATTTATTTAAATCCTTTCAAAGGCTCAAACAAGTGGTGGGAGAAACTTTGTATTTAAATCATTCAATAAGAGACAATGATTGTTCTACAAATTTGTTTGATTTTCTGAATTTTATTCACTCTGTACAACCCATACAAACCTTTTCATGCTTTGAATGTCATTATAGATTATAGGAGAAATTATTTACTCTCTTTTAAATCCAATTCGATGGACTTACATCAAGAATTGAGTGAGTAATTGTTAGTTTTCTAAAACTGTCTGTGTAGGGAAACAAGGGGAATGATTTGAATTTTAAATGAATATTTATCCATTCCTCCTACTGTGGCTTGCTATAACTTGGAGGAATGGATTATACATTGCTAATTTAAGTATTTTTTAATCTAGAGTCTAGTGAAGGCATTTTAAGGCTTGGGTGTTGATGCCCTAGGCTAGACAGGGTGGCTTTTAGGAAGAAATTGAGCAACCAAGTCATGGTTTTTGTAAATTTGTGTTAGAATGACCTAGGTAAATGATTTTTGAGCATGTGCAGAGCATATGAGAAATGTTAGGTGCATTGATCTGGTCTAGGAAGCTTGGGAATTGGGATATTGAGTAAAACCCTAGCATTTTGTAAGAAAATGAAGGGTTTGATTGAACAACAGGCTAGAGGCCTCAAACCTGAGTAAAGGTTATGGAATATATGGTTAGGCATCATGATACAACTATTTCCAAGGAGTTTTTGTAAAAAAAAAAGGATCTGAAGGTACTTTGTTTGTAAAACAGGGCTAATTCTAGTAGCCTTTTTGTAGGGTGGACTATTGGATCGTAATGATGGTGCAAAGAAACCTACTATGATCTTGTGGGATTTTGTCTTAGGGTCAGTATTAAAGCTTTATTGATGTTTGGTTGGCCATTGGATGAACTTATCTAAAATATAAGCCCAATTATTGTGTTTTGAGGGCTAGATGCCTCATGTGAAGTGATAGGGTTCAAGTTGAGCATTTTGTGTTCAAGGATGTTTTTCAATGTTTGATCCAAGTTATTTGGGGTTTGTTAATGAGTTTCTCCACCTTGTCTACATCACATAATATGAATTATCTAATTTATTTATAAGTCTATCATGCTTGAAACCGATTAGTTGTATTAAACACGTGCTTTAAGAATGTTTCAAACTTGTGGAAAATAATGGATCAATTTTTCGAACAAATTCGATGACTATCTGTATAAGAATTCACCACCTTTCTATTACTGAGCTAAGTCAATTAAATGTGGATGAGAAGTGACAAATAATGAATATTTTTTAGAGCCTATGAAGCTTATTTTTGCATATAAATATAGGCGTACTCACCTCACTTCATACAATTATTCATGTGCAACAATACGATGCCAATTTTGTTGTAGTTTTCATTGAGAGATTGCTATTTTGCTGAGAGCTTTTTTGAGACAGTCTAGTGAGATTAGTGAAGAGAGGTTGATTTCTAAAGTTTATAGTAAGAGGAGGCCAAGCTAGGGGTTCAAAGAGATGATTGTATTAAGTGATTGGCAAGAATGGAATTCTATTCTCCTTGTGTTTATCTTTTGATATGAAAAATTGATTTTCTTGTTTAAATTGTTTGAAATTGCATGAGAATGCTTGCATTAGTGAAATGAACTATTTTCTTTTGGAAAGGAAAAGAATCATGTTGTTAGGTTTTCCTATGAGAATATTTGTATTCTCCATATTAAGGAATGATTTTCATCATTAGTATTATATACTAGGAATGATGAAATGTGATTAGCTTAAGGAAGTATCTTAATACTCTTATATACCCTATACGAGGATTTAGATAATGATGTTTTTTATAGATAGGTAGTATATACTACATGCATAATGTGAAATGTATCAATTTCATGAAGTGACTAAGATATTGTAGCTTATAAAGCTAGGAAACCTTAGGAATGACAAGGTTTAGCTATACATCAACAATATGAAAGAAATGATAGGACGATTCATTGCTAATCTATACTTGTATGATCACTTGATCATTGCTTTATTACTCAATGAAACCCTAGATTGGGAGTAACCTATGTGGGTCTAGAATCCTATTTGATTAATAATTAAAACCCTAGGATAACAATTATCTACTAGGATTGGGAAATTTACTTGATTACCCATTGGAATTAATAAGTTGAGAATAACCTACTTGGATGGGTTATGTAGTTGAGATTTTTTAAAGCACATAGGTTTAGATTAACCTACACAATCTGACTGATTGTTGATTATAGATTATATCTGGGATTAGGGTATAGCAAGGTTGAGATTAACCTATGTGGTTAAGTAGATCACCTGAGTTTATGAACTACTATTTCATTGGAGCCATAGGTGGGATTACTTATTGAGCTAGAGTTGTTACCTAATTGGTTGCTTAATAATCTTGATGTGAAGTCATTATTGAAAATTGTCTACATTTATAATAACCCTTTTTACTTAGGAGGTTACAGTCTCGAATAGAATCATTTACTGATATAATTACTCTTCGATTGAGGTCATTTACTAAAGAGATTATACTATTGATGATAATTACTTATTGATGTAATATATTCTTGAATTGAGTCATTTATTGATGATTATTCTATGATAAGAGGATGCTTGTGTAGTTGTACTCTAGAATATAAATTTATTTACGAATCTCTTGTAAATTTAGAGTCATGAAGGAATAGTAGATTATTCCTAGGATTAGGTTGTCCAATGAAGGGGATAACTTACGAATGTGAATACTATTTCAAGTATGAGCAAGATTGGAAGTGTTGTCATTAATATTTTCATTGATGTCAACATTGTTTAGTATGTTGTAGATTGTACATGTATAGTTGAGATGTTGTGAGTACATGGAGCTATCTTTATAATGTTGAAAATGTGCTAAGTTGATGAGTGTCCAAGTGCTTTTGAGAAAATTAATAAAGAAGAGAAGTCAAACTGATGAATGTGTTCAAAATGTGCTCTAGTATGTGCTTTGCATTTCTCCTATGTTGATCCTATGCTTGTATGGATCTGAATGTTTTCTAATGGTGATCTAGTGGTGATATCTCCTAAGTTTAAGTTTTTGGTTTAATGGTATGTGAAATTTGCGTTCACCGGTGTGTGAACTGTTCTGGAAGAGTTGGTCTTCTATGCACTAGGAGAAATGTTTCTACTTTGCATTCCTTCACTATTCTGTTTCAGATCTTGAGGATTTGGAATATGTCTTAGATTGGTGTTCTCTTAGTTTTGGAAAAGATACATGTGGTTTGGTGATCTGGAAGTTATGTTTCATAGTTTTTGTATGTTTTTGCATAGTCCAGATGGACTGGTGGAAGAAGTTTGGTGTTTGAAGACTGTTGCACTTGCTAAGGATGTATCTGAAGGAATTTGAGATGTGTTCTCATGTACAATTAAACATTTTTCATCTTTCAAATGTTATCTTCTTGTTCAGAAGTGTGTACATCAATGTTCATTTGTGTTTTCATTAGGTTTGGTTGACCTAGTGTTTACACTTCATTTAAAGAATTAAATTTAATTAAGGAAGCATGTGGTTGATCCGAGACATTATCTTTTGGTCTTGGATAATTTTTTTATTGGTTCACTTGCATTCTTTTCCACTTTGGGAATGTTGAGTTGCAGACCTAAATTGAATTTATGAAATGAAGTTCTTGGAGAAATTTTATAAGGTTGAAGATGGTATAAATGCAAGTTGGATTGTGAATATTTGGATAGAGATGCAAAGTGATGAAGTAAGCCCCAAATAAAAAGATCAGAAGTGTGTGAAAGTGAGTTGAGGCAGCAGTACTTCATTGTGTTAGATTCCTAAAGGTAGTGAGTTGAAGGTTTTTGCAATCCTTTAATCAAGGCTGTGGATGTGTGTTAATTGTTGTGATGGATCTTTTGTTCTCTTTTGTATCAATAAGAAGTGAGCCTCCCTATTGGACAATGAGTCATTTTTGTAGGCAATGAGCCTTTGTATTTGGACAGTGAGTCCTCTTCTAGGAAGTGAGCCTTTGTATTCAGTTTTATAATCTCTTTATATTGTGAGTTAATCCTCGCCATGGTTTTTACCTCATTGGGTTTTCCACATAAAAAATTAGTGTTCCTTGTGTTGATTTAATTTATGTTATTTGTGTTTCATGTTCATACTTGATAATAGAATAGTGTGGTTGAGGAATTGATAAGTGTTGAAGTTTTAAGTTTGAATTTTGTGACAACTGATTCACCCCCCCTCTTAGTTGTATTGCGCCTTTTAAAAATTTGTATCAGAGCTTTTGTTCCTTGGTGTAGAGCTTAACCAGTTAAGGAAGATCCAATGGTGCATAAGTTGGCAATCCCTATGTTCAATGGATTTGATTACAATGATTGGAAAGTGCAGATGAGAGGATATATTGTTTCTCTTGGTTGCAAGACATGGAAGGCTATTGAGATGAAGTATGTTTCTATGGCGAGTGGTTCTTCTACTACAGATGAGGTTTCTACTTATGAGGAGAATGAGAAAGAAAGCTATGCTATTTACAATGATTTATCTAAAACTGAGTGAACTAAGGTTCTTTCTTTAGATACTACTTATGAAGTCTGGAAGAAGTTGGAAGAACTATATGAAGGAAATGAAAGAGTAAAGTTAACAAAGAAGTAGGTGGAAAAGTGCAGATATGAGAATTTGAAAATGGAAGAAGGTGAAGAGTTTACAAGCTATTTCCAGAGGGTTGAGATGACAGCAAATGAAGTTAAGAATCAAGGGGGGAAGCTGACCAATGAAGATATTATTGAGAAGATCCTAATCACCCTACCAGATTGCTATAGTGATAAGATCTCAGTTATTGAAGAGATGTATGATCCTAAGAAGTATACTAAAGAATAGTTATTTGGCACCTTGCAAGCATTTGAGATGAGAAAGTTTAGGAAAGAAGACATGAAAGAAGAAAAAATAGAAACAACATTTAAGGAAATGAAGATTGAAGATGATTCGAAGAGTGATGGTTCTAATGAGTTGGAAGTGAATTTCACCAGAAGGTTGAAGAAAGGTATCAAAAATTATAAAGGTATGTTTCCCTTTAGATGTTGTAGTTGTGGTAATATTGATCATTATGCTTCAAGATGTCTAAGTAGAGCTATTCATAAGAAGAACAAGGATTATAAAGATAAGGATAGAAACATTACTGTATTTGACTCCAATTTCTGAAAAAAGTTTGTTGAAATATCGACAACCTATTGTCAGAATACTGACGAATCACTGAAATAATTTTCGTCGCTAAATTTTTGTCGCTTTTCTAACTAGCTTTCAAACGTCAAAATCATGACTCAGCTTCATCGATTGTTTCCATGAAAAAGGGATCTGGTGTTCATCGGAATATCGATGAAATGATTGTCGACCTAACAATGAACAATAGATAGAAAAAAAGTGGCATGCCTTTGTGAAAGCATCGAAATAACAACAGACGTTCGTCAAAATTGTGACAAAATAAGCAAGTCGTTACAACCAAAGTTTTGTCAGACGTATTGTAAATATCGGTGAAAGATCAAGACTATTACAACGATCAAAATTTCTTAAGAAGATATATCGAGAGGACAGGCCCGTGGTCTCAACGATGAAGTTTCATTGGTGAGATACTCATCTTGTCTCATCGATGAAGCACAAAGGAAGCATATCAGAAAGATATATACCATTGGAGTAAGTTCTGAATGTCTACCCGACCTGCTATGTCATGCCAATAAGATTACATTGACAGGAGTCTTGGCGACATACTTAAGATCGAAAGAACAACAATATAAGTTTGTCGAAATTGTGACGAAATAGGCAAGTCATTACAATGAAAGTTTCATCGGACATATTACAATTTTGTCAGATGCTTTTGGAGGTTAGTCGATTGTTGACGAAACAATGCAATTTTAAAATAAATAAAAACTATTCGTTCAAATTTAGGCATATCGGTGAAAGATCAAGACTATTACAGTGATCAAAATTGCTTGAGAAGATATATCAGGAGGACTGGCATGTGGTCTCAACGATGAAGTTTTATCGGTGAGATACTCATCTTGTCTCATTGATGAAGCACGAGGGAAGCATATTGGCAAGACACATACCATTGAAGTAAGTTCTGAATGTCTACCTGACCCGCCATGTCATGCTGATAAGATTACATTAGCAGGATTCTTGGCGACATATTTGAGATAGAAAGAATAATCATCGGGGAGACTCACCACGTCGGGGAAACTATAAAATATCCTAGCGATACATGATCTCTTGTCAATGAAGATACAAATGGATCAAAATAATTATCAGGGTGACTCTGGGCGATATTTGATGTATAAGACATTTCTGAAAGGATGTGTCCTTTCAAACATTTGATGTATAAGTATCCATTTTTTTATATCAAAAGGAGAGAGGTGAATAGGAAAAAAGAATACTGTAGATAGTTTTTTTTTTGTAATGATGTTTTCATCAAAAAGACTTAGATGCATGCATGAAGTTCGATGAAGTTAATGAACATATATGAATTTGTGGCTTAGTATTTGGTATCAGCTGTCTGTGGAATTATACAGTTATTGGGAAGTATGAAAAATTATATATAGGTAAAAGCTTCAATAATTCTATACAGTTCAAGAAAAACGTCAAGGTTATTAATTCATGTCATTCTATACATTCTACAAATCTAAGTTGAATGCAACTAATTTTCAAATACTACAAGTCATCATCAACACTAATAACTTTAAAGTCACAACTATTGATCCAAAATATGATAAAAATATTGGGCATTATATAAACCACTACTATCACAACTATTGAAACATGCTCAGCTATTGGGTCCTCTCCCCTAGATTAAATTAAGGAAAACATTATTGTAAACACAATATGTATAGAAGAATATGAATGTAAAGGAAAATGGATATTAGCAAAACATAAATGTAAATAAAATTATTGTGAGCAGAAAATGAATCTAAATTGGTCTTGAACAAATAAAATCACCCAATTAACATTAAGTTATACTGACCTTGTACTCATTGCCATTGTCAATCTTGAAGGTTACTTTGATGCCTTTTGTAGAAACTCTCTGGCCATGAGGCAAGAGAAGGTGGGAAAACCAAGTGTATATTGATGAATCCCTGACAATCAAAAAGAAACAAGCAACCAGTCAACCCAATTAGAACAGAATAATCTTATGAATTGATTTTATTTGTTTTACTGGCTAATGGATAGTGTACCTAGTTCTCTTGAATTGAGATCATACTACTAAGATGTGTTGACTACTGATATTTTGCTTCAATGTCTATAAGTTACTTTTGTCTTAAATATATTGAAGATAACTCTATAAAAAAAATCCCTGATGTGTTCGAAATTATGCAGATTATTTTGTTAATACTTCTCCAATTGATATTTTCTTTCAAAAATTCATAGAAAGATATGTAATTCCATATTTGAAACTTACGTATTTTAATTTTACTAATTTTTTAATTATAGGATATGATTCCAACAATTGTGAAACACATTGGAAATATGTTGGATGAATGAAGTAAACTATGCAATTGGCAAGTGTAAAGCCAAATTCCTTAACCCTTTCCAGCATCCTTCTTGCCTATTCTAAAACATGTGCTTTGGAACAGGGCATGAAAATCCATCTAAGTATAATGAAAAGGAGATTTTTGTCAGATATTATATTACAGTAAGTTGAATGAATGTAAGTAGAGAAATTTTTGCATACTTGCAGATGGTACAAAATTTCATGGTTAAGTGGAAGCCTCCCATCAACAACAAGATCCAAATCTCTGTGAATCTATCTCAATCGAGCCTCTAAACCCTTCAGATCTATCAAATTTTCCACTAACCTGTTATGCACAAAAGTCAAATTTTAGAGTTATGTCACCACTAAAAACAAAAGAAACAGAGCTTTCAAACAAAATCCACACACAACACAATGTGGTATTCATACAAAGCCATACAAACAAACTAAACTCAAAACATTGGAATGGAAACAACTTCAAATTATGATGCAAAGCATGGATTCACTTTACTCAAATGGATGCACATTTCACAATAATGAGTTCTTCATCTAAAACATATGTACGAGGTTCAAATAGTAAAGAGATTGATGAAAGATAGAGGAATTAAAAAGATACTTGGATGTAGTTGGATTGAAGGTTGTAAACTAGTACATGTTTTTTGTGTAGGAGTCATATCACATCCACAAACATGGCAGAGCTATACAAAGCAGGACAAATTGGCTTGGAAAATGAAGGCATCAAGGTATAAAGAATCATTTTTCTACCACCATAGTGAAAATTTAGCACTTTCTTTCATCTTTGCATATTGGTTTGATGCTTCAAATGATGCATTTCTTATATTGAAAAGTGCATTACCTTATTGATCTTCTCTTTGTTTTGAGAATAGTTTAATATTCTCTACTTAACAAGGCCAACCACATGACAGTGAAGCTCATTCCCACCCCTTCACATCACTCTCAATTCCCCATACCCGATCATATAACATTAATCATTCATTCATCCATTAATAACATATAACATTCATTCATTAACATATAACATTCATTCATTCATCCATTAATAACATATAGCATTCATTCTTTGAGTTTTTACATATTATCAAAAATATGGTTGTCATAATATGATTATAATCACTTTTTTTTGTTTCTTTTTTGAAGCTAAAAAAAGTTGAAGTGGAGTATTATTTTCTAAATCATTTGTCTGCCCTTCAGTTGTTTTTCCCTTTGCTCATGATCTTAATGTATGCCTAGTCGTTTACTCACTATGTGGACGCTGCTATGAGGGGGGATCTACTACTATAACAAAGAAATGTTAAATTGATATGTTTTATTATTATTGTTACAAGTATTCCATTAATTAAAAGAACATTAGAGTGGTTCTCTTTACTTGATGGGGCCACATCATGTTCCTAATCTTGTCTTATAGCCTCATGCTCAACATGTTCAACACCCTCTAAATCCTAATCTGGAGTTGAAACACAAAAGGTTACATTAATTAATACACCAATTGCAATTAAATATGTTTAAAAGAACATTAGAGTGGTCCTCTTTGCCTAATGGGGCCATATCATGTTCCTGATCTTCTCTAGCCCGATCATGCTCAACATGTTGATCACGCTCTACATGCTCTAAAGTTGAAACACGAAAGGTTACATTAATTAATACACCAATTGCAATTAAAGATGTTTAATTGTATTAATCCATACTCTGTTTTGTATAGCACATAATTACATCTAGTAGCAAGATGTGCACCATGACCTTCATCTATAGGTTGTGCTCCACCCTCACCAGGTTGCATTCCAATGTCATGTGCAGTATTATCATTGCTTGTCTGTTTAAAACAAATAGGCACATAATTACTTTATGGTGGAAATTAATATTGAATATATTGCACAAGTATTCAATTTTAAATAAAATTTATTGAGTTTATTTACCTACGTGTTGGATGCAGTCGAAGATTGTGTTTGCCTAGTTAAGACTCTTAGGCATTCATCCATAGCTCCATAGTCTTGCTAGAAGGCAATCTTCAGGTCCTCTTCTGTGGGTGCTCTGTTGAATTTAGAGCCTTGAATTTTTGCATAAGATCATGAATTTTTCTTCTATGGTGTGATAAAACCAAAATTGTTTGCAATTTATTATTTGGATGCAATATTTCATTTATTGATACTTACAATTCATGTGGCTAATTTCATATAACCACTAGAGCCAAGTTTGTGTTGCCTGTGTTTTTCTAGTCTTTCCTTTGTTGCCTTTGATGTGTCAGTCAGCCTATGAAAAGTTTGAAATACGTTAGATTACGTAAAAAGAAAGATTAATCAATATATAGTTACATTGTTGATAGTATCACATACCTTCCTTGGCCCGGTGGTGTCTTTCCTTTTTTCTTTTCAACCTTCTCCTTTCCATCCAACACTAGGTCCTTCCACTCCCTCTCTGGAATCATGGGAGGACGCTCGTAATTTTTGTTCTCTAAATGTGACCTATATTGGTCCATCACATACTTTAGATAGGTACCAACTTTCTTAAGGACCTTGGTTCAGTTGAATGTTTTATCACCGAACAACACTACTAAATAGTTAATGAGCTTATCTTTTAAATCTTGATTTTGGGCATTCCACCGTGTACCTATAGTGGGCCAAAAGAGCTCCAATGTAATATCACTTAGATGTTTATAAAAAACATCATTTCCTGCAAAATGATCATGGGATCATTAGTCTAAAAAGAGTGATCAATAAGTAAATTTCAATTGGATTATATATAATAATAATTAAAACATTTTAAAGTACCTGGAACCTTCTCTATCTTTATGGGAATGAAATCCTCGATCACCACAAATGTGACTAGAAATGTTCACGTACTAGTAAGATGGGAAGATCTAAGAAATGTTGCTAAAACATCACTAGTACTAGTGGCCTCTACATCCCTAGGTACATGTCCTGAGGCATGTTTTGGCATGTGTTTGTTGCTAGAGGGTGCACTACCAGATGTCTGCATGCTATGTGTTGTCAACATTTCAGTTGACAATATAGGCATGAATGATGGGGTCAGATGATGTGATGTATGTGTAGGAAGATCAGTATGGACACTTGTACCAACCCCTACTCATTGGGCAGCACCTACAGTACCCTGATCATGGCCAGCAGCATCATGAGGATGCAAAAAATCCTGTAAAAACAACACATATTTTAGTTCATGACATAAAAGAGTACAAAATATAAAACCATGAATGAACTTATGTTATAATTAAATACCTCATGATAGCTTACTTGCAATTTTTGTGCTCTCTCAGTCAATATTTTAATCCTCTCTTATCTCATCTATTTGAGGCACTATGAATAACAACTGAAGGATTTCTTCATTGCATTTTTTTGGGTCTTCCTTATCATATCAAGAGGGTTTGTTGAATATGTGATGTCATCATCACATAATAGTGACTACACCTCCCTATGGATGCTCTCCTCTACTATTGGTGCCTTTCCCCGATCAGCTGGCTGGAACAAGAATATTAAAAGCATTATTGAAATTAACCCAATAAACTCATGAAAAAAACATAATAATAAAACATTTTGCTTGTATCTAATTTGAACAATTACAATGAGGTAAACTTGTAAGGTAGAAGCGCCTGAAGATGCATCATAATCTGTGCTCTGGGTCAGAGCCTTCCTCGTATGATCAATGTCCCACTATGACAAAAATTAAATATAAAAAAATATTACAGAAATGAAACCAATAGACTTACAAAAAAAACATAATAATAAAATGCTATATTGGAGTCATTAATTGGAGGTTGGGTAAAATGGTATATAGTACATACCACCCCCATAGTAACTATGTTTGTATCTAAGTGATTCAAATTGTAATTGATTAGCAACTCTTCCCATGAAGTTATTGATTTTATCACACATACGAATACACAGTTTCCCTCGCACACCTCAATTATGCAATTGGGTTGCTTATTTGTTGACATAGGTCATGTATTGTTTATAAACCCTACAATATTCCCTGATGCTTTTGGCCTTCTGTCATAGTACATAGCCACTCCTTTATTTTGATCCTTACCTTTTAGCTATATATAATTTGCTAATAGTGCATACCTACGCATACTTCGTGTATATCGAACGAGTTGCATCCAATCTTTGTAACTGTAATAGGGTCTGACATACTCCATCAATTTAGTAACTTTGTCATAATAGAACTTTATTATGTCCATGCAAAATAGGCCCAAACCATGTAATGATGATGGTGCTATGTGATATATCCTCTCGTTGACACAAAAATCAATGTTTATTAGAGGAAGTTCCTTGGGTACCCATTGTTTCCATAGATGTTTGTACCTCAAGGGCACCTCGATGTCACCTATACTCTCATCATCATAAGAACATGACCCCCCTTCCGCAAGAAAAAATTCCATGTATTTCCATAATTTTCTTCTAATCTTTTGACCTCTAGTTGATCTCCCTCTTTTAGACCTACTACACGTCTCACTTTCCTTTTCTCTTCCTGAATTTCCCTCACTCGAGGAAGACAGATTTGACAAATACCTATTTGGTGGTACCTACACTCATAAGGATGTTGGATGAAGTTCTTTCATGATGATGTGATCCCAAGGTGAAATTATGATTAATCTATCATTTCATCACTAGAATTTGACAAGTTATAAGGTAATCAAGTCTTGATAGATTGCAAGTTATTGTTACTATTGTCCAAATGTGTCCATCACAAATTAAATCTACTTAACGTTTTAACTCCCAAACTTTGTAACCAATGTTAAATGTGAATATGGTCCACTAGTTACACAACCAAGGCCTCAAATGTATTCTCTAATTGTAATCAAAGGACTTTTGATCTTCATTCAAGTAAATAAACTTGAATGGAAACACCACCAAGTGGTTTATTGGACACCTACATGACTAAAAATAGTAGAAAATTTACATTTAATTTCCATATGTCTAAGTGGTTAACAGGGAGGGAGTGTGTACTAGGCCTGGTTAAGTCATCATAAGTTTATGCTTTGACAATAAAAATTGTTTAAGTCATCTTAAATCTTCCTATGTCTAATTGCTAGGAGACTTTTGGTATGTTTTAAGGTAGGATGAGTGGTTGAATCAATGTTCTAGTTCTCTATGACAAGGTTTCAACATCTTCAAATAGTGAAAGTTAGTGCTCATAGTCATTTGAAACAACATTTTGATTATGTATGATGGTAGGATTTGATAACTTAAAATAATTGGCTACCCAACAAACTTAAAGTTAAAAGAAACTTTTTCAATTTAAGGGGTTAGCACTTTCTTTCATCTTTGCATATTGGTTTGATGCTTCAAATGATGCATTTATTGTCCCACTTCTATCATATTGTATTCCCATCCCATTGCAATTGTTTCAATTTTTGGAGGAGTTGATACCAAAATTTCATATCAAATACCACGTTCTTGAAGCAATTTTTTGTGTTTTTACTATTTTTTTGAAATTCTTTTGTGTTGTATGGATCCGAACAAGCTTTAAACGCTTTAAGATCATTGGTGTAGATAAATATATGTGTTCCCTTTCATTTTCATTTGTTTTGAAGTGCTAAATCATTGTTTTGTGGGAGAAAACAATCAAATACAGGGACTTCCCTATTTTTCCTATGTAAGGGTTCGAGGGCTAAATAGAAATGACATCCACCAATCCACCCACTGTCTTGGAACTATAACTTAGTGGAATGGTGTGCAACATGGTATGATAGAGGTTCATTACATTTAGGGTTCTGTTAAGGCAAGAAACTTGGCATTGAATTGATGCCCTAGGGCTGACAGGGGCAATTTTCTTGTGAATTTGTGGTTGTTAAGGTTTATCGATTTGATGGATATCTTGGTAGAGTCATGGTGACACTATTTTATGGTCCAATATCTACTTTGAAAGAAAAATAAATCCATTTGATCCTTTTATAAATGAAAGGACATTTGATGCAATCATATGCCTTGTCAAAGTTTTAACTTAATAGTAAGGGCATCATGAGTAGTTTGTTGGGCCCATTCAACAATCTTTGATGCAAGGATTGAATTGTCTAGAATGTATCTACTATCAAGAAAGCCAATTTGTTTACCTATATGACTATATCTCAAGAAATAGGTTTAATTGTGATGGAAATGATATTGACAAATATTTTGTAATCTAGGTGTTGAGAAGCATAATTGGCCACCATCCTAGGAAAGATTCTTCATTCTCACTTTTAGGTGTTAAAATTTAACAATACCTTGATTGATGAAAGAGCCCAAAGAGTCTTTCTCCATGGTATCCAATTACACATAGCAGCGGTCTTCTCTTATATGGTTGGACATGATTTAAAGAGCTTAGCTAGGAATTATTCATTTAACCTAAGATTTTCTCATAATGCCATCATTGGAAAAGTATGATCAAATTCTTCTATTATGAAGAATTGGTCTATGTGCCTCTGGTAATCACTATAAATGTTTGTAAGGATAAAATGACTAATTACATCAGGTAGGAGAGAATCAAATTTTAGTTCTTCAAAGATATATTCCTCTATTCATAATTTTTAAGGGTTGTGTGTGGAGGAGGTTATCACTACCAAGAAGGGAGGAGACCTTTCCTTGCATATGTTTGTGGTGGAGGTATTAAAGAAGAATTGTATGCCTCTATTTCCATTCATTAGATCTATCTTAGCCTAGCATATACTTGGGATCCTTTGCCCCTATAAACTTCCATTTGTTTGAGTTCATGTTATGTAAGCATAATTCCATGCTAAGTTGAAATATAAGAGGTGGAGGAGGCCAAAAGTAAATAACCCCTTTTTAGTTGTACCTTTAAAAAAATTCTTATTGTTTTATGTTTTTAGCAACTTTGTGGACATAAGATTTGAGGTAGGTCGTACAACAAGGAATAACATGTTCCCACCAACAAATTGAACCTCAAAAATTAGTGGGACTTAATTATGAGTTCTAGATGAGAATGATGAAAATTTCAATCTTTTTGGAGGAGGTGGGAGGCATTAAGTTTAACGTGGAGGATGTTAAGCATAACTAGGTGGTCAACTAGCTAGAATGACATGAGCATGTGAAGGATCAATAAGAAAAGGAAACTATAAGTTCAAGTTGTGCAAGATGATTGAAAGGGGAGGGACAAACATAAAGATTGGAGGAAAAATAAAGATAAAGTGGTCAAATTCACTAAGCTTGTAGAGAGGGCTAAGTCTACAATTGCTTTAGACTCATGCGATGAAGGCTATGTGTGATGAAATCCTAGACCTCAACCAAGATGTGGGTAGATTATGGGAGTTTTGCCAAGACCTGGGGTTGGTCGATAAAAATGTGAAAGACTAAGCTATTTTATTTTTTTTGTCTTATCTTATACCATTTTACGAGAATGGGAGTGCCAATGTACGAGAAAATCTTTGGAAACTAGGCATGAAAATTGCAAGTTAAAGAGAATGGGGGTGTCAAACTTACAGTACTCATTGTCCCTTGGTCATTGATTTTCCCTGAGTTCCCTCAACCTTGTCCTTGGCGTTGGTATTGACCTTGTTTTCACTCCTCCAAACTCTTCCTTAGCACTGGTATTGACCTTTCACTTCTCCAATTTGACGAGCTACAACCTGGTTTCGTTAGGTTTTAGAGTATGTTAATTAAATTTAAAATTATGGTGCCATTTAGCTAGGTTTTAATATTCTACAATATAGTTAAGTATATATTAGCTATATTTTACATAATAAATAATATAATTATTCGACTTATTATAATTACATATTATATTCTTTAACAAAATTATTAAATACATATAAAATTATTATAATTAATAATTAGTAATAAGTATATTTTTATATAATACAAAATATAATTAATATAATATATATTTAATATAATAGTAATATTAGATTAAATTATATATAATTATATTATATTTTTTTATTATATAATAGTATTTATAGGCTTTTACCCGATATTTTAGAGGATTTTACCATTACACTACAGATGGTTTACCATTAAATGGTAGTTGAAACATTTTTTCCAATGACACAATAGTGGTTTCTAGGCATGAGATTTGTTTCAAGCTCAAATATCACAATATATGTAGCCTATTAGCTAATACAAAGAGAGATAGAAACTAAAAAGATAGAGAATGAGAGAAAGAGATGAACTTAGATAGATAGGGAGAGAGAGAGAGCATGAGAGAGAGAAATATAAGATATACAAAGGAAAAGAGAGAGAGGGAAAAGAGAAATTAAATTTTTATTGGTTGTTTCATGTCAACAATCCAAGGATGACATGTGTCCTTGGTGAGTTATGCTCAAGGTAGCATGCCATTTTATTAAAGATATGATAATTCTCCTTTATGACCTCTTCAATGTACCCATTGCACACTTAAGGATACAAAGATAAATATAGGGAAGAAAATATAGAGAGAGAGGGAGATAATGAGAAACATACAAATAGAAAGGGATACAAAGAGATAGAGAGAGGTAGAGAGATAAAGAGATAAGGATGAATAAATAGAGATATAGGGAGGGTGATTGATATATCTCTCCCTATCTCTCTCTATCTCTCTATATCTCCCACTATCTATGTCACTCCCTCTTCCCCCCTCTATCTATTGATCTATCTCTCCCTCTCCCCCCTTTCTCTCATTCACTCCATCTCTCCCTCCATCTCTCCTACTCTATATCTCTATCTCTATTTCTCTTTTTATCTACCTCTCACTCCTCTCTCTATCTCTTTCTATCCATATCTTTCTCTACCTCTATCATGATCTCTCTATCTCTTTCACCATCCCCCTCTATCTCTATATCACCCCTTTCTATGTCTCTCCCTCTCCCTCTATATATATTAAGGTATCTCTCCCTCTCTCCCTATCTTATTCTCTCTCCTTTCTACATATGCTCTCCCTCTCCCCTCTT
The DNA here is from genome assembly GCA_007258455.2 of Sequoia sempervirens. Classification (NCBI taxonomy): domain Eukaryota; kingdom Viridiplantae; phylum Streptophyta; class Pinopsida; order Cupressales; family Cupressaceae; genus Sequoia; species Sequoia sempervirens. Next base: position 245,573,249 of record VDFB02193867.1, on the reverse strand, counting down.
ATTTCTCTCCCTTTTCTACCTATCTATCTCCCTCTCTCTCTCTTCCTCTTCAACCTATCTCTCTCCTCTCTTATCTCTCTTCCTCTTCAACCTATCTCTCCCTCTCTCCTCCTCTTCTCTATCTCTCCTCCTCTACCTATCTATATCCCTTTCTCTCCTCCCCTCTCTATCTCTCACCATCTCTCCCTCCCTATCCCCCCTATCCATCGACTCTCTATCTCCACCTCTCTTCCTTTCTCTTCCCATATATCTCCATCTCTCTTCTCTTCCCATATATCTCTATATATCTATATATATATATCTCTATCTCCCCATATATTAACTAAGAAGCCATGCAAGCATACAATAGTATATGTTGGTAAAACTATAATAGTGTTTTATTAAACTATAAGTAGATTAGTAGATTATTGTCACCACTCTTCATTCCACATGAAATGCCAAATGTAGCAATTGTTTTGTTGCTTTTGTCAAGTTTCATTAACCAAGCTATTTATTGGGTTGAATAAAGTTGTGTTATGAACCTTGGTCTCTTTAAAATAATTAGACAATATTAGGGAGATCGAGAAGGGGAGAAAACTAAACTCCTTCAAAATAGGGGTAGTTGTGGGTTTTTTGGTTTTCTTTGTATACTATATACTTATTTCCTCTAGGATAAATAAGTCACTGTAGAAATGAAAGATGTTTGATTATCTACCTAATATATTGTTTTGTGTTTTTTAAATGGAAGAGATATACAACTCTATATAAATTTCTATATGCTAATGGTCAAATTATTAGACTATTTAGATCATTTTCTTAGTTGTGTATCCTAACTAATATAGAGTAAGCTTTTTCATTTTAATTGACTACTACATAATAGTTTATGTGTTGAAAGAATTGTTTCTATTCTTTGTAGTTTTTACATTGGAATACAAATCATATTTAATTTCATGCCAATATACTTCTTTCATAAAGATATTTGTTTGATTCTTCCTTGCTATTTTCATCTTAAAATTTAAAAAAATGTATTCTATAATATAGAATTATTTTCAAATTAGGACAAAAAGGATTCTAGGAGATATATTTAATCATAAATTTTACAACCTACCTTTAAGAGTCTTCCAACAAATTTAGAATGACCAATTTAAACAATCCAAACAACTCTCAAAGCCTGAAAAACAACAAAAGTCAGATTTCACACTTTGACTCCTTGAATCCTTGTAACAGTGCAAACCTAGTTTTTGCCCAATAACTCAAAACTTTCCCAAAACACCAAAGAAACCCTTGATGGTTTTAGACACCCATTTTGGAGTTATTAAACTTGCTTCAAGGGAAAGTACAAGTCCTTTGGACCAAATCACCCTTTCTAGGTTGTGTTGATTAGGCTGATTAGGCCTATTTTACAAAGTAACTATCCATTAAACTTGTCATATTCCCATGAAACCTTGGGGCAGCAATTTTTATGCCTCTGTTGGAACTGTAAAATTTTGAAAATTTTACAATGATTTTGCACTCATTGATTCCCTACAAAAAACCTTATCTTGAGTATAATTCATCATAGTCACATATGATCACATCATTCTTGACCATTTGATATCATGAAAAACCTCCAAAATCTAGTATTCAAATAACCCATATCGGCAAGAATTTGTGCAGGTCTATCTAATTTATAAATCATTATATTCTCATTTTCAGCATATCGGTGAAAGAACAAAAATGTCACACCGATCGTAAGAAGATACACATCAGGATGAGACGGTCCATGGTCTCACTGATAAAGAGATTCATCGACAAGACAAGTTCCATCGAGGTAAAATGAAAAGGTCATACTAAGCATAGAGGTCTCACTGATGAAGTTCCATCGGCAAGAAACATGTCTTGTCTCACCAATCAAAGCACAAGGAGTTGTATCGGCTAGACCAATGCCATCGAAGTAAGATCCCTGAATCACCCGAGTGCATTTGTCTCACTGATGAAATATCATCGGCGAAACACTCATCTTGTCTTGTTGACAAAATAAAGAAACATACTATCACCAAGACAAACGCTATCTGAATGAGTTCAAAATTTTCTCCTGACCCACTATGTCACGCCGATAAGATTACATCTACAGGAATCTTGGCGACATACTTGAGATCGAAGGAATTATCATCAAGGAGACTTATAACATCAAGAAAATTAATGAATTTTTTAGTGATACACCATGTCTTGTCGATGAATGCACAAATAGATCAAGATAGTCGCCAAGGTGACTCTTGGAAAATTTATATGAATCAAATGGATAGATTATGTGATATCGGTGTAATGTCTCCCTAACCAAAAGAATGTTTAATGAACGTTAGTCAAGCTTGAATAAAAGGATCACCCAAAGTTTAAATTGTCTTAATGATAGAACATTTGATGTGACAGTGGGTAATTTCAAAGATCAACTACACTCATGTTCAAATCCATATCAGCAAGAGATGGTATAAGTCTCTCCAATTCATAAATCATTATATTTTCCAGCATATCGGCAAGAGGTTGGGAATGTCATACCGATCAAATTTCATAAAAGGATGCACATTGGAAAGATATAGTTCACGGTCTCACTGATGAATAAGTTTCATTGCCAAGACAAGCTCCACTGGGGTGAAATAAGGAGGTCATAGCAAGCATATGTGTCTCACCGATGAGGTTCCATCGGCAAGAAACCTGTTATGTCTCACCGATCAAAGCACAAGGAGTTATATCGGCCAAACCAAAGCCATCGATGTAAGATTCCTAAGTCAACCCGAGCACATTTGTCTCGCTGATGAAATATCATCAGTGAAACACTCATCTTGTCTTGCCAACAAAAAAAAGAAACATACTATTGCTAAGATAAACACTATCAAAATGAGTTCAAAATGTCCCCCCAACTCTCTATGTCACCCAATAGGATTGTATCGGTAAGTATCTTGGTGATGTGCTTAAAATAAAAGGAAGTGATCATCGGACAGACTTATAACATCGGGAAAACTACTGAATGTCTTAGTGATATGCGATGTCTTGCCGATGAAGACACAAACAAATCAAGATGGTCATCGGGGTGAATTGAGAAGGTCATAGCGAGCATATATGTCTCACCGATGAAGTTATATCGGTAAGAACCATGTTATGTCTCACCGATCAAGGCACAAGGAGTTATATCAACCAAACCAAATCCATCGGTGTAAGATCCCTAAGATAACCCAAGTGCGTTTGTCTCACCAATAAAAGATCATCTGTGAAGCACTCATCATGTCTTGCCGACAAAACAAAGAAACATATTATCGCCAAGACAAACACTATTGGGATAAGTTTTGAATGTCTTCTCGGCCCATTATGTCACGCCGATAAGATTACATCGACAAGAGTTTTGGCGGCATACTTGAGATCGAAGTAACAATCATCAGGGAGATTCACAATGTTGGGGAAACTGCAAAAATATCCTAGCGATACATAATCTCTTGTTGATGAAGATACAAATGAATCAAAATAATTGTCAGGGTGACTCTGGGCGATATCTATATAAAATAAATGGAGGAATTCTACATCAGTGAAAAGGATGAGATGTCTTTTCGATCAACAAGAGGATCAGTGAACATTGGTTAAGCCTAAAATAAAAGGATCGCCCAAGGTTTGAAATGTCTTGCCGATATGATCACATGATGTGACAGTTAGAAATTAAAAAAATCTGCTACACTTGTGCTTAAGCTAAGACATTAATGGCGCCTCGAAGCATAAGTAATTTCATGAATTGAAGGGAATTGAGTGAAGACATTGTTGCGGAATTGGTAATGGAGGAAGAAAAGGGGAAAAATGAAGGGTCGGGGTATTTCTTCAACTCAAATATTTCAAGCAAAATATAGTAAGTTCTTTGTACTCTAAACTTTACAATTTTGAGAAGATAAAATGCAAACTACCAGCTCAGGAAAATTAAAGGGTAGGAAATATGGAGAAAGTAGTCAATTACCTGGCTCTAGACCCAAATCTAGACGTTCTACATAGCTTAGGGCAGAAGCAGATAAATTGGATGATAAATGTAAGCACATAGGTGATATTTGGACCCCAATAAGAGGTTATGAGTTGTTCAGTTTTCATTATCATCGAAGGAATCATTTTGAACCAGTATGTAATCCATGGAATCTTAACCTAGGGAAGCTTATTTTCCCTAATGTGTTCATTAATGTAGAATTGGTGAAGTTTTTAGCTACCCATTATAATTCAAAGCTTAAAGCCATCTATGACCCATTCGGGAAACCATTTGTGCATGTATTAGAAGATGCAATAGGTGAGGTTTTCAAATTGGAAGGGGTATGTAATGAAAAAATTGTATGTGAAGAATTAGAGAAGGAATTATGGAGGATGGACACAATTTATAAGGGTTGGAGGCTACCATTACACATAACTAAACAGGGTGGCAAACTAGTTCCGCTAGAAGATAGTGATGGACCCCCATTCCATGTTGACTTATTTGAGCCCTATATGAGATACACCTATTTTTCGATAGGTTGGGTGTTGGGAATGGAAGTCCCTGAATACATGTCAATTGTGCCCATGGTGATTTCAGTAGATATTCAATGTCACAACTCTAGGCATTTTGACTATACCTCATATATTTTCAAAGGTTTTGATTCAGGATTGATGGCAATAAAGAATGGAGCCCCTGTTTTGCTAATTCCTGTTTTGTGCATTTTTAGGAATATTTTGGAAAACCATTGTATAAATTCTACAATCATTTGTGTGCCTATTCTTTTTCTGAATAAATAAAGAGGTTTCTTAGACCTAAGGATTTTAATGGGCCAATTAATCACAACTAGGGGGATTGGTACTATTTGGAGGATGCTACTATGATTAGAGTGTATGGATTTGAGGACACCCCATTTATTCTGCCCAAAACAGTTCCAGACAAGATTGCCTATTTAGAAATTGTTAGGAAAATGGACTTTTCTAGTGTTATGAACTTGAGCTCTTTTGGAAAGCAAGATTTTATGCCTAGTACACTATGCTTTGGTGATTTTATTGTGTTGGAAAAGGAAGGATATAATCTATTTCTTGACAAGTTATTGCAATACAACATGAAAAAAGGACCACCAAGAAAGAACTTTGACCCAGAAGGATACATTAATTCTACTAAACAAAAGATAAAATTTGGAGGGTATAATCATGTACCCTATCAGTTTGATGATATGATCAGGAACTTAGAATCAGAAGAAGCATAAAGAGAGGTTGAAGAATATAACCAAGGACTGTAGGATATAGAATTGCTATCTTCTAGAAAGGAAGCATCTGGAGATGATATGCCACAAAGCCCACCCAATAAGATTTCTAGATTGAGGACCCAGGACTACAAATTCCCTACCAGAGAATTGGGTACTGAAGAAATCCTAGACACAGACACAAGAAAAATGGAATACAAATCATTTGTGGCAAATAGTGAATTTGTAAATTCTCCAAAGTTTAGGGCTTTCTTGTATAGACAGAAAGGAGAAGCAATAAGAGAAACAGATGACAATATCACACCAAGTAATGAGGAGCAGTTATTAAATGATCTAAAATTGAGTGTGGAAAGAGAGATGGCAGGTATGACCCTTGAAGAAGGAAGGAAAATGTTAGAAGATGTTGGTGTTATGATGTTTCTGAGGTTGGATCTCACTTTTGCATTGGTTTTTGATAGTTTTCTGAAGAATAATAATGCCACACATAAGGTCAACCTTGGGGGGGTGATAGAAGTATATGCAGGGTCTAAATATAATCTAGATGAAGGGTCATTAATGTTTTGGGCCTTGTATTCACCTCAAATAAAATTAGTTGTTATTGATACTGAGAAAGCATTTGGGCATGTTATGACTTTGAAGATTGGAGAGGTTGATCCTATGGCAACAACAGAAATTGGGATAAATATAGAAAAACTAAACAAGGCCTAGATACAAATGTTGATCAAAGAAAAAGGAATGTACAAGATGAACAATGACAGAATGTTGAGAGAAAATGATCACCTAAAAGATATGTTGGGAGCCACAATGGGATCAACTAATCTATTAACTCATGGTGAAATTTCACAAACAAAGGATTAGTGGGAAGGATCAAGTGCTTATTCTCAAGGGAAATATGATGCACTTGTAGTAGTAATTAAAAAGAGACAATCCAACCTAATGACTTGGTTGAGTAAGCTCAGGGGAACACATTCACACAATTTTACTGCAGTACAGGAACATACGAGGATGCATGGTAGGATCCAAGAGAAGCTCTAGGAAATAAACCAAAGGGATGCTCCCGATAGTGTGGCAATCAACACTAAAAATCATCTTATAAGAAAACATAGAGATTTTCTTGAAGAATTATAGGGGATGCATAGGGACTAATCAATGCTGCTAAACAAGGATTCATTGCATTTTTTGATGATGGAGGAAGATTGAAGGAAGCAACTAGGTGGAATGGTGAATGTGAATCAATATTGCAAGAGACCCTAAAGAAGGCTACTGAGAAAGATACAATGTTGGATGAAGCATACAAACAGAACGAGAAGATGGTGAAAATGGAGTTCACAATTTGGAACACGTTAAGAGATGCAAATACGCATGAGCGTCAGGACTACTTAGATCATTTATCAAAGATTCACTTGTGGCTAAACAAAGATTAATCACTTGTTTTAATTTATTGTTGTTAAACAAAAGACATTTCTTAAAAGACGTGTCCTTTCAAGCATTTGATGTAGAAGTATCTATTTTTTGATATCAAAAGGACATAGGATGAATAGGAGAAATATATGATAGATAGTTTTCAATTATGTTCACATTACAAGAGACTTGGATGCATGTTTGAAACTCTAAAGGAATCAATGGAAGTTATTTGATTTTGTGGTGCATTTCTGGTATTAGTTGTTTGTTGGATTAATTGAAAAAATTATTAAGTTGCCTCAAGGGTTGATAATTTTATGCTATTTAAATTAATATATCAAGTATATGTTCAATTTATCTATGCACATTTGTTGCATCTATGTGGTGTGATTTGTTGGTTCTTTCAAGTAAAGATTAAATCCTTCAAGTCAGTCATAGTAGTTTAGAAATATCATCTAGATTATTAAGAACTTAGTAATTACATTTTTCCATTTATGGCTTAATAGAGCATAATTTCTAGTTTGTTGTTGTTGTTAAGAAAAAGACATTTCTGAAAGGACATGTCCTTTCACAATTTTGATATATTTATATCCATTTCATAATGTAAAATAGATATAGGTGGATAGGAGAAAGATACAATAGATATTTTGCAATGAAACTTTCCTTTAAAAGACTTAGATGCATGTATGAATTTCAATGAAGTTAATGAAGATGTTTGAACTTGTGGCTTAATATTAGTATCAGCTGTTTGTGGAATTATACAGTTATCTAGTTGTCTCCATTTTGATGCTTTTTTGTTGTTTAAATTGATATATCAAGCATATATTTAGTTTATCGATACACATTTTTTTTATTTGTGTGATGTGATTATTTGGTTCTTTCAAGTAAAGATTAAACCCTTCTAGTCAATCACAGTAACTGAAGAGTATTAATTGGATCAATAAGAAGAATCACATAACTAAGATTGTCATTCTATCTCAAGTAGAGTTTTTCAGTCATTTACTTGCACGTTTATATAAGTTATAAACTACATTTGTGTGCCAAATAGTTTGAATTATTTCCATCATAGATTACACTTTTCTAGATCTTCATTAGACTCCATACACCCAACAAGGCACTGGTCTCACGCATTTCATCTTTTAGTTTATCCATTTTATTTTTTACATCTGTTAACTGAACATATTCTAATATTACACATACACTTTATTAGGATTATATCTGTTCACTATAAGATTTCCATTGTGAATAGATTGCTGTAAAAAAAATCACATCACTTAAGTCTGCTCAGTTTGCAAAGCTAGACCCACCAAGGTTTGGCAACACCTGAAGAGAAGAAGGTTCAAATCATTTGGCCTTGTTTGTTACCCTAAAATCATATTCAAATCAAATCTAACACATATCTTCATGACATGGAATTGATTTCACATCAAAATATGGCTGTATGTGATCGTACAGTGCTGCAAAACAAGAAAAATATAGAAATTTTGAAGAAAAACACAGATTTTTGAATGTCAAGAGCTTGTATTTTAAATCCTCAACCTTCAACAACCTTTACAATGATCACTTTATTCATTTTAAATTCCTTTACACCTCAACCACCGAACAACCACCTCTACAACTAACTTTTTAATCTTTTATGATCACATGAAACATAAAACACACTAATTTCAAGGTTGTTAACATCACTATTGAAATGTTTTAATTTTTTGACCTTTAAAATGTATTGAAACTCCTAGGACACCTCTAAGACCATGCTAGTGGCTTGATAATAGCCTTATTATTGACATGACACTAACCTTGCACCCTTTTACATGTAAATTCTCCAATTTTCCTTAAAAAGGCTACAAAACTCTTTAGTGCAAGACTCAAACTCATAACTCAAAACTTCACCTAGAACATGACTAATGGTCTTGAGTGACCTTATTCACAATAAAAAATTCTTGAAATGCCTAAACCAACCTATTGACCTCCCTAATTATCATCACATGATTAAGCATAGAAGATGAGGTGTAGGTGCTCCTGCACCACTACCCCATCCAAAATTTGCTCACATTACACAAAGCCACAATGTTCCTCCAAGATAAGCCAATCAAATCCTACCTTATGTGTCCTAGTAATCAAATTGGAGATGATCCTAAAAATGACATTGCAAAGGGTGATTGGTCTAAAAAATCTAAATGACTTTGCAATTATTTCACTACTACGATCAATGTGTCATCTTTCATGAAATTTCCCAAAACACTATTCATTATGATCATATGGAAATTTCTAGGAGAGCTACAATAGTTGTAACATAATGAATTAAAATTAAACATTAAAAAGTACATCATGAATTAATTATGTAATGGCATAAAAATTAAAAACATCATGAATTAATTATGTAACCACATAAGTCAAATATAATTCTATCAAGAAATTAATATCAAATAGATAATACAATCGCTATAACTCATACATTTCAATGTCATTGATCCTCTTCTTCATCTTCTTGCCATCATCGATCTAGATTGACATTGTAAGGATTGGTCGCATCATCATCATGTCATTTGATACCGGTTCTGTGTCATCATCCACCACGGATATCATCTTCATGAACAGTAACTCCCTACATCATCGCCAGTCTAGTTCCTCCTCTTTGACATCTTCGTCAGGGACATCATCAACTAACCGTTGATCCTGATCATCATCTACATCATCTTCTAGTTCTTCGGTATCTTCTTCTTCCACCACATTATACTTTACCGGCCTTCCTCTTAGATCATGTCTAACAACAAATGACCAACCCAGTTTACCTGGAACCTCTGAGTAAAATACCTGCTCACATTGGCTTGGAAGAACATAGGGCTCATTTCTAGCTCGCTCGATCAACCTTGTATTAACCATGGTAAATCCATTATCATGTTCAATACTAGTTCTCTCAGGATCATTTTCATTCAATCATAGCCTGTACCATAGGATGAGGAAAAAATATAATTTGAAGGACTTAAATTAACACTCAAGTATATCATCCAAAATCCCATAGTATCAATTTTCTAAGACTATATTAAACTTCTAGATGAAACAGTAAGATCACTTGAAAAACTATAGTTATCCAAAAATCACAAGTTTTCTTCGTGTCATCCAACTTTTTGATTTGAAATTTACAACCATGGCACCACATAGCCTTGTGGTGTTTCACCTGCAATATGTCAAACATGTAAAAATTATTGCAATATTGTTAGTTGATAAACATATTTATTATTTTTGAATGTATGCAAAGAAAAATCTCAACATATATATACATCAATATAATTGAAATAATTAAAATAATATGGGTGATTAATATATTTATACATGCACGGTATCTCTTAAACCTCCATGTAATCAATTTCCCTTGGTGTAACACTGGAATCTCCATTAGAATGAGCTTTTTTAACCAATGAAGCCACACCTTCCCATGTTAATGTGTGACCAAATTGTTGACATCGTTCAATCCATATCGTCATCCAATCAAGATTTTTTGTGACGTACAAATGTAGTGCATCCCACTCTCGACCAATTGTATCAAAAAAATTGAAATTCACAAATAATGTATAATTAGTTAATTACCACGGTATACAACCTTAATTTATAATTGATGTATATTGAAGATTAATAATTAAATAAGTAAAATATATATAAAAACCAAATGTAAAATGTATTCTAATTAATCTCCATGACCATATTATAATTACCTCTCACTTTCCTCAATCTACCTTTCCCCATCAGGTACTCCCCTTCAAATTTGTTAATGGAGTTGGGTTCCCAAATGCAATCTACATGGATCTTTGCTGCAAACTTAGGAAGATATTCAGTAATGTACACCATGGTTTGGTATACCATATATCCCTCCATAGACCCTGGTGTATACATCCTAGCAAATCCAATTTCAAGTGTCTCTCAACCATCCTGTGGGCACTTGTGTCTGAGGTCCACAATTCAATCTCCTCAGCTTGGTGTATGGGGTAGTGTTCTTGTGTGAAAAATGTCAAGGTGAGCACTTTTTGCATTTCACACATTAGGCGATGAATTTTCTCTTCCGATGAAATTTATATCTTCTTTATGGATTTCTTTAGATGACTGACCATCTGAAGTGATTCAAAGCATGGAAATATATCGTAGAGATTTAACAAAATATATAATATATTTACACCTTCAAATAAAACAAATGGCAATTACAAGTCTAGCACGTAGATTACGCAGAAATATTCTACTTACCTGTGTATTTTCCAAGATCATATATAGCAGCGACATTTTTGTTGAAGTTGTCTGGGAGAGATAAAGGTAGAATGTACCGCAACAATTATAAAATGATCTTTTCATTATTTTTCCAAAAGTAGTAAACATAATACACTGAAAAGTACATACAGTATACAAATATATATAATATACTAGAATAATTACCTTAATGAAGGTATGTCAATCATGCGTTTTCATCCCTAACCCAAATTCACCTTTCTTTGCTATGATATTGTTTATGTTTGCAGCAAATTTTGTGGGAAATCGAATTTTTCGTATGACTTATTTTATAGCATTGCTTTGTTGCTCCATTAATAACCAAGGAAGGGCACTTATATTAATTTGGTCTCCATCACTATTTAATTGAATGACATTTTTCATTGCATGATTGGCTTCCTAAATGTCACTACAAATTTTAATAATTTTTTCTATCATGCCTTCTGTCCAATATTTTCCATAATGTTTTTGTTATATTCTTTTTGATATGCATTGTATTAAACAAATGCACAATTTGTAGCTGCTCATAGTAGGGAAACCTACTAAATTGTCTGGGATAACATTTCAGTCTTTGTGGAATCTGTCCATTAATGCCTTGAAGACCTTCATGAAGCATATAAGTTAAAAAAATTAACAACAATCATTTTAAATTATAGCATGAGTAAACACAACACAATATAAAAATATAAATTCCAAACATATCATATATGATAGATAAACAATTTGATCCGATGTATATCCTTGACGATTAATTCTATTATATTCCAACTTCCATAGGCGAGGTGTGATTCTTCGTGGTTTTGATGTAGTCTCTTCTTTCCCATTGAAAAGATGTTTTTTAGTAGTTTGATACTTATGATTTCTGTGGAGGAAGTGCCTATACTCATCAAACACCTGCTTTCCTAAACTTGTTAAACGACGAGATTTCATCTTTGGACCACAAATTGGACATGCAAATTTTCCTTTTGTTTGAAGACCTGCAAGATGATATATAATTGGATTAAATATGTCAATTTTTATAATTATATATAATGAATATATTATTTTAAAAATATTCATGATATCTACTTCATCAAATTATATATTATTAACATGCAGTCGAGCGTTATAACATACCACAAAAATGTGTTAATACACGGGGCATCATGAATTGTCCAGCCACAAGCATTGCGGAATTGAAATTGTATTTGTCTATTGGTCTAGAGGCGTCATACATAGTGGCGCCATTCCGCTTTAGTAGCTTCGTTGATAAGAGGCTCAATATATACATTCATATCTTTAACTTGAGGTACTTACCTAGTTGAATGAACATAAACATTACATAATTATTATAACCATTTCTTGCCAATATATATAAATTAATGTACATGACTATTAAATGAAAAAATATAAGTCATTATGCAACAAATAAGACAAATGAGATGCTACTATGTTAAAGAAAATTGATGTAAACAAATACCTAGAACAATCATTGACAAACATTATGTGCTCCCTCTTTATTTACATCCATGGAGGAATGTTATTGTTGATAACAAAAATAGGCCACACTGAGTAAATAGATCTCAGCTCTCCAAATGGATTGACACCATCCGCTGCCAATGAAAGCCTAAGATTACGAGGTTCTTCTTTAAAGTGTGGCCATTTTTCCTCCATGTCCCTAAATGTGGAACCATCCGCAGGCATGCGAAGAATGTCACTTCCACTTCTATTATGTGCATGGTAATCCATAAATTGTGCTAAGCTTTCACACCTAAATAATCATTGCATACATGGAATAATGGGAATATAACAAAGAACCTTGCGAGGGACTTTTTTTGTTAGTTGATCTATTCAATATCTACTAATATGACATTTTGGGCATTTTGTTGCAAATTCATGTTGTTTATGATATATAATATGATCATTGGGACATGCATCTATTGTTTGATACTCCATTCCAATGTCTTTCATAATGGCAGATAAATCTCAGTATGAGTGAGGTAAAATATTTGATGGTGGTAACAAAAATTCACCAATCAATCTACAACAAAAAATAATTTGTTAATATAAAGAATATTAATGGTACATATTTCATCCTTGATTTACTAGTGATGAACTAACAACAATTAAAATAGATGAAAAAAGATGACATATATGACATACCTTAACATCCATGAGATTGCTATGTTGGATAAACTATTCATAACCTTCAAGTTCACCAGCAAAAATACAACAAAGAGAAGATTTGTTTGGGAGCCTTCATAAAGGGGCTCGTATGCCTTCTCAAGTATAGGTAAATCATGAACATCATCAAACTCATCTCAATCATCATGATCAGTTGTGCCACTAAATGTGTCATGGATCAATGTATTTGCACCATCATCTTCAACTGTGTTTTCTGGTGCATGAGAATCATTAACTTCATCTTTGATATTCATAGCTCCATGTTCCTCTGCTTGCAAAACCACATTCTCCAGGCCCTGATAATCCATATCATGTGCCCTAGGGTGCCCCACCTTTATAATAATGATAGACACAAATAAAACATGATCATGATCAAGTGATTATATATATATATAAAATGTTAAAACTATGCAAACATTTACAAATTCAATCAATATAAACACATATAATGAACAACTTACTAATGGACGATAATCATGCCCCCCTTCAATGTGACCATGTTGCCTACAATTTTTCTTAGTTGTTGTGATTAAAAGTCTTCTCATCTTTAATCCCTTGCAATTATTGCAAGGACAATAACATTTCCCATCACCCTTTCTTTTCAATCTAGCCCACAATCTATCAAGTGTCTCTTCATTTTGTCTTGGACTAATATTATCTGACATGATTTTTCTTTACCAAGCTTGAATATTTAGATATTCAAAAATTATCAAACTCACACTCCAATAATTTTCAATCATAGATAGGTAACAAAATCTAATAATTCTAATATTTTACACCAAAAAAAATCGCCATGCAACCACCCCTACAAAAGAGAAGATAGTCTGAAGTTAATGACCCCAAAAAACACTTTAAAATGCTAATTCCAGAACTTATTAAATTATGATTTTACTATGATTTCCAACTGTTAGACTCCTAAAATCAGAATATTGAACTTGCACACAACAAAATTTGGAAATGAAATTCTGAAAATGCACAAGTCTAAAAATGAAATCTGATGAGATGTTGCTTTGAAATATGATTTTCAAACCTGGAAGTACAAATTTGACTTCATAAATGAATTCTAGGAAAAGACAATGACTACCATCAACTTGGCGATATCTTCTCATTTTTCTCATTTTTCCCAAGAAAATCATCCTTAGTTCTCCACAAACTATCGCAAGTATAGAAAATTCACAAGTAGAGAAAATTTGCAAGAATAAAAAAAACATCCTCACTTTTTATGTCATCCACAATTTGATTTTGCATGTTCATCAAAATTTTGACGAAAAATATTCATTGAAATTTCAACGAAAACTTAGGTTCGTCGAAATTGCGACGATCGTCGGGGATAAAATTTTGAAATTTTGAAAATTACACATTAAATATCACAAGTACCTAACAATACATAAAATTATACATCTTTCGTCAGAAATTTTTGTTGGATTTTGCAGTCAAATGAGTTAGTGAAAGGATAAGAAATACAAGTTGTATTATATTAAAGAAGAAGCCAGAATCTCTAATGATGAATCTGAAAATGAGGCTAATGATAGTGAATGCTTGTTTTAGCCTTGGAAAACAAATCTATATCTGGTAACCATAGAAAATGTACAAGCAAGAATGCTCCAGAGAACAAAAGGAATAAGATAGAAGGTACTTTGGTCACCGTCTTTCATGCAAGACAGGATGAAGATTACTAGGTGATTGACAGTAGATGTTCTAATCACATGACCGGAGATAAGACTAAGTGCACTAAACTTGAAAAGTATGATGGTGGTTTAGTCATGTTTGGTGATGATTCAGGAGCTAAAATTTGTGGAAAAGATACAATTAGTTTTGATGGAGTACACAACACTGATGATGTATATTATGTGAATCGTTTGAGGCATAACCTTTTGAGTGTTGGATAGATGTGTAGCAATGGTTTTAAACTTGTGTTTCAGAATAATACCTGTGAAATAAAAAGAGGATCCAAAAATGGAGATATGGTTGCTATTGGAAGGAGAACTCATGGAAACATCTATCAACTTAAGGGAGTTGATGGTCAATGCCTTATATCTCAAGTCAGTGAAAGTTGGTTATGGCACCAAAGAATGGGACATGTAAATTTTGATAATCTAATCAAAATCAGTTCAAGAGATGTTGTCTAAGGTCTGCCTAGAATCACAAGGCCTGCTAATACTATTTACAAAATTTGTCAGTTGGGGAAACAGAAAAGATGCAACTTTAAGGGAAAAGAGAAATCTACTACCAAAATGTTGGAATTAATTCATACTAACCTCTGTGGTTTGACTAAAATAGGAAGCCTCAATGGTGACAAGTATTTCATTCTCCTTATTAATGATTATTCCCGAATTACATGGGTTTCTTTTCTTAGAGAAAATACTCAAGCTTTGGATAGGTTTAAAGTGTTCAAAGCAAGAGTGGAAAATGAAGTAAATTTGAAAATAAAATGTTTGAGATTTGACAGGGGTGGAGAATTCACTTCCAGTGAGTTTAATATATTTTGTGAACAATATAGCATAAAGAGACAGTTTTTTTCTTCGAGAACCCCTCAGTAGAATGGGGTAGCTAAGAGGAAAAACAAGACAATACAGGAAGCTACAAGAACCATGATGAAATATTCAAATGTATCAAATGTGTACTGGAGAGAGGCAATACACACTACTGTCTATGTTCTTAATAGAGTTTAGATTAGAGGCAACAACACAAAGACTCCTTTTGAGTTATGGACTGGTAAGACTCCTACTGTGAAGTACTTTAAGGTATTTGGAAGCAAATATTACATTAAAAGAGATGATGAAAATATTGGAAAGTTTGATGCTAGGTGTGATGAAGGAATTTTTCTTAGGTACTCTACTACTAGCAATGCATATAGATGCTTCAATAAAAGATTGAGGAAGATTGTTGAAAGTGCTAATGTAAAAGTTGATGAAGACATGCACAAACCTATTGAGATAAGTGAAGTTGAACCTGATGATCCTATCTATGGACAAGTACCTAAGGAGAATAAGGAGAAGGAAGAAGAAGAGAAAGAAGAACGGACTAGAGAAGAAGAAGAAGAAAATGAACCAGAACCTATTGTTAAGACTCCTAAGTATGTATAGAAGAATCATCCAGAGGAATAGATAATTGGAGATAAGAGTGAAGGTGTGAAGACAAGAAGTAAAGTAGCAGTTGATGTAAATCTATTTTTACTCTCTAAAATTGAACCTAAGTCTATGAGTGAAGCATGGGAAGATGAGAGTTGGATGAAAGCTATTAAAGAAGAGTTGCACCAAATAGAAAAAGAATCAAACATGGGAATTGGTTCCTAGACCTATGAATAAGAATGCAATTGGTTCAAAATGGGTGTTCTAGAATAAGCTGAATGAAAATGGTGAAGTTATAAGGAATAGCGAAAGACTTGTATGCAAGGGATATTCACAAGTTGAAGGCATAGACTTTGAAGAAACATTTTCCCTTGTGGCTAGAATGGAAGCTATTAGAATTTTTTTGGCATTTTCTGCCTACAAGGATTTCAAAGTGTATGAGATGGATGTCAAGTTAGCATTTCTGAATGGTGAATTGGAGGAAGAAGTATACATGGAACAACCTAAATGGTTTCAATTATTTGACAAACTGTATATGGTTTGTAAGTTAAAGAAGGAATTGTATGGATAGAAGCAAGATCCCAAAGCTCGGTATGCAAGATTGGATAGATACCTGACAAAGCAAGGATTCAACAAAGGCTCTACTGAAAATAATATTTACTTCAAAGTGCAAGGTAACAAAATATTGATAGTAGTTGTAAATGTTGATGATATCATCTTTGGTGGAAATGAAGGCATGTGTAAAATATTTCCTAAAGAAATTCAAAAAGAATTTGAGATGTCCATGATTGGTAAGTTGAATTTCTTTCTTGGCCTACAAGTGAATCAAACTAATAAAGGGATGTTCATTTTACAATCTAAGTATGTAAAAGAGCTATTGAAGAAGTTTGGAATAGATTACTCCAAATTGGTTAGTACTCCTAGGGTAATCGGATGTAAGCTAAGCAAAGATGATGAATCAGCTAAAATTGATCAAAGCAAATATAAATCTATGATTGGTGGATTGTTGTATATTACTGCTACCAGATTGGATATTATGCATGCAATATGTCTAGTTGCCAGATTTTAATCAGATCCTAAAGAGGCACAAGTTACAACTATAAAGAGGATATTTAGATATCTTAAAGGTATACTAGATTATGGCTTATGGTATCCTAAGGGTGTTGATTTCACCTTGAGTGCTTATACTAATGCAGATTGGGATGGTTGTGTGGATGACCAGAAGAGTACTAGTGGGGGTGGCTTCTTTCTTGGTGGTAGATTGGTTTCTTAGTTGAGTAAGAAATGAGACTCGGTTTCTTTATCCAATGTAGAAGCAAAATATATTGTTGAAACATCTTGTTGCACACAAGTTTTGTGGATGAAGCAAACTCTAAAAGACATTGGAGTAATATGTGATGAGCCTATTCCTATTTTCTATGATAGCACAACAAAGGAACAAATTGCAAATATATTTACTAAGGCTCTTCTAAAGTTTACTTTTCAGCATCTTAGGGAGAGGTTGGGGGTCATTGGCCCTCCAAACTAGGTGCACATGAAGGTGCATTAGTCTAGTGAATTCATAGATTCTTCATTTATCTAGACTAATGAATGGGTCTACTCCGCAGGGGGAGTAGAAAAGGTTTTCATTGATGCAGTATGAGTTGAATGGGTGCACTCCTAAGGGGGAGTAATCAAAGTTTTTGATCTTTTCCATTGATGTCAAAGGGGGAGAGAAATTCATGTGAAAATTAGTTGTAGAGGAAGAAAATATGTTCTCCCAGAATATTGTGTAAGATGTTGTCTTTGATGTTTTTTCACATCATGTGTTTCCATCAATGACAAAGGGGGAGATTGTTGCAAGTATGAGCAAGATTGGTGGTGTTGTCATTAATGTTTTTATTGATATCAACATAGTTTAGAATGTTACAGATTGTACATGTATAGTTGAGATGCTATTGATATGTTGTGAGTACATGGAGCTATCTTTATAATGTTGCAGATGCGTTGAATTGATGAGTTTCCAAGTGCTTTTGAGAAAATTAATAAAGAACAGAAGTCAAAGTGATGGATTGTTCAAAATTTTCTTCGGTATGTACTCTACATTTCTCTTGTGTTGATCCTATGCTTGTGTGGATCTGAAGGTTTTCTATTGGTGATCTAGTGGTGATATCTCTTGATTTTAAGTTTCTAGTTTAATGGTATGTGAAAGTTATGTTCACCGGTGTGTGAATTGTTCTGGCAGAGTTGGTCTTCTGTGGATTGGGAGAAATTTTTCTGCTCTGCAGTCCTCCATTGTTCTATTTCAGATCTTGCGGATCTGGAATATGTCTTATATTGGTGTTCTCTTGGTTCTGGCAAATATATGTGTGGTTTGGTGATCCGGAAGTTATGTTTTAGAGTTGTTATATGTGTTTGCACAGTCCAAATGGGTTGATGGAAGAAGTTTGGTGTTCGAAGACTGTTGCACTTGCTAAGGATGTATCTGAAGGAATCTGAGATGTGTTCTCATGCATAATGAAGTTTTTTGCATCATCTACATGCTATCTTCTTGTTGGGAAGCGTGTACATCAATGTTCATTTGTGTTTTCATTAGGTTTGGTTGACCTAGGTTTTACACTTCATTTGAAGAATTAAATTTAATTAAGGAAGCATGTGGTTGATCCAATACATTATCTTTTAGTTTTGGATAAATGTTTTATTAGTCCACTCTCATTCTTTTCCACCGTGGTAATGTCAAGTTGCCCACCTACTTTGAATTTATGAAATGAAGTTTATGTGGTTGACCTTGGAGAAATTTTCTAAGGTTGAAGATGGTATAAATGCAAGTTGGATTGTGAAGATTTGGATAGAGATGCAAAGTGACAAAGTAAGCCACAAATCAAAAGAGCAGAAGTGTGTGAAAGTGAGTTGAGGCAATAGTACTTCATTGTGTTAGATTCTTGAAGGCAGTGAGTTGAAGGTTTATGCAATCCTTTAATCAAGGTTGTGGATGTGTGTTAATTGTTGTGGTGGATCTTTTGTTGTCTTTTTTATCAGTAGGTAGTGAACCTCCCTTATGGACAGTGAGTCCTTTCTATAGGAAGTGAGCCTTTGTATTTGGACAATGAGTCATCTTCTGGGCAATGAGCCCTTGGTAGTGAGCCTTTGTATTCGGTTTTATAATCTCTTGATATATTGAGTTAATCCTCACTCTAGTTTTCCCCTCATTGGGTTTTCCATGTAAAAATTTGGTGTTCATTGTGTTGATTTACTTTTTGTTATTTATGTTTCATGTTCATACTTAATAATAGAATAGTGTGGTTGTGGAATTGATAAGTGTTGATGTTTTAAGTTTGAATTTTGTGACAACTAATTCACCCCCCCTCTCAGTTGTCCTATGCCTTTTAACAAATACTAGGTAGAGGTACCATGGTGTTTTGGAAAAAGGGGAATAGGTTATTTCTGAGGTTAATGATTACCTGTAGAATAAAATTACCTAAGAATAGTATATGTACATGATCATAACCCAAACTAAGCTATGGTAGTGTATTTGAATAGGAAGACTGTGACTTGAAGTACCAAGTGAGAATACTTTGGCCAAAGTAGTGTAATTTTCTATTGATTGCATTGTAAGTTCACTATGTCCCCTTTATGCACGCTAATTTAGGATTGTAGTGGATACAAGTCCTAGTTATGTAGGGCACAACACTAAGCTCAGATAGGCTATTGTTATGGGGTTTTACCAACCAAACACTTCATCAAAGGGAAGGGCCATCTTACCATATGTGGTAGATGTGTGGGGGGGCGCATTTGAGTCTGTGGTTGGCAAAAAAGTGCTTGAGTGATGCTTCTCCTCATCAGTTGGTGACTGAATTTTGTAGATGTTTGTGCCAATGTTGAGGACAACTAGAGTGTATGTACCATGGATTGGAGACATCTAGAATGTATGCACCAAAGTGGTGACATCAAGACTATTTTTTATATCTATTACCAAAGGAATATCATAAGAGCTATGTATGTATCTTGTACCCATTTGTACGAAAGGATGTATTCTAGAATGATTCAATTGAGTTTATTCAATATGAAATCTATGTTATGGAAAGATTGGTGAAATTAAAATGAAATGAAATGGAAGTTTGGAACAATGTTTATTTCAAATATTCATGTAATATACATTATGGAAAGAAAAAAAATTGTATTGCTATGTTGAGGCATCATGGATCATTCACTTAAGGTGAAAATTTTGAAAAATACTGAGTTGGAACACTAGCGTTGTTACAAGATAGATGAGGGTGATGCAAATGATGTGAATTGTAGAGTTGTAAGGTGCAAATTTGTGTACTACAGTGCAAGATTTCATTTGTTAGATTATTGGATACAATGAGTAGAAGGTGTCTACAATCTTCAGTAAGACTACAAAGGTATTGATAATGTTGTGGTGGACCTTTTTGTTGCATTGATATGAATTTCTCATTGTAACAATCTTCTCTATCTTCTTTTCTATTCTAGTAGTGAGCCTTTCTTTCTCTTGGGAAATTAGTCCTTCGGTAGTGATCCCTATTGTATTCGGTGTTGATTAATTTATATTGTGAGCTAATCCTCACTGTGGTTTTTCCCATCTTGGATTTTCCATGTAAATCTGGTATTTCTTTATGCATGGTGTTGCTTTGGTTTTGTTTATGTTATTTTATTTCATGATAAATCATTCTAATAGATTAAGGTTAATTTAATTGATGTGGATATAAATCTTTTTGAGGGTTTTGAAGTTTTAAGGTACAACTGATACAACCCCCCACTTTTAGTTGTCTTGTGCATTCAACAATTGGTATCAGAGCAAGGTTCCTTGGAAGAAAGCTTAACCGCTACAGGTAGATCTAGGATGGAAAACAAGAAATATATTTCTTTGTTTGATGTATTAGATTATGTATTCTAGAAGACAAGGATGGAAGGTTTTCTAGTTTCTATTGGATTTGAAATCTAGAAGTCTGTTGAGACTAGATATACTATACCTGCAAATGGTCCAAAGACCGATGACGAGATCAATGCCTATGAAAATAATGGTAAAGAAAGGTATGATCTCTTCAGTTATCTTGCTAATTTTGAATTGGTGAAAGTCATGAATATGAAAACTGTTAGAGAATTTTGGGTTATGTTAGAAAGCATTTATGAAGGAGATGATAAGGTCAAGCAAGCTAAGATATGGAATTTTAAGATCATGTTTTTTGTTGGAAAGAGACACTGCACATGTCATATGGTGTTGTCATTGATGGAAACCCTAGTCAGTGATTTGATTTGATTTGCATGTCAGTATTTACTTATACCAGAAGTCAGATTGAAGATCAGTGATTAATAGTCAAGCTAGAACAGAGCATCTCGCAGAATTGTGTTCATCGATTCATATGCAAATTTTTTGTTATCTTTCTGAGTTGTGGATCTCAGAGAAGGTTTTTGGGTATATGATCTATGTTATCCTTGAATATTAGTGCCTCATATCAATTTGTGTGCAAGTTAGAAGATCTGGTTGATTGATTTTTTGTTTAACAGTGCAAGAAGGCTGACTTGGTGAACATAGTGTGTTGTGGATATTCGAGGAGTAATTTTTTAAGTGTTTTTTGTGTTTGAGGATGTTGATTTGGGTCCTCACTATGTTTTGGCCAACTTGTTTTTGGTGCGCATTGAAAATTATTTTGTGGTTTGCACTAACAATTTGTAAAATATTTTATATTTTGTTGAAGCCGACATGTGGTTGATTAAATCTTTAGTTGCAGATATATATAAGCAATTGAATATATCATTTGGATGTATGTACAAATTTTTTTGATGTGTGTGAAAAATTTAGAAGGATTGTGGAGTGATTATGCATAGTTTCACTTGTGCATAAAAGGATTTGTGATGCGAATTAAAGAAGATAGAGTAGAAGAGCAGAATCAGAAAAAAAAGCCAAGAATGTGATTGATGTGCTTAACCAGAACTATAATCAAACATTAATAGATGCTATTTTGTCAGTTCAAATCTTTTGGATGTAATCCAAATCTTTTTGTAATACAGTGAGTCTTCATTTTGTATTTGAGCAGTGAGCCCTAGGCAATGTGCCTGAATGCATGTGCATTCTTTTGTAAACACTTATTTTGAGTATACTCAAATTATATTGTGGATTGACCTCCACCATGGCTTTTCCCCTAACAAGGTTTCCACATAAAAAATCATTGTGTTATGGTGTTGTGGTTGCTTTTTTTATGTTCATGCATATTTCTTTTGATTCAATGCTATAAGTGGTTTAAATATCAGGATATGAAAAAGGAGATTTAGGCAAGGAAATTAGATGAACAACGTTGGAAGGTATCCGATAAGACAACCTAATGCTCAAAGGTTCAATGGCTACTATTTTGTTTACAATAAATTTGGTCATATGGTGGCTCAATGTAGAAGTAGAATGAATCCAAGTGGTCCATCATTCTCAGGTTAGTGTTTCAATTGCAATAATTATGGTCATAAGTCAAATGAATGCAGAAATATGATGAACAACTTTTATAGAGATGTCAAATGTTATGCATGCAATAGATTTGGCCATATTGCTAACTAGTGCAGATCAAGAGAAAATCAATGGAACAAATGGTCTAGACAAAGAAATGTGGTGTGCTACAATTGCAACAAATACGATCACATTGCTAGATTTTGTAGAAGTAGGAAGGGTCTGATAAATCAAAGGAAAAACATGGAGAAGGATGAAAAGTGAAAAGGAAAAGTTACTATAGATGAGATCAGGAATCAAATGAAGAAGATGTGGGTGAAGAAGAGTCCTTCTATTGCAGGAAATGATTCCAAACCAGAACTAGGTTCTGGTAATTCCGCTGGGAATTAGTTTTAGGCCTCTGGCCTAGGGGGAGTTCTCAAGAAAATATTTTAACCCCCCTTGTCGGTAGTTGATACCAGAATGTGGTAAATTGTAATGATTGCATTAGTGATGTGAAAATGTCTAGGAATGTCTTGTGGAGAGGATTTATGCAAACTTGAATGTCCGCAAAAGAATTTTCTTTCACAGTCTGTGAGAATAGGGTATCTAGAAGACCTAGGGAAAAATCATTTATTGCAATGAAAAAGGTTCGGTGCACGAATGATAAAAAGTCATTTTTATCCCTCATTTGTCACATTGCATTTTAAGAAGAGGAAGGTTGGAGTGCTCTAAAGTGAACTTTGGTGAAGTTTGGCAAAGATTTGAGTCTAAAGTTGATTCAACGATCAAACCCTAATCTGGTGAAAGGTATTTATCTATAAACTTGTGAATTTGAAAATTTTGGAAATGGTTGCTTCATTGGTTGTGGATATTAAGGATAGGTCCCATCCGAAATTCAAGTGGCACCCGTTCAAACCCATCGAGATACAACCATTAGGTGCATTTTCCTCTATTCCATATGGTTTTTTTCATATCAAAGATATTAGGGCATACATTCATGCAAATTTTGAAGAGTTAGGAAGCTCCCAGTTGTTGAATTTATACACCAATCACATTGTGGGATAGGATCTTTGTTTAAAACCTGAATTTAAAACCCTAGAGGAGAAGAAATTCACTCAGATTGTGAAATTTCCCATGTTTGAAGAGAATGAATGGGTTTAGTATATATTGAGTCAAGTGCATACTGAGTTTATGTGGTTAAGTCAACCTTTTAAGATCACAAAGGAATCCATAAGGATTGTTACTGGTTTAAATTCATCTGGTGGGTTACCGACACTGAAAGATGTGAAGAATCAAACAATCACATATGCAACTGGTTCAGTGTTTGACAAGAGAGCTATGATAATTGATGATATCATTAAAGTGGATGAGATATTTGCTTATGTGACTATTGGGTACAATATTTATCACTCCATCCAGGACAATTTCATATTTGGTACAACAATCTACGCAGCATATCAGATGGTCAAAGAGAATGTAGATTATGACCTGTGTGAGTTACTTTGAAGCCAACTAATGGAGAATCTTTGAAAAATCAAGAAAGATAAGAATAATTCCTTCAAGTATGGTATTTTTTTGTTATTTATGTTTTTCTATTTCATGAATGAAGTTCTGAGAGTTGGAAAAGTGCATTGGCAAGGTGATAAGCCTGTAGTTGTTCAAATCAGAGACATGTTATAAAACATTGGCAATAGCAAAGCTAGAAAAACTGCTATTCGGGGTTATTTCAAGAGTTTTCAAAATGAGATGCAAGCCAGGGAAAGGATTCCTACTTCTATTGTGGAGAAATACAAGGACACAATTTGCTTCATGGTTGATATTGATCAATGTTTGATGGAAGTTGTTGATCCTAGAATAGTGTGGATAATGCCTATGGGTTATGAGGTTGAGGAACACATTTTGGAGCTGTATGCTCAACACTTGTTGAGTAAATATTAGGATCCAACAGAAGAAAGGTTTGGTACCTTGCAGGAAAAGAATATGCAATTTCATGCTCAATTGAAGAATCCAATGATAATCTGGAAAGCAATAAAAGAAGTGGAAGCCTTTGCAGAAAGCATGGGTATATTTGTTGAAGCTATAAGGGAAGCTAGAAGGAAAAGAGAACAAGTTGAAGAGCTGGCTAGAACTGAGTTTTCTAGTCTAACAGGATCCTTTGCCATATCTAGATCCGCAAGGAGCTATGCACTCTCATCCAGTCCTGCAAAGAAGTCAATCCCTGTGAAAGCTCAATCCAATTCATCCGATAGAGAAGGGAAGAGGAAGAAGGGAAAGAGCACAAGAGTCTATGTTGTTTTAGATGATGAAGAGACTAAATCTGATGAAGAGATAAGAGAAATTAAGCATAAGGGCTCAAAGGTAACAAAATTCACTAAGGACAAGCCCTCCGGTGAAGAGAAAGTAAGGAAAAAGATGAAAACTGGAAAATCAGGTATGTCCATAGAAGAAGTGGAAAAAGCCTTGATTAAGGATGGTAATATTAGGCCACTTTGTGAATGGTATGTCACCTTTGATAGTGTTGGTCAAAGAATTCTTGAGGAGGCTACTATAAAGTATTTGAACAATTTCAATATGAGACTCATTGAAATAATGTTTGAGTTTCCTAAAGGCCTATATGAAGTTTTAGAGATGAGGAGAGTGAATGCAAGAACTAAAGAAGAGAAAATGAGAGAACAGATACTTTTTGATATGTGTCTGGTGATGCCTATTGAAGAGATGAAGAACATTCTCAATGAAGCTAAAAGGTATTTCAAGAGAAATACAAGGGTGAACAAATTGATGATTGGGAAAATTGAAGAAGTTACAAAGGATACTAAGAAAATCCTTAAGGAAATTATGTTAAAGAACAAATACAATGTTGTCTCTGAAGAAGTGCATGTTGAAGATGCTCCATCTAGTCTAGTAATAGAAGAAGGAAAAGAAGATACATTTAAGGATACTTTGAATCCTCTTGATATACATGACACTGAAATTCCTATGGAGACTGAAGCTCCTAAAGTTGTGTTGGTTGAAGAAAAAGAGATTCCTGAAGCTATGGAAGAATCAGTGATTGAAGAAAAGAAGACTGAAGCAAAAGAGGTTCATGTGGAAGCAAGAGACACTGCTAAGGTAGTAAAGGAGTTTTTGGAGGAGCAACAAGAAGAGTTTGATCCTGAACTAGTTAAAGGTCCTATTAACTTGGCTACTTTATCTCCCATTGAGAAACTGAAATTCACATCATTTGCTCAGGCCAAGGCAAGGGAGGAGATTATGAAATATCATATTGAAGATAGTGAGTTGTTAAATCTTGCATTCGGTATTCTAGAGAAGATCATGCCTTCATATTTCAAGGATTCATCTAATTCTCCATCCATTCAGCTAAAGAAACTTGTTAATTTTGTAAGTACTCGCTTTGAGTCACTTGAAAAGTCGGCTATGGATAAGGTTTAGAAGGAGTTTGATGCTAAAAGGTTCAATAGGTTGAAGGGGATGATAGCAAATGATAAATCTTTGTTAGCTACCTATGTAAAGAATATTCAAGGTGTTTTTTCTAAAGGTGGAAACATTTATAAGTCATGCTTATCATTGTCTAAGTTCACTGAAGACACTGAAAGGAAAGTGAAAGAATATGAGAAATAGTTAGCAGATATCTCTCAAGCATTTGCTCCTCTAACCATGTATGTTGGAAAGCAAGAAGGTCAAGTAATATCCCTACTTGACAAGATTAAAATTATAAAGCATGAAGAAGGAAAAATTGTTGAAATAATTTGTGAGCTTAGAGGATTGATTGGTCCTAAGATGGAAACAATGCTTAATGCTTTGAAGGAATCACAAGATGCTACGGCAGTCAGTGATCCAGAAAACCTTGAGTCAGCAAAGATGCAATCCTACTTGTTATGTGGTCACATGACTATCTTGGAGAGTCTCAAAAATATTTGGGACACTATAGTTTGAGCCTGTTAAAGAAAATTTTTGCAGATATATTCATGTCTATGTAAGTTGTAGAAGCAAGTTTGTACATATGGAGTTTGTTCATAGAAGTTTTTGTTTGATTTTTGGTATATGTATTTCCTCCTTTACCATTTGTCAAAGGGGGAGTATGGGATAGTGAAAAATTCCTTAATCATCTCAGGGGGAGTTTTTTTTTGAAGTTTTGAAGGTTGGCAGTGCATTCATGTTGGTACTAATCCTACACTTAGTCATTTTTCACTAAGTGTTGCCATCAATGCCAAAGGGGGAGATTGTTGGCAAGAGACACTACACATGTCATTTGGTGTTGTCATTGATGGAAACCCTAGTTAGTTATTCGATTTGTACGTCATTATTTTCTCATACCAGAAGACAGATTAAAGATCATTGATTAACAGTCAAGCTAGAACAGAGCATCCGACAAAATTATGTTCATCGATTCATATGCAAATTTTATGTTAGCTTTTTGAGTTGTGGATCTCAGGGAAGGTTTTTTGGTATATGATCTATGTTATCCTTGAATCTTAGTTCCTCGTATCGATTTGTGTGCAAGTTAGAAGATTCGGTTGATTGATTTTATGTTTAACAATGCAAGAAGGCCGACTTGGTGAATATAGCGTGTTGTGGATATTCGAGGAGTAATTGTTTAAGTTTTTTTTGTGTTCGAGGATGTTGATTTGGGTCCTCACTATGCTATGGCCGACTTTGGTTGGTGCGCATTGAAAATTATTTGTGGATTGAGCTAACAGTTTGTAAAATATTTTATATTTTGCTGAAGTCGACATGTGGTTGATTAAATTTTTAGTTGCGGATATATATAAGTGATCGAATGTATCATTTGGATGTATGTACAAAGTTTGTTTATGTGTGTGCAAAATTTAGAAGGATTGTGGAGTGACTATGCATAGTTTCACTTGTGCATAAAAGGATTTGTGATGTGAATTAAAGCAAACAGATCAGAAGAGCAGAATCAGACAAAAGGTCAAGAATGTGATTGATGTGCTTAACTTGAACTATAATCAAGCATTAATAGATGTTATTTTTTTAGTTCAAATCTTCTAGATGTAATCTAAATATTTTTGTAAGACAGTGAGTCTTCATTCTGTATTTGAGCAGTGAGCTCTAGGTAGTGTGCCTAAACGCATGTACATTCCTTTTGTAAACACTTATTTTGAGTATACTCAGATCATATTGCGGATTGACCTCCATCGTGGTTTTTCCCCTAACAAGGTTTCCACGTAAAAAAATCCTTGTGTTATGGTGTTGTGGTTGCTTGTTTTTTGTTCACGTATCTTTCTTTTGGTTCAATGCTATAAGTGGTTTAAAGATCAGATTAATAAAGTTAAATTTTGCATAACACTGATTCACCCCCCTCTCAATGTTCCTTGATTCCAATAGTTTGAGACCTTTTGAATGTTGAAATATGAAAAATCATAAGCTACTTGTAGAAGGTGGATGAAGTTGACAATGGAATCAGAGGTCTTAGTGGAGAACTGAAAGAAGAAGTGGTAAAGAAGGTACTCAACTCTTCCTAAATCTTATAGTCATAAAGTTTCTGCTATTGAGGAATTATAAAATTTGAACCAATATACCAGTGATCAATTATATAGTTCTTTAATTATTTTTGAAATGAGAGAATTTGGTACAAGTAATGCAAAAGTTGAGACTGCTTTTAAGGTTGGAAAAATATAGAAGACTATGGAATCAAATAGGGAGGATCTTGATGATGTGGAAGCTAAAAATTTTAGAAGAATGAAAAATCGTACTAGAAATTACAAAGGCAATTTTCCTTTCAAATGTTTTAGTTGTGGAAAGATAGGTCATTACTCTTAAAGGTGTCCAAAAAAAGCTTTGAATGACAAAAATAAAGAGAACAAAGGTAAGATGATTATGAAACGTTATTATGTTAGAGAAGATGCCAGTATATCTAATGATGAATCTGATTATGGGGATGATGAGGATGGTGAATGCTTGTTCATGTCTTTAAAAGATGAAACTAATTCTACTAACTCTAAGAGATGTGTGAAGGAAAATGATTCAAAAGCAAGAAAAAATACTGAAGGCACTTTGGTGTCTACTTTTCATGCTAGACAAGAGAAAAACTACTAGATCATTAATAGTGGATGCTCTAATCATATGACCAGTAACAAGAGTAAGTTTGTTAAACTCAAAAAATATGGACTACTTAAGTTTGGTGATGATACATCTATTAAGATATGTGGAAAAGGTTCAATCAGTTTTTATGACAAGCATAATACTGATGATGTTCTTTGTGTTAAGGGTTTAAGACATAACCTCTTGAGTGTTGGAAAAATGAGTAGCAAAGGATACAATCTTATGTTTTAGGATGATGACTATGAGATCAGAAAAGGCTCTAAAACTATGATTGTTGCTAAAATAAGGATAGATGGAAATTTCTATCAGCTCAAAGGTGTTGATGGTTATTGTTTCATGCCTTAGATTGATAAGAGTGGGCTATGGCATAGAAGAATGTGTTACATCAATTTTGATAGCCTAGTGAGAATAAGTTCAATTCAAGGTGTGAGAGATCTACCAAAGATTACAAAGCCTATCAATGTTATCTATAAGGAATTTCAATTTGGAAAGCAAGCAAGAAAAAGTTTTAAAGTTAAAGAAAAATCTTCCATCGGACTATTGGAATTGGTGCATAAAAATATTTGTGGTCCTACTAAAGTAATAATTCTTCAAGGTGACAGGTATTTCATGCTATTGATTGATGATCATTCTAGAATGACGTGAGCTACTTTTATCAAATAAAAATTAGAAGCTCTAGATAAGTTTAAAGCATTCAAATTTATGGTTGAGAATGAAATGGATATGAAAATTGAGTGCTTGAGGTTTGATAGAGGTGGAGAGTTCACCTCCAATGAGTTCAATATATTTTGTGAGAATCATGGAATAAAGAAACATTTATCTGCCCCTAGGACTCCTCAGCAAAATGGATTGGTTGAAAGAGAATAGGACTATTCAAGAAGCTGCAAGGACAATGACGAAAGAAGCATATAACAGAAGTCTACTGGAGAGAAGAAATTCATACTCTTGTTTACATATTCAACAGAGTGCAAGCAAGAGAAAACAGCACAAAGACTCGCTATGAGCTATAATATGGAAGGATTCCTACTATCAAATACTTCAAATTATTTGGAAGAAAATGTTATATCAAAAGAGATGAAGAAAAATTAGAAAAAAATTATGCAAGGTCTAATGAAGGTATCTTCCTTGGATATTCTACTAAACTAAAAGCTTACCTGTTCCACAACAAGAGGCTAAGAAAGATTGTTGAGAGTGTAAGTTTCAAGGTTGATGAAGAGCTATAGAAGAATTCAATGGTGATAGATGGATATGAATCAAATGGGTCTTCTTATAGAGAAGAAGAAAAGCTAAGGAAAAAGAAGTGTATATTGAAGAGGAAGAAGCTCCGAAAAGGATTCTTAAAACTCCTAAGTATATGCAAAAGAAACATTCTAAATAATAGATCATTAGTGATAAGAGAAAATGTGTATTGACAAGAAGGAAAGTTGTTGAAGAACAAGTAAATCTATGTTTACTTTTTGAAGTTGAACCTAAAACAATGATTGAAACATGAAAGGATGAGTATTGGATCAAGACTATGGAAGAAAAACAAATGCAGATTGAGAAAAATCAAACTTGGGTACTTGTTCCAAGACCAAAAAATAAGAATGGAGAAGTGGTAAGAAAACAAGGAAATTCTTGTGTGTAAAGGCTACTCACAAGTAGAAGGAATAGAATTTGAGAAATTATTTGCTTTGGTGGCAAGAATGGAATCTATCAGGATGTTTTTGGCTTTTGTAGCACATAAGGATTTCAAATTATATAAAATGGATGTGAAGTATCTTGAATGGTTAATTGGAAGAAGTATAAATAGAACTAGAAGGATTTTAGTTATCAAATAAATCATATATGGTTTGCAGATTGAAGAATGCATTATATGGATTGAAGAAAGCTCCTAGAGCTTGGTATGCAAGGTTATACATGAAGTACTTGCTACAACAATTATTCAATAAAGGTACCATAGATAGCAATCTTTACTTCAAATTTGATAAAGATAAAATCTTGATTGTGGTTGTGTATGTTGATGACATAATTTTTTGAGGAAATGAAGCTATGTGTAAGAAATTTATAGAAGAAATGCAAAAAGAATTTGAAATATCAATGTTTAGGGAGATGAATTTCTTCCTTGGGCTAAAAATAAGTGTTACAAATAGAGGTATTTTCATTTCACAATCAAAGTATGTCAAGGAAATGTTGAAGAAGTTTGGAATGGAAAATTATAATCCAGTATGTACCCCTATGGTTACTGGTTGCAAACTGAGCAAGAATGGTGAATCTGTTGCAAGTATGTGCATTTGGTGTTGTCATTGATATCAACAAGCTTTTATATTTTCATTGATGTCAACTATATGAGAATTATTTTGTTGCAAGGATGTGTAGTTGGTATTGATTTGGTGTTGTCTCTGATGAATCTTTGATTAGTTGCATTATGTTGTAATTAGTAAGCTACTGGTGTCAACCTCTAGTGTTGCTTTGATAAGATTCTATTTATAGATGTATGGTTGAGTTGCTATGTTGCAATTAGCTTTATGGTGATGAGGAACTACTAAATATGTTGATGATATGTTTCTAGTGCTTGGTTTCCAAGTGCTTTTGATAAAAATGAATAAAAAGAAGAAAATGTGTGTTGCAGTGTGTTTTGTGTGCCAGAGTAGCATTTTGGTTTGGCTTCGCATTTCTTCTAGGTTAAAGATTTGCTAGTACAGTTCAGATATGTTGATCAGAGGTGTTCATAGGTGTTTCTTTTAGAATTTGGTGTGTTGGATCATTATGTAGAAGGTGTGTTCATCGATGTGTGAATTGTATATTACAGAGGTCTCTGGGAGAAATTTTTTGCTCCACATTTCTCTGCAAAGTGGTTTCAAGTCTTGTAGATCTGGAAGAGTGTTGATAGTGTGTGTATCTTTCTTCAGATGAATTTTTTCATGGTTTGGTGCTTTGGAAGTCATTTTCTTGAGTTAGTGTATGGCAGAGTTATCTTAATGTACTAGGTGTGTACATTCTTCAAGTGAAAGATGTTGTGAAGGAACTTGTTGAATTTCAAGGTGTTTCTAGAATATTATATATTGTATTCAAATGTGATGTGGTGTTCACGAGTCATCTTTGAATTTTATGAAGTGTGTACTTAAGTGTTAATGGTGTTAACATGGGTTTGACTGACATTGGGTGTTTACACTACTTTTGAATATTTTTTGATGTTTGTGGAAGCATGGTGTGGCATGTATCAGTGGATTTAGGTCCTAGCTGAGGTATCTTGTGGTCTACCTTCATTCCTTTCCATCACGGGAATGTTTTGATGCCAACCTAATTTAAATTTTCATGGTTGAGGTGCATAGATGACCTTGGAGAATGTTTTCAATGTTGAAGATTATATAAATATGAGTTGAATTGTTGAGGGATGATAAGATAGATGAGTATAATGTGAGTGATATGAATTGCAGAGTTGTAGGGTGCAAATTTGTGGAGTGTAATGTGATATTTCATGTGTTATATTATTGAATGTAGTGAGAAGAAGGTGTCTACAATTCTTCAAAAAGACTGTGAAGGTGTTGGTGATGTGGTGGATTTTTTTTGTTGCTTTGAGATGGATTTCTCATTATAACACTCTTATCTATCTTCTTTTCTATTATGGTAGTGAACCTTTCTTTATTTTGGGTGGTGAGCCCTCCAATAGTAAGCCCTATTATATTTGATGTTGATATTACTTTATATCGTGAGCTAATCCTCACCGTGGATTTTCCAATCTTGGAATTTCCATGTAAATTTGGTGTTTATTTATGCATTGTGTTGTTGTGTTTCATTTTTTTTTATTTTCTTTCATGCTAAATCATTCTAACATGTTAAGGGTAATTGATTTAATGTGGATCTGAATGTTTGTGAGGGTTTTGAAATTTTAAAGTACAACTAATTCACCTCCCTCTTAGTTTTCTTGTGCATGCAACATAATCTCCTAAGGTTGATTAGATCAAGTATAGATCAATGATTGGAGGATTGTTATATCTAATTGTTGCTAGACTGGATATCATACATGAGTTTTTCTTGTGGCTATAGTTCAAGAAGATCCTAGAGAGTCACATGTTTTAGCAATGAAGAGGATATTCAGATACTTGAAGGGCACTTCATATCATGGATTGTGGTATCCAAAGGATATTGAATTTACTTTGAGTGCTTACAAAAATGTAGATTAGGTTGGTTGTGTAGATGATAGGAAAAGTACAATTGGTGGTGCATTCTTTCTTAGATGCAGATTGGTGTCATGGATAAGAAAGAAACAAGATTCAGTGTCTTTATCTACTACAGAGGTAGAATATATTGCAATATCATCTTGTTGCACACAAGTGTTGTGGATGAGGCAAAGAGTAAAGGATAACAAAGTGGCATATGATGAACCAATTTCTATATTTTGTGATAATACGAGTGCTATCAATATATCAAAGAATTTGATAATACATCCAAGGACAAAGCATATCTTCATCTAATATCACTTTTTGAGAGAAAAGGTTGTAGAGAATGAAGTGAAGCTTGAATATGTGCCTACAAAGGACCAGGTTGCTGACATATTCATTAAGGCTCATCCTAAGGATACTTCTGAGTATCTCCGAAAGAATTTGGGGGTTATTTCCCCTCCTTCTTTGAACTAGATGCATAAGGAGATGCATCAATCCAATGGATCTCAAGATTCATTCTTTGGTCTAGACTAATTTTGGTGGTTGCCTCTTAGGTGGAGTAGGTAGTGGCATTATTGGTTGTTGCAGTCAAGATGAGTGAGATTTGTCATTATGTAGTAGTTGTTAATTGAGGCAGTATGGTTTGTGCTCCTAAGGGGGAGTATGTAGAGCATTACGAGGTTGTTTGACACCCAAGGGAGAACAATGATGCAAATATTTTTTCCCTTTGTCATTGATGTAAAAGGGGGAGAGTGTAATGTGAAAAGAATCAAAGGGAGATAAATTCATGTGAAGAAGATTTTAAGGGATAGAGTAATGAGCTATTTGTGTAAGGAGGAGAAAGTAAAAGAAAAGAGAAGAAGAGTTGGTATGGAGAAAGAGTATTGATGGTCAGAGTTGTGTTTGTTGTTGATGGTTTTTCACATCATGTGTTGCCATCAATGACAAAGGGGGAGAATGTTGCAAGTATGTGAAATTGGTGTTGTCATTTATTTCAACAAGCTTTGGTGTTGTCATTGGTGTCAACTATATGAGAAGGAAATTGGTGCAAGAGTGTGAGCAGTTGGTATTGAGTCGACGTTGTCTCTAATGATGCTTTGATTAGTTGCATTATGTTGTCATTAGTAAGCTACTAATGTCAAACTCTAGTGTTACTTTGATAAGCTTATGTCTATGGATGTATGGTTGAGTTGCTAGGTTGTAGTTGGATTGGTGGTGATAAGGAAGTATTGAAGATGTTGAGGATATGTCTCTAGTGCTTGGTTTCAAAGTTCTTTAGAGAAAATTTGAATAAAAAGAGGAAAAAATGTGTTGTAGCAGTGTTATGTGGTGCAGAGTAGTGTTTTGGTTTGGATTTATATTTCTTCTTTGTTGAATATTTTCTTGTATTTTTTGGATATGTTGATTAGAGGTGTTCAGAGGTGTTGCATCTAGAATTTGGTGTGCTAGACCACTATGTAGAGGAAGTTGTGTTTACCAAATGTGAACTATGTATTATAAAGGTGTTTGGTAGAAATGGTTTTGCTCTGCATTTTTCTGCAAAGTGGTTTCAAGTCTTATAGATTTGGAAGGGTGTTGATAGTGTTTATATCTTTCTTCAATTGAATTTGTTTGAGGTTTGGTGCTTCAAAAGTTGGTTCTTGAGTTGCATTGTATGGAAAAATTATTTAATTGTACTAGGTGTGTACATTCTTCAGGTGAAAGTTGTTGAGAAGGAAGTTGTTGGATTTCGGGGTGTTTGTGGAATATTCTAGATCATGTTCAAGCATGGTGTGTGGTTTGTGAGTCCTCTTTGGATTTGAGGAAGTGAGTACTTAATTATTAATGGTGTTAACACAAGTTCGATCAACCCTAGGTGTTTTCTCTAATTATAGAGTTGGTTCGGGGTTTTTGGAAGCATAGTTTGGAGTGGATGAGTGTATTTAGGTCCTAGATAAGATATGTTGTGGTCTACCTTCATTCCTTTCTACCACAAGAATATTTTAATTCTGACCTAGTTTGAATTTGCATAGTTGAGGTGTATAGCTAACCTTGGAGAATTTTTTTAAGGTTGAAGATGGTATAAATATGTGTTGATTTGTTGAGGGATGACAAGATATATTTGGGTGATGCAAGTGATGTGAATTGCAAAGTTGTAAGGTGAGAATTTTTGTAGTGCAGTGTGAGCTTTCATGTGTTATATTACTGGATGCAATGAGTAGAAGGTGTCTACAATATTCAGTAAGACTGCAAAGGTATTGGTGATGTTGTGGTGGACTTTTTTTTTGCATTGAGATGGATTTCTCATTGTAACACTCTTCTCTATCTTCTTTCCTATTTTGGTAGTGAATCTTTCTTTCTATTAGGTAGTGAGCCCTATTGTATTCAATGTTGATATTAATTTATATTGTGAGCTAATCCTCACCGTGGTTTTTCCCATCTTGGTTTTTCCATGTAAATCCAATGTTTCTTTGTGCATGGTGTTTCTTTGGTTCCATTTTTGTTATTTTCTTTCATGATAAATCATTCTAACAAATTAAGGGTTAATTGAATTAATGTGGATCTGAATGTTTGTGAGATTTTTGAAGTTTTAAGTTGCAACTGATTCACCCCCCTCTCAGTTGTCTTGTGCATTCAACAAAGGTATTATATAGTAGAAGTGTTATTTTTAGAGAAACTAACCCTTCTTCTATTACATTGTAGCTAGAACAAATTGAACAAAAAGATGTGATTCAACTTCTTTCTACACCTGAAAAAGTTGAATCGAGGCCCCTAGATAGACAAGATGTTGAGGAGAGCTCGTCTATCTTTGAATATTCAAAAGATGAGGAAGAACCTCCAACTTAACTTGTTCAAAGGTCTACAAGGCATAGAAAACCACCTGAAAGATATTCACCTGATGATTGGAGATGCATTTTTTCTTTGAATATTAATATTGATGAACCTAGATCTATAGAAGATGCATTAGGTATTAATGATGCAGAATCTTGGAAGATTGTTATGGATGAAGAAATGGAAGATTTAAAAAATAATGATACATGGAATCTAGTACCATTTCCTGAAGGAAGAAATCATGTTGGTTACAAATGGGTGTTCAAGAAAAATATTGGTTTAGATGGAGCTTTTGAAAAGTACAAAGCAAGGTTGGTTGAAAAAGGTTACTCTCAAGTTGAGAGTGTTGATTAGATATTTTCTCCTATTGCAAAAATGGAATCCATTAGAATTTTTCTTTCTATTGTTGTTTCTTATGATTAAGAGGTTGAGAAAATGGATGTGAAAATTTATTTCCTTCATGGTGACTTGGAGGAGGATATTTATATGACACGGCCATAGAACTATGTGGTGAAAGATAAAAGTAAAATGGTTTGCAAATTGAAGAAATCTTTGTATGGCCTAAAACAGAGTCCTAGGATGTGGTACCAAAAATTTGATACATATGTATTGAGTTTGGGATTTGAGTGTTCTAAATCAAATCATTGTGCTTATTATAAAACTGATGGTGATCATTTCCTATTTATTTCATTATATGTTAATAATATGTTATTTATTGGTAAAGGGAAAGGTATGATTTTAGAATTGAAATCTCAACTTGCGGCTAACTTTAAAATGAAAGATCTTGGTGAAACTAGACACATTCTTGGAATGGAAATTAGAAGAGATAGAGTGAACAAAAAGCTATGGCTTGGGTAAATTAAGTATGTTAATTTAGTTTTACAGACGTTTGACATGTAGGATTGTAGATCATTGTGTGTTCCTTTTTCAACTAGGAAAATGTTATCTATTTCAAATTGTCCAATGTCTCCATTAGAGATGGAAGACATGAGTAGAGAGCCTTACCAGAGTGTAGTTGGAAGCTTTTTGTATGCTATGGTTTGTACTAGAGCAGACATTTCCCAAGTAGTGGGAGTTCTTTCAATATATAAATCTAATCCTAGTAGATTTCATTGGAACACAGTTAAAAGATTCTTCAGATATTTGTGTTGTACCTCAGAGTATTCTTTGTGTTATCATAGTAATTTAATAGGAGATGATGTTTCCCTTGATATTCATGGTTATGTGGATTCAAACTGGGCAGGTGATGTCGATAGTAGATGGTCCACTAGTGCTTATGTGTTTACTTTATTTGGTGGTGCAATTAGTTGGATGAGTAAGCAATAAGTTGTGATTTATTTTTCCACTACTAAAGCTAAGTGCACTAAGGGATTTTTTAAGATAGGTTTAATGTATGAGGGGGTGAAAAGGAAGGACAACTAATCTATCACTTTCCTTATGTCAACACGAGAGTTTAGGAAGTCGGGTGAGTGGGTTTCTAGGATCTAGACTATGGCTTACGCAACTCTCTACCAAAGGAATCTAGCACAAAAGATAGATGATAGCATGGCATGTCGGCATCTCATTCGAGTGCTAACATCTGTAAAAATAGAGAATGTAAAGTACAGTCTAAGAATCTGGAAAAACATACTATCAACCTAACAAGTATAGTTTGACATGACGAAAGAAAGTTGAAAACTACTAAATGACTAAAACAACAAGAAGAATGCTTTAACTTGATAAATAGACCAAAATAATTGGCAAGGGTAGTAGAAATGCAACTTATGATTGGTCCAACCTCTCGCAAGCTCCACACGAACAAAGTACCTACACACAAAAGAATGGGGGAAAATTTTGGGGCTATTTCAGGGCTTGCCATAGTCAAACCCCCATTTCAGTGTTCCCACCTCCATGGATAGCCAAAATAGCCACAATAGATAAATTATGATAAAGAAATCATTGAAAGGAAAAATTCCAAGCAATGCTAACAACAATATGCTATGTAAATCAATACAACAATTCTAAATGAATGGATATCGCCTCCCCAACAAGATGCTCTCAAGGCACGTGAAGGGAGATGTGATTTCACAAGCTTGAGGATGCCCAAATTGCTGCAACAACGAGAGAAATAAAACCAACATAGTGCCAAATTGGAGCTTCATAAATGGTGGAGATGTTGTGAATGAAGTGTGTAGAGGTGGGTGTGATCAAGTGAGATTGAAGAAGGTCAATTGAATGAAGAAGATAATCTTTTGAAGATGAAATGGGAGCTAAAAAATCCATTCAAGGTCGGTCAAAGGGGTAGAGGCATTATGCTTCATCTCCAATCAAGAAGTGTCATGCCTCTGTAGATTCTAGAGGTAGGGATCCTATCAGGATGGTAGCGCATCATGCATACGTATGCACATCATGCTAGTGTCTTGACATAAATTCCCCCACTGACACTAAATATAGACGCCAAATGGACGGAGAGAAAATGGAGGACATGGAATAGTATCATTGGGTTTGATTTTTCTAATGTAAGTGGTGTAAATGGGCAATTTACAAGGGGTGCAAATGCATGCCATTACAGAAGCTACTCATGCTTGTATAGAAGCCATTTGGCTTAAGAGATTGTGTTCAGATATTGGAATAAAATAAGGTGTATTGACAATTTATTGTGACAGTCAGAGTGTGATATGTGTAGCTAAGAACCTAACATTTCATTCCAGAACCAAGCACATTGATGTATAGTATCATTTTGTTAGAGATATGGTCAAATATGGTAGGGTGAAGCTAGTTAAGTTAGAGACTTTGATGAATGTTTCTAAATTTTTAACTAAGCCTCTAAGCACAAAGAAGTTCAAATGGTGTTTAAAGTCTATAGGCCTTTTGGTCCCTAGTAATTAAGAGATGATGTTTATACTCCCTCTCATTGATCTTGCAAGGTGTTCGACAAGTGGGAGATTTCTTATGAAAATGTGTCTCAACCTTGCAATTGCATAAGTTATTGTTGACAGGTAAGCACAGGGGGGTTGCAGGGGTACCCCCTATGAGGGTTCAGAGGGGATCATCCCCTTGGTAGGGGGTTAGAGGGTCATGTACCATGACGAGGACTCAGGGGTAGTGCCCCTGAAAGCCAAATTTTATGTATATTTTATTATTGTAAATCTAGGCCATTCATCATTAGGTCTCAGATCTAACAGGTGATACTTTTTTGGCTTGACTTGCCCTAGGAGGCAGCCCTATTTTATGAGGGAATTGTATTATGACTATGTATTGTGATGTATTTTGAGAGTCTAATAGCGGTCATGTTGCCTCTAGATCTTTGGTTGGTAATACTCCTATGAGAAGCTTTCTCTACAAGTATATTGTAGTCTTTGTGATTTCTAAATAATATATTGGGTGGCTTTTAGAGTGTAGGTTTTTTCTCTCGAAAGGGTTTTTCTCACTTAAATCACTATGTTGTGGTATGTATGATATTTATATTTATTTTTGTTTAATTTTTTATAATTATTGTAAATATTTGTATTTTTTTTCATTACCCTCCTCTCAAGATTAGTGTAGGAAGTTGTTCTGCTACCTTAACTTCCTTAGAAAATCCACCACAATGAACATGCAAGAGAGAGAGAGAGAGGAAAACACCTTTGTGACAATCGATTACCTAACCATGATCACATTCTCTCACAACACCACATCAAAATAGGATGAGGGAAACATCAATCTCAAATCCTTATCTAAGAACACTAAACACACTAACTATAGAGGAAAAACTCTACAAGAGGTTGCATAGCTAAGAGGCACAACTCACCACAAGCAGCAATGATAATGAGCCACTTCCAAACAACCTCATGCTTCCCAAGGCATCTCTTCATAACGCAACAACAAACAAAAGAGGGATAAATACTCCACAACACTCCATGACCCATGAGGAATGTGGAGGATACCAACAAGGCCAACTGAGAAGTATTACAACCTTCCCAAGTCTTCAAAAGAATAGAAGAACAATCTCCCACAACCTTAGGTTGATGATCAGGTCCTTTCAAAAGGTTAGGTGTAAAATTATGAAGGAGATGGCATAATTCCTTAATGATGACACTTCAGAACTAGGTTAAAAAAATACTAAGACCCCATAACCATGTTGAAAATGGAGGTAATTATGTAGCTTTTGAACTTGTAAAACTATTATACTATAGATCTAATTAAGTGTTCTTTGTTACAAATTCTTTATAGATGATTATCTATTTAAATTCATTTTACCATTTGTAGAAGTAGACAGAAGATTGTAGAAGAATAAGACCAGAAGATAGAAGTGACACGGAATATACCATGGAGAAACCCTTTTGGGAAAAAAACTCCACCACCATAATCAATAGTGCTTGTATTATTTAACCTTAGAATAATATTACAATAATTCTTTATCAATCCTGCTTGAGATGCTTCTTTTTCCTTCAACAATTCTTCTTCACAACTTGCAATAAAATCTAATAAAACTCTCTTCAACTTGATGCAATAAATAGACAATAATGAGCCTTGTAAACTCCAAAGAGTTTACAATTACAAATCACAAAGCTTATCTCACAAAACCTACGCCTATTATTTACAAGTAGAGTTCTTTTGTGAAAAACAATGTCAAACCAAGTCCTTCATCAATTTGGGTGTCCCAAATTGAAGTCATAACTCAACATTCATTCTGAAGATATCTTGTAAGCTTCTCCTCAAAGTTGACACCCAAGAATAGGCCCACTTAACTCATCCATATAACTAAAACATATCTCTATTAACTAAAACATATCTCTCCACCATTCATGAAAATATCATGCATGATTGATCATCCCCTATTAACTATAAATAGTCACCTATTATATGTCATGCAACTCAATTCATTAGCATGCAATTCAAGTCAACTGAATTCAACTAACATACAACTTAAACTAACTACATGCAACTGAAGATAACTGAACCATAACTAAACTAAACTAAACTAAACTAAACTAAACTAAACTAAACTAAACTGATACTAAACTAAACTAAACTAAACTCCATGCATGTAAATATAAATTCCTAACTTCTAGGATCTTTACATGCATTACTAAATTGTTATCTTTTCTCCAAACAATTAACTTAACTCAAGGTGGGTTCCACCTTCCATGTGGACACCCCATGTGATCCTATTTTGTAGGAGCTCTTCATGGGAATCCCCACATGTTCCTATCATTTAGAATTAATTACAAATGTCAATTTACATGTTCATTTCATTCAAATTTAATCTCTTTCTAATCTTAGTGTTGGGGAACACTTTCCAAGGACTTAGGAGATACATGAAATAAGTTTAGGATTGCAATTAAATGGCATCCTATTCCCAACATTCTCCCACTTGACATTATACATTGAAATTATTTTAAACAAGGAATCATTATTATAAATCAAGTACAGGACTCAAGGCCAATGGCCTTCCTACACCAACTAATCAATCCATGCCAACTTCAAATGTAACCTACATAATCACGAAGCTCCAAGCAAATGATTAATACTCAAAACCAAGAGAACTTATCTGTAGGAACTAGTTTTGTAAGATAATCTACAACATTAATCAAAATGTCAACTTTCTCAATTAATACCTTCCCACTCTCAACCATTTCTCAGACAAAGTGATACTGAACATCAACATGCTTAGTATGAGCATGATACATAGGATTTTTGGCTAAAGAAATAGCATTTTGACTATCACATTCAAGTTTAACTTACTTGCAATTAAAACCAATACCTTTCCCAAGTCTTTGTAACCAAACTACCTCTTTGGAGGCATGTGAAACTGCCAAGTGTGTTGAACTCATGTCCAACCAAGGTGTAGACTTCTCGGTCTTTACTATTGAAAAAGATTTTCTTACAAGTAACCATTCCAACATATATCTCTTACCATAAGAAAACTCAAGCCTCACCTATTTCTCCAAGTATCCATGAGGACCTGTAACCAACCAATCCATGCCAAACTCTAAATGCAACATAGCACTATCATGAAGTAACCAAGAAAATGATTAATGTACCCAATACATAAGAGAATTACACAAGATCAATGTCAAAGCTCCAATCATGAATGAGGAACATAAACATGACAACATGATCTAACCATCTCCTCCAAGGAGATCACATGCATCATAACATACATAAACATCCTAGTCTTAAGAGAACAAGTACCATGCCAAACTCTAAACACTTATCAAGAGTAAACCATGACATAATAGTAACCACTCTAAACCAAGAAAAAAATGTATCCCCAATCACATTAGGATAACCTTACCAATGATGCATCCACGTCACTACCAACAACTCCCACTAAATCATGGTACAAGTTACACATGGCATCATGACTACCATCCTCTTCATGAAGATCACTCTTTAACATCAAGAAAAGAGTCATCATTAACATTTTTACATGAAATGATCAATGCATGATTACCGTCATCTGAGGATTCCTCTGTAAAAGAATCAGAACTCTTTTTCTTTTTCTTACAATCCTTCTTCACATGTTCTGGTTTCCCACAGTTCCAACACTTTACCTTACTCTATCCTTTGGACTTACCCTTCCCCTCCTTGTCTCCCTTAGGTTCCTTTTTCTCAAGCCTTCCTGTTACAAACAAGACATCTTGGATTTCCATTTTAGACTTCCTCCTCATCTCCTCTGATAGGAGAGTAGGAATTATATTGTCCATTTTAGGATGTACACCACTACCACTGATAGCAACAATTAGATTTTCCCAAGATTCTAGTAAAGAACAAAGTAACACAATGCATTAATCTTCATCTTCTAGCTTTACATCTAC
The DNA here is from genome assembly GCA_007258455.2 of Sequoia sempervirens. NCBI lineage: Eukaryota > Viridiplantae > Streptophyta > Pinopsida > Cupressales > Cupressaceae > Sequoia > Sequoia sempervirens. The sequence continues at coordinate 245,530,946 of VDFB02193867.1, read as the reverse complement.
AGATGCTAACTGACTTAGAATAAAATTAAAAGAATTCAAACAATTTGCAACAGAATCGCCATCTTTCATCTTTAAAGAATAAAACTATCTTTTTAGATACAACTTATTAGTAAGAATTTTAGTTTGATAAATATCACCTATTCTCTTCCACAATTTATATGTAGTAGTTTCTTCTAAAACATTCAAGAGAATAGCATCAACAAGACATAATCTTATGGTCCCTCTTGCCTTCTTATCAAGCTTAGCCCAATCCTCATCTGACATCGTTGTAGGTGACTTTGTCTCATCACCAATAGCTAACCACTGATCTCTCTCTTCAAGGAGATCCTCCATTTTTAGTTTCCACATCTCATAATTAGATCCATTGAATCTTTCAATATCTAAATGAGAATTAAAACTCATTGTAAAAAAATTATTTTCCAAATTCAGCAATAAAAAAAAAGTAAAATATCCCACTATAGCCAAAAAACCTTCAATATTTTAAGAGAAAGGCGTCCCAAACTCTACCCAACCTCAGCTCTGATACCAAATGTTGAAAATTGAGGTAATTATCATCCAAAAAGAAATTGTAACAAAGAACAATTGTTTAGATATATAGTATAATAGTTTTTACAAGTTTTAAGGCTACATAATTACCTCAATTTTCAACAAACCATGGTGAATAACTTTCATTTACAAATTTTTCCCAAACAAAGTCTTGAAAACACAAGGAAAGAACAAGTTTAGAGTTGGAGCAAATTTGACTAGGTTTTAAAGGTTTAAATGACCAAAATGGCCAAAACAAAGAAACTACAAGGCATGAAAATTATCTAATAAGATAATAAATCTTAGAAAACCTCTATATATTAGTGGTTAAGAGGATTTACTCTTTGGTTTTTGTATGGGGACAAGATTTCTCCAACATAGAACCAGGCTGCCCCAACACACTTAACCAAAATTTTGCGCTTTTTGGCATACAAAACTAGGAGTCCCATGAATACCAAGTTACCCCACCTAATTCCAAGTTGCCCCTGTAGTGTTAGTCAATTTTCTAAAGGGTTGATTTAACTTAGTGTTAGATTGGTTCATGTAGGTGCAAGACCAGGCTGCCCAACTGTGAAATTTAACACTTAGGCTCATTTTCAACAACAAATGAAGTATTTCTATGTTTTTTAGCATTATGACATCATGATAAATATATTCATAAGATATCATGTTTGGTACCAACACCGAGACATGTGAATGATCAAAATTTTATTTTCTTTACAAGATTGCATCCATCTCTAAAGAGAGGTCCCAAACCAATAAATTACAACATAAATGAATGAAATAAAACTATCTACATGAATTAAACTTGGAAATACATGATTCCATTATGTTTCTCGATCCACAGACCTCAGGTCCCAATGGTGGTTGCCACACCACCCGACCCTCATGGAATCGAAAGGATCCACTCCCAACATGTTAGGAGATAGTCACATGGGCCACAATCACAACACTCACACCAAAAATAGGGGAGAATACTTAAACACACACCATACACTATGAAAACACTCCATAAATGCATCATAAAAAAACCAATTATCCAAATCATATATGGATCCAATACATGTCATCACTTGGTATAATCACCATAACATAGCACAATCCACATTGGGAAAAATCACCAATGTCACATCACCACCTACATTAGGCCAACTCACCAATACGATAAAATATAAACATCATGAGATAACTCACTACAAGGGTACCACAAGAATCGTCATTGATCTAACTCACCAATGGCTAATCACACACACACACAAGACACTAGGGTAAGATGTTAGAGAGCTAGTTAGGAAGTGTCATCACAATGCTCAAAAGTATGGAACCAGTGAGACCTAGTACTCCTCTCATATGGATGAGGATACTTTATATTACAATACCCAAGCTCCCTATGCTATCATGTCTTCCCAAACATCCTTATTGTAGCACTCAAGGCATGAAAGGGACATCCATTATCTTAGTTAATTAATTACTTGTGTTTCATTAATTATCACTTGATTAAATGATTCCCCACCCTTGATCAACCTACTTACCACTTTGGGTTGGGGACACATTGGGAGCCACTCCCATAACCTCTCTAGTGCCTCATTCCTAGTTTATTCACACTCTCCAATGAGTGGCACAAAAACCAATGCAAAAATCCAACTTCTCCAAATTCAACAAAAATTTTCCACAACATCAATTAACATATTTCATGAAGTTCCATCTTTTCAAAACATTCAAAAACATCCATTTTCATACAAAACTTTCAATTTTTCCAATATTTTCACAAGGCAAAGGCCAAGATTTTTCCCCAAATCCACCATGAAAAATCATCAAAATATTAAAATCAAAATTCTAAAGATATCCTTTGGTTGAAAATATGCCCAACACCCTTCTTAAGCTATAAAATTGACATTTTCATCATTTCCTAGAAAATTGGGCATGGTAACCCTATCATTTAAAAAAAAACAAAATTTAAATATAACAATCAATTTAAACATCTAAATTTCCAATTGAAGCAATTTTGGAGGATTCTACACTCCCCTAGTCATTCTTCTACAAACAAATTTGAAGTAAATTGCTCAAATGAATTAAAAACAATGAAAATACCTCAATTCCCTCCAAAATTTGAAATGTAAAACTTGCCAAGCACACCAAACGAGGAGTCATGAAAACAAGCAAGCACGATCCCTTCTAAAATCTTATTCTAATGAATCCAACCTCATCAAATTTAAATGTCAAACTCACTCCCAATCAACAAAATTCCAAAATGCTCACACAATTTTTTTCTCTCCCAATATTTTCACCATTTCACTACATAACAATGAAAAAATAGAATCCATTTTCCTTGTTTACCCATTCAAAAAACAATTAAAATTTCATTTTTCTAATTTGGAATTCAAAACTCCCTCAATTTCTCCCAAAAACTAATTTGACCAATTTGATCCATTTAAAAACATCATTTAAAATATAATTTAACCATTAAATCCATTTAAGCATATTCATTTAAATACATGGAAATCAGAATTCAAACTAGATGTTTAAATCAAACATAACTCACAATTCCCAACCCAAGGAATTTTTGCAACTTAAATTAAACAATAACTTAATTTCATTTCTATTTTTCCCTTTCTCGAAACACGAAGAATGTTTTAATAATAAATATCAAATCATTTAAATTCCTAATATTTCATTTATGAGAAAAATATGAAATTTAAACCATTAATTAAATCAGGCATTCACTAGTCATTCACGACACATAGAGATTTTGAAATAACTCCTAAATTTGATCCATGTTCACATAAGGTCAAATATAACACATATCGTACTCGATTCGAGTACAACCAAGGAATGGATAGGGAGGGGCCCAATGTGACATCTTTGAATTAACCACCATTGGGGAATAACTCAGACCTATGTATCTAGGTGGAGAAATAACCTTGTACCTATAACCATTCAATGCATGTCAAGGGTACCTTCTCAATATATATATAGTCAAATCACAACATAATCATCCCAATGGGGTCCAATAGTATGAGCATAAAGTGACATCTATACATCCATTTAATAAATCATTCTTTTTGAACATCAATAATCAGGATTAGATTTAATCATGACATAATAATGTGTTTCACTTAATTAAAGCAAACTAAAATATCCAAGCATATAAACATACAAAATTCCAACAATCAACATGTTGAGGAATCTCATCTTGAACATGTGGTGGTTCATACACACCATTCAAAGCCATAAAATAATCACCACATCAATCACAAGGAAATAGTGAATCTAAAACATCGGTCTCGCATTAACAAGATGAAAATAGGAGGGGCACTACAGTAATGGTGAGTATGACCTATAACTAAAATATGTATGGTAAATTTTGGTTGATTCAATGCAAATAATGTATAGATCATTGACAAAAAACAATCTAATGTGAAATTCTAACAAATAGTGGTGCAACAATTCACCAATGACTATTGTAAATTTTGGAAAACTAATGGAGAGATGATGTATTTTATAGTACATCCTATTCACCAAAATTTGAGGCATTGATTTAAAATATTTTCCAATTGGTGAAGATTCATCACTAAAATAATCATTGGTGAGGTTTCTTCAAGGTTGAAGCAAAGATTGGTATCCATCCCTATGATGGAGAGATAAGTACTAAGAAATTGGATCAATGGATATCTTAGATAGAGGTATATTTTAGCATTTATAACCTCGCTCATCATCAACAAATCTCTTTTGCAAGGTTAGAACTATTGGACAATGTTCTTACTTGGTATGAAAACTATGGTTCATCCCTAAAATGTTAAAAAAAGCCTCCAAAATGAAAGTGGGAAGACTTCAAGAGGTCGATGAAAAAACAATTCTAGGTCCCATTTTTCATAATAATATTGTGGTATTCAATACCACGAAGATAATGGAAAAGTGTACAAGAGTACACTAGTGAATTCTAAAGGAGGCTTATCCAATTATTCGAAACAATTTCATGGAGAGGGAAGTGTTGATGAATTATATAAGAGGGTTGTTTGGACACCTAAGGACATCAATTCTCATGGAAATATTCAAGAAATTGATGAAGCATGTGCACAATACAACTATGGATTCAGACAAGAAAAAGGATTCTTCATTAAAGAACAAGCATAAATAAAAGGGGAAAAATAAGGAGGACAAAAGAGTAGGGATAAATATAAGGTAAAATAAAAACACCAATACTACTATTCAAAAGGACAAAGGAAAATGTAAAACCAAGTTTCATTATGGACATTATGACAAAACTAGTAACATGGATGAGAAGTGTTAGGAATTGCAACATATTTAGCACCATCTTGGAGAAAAAAGTTCTAAAACCACTTTCATGAATAAAGATGGGGAAATAAATGGTGACTTTGATTTAAATGCTAAAATTTTCTACATTTTATGTAAAGGGGCATGTTTTATGGGTGAAAATTCCAAGGAAAAGGAGAAATAAGAGCTTATAAAATTGTTTCATACCAAGCTATACATCAAAGATGAGAAGGTTGGCTCTTTATTCAATGCAGGTTTTGAAGATAACTTGATTTCTCACAAATTAATAGAAGAGTTAGATTGAAAGCTATGGACCTCCTCATCCATATTCCTTTGGTTGGCTCATGGAAGGGGTGGAAAAAATATAAATAAAAAATGTAAGGTCAAGCTTTCTATTTGTGTTGATTAAAGAGATGAAATTGTACTTGATTTGGTTCCAATATATTTTTGTCAAGTAATATTTAAAAAATTTAATTACTATATAAAAGATACAACATATTTTATAATTCCTAATCAATATATAGATTAATTCTAAATAATACTCCATACATTTTGAATACATCATAAACAAAGAAGGCCAAGATCACCATGATAAGCACTTCCCAAGACAAGCATTTGATATATGGTAGTGGTGAGTTTTCTTTGCAAGAGAAAACTGTGAATAATGAGGATAAAAGTTGAGATATTTACATGAGGTACAAAATAATCATAAATAACATAGGAAAAATGAGTCAGTGAGTCTATTTTTATATTTCTTTTGTGGAAGCTAAGGGATTGTTCCGAAAGAGGGTTATTAAACATGAAATGCAACTACCAAAATGTTTGTTTCCTAATTTTGGGTTTGTACCACAAAAGTCTTATTGAGGTATAAGAAGATAAACATCCAATAAAGGAAATTTTGGAGCAAGGGGTGATAATTTATAGTTAATCTTCTTGGGATTCTTCAATTTTGATCATGCCCAAAAAGGATGGGACTTGGTGATTATGTATAAAAAATAAAGGTTTGCAAAATAACCATCAAGAATATTTATCTTCTACCAACTATAGATGATTTAATGGATCAATTTTAGCATGCTAATTACTTCATGATTTTAGACTTAAAAGCTTAGTATCAAAAAGAATCAAAGAACATGGTGTATGAAAAATGACCTTCAATTCAAGGCATGGTATCTTTGAGCAGTTGGTTATTTCATTTAGATTGTGAAATTCTCCAGCTACCTTCATCTATATTATGAGAAATTTAGTGAGGCATATCATTGATTATAGTGTGATAGTGTTCTTAAATTACATTTATTTTTATTAGTGTCTCAACCTTGCATCCTAATGTTAAGAACCAAAAAATATATAATTTTTGGGGTGATAGAACATAAAAATATAACTTTCAAGGCTATAGAGGTCACATTTGGCCCCAAAAAAGTTTGAAATGGACCTTAATTAGAGAAATTTGGTTACAATAACATGTACCTCTCAAAGACCTGGAAATTTTTAAGAAATGGGCTCAATTAGCTTCCTAGATCAAAATTTATGGCCTCTAGAAGTTTGGTTTCTCAAATAAAAAATGTAAGAGAATTTATGACACAAGAGAGTTGTAAGAGGGAGTTACACTTTTCAACAACTTATGAAAAATGTTATGACATGCCACAATACATCTTTAAATGGATATAATGGGGCACCCAAGTTAGTGATTGCATTATGAAAAGCTTATGGTAAGTGGAAGGAATATGTTACTTTAGCCTATAGACTCATCTTGGGATTTAGGTGTTGGATTTTTTATTAGGGATTTGGACACCACATTTTGCATAGCTTTATCTCATGGTTTCCTAATTACCATTTGATAGTTTCATGTATTTCTTCTATTTATTGGGTGCTTGATATGGAGGCTTCATTATGGTATAGGTATCATTATGTTGACAAAAATGGTATAGATCTCTTATTGGTGATACTCCTATAAAATATTGGGTGTTGCAAGTGTATTATAACTATATTCACTACTGAATAATACATTGAGTTGATTTCGAGTGTGGGATTTTTCTCTCATATGTATTTTTCCCATGTAAACATGTGTTATGATATAATTTTTATTATGTATTTTTCCTTATAACTAAAAATATTAACTTTTATTTGGACATAAATCTCTTCAAATATTATGTTAGGAAGCATTTCTACACCTATTCTTCCTTTCATTATTACAAATTCATGTCAAGTTTATAAACAATAAAAAAATTAAATGTTAGTCGATATTGAAAGGAAACATTAACTTATGTGGTTTATTATTCCTGTTTTGTCAACATGTGATGGGAACTCATCAACACTCTCAAAATTAATATCAAAGGGTGTAACTGATAAAAGAAAAAAGCAATTATCAATAATGAAAAAAAATAAAAAAAAATTAAAATAATCATTACATATATTTTGAAGAAAATATATCATCATTAGATGTGGCATGTGATGTTTACCCCAAAGAGATAGTATCAACTCCCACATATATTCTAGTCTCCCCATAGAGGATATTTTTGTCTTGTTACCTTGCAAACAAGACCAATCATACATGTTAAGTACTACTATATTTTTTAGTGACATTTATTTGGAAAAAACATAAAGTAAGTTTGAATTTATTAAGATATACCTTGGGAAGAATGTCAAAATATGGTGATGATAATTCAATATAAGGAAGCTAAGGTAGCAGAACAACTTCCTACACTAACTTTGAGAGAAGAATAATGCAAACTTTTACAGATCTCTAACAGTTATAGAAACTTAAACAAAAATAAACAAAAATGTCATGCATACCACAACACAATGATTTATGTGGGGAAAACCCTTTTAGGAGAAAAACCCCACACTCCAAAAGTTGCCCAATATATTATTTAGAAATCAAAAATATTACAATATACTTGCAGAGCAAGCTTCTCACAAGAGTATCACCACTTAGAGATACAGAGGCAACACAATAGCTATCAAACTCTTAGAATACATCACAATACACAGTCATAATACAATTCCCTCATAAAATAGGGTTGCCTTCTAGGGAAATTCAAGCTAATAAAATATCGGTCATCAAATTTGAGACATAATGATGAATGATCCAAATTTACAATAATAAAATATAAATAAAATTTTCCTTTCTAGGGCACTGCCCCTAGACCCCAACAAGGGGGATCCCCCCCACGCCCCCCATCGTCATCGGCTGAATAGTACCTTGTGTATCAATAGTACCTTTGTAATTGCAAGGTTGAGACACATTTTCTCAAAAAATCTTCCACTTTTTAAACACCTTGCAAGGATAATGAAAGGGTGTCATCGTCATCTCTTAGTTGCTAGGGGCCAAAAGGCTCATAGTCTTTGAACACCATTTGAAATTCTTTGTGCTCATAAGCTTAGTTAAAGAATCAGCATCATTCATCAAATTATCTACCTTAACCAGCTTCACCCTGCCATCTTCGACCATATCTCTAACAAAATGATACTGTACATCAATGTGCTTGGTCCTAGCATGAAATGTTGAGTTCTTGGCTAGACATATCGCACTCTGATTGTCACTACACCCTATTTTATTCCAATATTTGAACACAATCTCTTAAGCCAAATGGCTTATTTACAAGCATGAGTAGCTACCATATACTTTTCTTTAGCAGTGGACAAAGCAACCACAGCATCTCGCTTACTCATCCAATAATCATACCACCACATAAATTAAACACATATGCATTGGTGAATCTTCTACTATCAAAATCACCTACCTAGTCTAAATCTACATAACCATGAATATCAAGGGAAATCTCATCTTCATTCATATTACTATGATAACACAAGGAATAATCTGAGGTACCGCGCAAATATCTGAAGACTCTTTTAACTGCATCGCAATGAACTCTACCAGGATTAGACATATATCTGGAAAGAACTCCCACTACTTGGGAAATGTCTAGTCTAGTACAAACCATAGCATACATCAAACTTCCAACTGCACTCTGGTAAGGCACTCTACTTATGTCTTCCATCTTCGATGGGGATGTTGGACAATCTGAAATAGATAACTTAGTTCCACCTGAAATTGAAACACACAATGGTCTACAATCCTGCATATCAAACCTCTATAAAATTGAATTGGAATACTTACTTTTTCCAAGCCATAGCTTTATGTTCACTCTATCTCTTCTAATTTCCATCCCAAGAATGTGTTTATCTGCACCAAGATCTTTCATTTCAAACTTAGCAGCAAGTTGAGATTTTAGTTCTAAAATCATACCTTTCCCTTTACCAATTAATAACATATCATCAACATATAATGCAATAAATAAGAAATGATCACCATCAGTTTTATAATAAACACAGTGGTTTGATTTAGAATGCTCAAATCCCAAACTCAACACATATGTATCAAATTTGTGGTACCACATCCTAGGACTCTGTTTTAAACCATACAAATATTTCTTCAATTTGAAAACCAATTTACTTTTACCTTTCACCATGTAGTGCTCTAGTTGTGTCATATAAATATCCTCCTCCAAGTCACCATGAAGGAAAGTAGTTTTCACATCCATTTTCTCACAACCTCTAAATCATAAGCAGTGGAAATAGAAAGCAAAAATCTAATGGATGTCATTTTTGCAACAGGAGAAAATATCTCACCATAATCAACACCCTCAAATTGAGAGTAACCATTTGTAACCAACCTTGCTTTGTACTTCTCAATACTTCCATCTGAACAAATCTTTTTCTTGAACACCCATTTGCAACCAACAAGTTTTCTTCCTTCAGGAAATGGTACAAGATCCCATGTATCATTCTTTTTCAATTTTTTCATTTCTTCATCCATAGCAACCTTCCAAGATTTTGCATCATTCATACCTAATGCCTCTTCTACCTTTTTGGGTTCATCCATGTTAGTATTCAAAGAAAAAATACATCTCCAATCATCAGGTGAATACCTTTCAAGTGGTTGTCTATGCCTTGTAGACCTACAAAAAAGTTGAGTTGGAGGTTCTTCCTCCTCTTCTGAACATTCAAAGCTAGATGAGCTCTCCTCAACTTCTTGCCTATCCATGGGCCTTAATTCAAATTTCTAAGGTGTAGAAGGAAATTGAATCATGTCTTCCTGTTTACTTTGTTTTGGCTGCAATGTAACATAAGAAGGCTTAGTTTCTCTAAAAATAACACTTCTACTATGTATTACCTTTTGTGTAACATGATCCCAAAGCTTGTATCCTTTCACACTATAACTATATCCGATGAAGATACATTTCACAGCCTTTTTCTCCAACTTTATTCACTTCTCCTTTGGCACATGTGCATATGCCTCACAACCAAAAACTCTAAGATTTCTTAATGAAGGCTTTTGGCCCAACCATGCCTCTATAGGTGTCTTATCAACAAGAGATGATGTAGGAGACCTATTAAGCAAGTAACAAGTAGTGGCAACAACTTCAGCCCAAAAACTTTGTTCTAGACCAGCACCACTCAACATATTCCTAGCCTTCTCCTTCAATGTCATGTTCATTCTTTCTGCAACTCCATTCTGCTATGGAGAATACATAGTTTTCTTGTATCTATGAATACCACAATCTTTACAGAATCTATCAAAATCATTAGATAAAAATTCACCGCCATTATTAGTCCTCAAACATTTTATTTTCTTTCCAATTTGCAACTCAACCATTGCTTTAAATTCTTTAAATTTACTACAAACTTCAGATTTACTCTTTAAAAAGTATACCCATGTCCTACTGTAATATCAATAAATGAAACATAATATGTGGATTTACCAATTGAAGGAACATCTATAGGACCAAACACATCATAATGAATAAGATTCAATACACCACAAGATTTATGAGAACTCAAGTAAAACTAAATGCGGTTTTCTTTTCCATAAATACAATGCTCACAGAAATCAAATTAAAGATTACAATTAGACAAACCTTCAACAAGGTTTTTATTTTTCAAGGTCCTTAGACCTTTTCTCCAATTTGGCCAAGTCTTTGGTGCCATAACATATTTTTCTTTGTAGGTAACTTTGTTTCAGAAGAAAGAGCACCCTTGGGTACCCAAAATTCATGACCATCTGTTGAAGGTGGAACCATCACTTCTTCCACAAACTTGATTTTCATAGATGTACTATTGCACTCAGCCGTGCATACATAAAGCTTATAAAATGTGCCATATCTGACACCTATAGCAATCACCATAGAACCTCTAACCATCTTGCATCCTGCATTAGAAAATACTACTTGCACACATTCATCTATTAGTTTTCTCATAGATAAAACTTCTAAACCAGGGATATGCAACACACCATTAATCCTTCTTATTCTAGCATTACGAAACCTAGTTTTAAATTTACCACAGCCAACAATGTATAAATGAGAATCATCACCCAAGTACACCTTACCTCCATCAAATTCTTCATATTCAGAAAACCAATCTCTATTAAAGTTCATATGGAAAGACGCATTTGAGTCAATTAATAATGCATCATTACCTACATGAATTGCCAAAGTTGTAATGAATGTGTCACCATCTTCTTTCTCAAACTCAGAATTAGAATTGAATTTCTTCTTTTTCCTCTTCTTTTCTTCTTTGTGGTCCTTACAAACATGCCCAAGCTTACCGCAGTTCAAGAAAATAACTTTGGACTTTCCAGGATACTTAGATCTCCCCTTGGACTTGTATTTTTCATGCTTCTCATTCTTCTTTCATTTTTCCTTAGGTCTTCCATGAACATTCAAGACCTCCTTGGCACTGATGGATACCTTCCTCCTCATCCTTCCTCCTCATCTCTTTAGAAAGCAAAGAACCCACCACATCTTCAGTCTTCAATATAACAGAAGTACTCCCAATATCCATGATAAGAGAATCCCACGAATCATGCAAAGAACAAAGCAAGACCTGACATTTCTCTTCCTCATCCATTTTGACACCAACTAATGCAAATTGAACCACCAGCATATTGAATGCTTCTAGGTGTTCAATAATTCATCCACCCTCTTCCATTCTCAAGGAATACAATTTCTTCTTCAAGAAAATATTGTTCACTAAAGATTTGGCTTGATACATCTCACCAAGATTCTTCCATAGTTTCTATGTAGAGGTCTCTTCATGGAAATTGATTAAAATAGAGTTTTCTAAGCACCATATAATTAAACCTTTGGCTTTACAGTCCATAACATCATATTGAGCAGCCTGAGTAGGATATGTAGGCCTTGAAACATTATCATCAATAGCATCCCATAGATCTCAAGCTACCAATAGGATCCTCCATCTTCAGCTTCCACATTTCAAAATTATTTCCAAAAAAATTATCCACCTCTATTCTCCTTGATGAACTTGCCATCTAAAAATTCCTACAACAAGATCACAAAGTGTCTTATGCACAAGCTCCCACTCAAATATGGATTAGTTCAAAAAACCCAACAACCCACAATTGAAACCAAAGGTGATCAAGCTCTAATACCACTTGTAAGGAAGCTAAGGTAGTGTAACAACTTCCTACACTAACATTGAGAGGAGAATAATGCAAACTTTTATAGATCTCTAACAGTTACAGAAACTTAAATAGAAACAAACACAAATATCATGAATACCACAACACAATGATTTGCATGGGGAAAACCCTTTCAGGAGAAAAACCCCACACTCCAAAAGATTCCCAATAAATTATTCAAAAATCAAAAATATTATAATATATTTGCAGAGCAAGCTTCACAAGAGTATAACCACTCAGAGATCCAAAGGCAACACAACTACTATCAGACTCTTATACATCGCAATACATAGTCATAATGCAATGCCCTCATAAAATAGGGTTTCCTTCTAGGGAAAGTCAAGCTAATAAAATATCAGTCATCAGATATGAGACATAATGATGAATGGTCCAAATTTACAATAATAAAATATAAATAAATTTTCCTTTTAGGGGTGCTACCCCCAAGCCCCCACCAGGGCACACTACCCTTGTACCCCAGTTGAGGGATGATCCCCCCGAACCCCTCGTGGGAGGATCCCCCCATGCCCCCCCATCATAGGCTAAATAGTACCTTGTGTATCAACAATACTCTATGTAATTGCAAGGTTGAGACATTTTCTCAACAGTCAAAACATGTCACTTATTCTCCCTAGAATGACAACTGTTCAATCTCATGAGATATTTATGAAATATATTCAATTATCTTATTGATTTGTAATATCCTATAACTTTTTTCATAAATAATATATTAACAAGAACAAGACCTCTAAAAAAAAATTAAAAAATAGAATACAAACCAAAACAAAGTATCAGAATACTAACTTAAATTTAAAATATAGAGGTACTCTTATAATTATGTAAGAATCTAAGATGCATGCATGGAGTGGTTGAGTCAATAGTTAGAATACTCACATACACTTCTCAATGGATGCAACACTTACGTTATTTAGTCCTTGCGGATTTGATTCAAAGTCACAATTGGTGTACAACACCCTTCTAGCTAGCCTACATGCAAAAATTTATTGTACCTATTGTCACTTGGAATTACACCCTTGTTGAACTTGTGATTCAACATTCTAGCAAAACATGGGATTGACCTCAAGGTGCAAGACCTTGTAATTGAGATCAAACCTCCAAACAAAGCTAGCCTCCTTTATAACCTATATGTAAAGTTTTGATCCAACCCAACACATATTAAACCTAAAACCTAATTCTATTCTACCGATTGCCAGGGAAAAGGGGAAGGAGTATAGAAAATCAAAGGGGTGGTGATGAACCTGTTAGTGTGAATTGGGTTATTTCCTAACTAGATATTAGTGAGGAACTATTCACATCATTAATAATTTTACTTAGGAGTTAGTTTCCTAGGTGGCATTCTAGAAACTAGTATTAATGGGGTCATGTCTCATTAATTAGCTTATAGTTATCTAGGTATTTAATATTTCACTCATGCATTCAAAATTATGCATTAAGAATTTAATGTTTGCATCCAAGGTAGTTATCCTACCTCCGCTCACCTTGCCTGTATAAACAAGGTGCTTTTTCATTGTAAATCATCTCATATTTCATGTATCTCATGATATTCTAAAGATTCTAGATATCAAATCAATAGATCATCATTTGATCAAATTGTCTACATGCTCATGATGCATCACTTTCTTGTTCATGTGGATAGTGTCTTTCTTGGTTGATCCTTTGAAGTGTGTGCAGCTTCATTTGGGTTATTTTTCACTCATATTTCCAAGATGATATCAAAGCTTAGACCATAGGAGATCCATCTCATATCAGGAAGTTAAGCTAAGGAGACTATCACGGGTGGAAGGGTTTGTGTGAAGGGATAGTTGTTCTCATCCGAGAGGCAATTGATTTCTGAAGCACATTGGGTCATATCTAACCCTAACATTGTGTTTAGAAGGTCCAAAAACCCTGGGAATGCCTACCCATTCATTGAAATTCAACATCATCATTTGAAGGCCATTAGAGGTTTTTTGCAACTATATTGAGGGCAAAAGAATAGATCTTACAAGTTGAAGGAAAAAGAAAATCCTCCCCCCCCCCATTGCAGAAAAAAATTCTTCTTTGGTCGACATCAATCATATTGTAGGTTAAAAATTTATTTAGGCTTCTATAGTTTATTTTTATAGTTTGGGAAAATATATATAAGGGCATATTTAATATTGTGGGCGGATATTTTATTGGGTTTAATATTTTCTGCAGACTATATTTATATTGGTGGTCGAATTTCTTTTATTGGTTAGCATATATTTAAAATTGTTTTTGATATTTTAATTGTCTATTGTCAATATTAAAAAAATTGAAACAAATCTTTTTATCAGTCTCATTATTGTTTAGCAAAGGTTAAATACAAAAATCTGCAGATAAAGATTTCTTTCAACTAAACTTTCTTTTATTTTGTTTGTGGCATTTATTATTTTTTTGGCCCTATCAAAGGATTTTATCAGCCTGTGCACTCATATTTGTCGGCATTCATTACTCACCACTATCAATTCTTTATGTGTCATGGACTTCTACCACTCGCCATCTGTCCTTCATACCATCAACCAAGTCAAATTCTCCACTGACCACCATAGTCTCCCAACCCAACATGTGGTTTCCTTTGGAATTGGGTGCTACACCCGCCTTGGTTGGCGCAGCCCCAGCTGTCGCCATACCTTCACCCGAGGACCCTCATTTTTTTCCATCCTGGCCCTTGGTCATATCAACGACCAAGGGCTTCTTTTTTTTTGGCCCCAGGTGCTTGATTTTTGCACCTATTTAGCCTCCATGCTCAAATTGGGTTGATTATATCAAATTTTCACAAACAAGATATTGACAAAAAACTAGTTTTGTATACTTCATAGTGGTGCAAAGTATTTTTCTATATTTTTTTGGGTACGAATTATAGACAACTAAATTCAATGCTTCCTTTTGGACTCTCAATCTCATACCTTTTCACCAATTTTTCTAATTTTGGAGATTCTAGCGACATTGTGAAGGTGATTTAGAGTTCATTCATCCTATGCATCCACTTTTTTAAGATTCAACTCTAGGTGTGTTCTTGATAACTTGGACATACTACAATTTGGAGAAGGTATATTTGAATTGGGAGGATTCATTTTTAGTTTTGCATCATATTTGGGAGTTTCTAATTTCTATTGAAGGTCAATGTCTTTGTAATCTTGGAGATTTGTCATAGTTTGTTATGGGGTTTTCATTTCATCCTTCCCTGACTATGTTGGAAAGGGGAAACTATAAACAATGGAGAGATTGCATCATATACCATCTCAAATTACTTCAATTGTTGCCACATTTGTATGGTTTAGTTCCCTCTCCAAATAAAGGTATCCAAAAAAATTCTTGGAGTTGTAGAAGGTATGATGTCTTAGAGGTTATTGTAATGCGCATTGATGATGATATTTTGAAAGTTATTGATCATTGTAGCTATCCTCATACTCTTTGGACTAAGATTTGGGAGCTATATGGAGATCCTGATACTCCACCATTCCCTGATGATCATGATTTAGAATTTCATGAGCCTCTTCATTATATAGACAGGATACCCTATGATCATAATACTATGCAATAGTTTACAAATTTGGAATGCTTTGAGTCTTCAAATGAGGATGTCAAGGGTTCTTTAGATTCTCCTTCTCCATAAGAGATAATTGATGTACCTTCACCTTTAGTGGTTCCTTGTGCAGATTCATTGATTGATGCTTCCATCATTCCTATTCAAAAGTACCATTCATATTATGTTGGTGATTCATTGAGAAATTCTAGTAATTCATTACAACAAGTATCTAATTGTATTCTTGATTGGGATTCTTATTTGACAAACATTGCATCCTTGTTTGCGGAGTCTCACATTTCAGATTTGGAGGACACATTTCAGGGTTTATCTCTCATATTTGATGACAACCATTGCACAATTTTTATCAAACCATCATGGCCTTTGGAGCTTGTTAGCATTAGTTTCCATATAGTACTGGTTTTTCACCTTCTTCATTGAGTGGGCATGTATCTGATTTGGTAGTGGCATCTTCATCTTTAATGGCAAAGGAGACACATGAGCAGCTTTCAGATACATCATCATCATCCATCTTCATCCTTCCTCTTCTTAATAATTCCTATCCGGAATGGGAAGAATTCCCACATTTTTACTTGGTTTTATTTCTTCCAAAAGGGAGATAAGTTGTTTGTCGACATTGGATCATGTTGTCTTCAGGAACTTACCATTTTTGCAAGAGATAATACATTTTGGGGAGTCTACATAGTCTCTCTCTTTCCCTCTTATTGGAAGGCTATTGATTATTGTACTCTTGTGATGGATGTAGCTCTTGGGGGGTGTTGATGTTGAGACCTCCACTCATCACTTCCGTTACTTGTACATGGTTTGCATTAAATTTTCATTATATCTCTTTTTTGGAGAGGAGTTTTCTCCCATGAGGTTTTCTCCTTTTCTTCATTTTTAAGAGATTGCATTTTCATTTGTACATGGGTACCTAACATAGCCTAGTAGTTAGGACCCATATTGCATTTGCATAATAACTACACTCCCAAGTTGCACTTATGGGGGGTGTTAGTGTGAATGGGGTTATTTCCTAACTAGATATTAGTGAGGACCTATTCACATCATTAATAAGTTTCCTTAGGAGTTAGTTTCCTAGGTGGCATTCTAGAAACTAGTATTAATGGGGTCATGGCTCATTAATTATCTTATAGTTATCTAGGGATTTAATATTTCACTCATGCATTTAAAATTATGCATTAAGCATTTAATTTTTGCATCCATTGTATTTATCCTACCTCCTCTCTCCTTGCCTATATAAACAAGGTTCTTGTTCATTGTAAATCATCTCATATCTCATGTATCTCATGATATTTTAGAGATTCTAGATATCAAATCAATAGATCGTCATTTGATAAAATTGTATTCATGCTCATGATGCATCACTTTCTTGTTCATGTGGATGGTGTTTTTCTTGGTTGATCCTTTGAAGTGTGTGCAACTTCATTTGGGTTAGTGTTCACTCATATTTCCAATAGAACCTAGAATAAATGGTGTTTCTTCCCATGCAGTACAACATAGAGAGTCAAATAAAGAAACTATAAGGACTCAAATAGGTCTCTATTTCACAACCTTTGAATGTAGATATGGAGATAAGTGATTTGAAAATCACTAAGAGGGAAGAAGATATCCACAAATAGTCATTGCAAACAAATTTTACATAGCATATACACACATAAAGTATAAAAAAAATCATTCAATCATAGAGGCAAGGAAACATGCATAATGTGATAGAGGTGAGAAGAAGTTAAAATGAAAACTTTATTGATTCAGAGGCATGGAACCTGTTACAACAGCATATTTCTAAAGCATGCAAGTCTTTATAGAGAACAAAAAATAAGAACCAAACTTTGCAAAAATGAGCACTAGAGGCTTTATTCTAGTGAGGGGAAGTTGAGAATCCACACCAAAGCATGGACAAAAAAAATAGAAACCCAAATTTTAGAATAGATAGAAACCCTAGTTGTGACCAATGATGTGTGATAGGACATCTCTAGGGCTCTATTGTATCTTATCATTGATGACTTTTTGAGTTAGAGTATAAAAAAGATGAATATCACCCAAAAATTTCATGATCCAGGGATGTCATCCTAACAAAAGGGACACTTACAAGTAATAAATGAGGTATCAGCATCATTTTCCCTCTTCAAATCCATGCTAAAATCCATTAAAGACCCTTTTGTAGCTCCCAAGATCAAGGTCTAGTAGTTGAGAGAGTCACTGAGCATTAATGGTGTTTTAGGGTTGAAAACATGATTTTTGGAGCTTATCATCATATTTCCAGGGTCATGCATGTCATTTTTCCAAAGATAAAATCATTATATCAATTGTAACTTCAAAAAAACCTTGTTCGTCAATCGTTGGGCTTGAAAGGGAGAACATACAACTTTGATGACCTAATGAGACACACCTTACTGAGCATCAAGCATCCACCTTAACAACTACCAATGAAGGAAAGAAGAATGAGGGACATAAAAATTCTTAGCCCTGATGATGACATTAGCAAGAAGAATTGATATTTTGGGGGTGGAAGGGATGATGTGATGGCAAGTGAAATCTCAAAGGATCGATGAAATAACTTAGAGTAATTTACATAAGGCGGACCTTAGATGTCAGGGTTCAAGGAGAAAGTAGGCTAAAATCATGAAGTACAATTGAAAATACAGGAGATTTTGAAGAGAAATGAATTGGTGGATAGGAGTTGGGAGGAATTCATCTAACATGTTGAAATGGGATGGATAGAAAAGAGATGTTGAAAGTTTGAACCCAATGAAAATACCTAGGAAAACTTCATGAGGGTGGACATCGTGCATCGAGGAGACAAAAAAATCATGCTTGAGGAGGGATGAGAGCATCATGGGAGTTGATGACCCGAAGGCTCAATAAGATGAATACTTATTCATTTTTCAAAAACTTAGGCTTCAAGGGTAAAGCATACAAAGAAGGAAGGATATAATGCCTCGAGCTGACAAGCTTAGAACAAAATTTGATGGAATAATTTTTTTTTCAAACAACACTGATAATGCAACAATGGCATGTCCCACTTGCATGATAACATGCACACAAGTTTCATGACACAATGCCAAAAAAAACAAGGCACTTCACCATTATATAAGCAAGGTGGAAACAACAAAAGACTAACCAATCATGGGATAAATCAACCACGATGAACATACGAGAGAGAAAGAGAGAGGACAACACCTACATGAAGATCATTTACTAGACCACAATCATGTTCTCTTGCAACACCACTCCAAGAAAAGATGAGGGATTCCTCAACCTCCAATCCACGTCTAGACACACTAAACCACTCTAAACACAAATGAAAACATTCATGATAGGTTTCCTAACCAAGAGTCACAACTCACCATAAATAGGAATAATAACAAGTCACTTCTAGATAGCTTCATGCTTCCCAAGACATCTTGTTGCAACGTGACAACACTCAATGGAAAGAACTACTCTACAACACCCCATGAACTATGAGGATTGTTAATAACACTCACAAGATGAACTATGAATTATTATAACCTTCACAAGACTCTGCAAGGCTAGAAGAACAATCTCCCCAATCCTAGGTTGGCAATAGAGTCATATCAAGAGGTTGCACGAAAAATAATGCAAGAGATGACATAAGTCCTTAATGATGACACTTGGGAAGTAGGTAAATCACTACCAATACCTTGGGACTATGTTGAAAAACTTTCATTCACAATTTTTTTCCAAATGAGGTCCCAAAAACATAGGAAAAGATCAAGTGCTGAAATAGGGAAACTTGACTAGTTTTTTAGGGTTTCAATGAAAAAAACTATCAAAATGGAAAGACGACAAGGAATAAAAATTATCCAACATGGGGATTAGGCTTATAAAACCCTTAAATAACCCTAGTTAAGAAGTTTTACATTCTTGAATTTGTATGGGGACCAAGCCACCCTAACACACTTAAGCAAAATTTGAGTTTTTAAACTTGTCAAAACTAGGTCGTCCCTAAATACCAGGTAACCCCAATTTTCCCCAAGCTGCCCTAGTTTCTACCAAGTCACCACAAAAATATTAGGAATTTTTTTAGAAACTTGGGTTCAATCTAGTGTTTGATAGGGTTGCCTAGGTACAAGACCAAGCTACCCGATTGTGAAAATGAAAACTTATGTTCATTTAAAGCACCAAATGAAGTCTTCCTAATTTGTATTAAGAATTTTAACAACATGATAATAATGTGCATAAGAAATTGTGTCTGACACCAACACTAAGACATCCGAAATTCCCAAACTATTATTTTCTTTTACAAGTTACAATCATCTCCAAAGAGAAAATCCAAATCAATATATTACAGCATAAATGAATGAAATAAATCTATGAATGTATGAATTAAACTTGAAATTGCATGATGTCAATTCATTCATCAATCCATTAGGTCCCCAATGGTGGCTACCATGCCACCCAACCTCATGGAATTGAAAAGATTCACTTCCATTGTGCTAAGAGATAGTCACATGGGCCACAAGCACAACACTCATGCCAAAAAAATGGAGGGAAGGATTACACACACACCATACACAATGAAGACACTCCATAAACACATCATATAAATATTCATCCATGCACAAGAATAATCCAATACAAATAGGATCAAAAAAATTTCTCATTGAGAAAACTCACCAATGTCACATCACAAACCACATTGGGCCAAGTCACCAAAACCATACAAGAATCCATCCTTGGGAAAACTCACCAAGGTCATAGCACATGGTATAACTCACTAGAAGGGTATCACTGTTAACTCTATGATTTTCACCCAGGCTGAGGTTTGACATAGCTAATCATGAGTAACATGGGAACTTTTCTAAGGTTGTGGGTGACCCTATGATAGAAAAGGACCTCCAAAGAAAGCTAGTTATTTATTGGTCTCACCTAAAACTACTACTTTTCTTTCTGAGGAAAAGGTAAGAAAAATGTAATCTTGAAATGAAATTAAAATTTCTATCCTACGGTGAAACACCAAACTGACTCAATAGCATGCAAAATCAGTTTTGTTACACTTTTCAGTTAACAAATTGATAGAAGGCTTACACAACTCATTCTTTCATATTTTTTACACAAGTATTTTATAAGAGGGTGTTGCCACAAGACCCTAGAAAGAAAAAAGATAAATTTCATAACTAGAATTCTTGTATTTTCACACAACTTATAACCTGTAAATAGATATTTTCTTGCAAGAAGGTACTTTCAATGAGACAGAAATACAAGGAAAAAGCACAAATTTCACAAGGAGATCAATCAATCACCATAACATGAACACAAGCAAGCAAGTAATGAGAGGGTAAAGATAACTCAATACTATTAATCATCCAAGGTACTCACAGTTTGCATGAAAGAATAAGTTACAAAAAGATGTTGAAGTCTGATGAAGAACAACAAACTTACCATCTCCAGAAATCTGCAAATTGAGAACTAACTCCAAATGAGTTACATGAGTGAATATAAACACAACCCAAGTGGTTGCACCAAAATAGGAGCAAGAAACTACTTTGGGTCGGATTCCCTAAAAAAACCTAGAAATGAGGCATTGGATTCCTCACAAAACCACCTCCAACATGTGGGGAGAAATGGTTTTGACCATATCAAGCATTTAAGCACATAAAACCACCAACAAGGTGCATTAATGACCCTATAAATGTGGGAATTTGTCTTCAAACTGAAAATAACTTCCCCTATATTCTCTTAACTTGTCTCCCTCCTTAACTAAAATTTTGAAAATCTTCAACATTTTGCATTTAAAGAATAACAAAATAACCTTAAGGTTTATAAATGCACCTTAAAATCATTTGTTTTACAATAAAATAATGCAAATGTTCAATTCATCGACCATTATGATGGTCAGCACATGAATTCAAAGTTTTCAAAAGAAAAGCAATTACAAAGGTATAGGTGACATATTGAAATGGTTGTAAAACATCATAAGGCATAAAAATTTTCCTAAGGCACAAACTTCAATAAGCAGGGTCGCAGGCTCACATTATCTTAATATTTTGATTTTGATAAAATAATCCAAAAATGCCACCATTGACATTTCTAGGGTTGAAACCCTAAATCAAAACAAGAAAAAGAAGAAAATATTTTCATTCTCCTTTGAAGCTTCTTGAAGAAGCTATGTTGTCGCCAACACAAGGGTTTGATGAAGTTTTTGTAGCTATCTCTTCAGAGTGAAAGCTGGACATAACAAAATTTTATCCAATGGATTTATGAAAAAGCAACAAAAACAAGCTCACAAAAGCAACAGAAACAAGTTCAGGTGAGCACAGAAGGTTACTTCTTGTTTCATTAATTGAATGAAAGCTCTCATTCGAGCTTTGTTTATGCAAAGATTCCTAACTTAATTTATATTTCTTCGCTTTTCTAAAACAATGAAAATATCTAAGCTAAGAGCTTTCCCAACCACTGTTTACTGCATATAGATTCATTATGATTTCATTTATTTTTTGTGGCCACCATAGTCTTTCCTAGGAAAACTTGGTTTATGTAGCTTAATTAGCCTTGGTTGCACCTCTATTTTGTAGGAACTTGAGGTCTTGTTTTGTGTTATGATGGAATGTAATTGAGCTCTTCTCTCCATTTCATTGTGTTGAGACTTGAGAGTCTGGAAACAAAACACTAGATGGGTTTTAAGAAAAATATTGTTTCCTTCATATAGTGCCCGCGGCTAAGCTCTTCCTTACAGATATCAAGATTTGTGAATGGGTTACCAAAACCCACTCCACTACTCACTTCTCTATCAAAAACTCATTTCGAGCTCTCATATCAGAAATTTCCCTATGTTCTTACATCCAATCTAAACTTCTTTATTACATTCAATGCAATGCAAAAGACACATAAGAATTTCCTTCCTGCAAAATTTTATGCAATTTCTAAAGTTTTCTTGCATTTTTCTAAAAGTTTAATGAATAAAACAATGATTATAGGCTGTAGACAAAACCCTTTTGGATACCCATGAAACCCTTGCTTCTCCAAATAATAGTCACGAAAGCCCCATTTATCAATCAGAGTTTCTCTATTTTGTATCTTAAGAGCCCAAAACTTTGTATTTTGTTTCTGGGTTTGTAATTTTTGAAAAAAACCTCTTTACCTTAAAAAAAATTTGTGATTCCAACTCTAGTGAATGAATTCTTCTCCAACTTATTGTGGCTTTCTAAAAAAGGAGAAGAGAAGAGAAAACCCTAAAGGTTCCATTAGGGTTTCTTATCATACATTCTTCTTTTCCGCCTGCAGGAGATCTTGCACAAAGGTTCACACTGCCTTTCATGATAAATGCCATTAACAATATAATATGCATCTTAACAAACACATCTTCCCAATACAGAGCCTCCTCACCCTCTATAGCATAGTCTAGTGGAAATTTTCATCTTTACACACAAAATAAGATCTTAGTGAATAACTAAACCTATCTTTCTATGTCTAGAAAATGCATCTCTCTGGATTCCAGCTATTAAGTTTATTATGTATGCAAGCAATGTATGAATACATTCTACCACTTTTTACTGCCACTTTTAAATTCAAAATTATGATTGCACTTGATTTTTGTTTCAAATGCATAATTCTCATGACTGCTCCATTTTTTATAGCCCAATCAACACTACTATAGTGACTGGATGATTATACTTTGCTACCCTCAAAGTAATAGCAAATGTTTGCAAACTTTGTAGATAAATCCTCTGTTGTTTATGCCTAAAGTTCTATGGACTATCCTCCCCACATTTATATTTGATAAGTCTTTATCAAACAAATTTTCCCCTCTAAAGTACTGTTTTGCACCAGCTGCTCTACTACAGTGATCTCATACATATGAACTGCTTCATTGCTCAATAGTCATTTTATGCTTTTCATCAAACTTAGTTACTGTAGTAGAATTGTATATGAAATCTTTCCACTTTATGCAAACTGATGCATTCTCCTAAGAGCACTTTCTCGATTCAAATAGATATAGAGGATTAGATGCACATTGTATGCAGTATACTAATTGACTATCATGTAAAAGCAGTATCTCTACTAAGATATCATTTGACTTTATAACTGCTATTCTTGTATATTTCTTGCATCAAATTCAGTATTTCTCAATGCATTCCCTTATTATTGGCATTTGATTTTCATACTTTAGGATTCTCATGAATAATTAAATATCACTTATGACAGTGACTATTTGCTCACTGCCATAAATGATAGGTACTTATTTGTGTGAACCATAGAGGAATGATCTCTCAATACCATTAAAAGCACAACAATTTAGCACGTCAGGCTCAACCCTTGTGGGAGCCACATTTTATCCCGCGTGTTGAAACTTGATGAAACAATAACATTGATTTCCCTATATTTGCACATGAAACAAACAATTAGAAAAAACATATGCATATGCCTAAAGGCATGATGATTTTTCTCTCTCTTTGGACATGTGCAACTTGTTGTTTGTTTAATGTATGTGAAGGACAGTTTATACACTGGTGGGTGAATGTACATGTAGTGTTAGACTGTTATTTCTTAGAGCACTACTCTAACAACATTACAATTTTTTTAGATGTAGGAGCTAGAAATAGGAAGCTACAGAGGATGCAAAGCAACTTGAAGTAGAAGGCCAAGCAGGACAATAGACTCTGACCAGTCATCAAGCAATGACTGGCCTCTTCCCCTATATGTGCATTCTTTTCTTTTTGTTCATCTATCAATGTATAAATTTCCTTTCATTTACATTGAACAAGCTAAATCTCATGGCTTGTGTGAGATAAATATGTACTTTTGAATCAATAAAGGTTACTTTTCAGCAAGATTTTGTGTGGATCTTTTCAATATTGTATGCAATTGTGTAAACGCAATAATCTTTTACTGAAAATTGTAATCTTTGATTCTTATATTTATACAACTGAATGCAATATAGGGGAGATAGATAAGAAATGCACTTCTCTTTCAATTTTTAAACACTCTTTAGCTCACTTAGTTTGACAAGAAACAAAAATGAGTAACAATCACAAGGATCATCATTGGGCAACTCACCAGTGACATCACACACACACAAGACACTAGGGTAAGATGCTAGAGAGCTATTTAGGGAGTTTCATCATGATGATCAAAGGTATGGCACCTGCAAAATCTAGTAATCCTCTCATATAGATGAAGATACTTGATCTTACAAGACCCAAGCTCCCAAGTTGGCATGTCTTCCCAAACATCCTTAGTATGTACTAGCACTTAAGGCATGAGAGGGGAATCCATTATCTTAGTTAATTAATTACCCATGTTTCATTAATTATCTCTTGATTAAATTAATCCCTACCTATGATCAGCCTACTTGCCACTTTGGGCTAGGGATACGTTGGGAGCCACTCCCATAACCCTCTCTAGTACCTTAATCCTAGGCTCTTAACACTCACCAATGAGTGTGGTACAAAAACAAATGAAAAAATACATTCTTTCCATATTTTAATAATACTTTTCCATAATGCATAATATCATATTTCACAAAGTAAAAATTCATCAGAACAATCCAAAATAGCCAACACACCCTCCAACAAGTAGCACAGAAATCAATGCACAAAAGTTAACTTTTTTCCAAATTTAATGATATTTTTCCACAACATACATATATTTTCACATTTCACGAAGTAATATCCTTTCAAAACATTGAAAAATATTCATTTTCATGAAGAAAAAAAATCATTTTCATGAAAAACATTCAAATTTTCATCATATTTTTACAAGGCAAAAACCAAAAAATTCCCAAATTTATCATTAAAATTTTCTTCAAAATTTAATTTTTGAAATTCAAAAATCTAAAGATATCATTTTTCTCTAAATACTCCCAACAACACACTTTTCACATAAAATTCACATTTCACCCATTTCCTAAAAAATTGTGCATGGTAACCCCATATTTTTGAAAAATGTCAAAATTTAAAAAAAAATCTACACTACACCAATCAAATTACAAAATAAAAGGAGATGGGAAGATTCTACACTCCCCTAATCATTCTCCTACAAACAAATTTGAAGAATAATGCTCAAAACAATTAAAAACAAGGGAAATACCTCAATGCCCTTCAAATTTTGAAATACAAAATTTTCCAAGAACGCCCAACGAAGAGTCACGAAAACAAGATCCCTTCTCAATTTGTATCCCAATGAATCTAACCTCATCGATTTTCGATAATAATTGCACTCCCAATCAACAATTTTCTAAATTGCTCAAACAAGGTTTTTCTCTCACTATTTTTCCCATTTTCACAACATGAAAAGAAAAATAGAATGCTTTTTCCTATTACCATTTCAAAACCCAATTAAAAATTAATTAAAAACTCATATTTATATTTTGAAATTCAAAACTCCCTCAATTTCTCCCAAAACCAATTTGATCATTTAAATCCATTCAAAAACATCATTTAACATATAATTTAGCCATTAAATCCATTTAAGCCTATTTTCATTTAAACTCATGAAATCTCAAATTCAAATACAATAATTAAATCAAACACAACTTACAATTCCCAACCTAAGGAATTCTTGAAATTTAAATTAAAAAATAAATAAATAAATTTTGTATTTCCTTTTTTTTTCCCTTTTCTTGAAGCACAAAGAATATTTTAATAATAAATATCAGAATCATTTAAATTCCTTAATATTTCAATTACGGGAAAACATAGAATTTAAACCATCAATTAAATTGGACATTCATTGGTCATTCATAGCACATAGGGATTTTGGAATAATTCCTAAATTGGGTTTGGGCTCACATAAGGTCAAATATGCCACATACCGTACTCGATTTGAGTACGATCAAGGAATGGATATGAAGGGGCCCAATGTGACATCTTTGAATTAACCACTATTGGGGAATAACTCAAACCTATGTAGCCAAGTGGAGAAATAACCCTATACCTGTAACCATTCAATGCACGTCAAGGGTACTTACTCAATATAAATATAGTTGAGCACAACATAATCATCACAGTGTGGTCCAATAACATAAACATAATCCAAATATAACTAATTAAATAAATCATTCCTTCTGAACATCAGTAATCATGGTCACATTTAATCATGGCATAAATATATTGCATTTTACTAAATTAAAGCATATTGATAAATTAGGCATGTAATTATACAAAATTCTAACAACCAACGTGTTGAGAAATCTCATCTCAAACATGTGGTGGTTCATACACACCAATCAGAACCATAAAAATAGTCACCACAAAAATTACAAGGAAATAGTGAAGCTAAAACATCAATCTCACATTAACAGGAAGCAAATAGGAGGGGAAGGATACCACTAAAATTTTGAGGCTTGCAAGTACAACACTTAGCATTTTTTCCCTTCGAGATTTGGGTATCAAGGATGCAAAGGAAAGTGGCTTAATGAGGTTAGAGAGAACATTGAATTTTGATAGCCCGAAACTTGAAAAAAAATATACTTAGCCACTTTAATAAGGTTTAGGGCAAAGAGTCAGGGTTGATAAGGAATGCATGATAACATGAAAACAAGTGAAACCCCAAAACCCCAACAATCTCAACACTTAGTCAAATTTGAGATTTTTCAACTTGGGGTTTCTGACTAAGGCAAGAACACATAGGATAAATGTAACAATCAGAGGCATAATATCATGGAAGATGACCTAGGTAATATTTCACATATGGATTATTATTGATGGGATATAAGGGGGCATGAAATGTCAACAATTTACCTATTGAATTTTACATCACAAATGTTACATATTATAGTAATAAATTGATGGTTGGATGATACCTCCCTTGATTATTGATATTAGAACTTGACTTCCTTGGATGAGATATTTTTTTGTTTATTGGAGCATCTATATTTGAAATTGGTGCTTAAAAGATGCACATGATAGCAAATGATGCCAACTAGTTAGATTGAAGATCATTTGTGGCACACCAAGTTGTATTATGTTAGCAAATGGATTGGCTCTTTGATTATAATTCAAACATTAACTCTATGCCCAAGGTGCTCTTGACCTAAACCGCTAATAGCACTAGAAAGGTCACAATTGCATTTATGACTTTCCTCTTAATTTTAGAGGTACAACTCCCTCATATGATTTAATTTATTATGGGTGTTCTTTTAAATAGAAAGAAAAAAAGGAGAAAAGCACTAACTCATAAGAATGAAGTTAATGTGAGCAAATTAAAGACCACGAACCATCAAGCACAAAGAATTATACAATTAATGATCATTAGGGAAAAGTATCCAAAATTATTTATTATGGTTTTGCAATAAATGAATACAATTCTGAAAAGAATATCCTACATAGAGAACATGCTCATATTACACACACAACACATAGTTTGGTGTGATAAACATTGTATTCAAGACTCACAACTCACAGATTGTAAGTTATTGCAAACATCTGTAAATTCAATAAAAATAGAAATTATTCCACTTCCTCTGTTACAACACAGTGTACTTCAAGAAAATTTGAACCCTTTTAGAATTATTTCCATCTCACATATAGGGAAGCAGTTTCTCCCAATCTTGGCAATTATCAAAATGGTTACCAAGTATAGCGGCGATTTCTTTCCAGCTAATCACCCACCTTGGAAATCAATGAATAAAATTTCATTAATGGTTAGTGGTAATCATGATTATATTTTCCATCAATAAAATATTTGATAGTCACTCAAACGTTTCTTGATCAAAATCTTGCCCTATGGCAATTGGTTTACAATTGGTATAGTTCTCAGGTGTTGCATTAAATGACCAATCTACACTAACACATTCTCACATGTGCAGACTATCAAGACGGAGAGACAACTTGGAAATTTAAATACACGCTCATCACATTAGCATTAATCTTACACCACCTCACAGTCTTTTCAATTGCCAAGTCCCAATGAGATCTAGCTCAAATATGCCTCCCTTAACTTCAATAAATTTATTGGAAATAGTCATATTTAGCCAACCCAAACAACATCCTAAAAATGGCGAGTGAGCAAAGTGATGGTGTTTCGATGAATGACTTCATTACAATTGAAGAAGTCAAGTGTAACCATTTCTTCAAGTTGTTTCCAAATCAGCTGAACGGGGTCTTTGTTATTCAAAGTGAAGTGAAGGAAGAATTACTGCACAATATCTTGGGAGAGATTCTTGAACCAAGTTCATTTGCACAACCATGAACTCTTGCAGTGTTTCATTTATAATGTGATTCGTACTTCTGGATGACATGATTGGGGAATGAGGGCAGAAAAAGTCTGGTTCAGCTTGAGTACCTAAACAAAGTGAATGTTACCATTGGAGGGCTCAGTCATTTTCCAAAGACTGGACTCGTGGGAGACGCTATCTGCATTGTGACTACAATGCAACACGAGGCTACTAAAGAAGCAATAACTCTCCTTTGCACGGGGCTGGTGTGAAATGATAAGGGATTATTTGATGATGAAGGGGACTCCCCTTACAAATCTGAAAAACTCATAACACAACTCAAATTTGCACAACATATGCAAGAAGGAAATCAATATATTTTATTGCAACAAACATGAAATGGAACTATAATATGTTGAAGCTCACAAGCTTCCCTTACAACATGGGCTTTTGATTACAAAAATATACAACAATGGAGTCTTCAATCCTATGCTCAATCCAATAGCATCTAGTTATGTAAACCTACAACTCCTCCAAAGCCAACTTCTCCAAATGAGCAACATCAATATATAGAAATTGTGTGAGAAGAAACCACTACTGGTTTCTCGAAAAAACCTCCACTAAACCACCAAGAAAAACCTGTCACTTTCTTCCTATCAATGCTCTATCATTCGTAAGAATTTCCTCAAACAATTTATGGGTTTGGTGTGCCTCATCTCCAGCTTTCCGAATTTGATTTCATTACCGTATGAGAAAGTTATGACCATTTTATTGAGACCGGGTCTCATAATTACAACCCAAGCATGCAACAACATGCAAATGCATGCCAAAAAAAATAGTTGAACATGCAATAACATACATTCCAAGTGGTCCCACCTAGAAATGAGATGCCTAAATCAAATATTCCACCATTTATGCCTTTGAAACATTTACTAGAGCATAATTCCTCAAAATTACATTTACAATTTTTGCCACAAGGCATATTACTAAGTTGTAAATCAAAATATTTATTCTCCAAACCCCTAAGCCCTTATTGAAAATAAACCAAATTAAAATAACATATTTTTTTTTGGTGATACAAGATTGCTAGTACCCCTAGATGCTCCTGCATCAGACACCTAGGGTAGAAAAAAAATTTGAATATGGATTCACAAAATGGAGTTGAGTGGTAGTACCACCCTTTCGAATTTTAAGCAATCCTCAACAAACTCCATCACTGAATTTGGTACTTGCAATTGATTCCTGTTTCTTCTCTTCGAACATTTAGCTGGAATAAGTAAACTCCTCTAAAAACTCTGCACTCCATTCTTCTCTCCTCTCATGGACTTGTATCCATTATGTACCATCCTCCTCCAAATGATCTCTCTAGTCCTCTCCTCTTTCATGGGTTTTGACCCCCTACAAACCGACCAACTGTACCAAATCTCTCCTAAAGCTTCCTCCATAGCTTCTACCTACAAGTATACATCTATTTACCACTCTGGATCCTCACAATATTTTTTTTTTTCTAACTCTTTTCTCATCTCACAATGCAAATCCTCTACAAATTCAACATTATAAAACTCATAAAAATCAGATTTTACCTTGATGACTTTTTTTGTCAGAACATCTTCTTCCTCACTGTTGAATGCTACTGCATCTATTGTTGAATTGAACAACTTCTCTATCTTTGTGATCTCTTCCTTAAGAAACTCTTGGTATTCATTAGGTTCATCATCGAACACTAGATCCCCATACATCATTGCATATTTTGTTTTAATTGCAACATCCTCAACTACTACAATTTGGTTTTCCCTTTCTTCAATGTCCTCCATTTTGCTAAACTCTTTTGTTGTTGCTGCAACCTCACTTTCCACACACTCTCAAACTTCAACCTCTCAAGTATAGAATTCCTCACATTCGGCGATCGGTCTACACACCAAATGCACTCCACCCCTAGGTCCTAGTTCAAACTACCTCACATTTGGTGCTCTATCTACACACTCAAGAACTCTTGTTGTAATACCACTGATGAAGGGGACTCCCCTTACAAATTTGAAAACTCATAACGCAACCCAAACTTGCACAACATATGCAAGAAGGAAAACAATATATTTTATTGCAACAAACATGAAAAGGAATTATAATATGTTGAATCTCACAAACTTCCCTTACAACATGGGCTTTTGATTACAAAAATTTACAACAATGGAGTATTCAATCCTATGCTAAATCCAATAGCATCTAGTTATGTAAACCTGCAACTCCTTCAAATCCAACTTCTCCAAATGAGAAGCATCAATATATAGAAATTGTGTGAGAAGAAGAAAACACTATTGGTTTCTCAAACAACCTCCACTAAACCACCAAGAAAAATCCATCACTTTCTTCCTATCAATGCTCTATCATTAGTTAGAATTTCCTCAAATGGTTTCTGGGTTTGGTGTGCCTTGTTTCCAACTTTTTGAATCATTTTGAAATTCTTAATTTTACAATCATATGAGAAATTTATGACCATTTTACTGAGACTAGGTCTCATAATTACGACCCAGACATGCAACAACATGCAAAGCTTGTGACCAACATGCAAATGCATGCAAAAAAAAGCAATTGAATATGCAATAAAATGCATGCCAAGTGGTCCCACCTAGAAATGATATGCCTAAATGGAATATTCCACCATTTATGCCTTTGAAACATTTACTAGAGCATAATTCCTCAAATTGCATTTACAATTTTTGCCACAAGGAATATTACTAAGTTGCAAATCAAAATATTTATTCTCCAAACCCCTCAGCCCTTATTGAAAATAAACTAAATTCAAATAACAATTTTTTTCTGGTGATGCAAGATTGCTAGTACCCCTAGATGCTCCTACATCATTTTCTCAATTCCTACAATCTCACGAGAACCTCTTGTCACCAACCCAAATTGAGTGTCTCCAGGAGGTGATGGAGGGAATTTGTATGTTGATGTTTATTTTATGTACCTAAAAATGTTATTCTAGAAACCCCTAATTTTGTAATATGCATTATCAAATTTTTAAAAACTAACTATACAATATAATATAATATAAGCTTTTTGATACTTGGGTGTTCTTTTCTTTCTGAGTATTTGTATGTTTCAATTACATTTTGTATCTAATAATGGTATTTACTTGTATTGATTTCCTGCATATGAGCACTTTTTTTTTTCACACCATTATTTTTTCATTATTAGCACTCATTTTGATAGTTTTGAAAAGCTCCCTGGAATCCGTCAAAGTTAGAGAACCTGCACTTTTATCGCATTTTCCCCTTTTGGAGAATAGCACCTTTTGAGTTAGCAGAATAAGAGGTTCATGAAATCCTGGTGGGAACTACCAATGGTTTTTGAACTTATCATAAATCCCTCTAGTACTAGAAAACCCTTCATCTTCCCTTGCCAACGGACTTTTGAAAAAGTTATAGAACATTAGGTATGGACCACCAACACTCAGAACCACAAGACTCTAGGCTTCACAAAGCATCTTAGCATTTCAAAAGGTTATAAAAACTCAACAGTCTACCACCCACACAAGATGATGAATAATTTTTAAAGGGAAAGTGGTGTAAGAAAGAGTTAGGATAACTTGAGTGGTGTCCACCAAGGTTAGCAAAACCTAAAGAAATACCACCAATACTTAGCAAAATTTAGAGTAGGGGCGAAGATTTTTAAGGTCAATGACCAAAACCGAAGTAATGAACTCTATACTGAGATACATACTATGTTTAATATTATTTTACAAAATGTAAAATTTATTTAGGGAATAATACATATAGTAAGGGTGGGTGCAAAAATATGGGGGGCCAAATTGTGGCCAAATTTTAAGAAAACATTTGATAGGCTCTAATGCAAGCGTGTTATAATGCACTTGTGTTATGGCTTGGTGTGACTGATCCTAAGGCTTGGCCACATCGAGCCTATAACACACTCACATTATAATTCAAGTTTTTTATAAGTTATTGAACCATCAATTTTTGTTGTGTTATAAACTTCTCTTACACTCTTAGGGTTTTTCACCTAGAAGGAGAGACATAGACCCCAAAAAATGAGGTGTTTCACTCAAACTAAGGTATGTATGATGTAAATATGCCTAAATTAAATGATCTAGATGCATTAAAATGATAAAATTGATTGATTATGTATGCAAAACCTAAGAAATATGAAGTGTTTGAAAACATAGTGTGATATACAGAAAACACCTAGAAATCAATGCAAATTGTAACAGAAATGGATGAAACTAAAAGTGTGCACCTGAGATCTTGATGGATACTGGAAATGACTTCTGAAATGTTGTTGATCCTAGTTTTTAGGCCTGGTGGGACTCATTCGCCATCCTAGGAGAATTAATCCCAGTTCTATGAAATTGTTCCAGAACCCGTTTCAGACAAATGGGTATCCAAAAATTTAGAAAACCAAAATCAGGCCTAGTAGTGGGACTCATTCACCACTAATGGTGAATGATTCCACTTCTGAATTTCTAAAGATTTAAAAGTGGAAACAAGAGCCTTCGATCTGCACTTTCTACTTCTCTAAGTGTCTAGTTCTAAAACTGTCAAATTCCATACTGAAAGTGACTTTTTGTTGATATCTTGTCTTATCCACTAAAGATATGACTTGAAAAACTTTACAACTTGATCTTCAATGATTTCCAAGCCTTTAAGATTCCTAAATCTGCAAACATAGAAGACAAGAGAGAGAAATGTTGAATGTTAGGGCATGGGGGTTTGCCTTGGTCAAACCCCTTTTTAGGTAATTAAACCAAAATGAGAAAATAATGTAATGAAGCATGCAATAATGGAGTTATTACCTAGCCATGATTATTGATATTGATGTTTGTAGCAAAACATGAAGAAACTTCCCTTGAATGTCTTAGGAAATTAGCTTGATGACTTGCAATGATGAAACCCTAACTTGCTTGACTTGAAAGAGAAGATGGATGATGAATGAATAATAAGAGATGTGTGAATGAGTTATGAGATGTAAATTAGAGTTTAGAGACTTGATTTTATAGGAAATTCACCTTATTTACCCATAAATTGGATCCCTAAGGCCGACATGAAGAAAAATTAAACTTAAAACCTAATTTTTCCTGCTCAAAAGTCAAAAATGGCCCAAATGGGACTCATTTGCCACCTTGGGTGAATAAGTCCCACCTGGTAGGGACTCATTCACCACATATGGAAAATTAGTCCCAAAGGTGTCCTTTTGATAGCTGGAATATTGGAGAATGAGAAATTTTAGTTCTTATGTTGATTTCTTCGGGTATTTGATCAAATTAAGCCTCGAGATTCACAATATGGGGCAATAGGCACCTATTAATGATGATGTAAAAGTTAATTAGGGATTGGGATAGAAAATTCAATGTGAAAGTGTGATTAACTACACTTTACAACACTAAATTAGGTCCACATAGCCTAGAAGGGCACAACAGCCAATGTGATTTTGTAAGACACATTACAAAACTAGATTAACATTAATTTTATTTTACAAGCCTTCCAAATTGATGTGATAATGCAAATAAATATGTTTTATAATGTTGAATTAAGGTAAAATGGGTTCATTAAGTATAGAGAGGCATGATAGTCTTTTACAACACCTTTACAAGACATCGTTAAATGCATTTGAAAGGGTCCAAGACCTAATGTGGATGTGTAAAACACCTCACAACACTAAATCAAGGCCTCATTAAGTCCAGATTATCATCAATTATTCCCCAAATCAAGAAAGTTGCCTTTTTTCTATGGTACATTTAGCCCCCACTTTAGTGAGAGGATGAACTTGCTTCAAACTGACACTAAAGTAGACATTCGAGAGAGATCTAAGTGTATATATGTAGATGACAAAGAATGACAAAGATCAAGAAGGCATTCAAGCCCCCAGGATCCAAGATCCTAAGTCAAACCATCAATATACATAATCATGCGATGGAAAGAACTAAAGGAAATAAAAATGAGGTGGAAAAGATGCGCTCACTCTGGGGCCACAAAACATTAGGTCATCCACGAGGTGAGATCTCCCAAGGAAGTGGTTTAGTGAGAAATTCATGCAAGTGTGTTGGCTTCCCACCGTATAATGAGAAATGCATGCCAGTGTGTCAGCTTCCCATCATACTAACCATACCAAAGTTATGCTCCTAATAACATTAATAAGGCACCACAATGAAAATGATTTTTGTAAATGTTTTTGAATATGTGAAGAATTTTGCTAAAGGGAATCTTGCTTTGTTCATGTAAGGTCTTCTTCTTAGAGAGCATTGTGCCTAATGTCTCCAAGAGAGGATAAGTCAAGGTGTCAGATCATTATCCATGGGATGCCTCATTTGCATCAGGCCACTTTAGTTGATTGTACACTTTTGGAATGAATCAAACCTAATGACACCACCAAGAAGAGAACACATCACAAGAAAAAGAAAAATCACACCATTAAATTTACACAAAGATGTTGTCTATGTATGCCCCCACTTTAAAGTGGTTATTAACACCATTACTATGAGCAATTGCTTTAAAGTAGAAGAGGTTATGAGAGCTTATTCAAAAATCCCTATGCCAAGTTATATGTTTTCAATAAGTTGTGTCATGAAGAAAGGGAGTATGTCACATGTGAGTCAATCTTAAGACATGTCGTACACATCCCAAGCTTGCTCTTATACATTCATGAAGGGTTAACGATTAGTCAAAAGAGACAATGACAAGTGACATACGGGGATAAAGCTTTCTAACCCTTTGCCCCCACTTAGTGTAGGACAAGGGTGAGCCCAGAATGGAGGATGGTATGCTACTCCTTGCAATGGATGCAAAACATGCAATAGTGAGTATGCTATTATCCTACAACTATTGCATGGCAAGGAAAAGCAATTAATGCTATTTAAGTGAATAAGGAAACAAAGTTTCTGATTGATACATGTTTAATGAGATATCTATCAATTTAGGATGTATCAAGGTTAGAGTTTTCTTGGAAGAATCTTGTGTGATAGTATTGATTGTGATTGAAGGTTTGTTGGATGGGTTGATTTCTATGAAAGGACAATCATGAAGACCATGATTTGGTTCTTGTGTTGTAGGCTTTATGGGGGTATGGATACCTTGTTCTATAGCATCATATCCTTGCTCAGGTTGCTTCATAAGTCTTTTAGGTTCTAGGTTTTCCGTGATTGTATACGCTTTTTCATATAGGTGAGTAATGTCATTGTAGCTTGGTTGGTACCAAGCATTGTGCAGGGGTGGGTAAAGAATGATAGGATTCTTAGGTGTGGCCAAAATAACTTCAGCACATATAGGGGGATGATTAATGGTTGGATTTTTTTGAGTATAAATAGTGGTGATATGAGAAGAAGGCTCTATTTGGTTGGCTCCTTTATCTAAGGTATCAATATTATGTGTCATAATATCGACCCTAGGAGGAGAGCTTTTAGAAAAGTGACAAATAATAGGTTCATCACATGTCAAAGTTGGATTTGGAAAGATAGCTTCATCGCTCATAGGAGAGGCATCAAGAGAAGGATAAATAGGAGTTTCATGGTTACCAATGATTAGAATTTTTTGTTCAAATAGATCTTCCAACACAATATCTTCTAACACTAAACTATCTTCTTCATGTGTAGAGAAGATAGTTGGATAAGAAAAGGGTTGATTGTTATGATTATCTAAATTTACATCCCCATGTCCTAGAATGTTCTCTTGAGTGGGGGAAGTAGTATTTTCATAGCTCTCAATCATATCCTCCATACAAATTTGTTTGTCATGATCATTCATGATTGTATCCTTATGCACTAAAGTAGTTTCACAAGTAGGGGAGGTGTTGGGATATGAATGAGAACGAGGTAAGGTAGTGGCAATGATTTCAGATTTGTGTGGCATAATTCCTTCGCAAGGGGGAGGAGAAGGAAGGAAAGTAAGACTTTCATGATCTTCAATGATTGTGTCTTCTTTCATCAAGATACCTTCATCGCCAATGGGAGAGATATCAAGAGAAGAATAATTATGATTATCATGATTATAGATGCATGCATTCTTTTGTGTCAAATCTTTAGTGGATGATCTTAGTGAGAGGAATCCCTTAAGGGCTTCATATAACATGTCTAAATCATCACTACTAAAGGGCTTTGATGATATGGTTTTTCTAAATTGAATCATTTTTTTAATTGGGTCGTTTGATTTTTTTGTTTTCATTTGCTAATGAATCTAATCTAAATGAACTAGGAACTAATGTTGAAAATGAAAATTGCAAAAGTCTAAGTGCCATGAATGTAAAAAATGATTATTTCTAATGATTTAAATGTAATAGAAGCTATACAAACTTTAAATGCAATGTAAGGATATAGGATGAAATGTAACTTTTCATATTTCAAACAAAGTGATTTACTGATGACACTATGTAATAATCTGAAAGATGAGAGATTGGAAATGCAAATGTGAATTTTAACAATGCATGAAATGAGCTAATGTAAGCTAAATCTAATGAAATGCATGATACAGAAACTCATCCAACTGATACAGATAACTAATGACAGCAAACAAAAGCATAAAAATAAGGTTTTTAGCTCTGTAAAAGGCAGTTTCAGGGGTCAAAAGGGATTGATTTTCCCAAGGTGGTGAATGAGTCCCAATGGGGATTTTTTTGAGATTTTTTAGATTTTTCTAAAGTATTTTTATGTTTTCTATGTTGTAATATGCATACCTAAGATGAAAATACAAAAGTTCAAAAAACATTAATGATTTTAGATGCCAAAAATTCAACCTAAATGCGCTTTTCATGAATACAAAATTTGAAACCTAGTATGCAAATTAATCTATGCAAACCCTAATGTAAGGTCAATTTGATGCTAGATCTATGATGAAGGACTCCAAATCATACAAGAAGGTATTCAAAAATTAGGTTCACCAAAATGAACCATCATTTTTTTGTTGTGCTATGAACTTCTCTTGCACACTTAGGGTTTTTCACTTAAAAGGAGAGATAGACCCCAAAAATTGAAGTGTCTCACTCAAACTAAGGTATGTATGATGTAATTATGCCTAAATTAAATGATCTAGATGTAGAAAAATGATAAAAATGATTTATTGTATGCAAAACCTAATAATTATGAGGTGTTTGAAAACACAGTGTGATATGCAAAAAACACCTAGAAATGAATGCAAATTGTAATAGAAATGGATGAAACTGAACGTGTGCACCTAATATATTGTTGGAGACTAGAAATTACTTCTGAAATGCTATTTATCTTGGTTTTTAGGCTTGGTGGGACTCATTTTCCATCCTAGCCGAATCAATCCTATTTCTATGAAACTCTTTTGGAACCTGTTTCAAACAAATGGGTATCCAAAAATGCAGAAAACCAAAATAAAGACTAGTAGTGGGACTCATTTTCCACTAATTTTGAATGATTCCACTTCTAAATTTTTTAAGATTCAAAAGTGGAAATAGGAGCCTTCAATCTGCACTTTCTACTTCTTCAAGTGTTTAGTTCTGAAACTGTCAAATTCAGGCCTCAAAGTGACTTTTTGTTAATATCTTGTCTTATCAAATATAGAGATGAATTGAAAAACTTTACAAATTGATCTTCAATAACTTCCAAGCCTTCAAGATTCCTAAATCTACAAATTCACAAGACAAGAGAGAGAAATGTTGAATGTTAGGGCATGGGAATTGCCTTGGTCAAACCCCTTTTTAGGTAATCAAACCAAAATGAGAAAAGAATGTAATGAAGCATGAAATAATGGATTTATTACCTATCCATGATTATTTATCTTGAATGTATGTAGCAAAACATGAAGAATCTTCCCTTGAATGTCATAGGAAATTATCTTGATGACTTGAAATGATGAAACCCTAACTTGCTTGACTTGAAAGAGAAGATGGATGATGAATAAATAATAAGAGATGTGTGAATGAGTTATGAGATGTAAATTAGGGTTTAGAGACTTTATTTTATAGGAAATTCACCTTATTTTCCCATAAATTGCATCCCCAAGGTGTACATGAAGAAAAATTAAACTTAAAACCTAAATTTTCCTGCTCAAAAGTCAAAAATGGCCCAAATGGGACTCATTCACCACCTTGGGTGAATCAGTCCCACTTGGAAGGGACTCATTCACCATAGTTGGCTAATTAGTCCAAGAGGTGTCCTTTCGATAGCTGGAATGTTGGAGAATGATAAATTTTAGTTCTTATGTTGATTTCTTCTAGTATTTGATCAAATTAAGCATCGAGATGCACAATATGGGGCAATAGGGGCCTATTAATGATGATGTAAAGGTTAATTAGGGCTTGGGACACAAAATTCAATGTGAAAGTGTGATTAACTACACTTTACAACACTAAATGAGGTCCACATAGCCTAGAAAGGCACAACATCCAATGTGAATGTGCAAGACACATTACAACACTATATTAACATTAAGTTTATTTTACAAGGCTTCTAGATTGATGTGATAATGCAATTAAATATGTTTTATAATGTTAAATTAAGGGAAAATGGGTTCATTAAGTCTAGAGAGGTGTGAAATTCTTTTACAACACTTTACAACACCTTTACAAGACATTGTTAAATGCATTTGAAAGGGTCCAAGACCTAATGTGGATGTGTAAAAACAACTCACAACACTAAATCAAGACCTCATTAATTCTAGTTTATCATCAATTATTCCCCAAATCAAGCAAGTTGTCTTTTTTCTATGGTACAATTACTAAAACAAACAAAAAGCAAATCGAATTATTTTTTATGTTGACTATTTTTTATGTTGCGCATGGCCAAAAACCCTTCTCTTGCATGCTTGCATTCTAGGAGGAGATAATCTTGCATTTTTTTCATCAATTTGTTGCTATTTCATCACCAGGATGCCACCACGTCGACAAGGATGTCGAATAAGTAATGATTGTTTATTTTTTGTTTTGAATTTGTTAGTTTTAGGTTATTTTTTATATTCATTTGTTGAATTTGTAGGAAATGATAATGATCCTAAAAAACCTCTTAAAAACCCTCCTAAAAATACTCAACAACTAGAGCAACAAGAACATGAACAAAATCTTCAATTTCAACAACCACAACAACAATCTCCTCCACCAATTCCTCAACATCCTCCTGGAACTCAACAAAAATAATGGGGGTAATTGAAAACAATAAAAAATAGATTAAGGAGTTAATCACGAGGTTGAATGATCCAATAAGTTCAACCATGGAAAGAAGAACACTTTCCAGTTCACTTATAGAAATGTTAAAACATGTAGATGAAATCAACAAACACTTAAGTAGTTGGGTAGATAGGAGGCAAGCAGCAAAAAAAATTTACAAAAATAAATTATCATATAAAGAAGTAAAAGATGAAAAAATTACAAAACATCAATTGTGCTCATTAGTCACCAACCCACGCACAAACCAAAATATTAACCTTAATGCGAAGAGGTTTCCTATCCATTGGTGCCACCACCAAGGGATCAAGAACTATTTTTGGGATAGGTGGTACATGGTTTTTGACTACCCACCATGCAACAATTGTGAAGTCCCACTGTATTTTTTGAGGAAACTCTATTGTGAGTTCATCCTGAACAAAATCCCAAATTATTTTGATATGAGGGACTTCCAGGGGAGAGGTGGGGGGTTGGCACAAGATAGACCCGGTGCACGACAGGATCCTAGGCGGCTAGTGAGACGAGCTATCACTAGGCTAGATCATCAACACGTTGTTATCCCTTCCATCACAAAGGAGAGTGTCAAGGTAGCCACCTTGCAATCTATCAGCTCTTTGACCCAGACTATCATCCAGCATGCCAGTCCTATAGTATAGTTCCATCGAGGGGAGTCTTCGAGTGGTAGGCTTCCACCCCATTCGTATTAGGTTTGTGAGGTGACATGTACATATGACCCCACCGGCACTAAGGAGGCTATTACACAAGATACGTCTGCAGCTACGGAGATGGCAAGGGAAGTTGACATTTTGAATGAGGCTTATGGAATCAATACATAGGTAAATTTTAGCATGTTCATTGAATTTAATTTATTAAATTTCATTTTTGAAATGAAATATTAACTAATTTAGTTTTATGATTGTAATAAAATTTCAAGGTCATAGTGTTGATATTGGATACACCGGCCCTACACCTGTTTATTACTCCATTGCATCTACCATTGAGGTATGTAACTAGCAAACAAGTATAAATTTATTACATGTGAATAGCATTGTGGTATGAATGGTATTCTAATATCTAATTTTGAATGTTGAATATGCTAATATTGGAGGTTTTGTGGGAACACCTCTGAGTGCCAATGGAGTTAGACAAATCTACACACAGGTAATAGAATAAAGAGTTTAACTAATAAATTGTACTTGATAGATTTGTGTAGTTTATATTCATATCATTGATTACATTGCATTGCACGTCTTTCAAACTCAAATTACTTCACATTTCATAACTAATAACTAGATTTTGATAGATGACAAAATTTCAACTACAATATAGTTGTTTAGAAATTCAACCTAAGCAGTGATGCAATTACTTCACATAGCATAAGTAATAACTAAGAGTAGTTGCCAATTGCATTTGCTTATCATGGCATTCTATTAGACCATTTTTTACTAAGGAATCTTTTCAAAAAGTTCACTACCTTGTCTATGCTATGGATGCTTGGAAGAAATATATGAAAGAATAATAGTAAGAAATAGCATAGACAAGGCAATGAGTTGTTTGAAAAAATGCCTCAAAGAAATGTGATCTCATGGTGATGTCCATCACCATGAGACCCAATTTCTTTGAGGCATTTTTTCAAAAAGCTCGCTGCCTTTTCTATGCTACCACATTTTCCATACATTCCTACCAAAGTATTTTATCAAATAGTTCACTTCCTTGTTGCTATGGCTAAAAGCCTAAAAAAGGTGCTTTCCAACAAACTATGGATTCTTGGAAAAAAATCTATCAAAGAATAATAGTAAGCAATAGAATAGACAAGGTAGTGAGGAGTTTGAAAAAATGCCTCTAAGAAATGTGGCCTCATGGTGATGGAATTCCATTCCATCACCATGAGGCCACATTTCTTAGAGGCATTTTTTCAAACAGCTCACCACCTTTTCTATGCTACCACATTTTCCATGTTGTCTACCAAAGCATTTTATCAAACTGTTCATTTCCTTGCTGTTATGGCTAAAATCCTAAAAAGGTGATTTCAAACAAACTATGGATGCTTGGAAAAAATCTATCAAAGCATAATAGTAAGCAATAGCATAGACAAGGCAATGAGTAGTTTGAAAAAATGTCTTAAAGAAATATGGTCTCATGGTGATGGAATTCCATTCCATCACCATGAGACCACATTTCCTTGAGGAATTTTCTCAAACAGCTCACCGCCTTTTCTATGCTACCACATTTTTCATACATGTCTACCAAAGCATTTAGTCAATCTACTCACTTCCTTGCTCCTATGGCTAAAATCCTAAATTAGGTGTTTTCCAACAAACTATGGATGCTTGGAAAAAATATATCAAAGCATAATAGTAAGCAATAACATAGACATGGCAATGAGTAGTTTGAAAAAATTCCTCAAAGAAATGTGATCTCATGGTGATGGAATACTATTCCATCACCATGAGACCACATTTTTTGAGGTATTTTTTCAAACAACTCACCGCCTTTTCTATGCTACCACATTTTCCATACATGTCTACCAAAGCATTTCATCAAACTACTTGAACTTCCTTGTTGCTCTGGATAAAATCCTAAAAAGGGTGCTTTCCAACAAACTATGGATGCTTGGAAAAAAATCTATCAAAGCATAATAGTAAGCAATAGCATAGACAAGGTAGTGAGTAGTTTGAAAAAATTCCTCGAAGAATGTGGTCTCATGGTGATGGAATGCCATTCCATCACCATGAGACCACATTTCTTTGAGGTACTTTTTCAAATAGCTCACTACCTTTTCTATGCTACCACATTTTGCATACATTTCTACCAAATCATTTTATCAAACTACTCACTTCCTTGCTGCTATGGCTAAAATCCTAAAATAGGTGCTTTCCAACAAACTATGGGTGCTTGGAAAAAATATATCAAAGCATAATAGTAAGCAATATCATAGTCAAGGCAGTGAGTAGTTTGAAAAAATATCTTGAAGATATGTGGTTTCATGGTGATCACCATGAGACCACATTTCTTCAAGATATTTTTTCAAACTACTCACTACCTTGACTATGATATTTCTTACTATTATGCTTTGATAAAAAATATCTTGAAGATATGTGGTCTCATGGTGATCACCATGAGACCACATTTCTTTGAGGCATTTTTTCAAATATCTCACTACCTAAAGAATAGAAACCAACCCTTTATCTAAAATTCCCCTCCAAATTATTTTCAAGGTCCTCATCCTCATCCTCAATTTACCAATCCATGGAACCTTCCACCTTTTATTCCACTTTTCATCTCCATGTCATGTTCGCCCTCCATCTCATAAGCAAGACCACACTATACCATCCACCCTATCCCAACATAATACCATAGAGAAGGCAATGAATTGTTTGAAAAAATGCCTCAAATAAATGTGGTCTCATGGTGATGGAATGCCATGACACATCTATTTGTAATGGAATTCCATCACCATGAGACCGCATTTCTTTGAGTAATTTTTTCAAACAGTTTATTGCCTTCTCTATGCTACCATAGTTATTGTACATGTCTACCAAAGTATTTTATCAAATAGTTCACCGTCTTGATGCTATGTATAAAAGCCTAAAAATAGGTGCTTTCGAACAAGCTATGGATAGGGAAAATAGTAAGCATGATAGTCAAAAGTATATAGTTTAATAAGTACTCAAAATTTTGTTCATTATCTCATACATTATAATCCATGACGTGCATCACTATTGTAGTTTATGTGATTTAATAATTTGTTATTTTATTTTTACATGTTGGAAGCGGATACACCTCCACATGTTCATAGGGAAATGGAGCTTGGTGTTTCTTCTGCTACAGACTCCTCGATGCCTCTCATGGAAGTATGAGGCATATTACTAAATTTTAAT
Organism: Sequoia sempervirens; assembly: GCA_007258455.2. NCBI lineage: Eukaryota > Viridiplantae > Streptophyta > Pinopsida > Cupressales > Cupressaceae > Sequoia > Sequoia sempervirens. The sequence continues at coordinate 245,486,964 of VDFB02193867.1, read as the reverse complement.
TTACATTCGTTGTTATAGTTGTTAGTGAAAAATCAAACCATTAATGATTCGTAGTTTAATTTCTCTTTGGATGGTTTCTATAGGGCTTCAGCACACCACAGCATGGGAATGAGAATATTTCCTTCAAGGAGAGAGATCATCTACTAGCGGTAAGTGATTATTTTGTCAAATATATCATTTTTTATAATGTAATTTCTATATATTAATTTATTTACTTGTTATTGTAATAGATACATCTTGACCAGGAACTAAACCCTAGGAGGAGCACTAGGAGCACTCCTTGACCTCAGAATAAATGAGTGACAGACTTATCACCATATGGCCGACATGAAAAGGGAAATAATTTATTTTGAGAGCATGGAGAGCAATGAATTTTGATTCCAGAGCCCTTTTTTGTATGCCTATATGGAATTTTTGTACATATTTTGTATTGGATATATTTGACATTATATGCCTATATGGCATTCTTGTAAGCCTATATGGCTATTTTGTATATATTTTATACTTATATTGACATATATTGATGTATGCCTACATGGCTATTTGGTTAATACAAATATTTCTTATCAATGGTTTCTATATTTGCATTATAAATCCACAGTTCAATAGATATGAGTTACATGTATTCAAGTGTATGATATACAAATTACGTGTATACTTTGTAACTTATGTGTATTCCAATGTATACTTTGTGACATACGTGTTTTCATGTGTATACCTTGTATTCATGCATATACTTTATATTAATTTGTGTATACTATGTATTTGAGTGTATACTTCAAGGCTTACGTGTATTTGAGTACTTGTGCTTCCCTTATCCACATGTATGCTTGACTTATTCACATGTATACTTAATAATTGGTTAGCCCTAGCATTGATCATTGTTGTCCTTCATGGTTTGTCTTGAATATTTATTAACTGATGCTAAAAAACTTTATTAGTTGATTCTAAACAACTTTATTAGTTGATGCTAAACAACTTCAATATTTCCAAGAATACTAGTAGAGTTACAAATCACAAAATTGCACAAATTGAAAATAAAATATTAACTGTAAATAAATGTATTGATTATTAACTTGATAATTGATTAAGAATGAGTATAATATATATATATATATATCAAGAGATGAGCCTTATATAATGGCAACTGCCAACTAGAAAATAGGCAAAGCATTCCCAATACTTTGAAAGTAGTAATCCACCCAAAATTATAATGGGAGATAAGGAAAATTAACCCACATAGGCATAACTAAATAAAGAACAATTCACCCTTCACAGCTTGGTGAAACCATTTCCAAACTTGGAAGATCTTAAAGATAAAGAAGAATTATGATCTATATAATATAGAATTAGTACCCACTTTGATGACTACAAAATTTTCAACCATGGGCTTATCATTCTTTTTCAAATCTGGTAAGAAGTCTTATTTAAGATCGTTGAGCAATGTATTTCCTAATGCTCCCTTATTCTTATATATCTCAATTCAGTTTAATTCAAAGAGTTCCATCAAATGCTTTATCTAAAAGCAAAAACATGTTTTCAATTGGTATTGAGACGTTTCATAAAAATATTCTAGTATATTTAATCTTTTGATTGGAACAACTCAATTAAGCAAAGGATACATAATCTTCACAACACTTGCAAAACATAATATTCATAGTATATGATGAGTAGTTAACTTCTTAGCACATTATCATACAAAAAATTATCTTGAATAGTCTTTAAAAAATTTCACAGTATAGAATTAATTGTTATGTTCTTGATCCATCACCATATAAACACGTCGAAAGATGTATATGTCAACTTTTTGCAATATTATTTCCTGTATAGGAAATGGACTTGGGAGAAAGCTTTATAATTTATAATACAAAGAAGAAATGGACTTGGGTAAAAACTTTATTTATCACACCAAATAATAAATGTATGTGAGAGCATCACTTGTTTCTCTTAGACTCCAATTTTCAAGCATAGCAAATCATTTCAAATGAAAATGACAAAATGCTTCACAACCAAAGTTGTTAATGGAGGAAAAATTAAAATGTTTCCAAGTTCCACCATTGTACACATTTAAAATTGGTTGTATATTGTTGTAAGGGAAAGAAGGATAATTAAAAAAATCTTATACTTGCTAGATTTGAGGATGATCATATGCTTTTGGTGTAGAAAACTCAGACTTCTCAACTTTCGTGTGAATGTTTCTCTTTTTTATTGTTTTGCATGCCATCATAAGGGATCGAGCTGGTTGAACGTAGGTCAGAGTGATTTGGCATGTTTGGGTGTGAAAGAGGACCATTCCTAGCACAAACGTACCTATCAAGACACATTAGAACAGTTCATTTGGTCACACGAGTTGCAGAATGAAAACTGCACCACTTTACAACTTTACACTACTTGCACTTGACACTTTTTCCATCAAGTGAAAACTAGACACCACAGGAAAATGACTCTAAGATAACAAAAACTGAGAGAGGTTATTGTAGATGATCCCAACATGATCTTGTAGGCTTGAACGAAGAGTTCATAAGCATCATGGTTTCTGAATAATATCCCTTCAAAGATTGCAACCATTTTGTACTTTGGACCCTTAAGGGATTGATTCGATTGAACGTAGCTCAGAGTGATTCAGCATGTTTGGGTGTGAAATAGGACCATGCATAGTATAAATGTACCCATCTGGATGTGTTGGAATAGTTCATTTGGTCACACGAGTTACAAAATAAAAGTTGCACCAGTTTGCAACTTTACACGACTTGCATTTGACACTTTTTCCATCAAGTGAAAATTGGACAACACGAGAAAATGACTTTGAGATGAAAAAACCAAAAAGAGTTTATTATAGAGGGGCCCAACATGATCTTTTAGGCTCAAACAAATATTTCATAAGCATCACAGTTCTCAAGTAATAGCATGTCAAAGATTGCAGCCATTTTGCACTTTGGACCCTTAAGGGATCAAGTCGGTTGAACGTAACTCAGAGTGATTCGACGTGTTTGGGTACAAAATAGGACCATGCCTAGCGTAAAAGTACCCATCCAGACATGTTGGAACAGTTCGTTTTGTCACATGAGTTGCTGAACAAAATTTGTACCACTTTGCAACTTTACACTGCTTTTGACACTTTTTCCATCAAGTGAAAACTGGACACCACAAGAAAACTCCTTTGAGATAACAAAAACTAAGAGAGGTTATTGTAGAGGGGCCCAACACAATCCCGTAGGCTCATACAAAGAGTTCGTAAGTGTCACGGTTTTTGAGTAATAGTCCATCAAAAATTGCAACCATTTTGCACTTTGGACCCTTAAGGGATCACGCTGGTTGAACGTAGCTCGAAGTGATTTAGCATGTTTGGGTGAAAAATAGGACCATTCCTAGCATAAATGTACTCATCTAAATATGTTGGAATAGTTTTTTTGGTCACACGAATTACAGAACAAAAGTTGCACCACTTTGCAACTTTACATTGCTTGCAATTGACATTTCCATCAAGTGAAAACTAGATACCATGGGAAAACGACTTCGAGATAACAAAAATTTTGAGAGGTTGTTGTAGAGGGGCCCAACATGATCTCGTGGGCTCAAACAAAAACTTAGTAAGTGTCATGATTTTTGAGTAATAGCCCATCAAAAATAGCAACCAATTTACACTTTAGACCCTCAAGGGATTGATTTGATTGAACATAGCTCAGAGTGATTTGGCATGTTTGGGTATGAAAGAGTACCATGCCTAGTGTAAATGTACCCATACGGATGTGTTGGAATAGTTTGTTTGGTCACACAAGTTGCAGAATGAAAGTTGCACCACTTTGCAACTTTACACTACTTGAAATTGACACTTTTTTCATCAAATGAAAATTAGACACCACAGGAAAACGACTCCGAGATAACAAAAATTGAGAGAGGTTGTTGTAGAGGTGTCCTACGTGATCCATATTCATAAGATGGAATTCCCATTATTGAAACGGTCTCCAGGTAATAGGTTGTCAAAGATTGATGTCCTTTTGCAATTTGGATTGTTAAGGGATTACACTGCATGAATTACAAATGTTTGAGGGCAGCAATAAATTTCAAATTTTGAGTAAATATCATTAAAAATGTTTATGTAAATAGATGGTATGCTATATTGACATTGATATATAATCATTAGGTTGATTTTTTTTAATAAATGAAGTTTTTATAATAAGTTAGCCAATTGGTGCTAGTTATAATAGGGAGAGAATAAAAGAAGAAAAAGAATGATTGGTAACCATCAATGGTTATTACACTCACTATATTAATAATATGATGTTGACAATAAAATAAGATTTATTTGGAAATCCTAATTCTTATGTTTGTGCTACAATTTTCTAATATGCTTCATACACCATTCTGAAACCCAAGTGTTTGTACTTGTAGGCACAATGCTTTCTCAAAACTATCAAGTGGTAAAACAAAATCATGAGAAAAAATAAAACTAGATATGAATTCCAACACCCCACTTAAATAAAATATTGAATCAATGTGCCCTATTTTCATGCACACAAACTCAACTTATAATATTCTCTCATAATAACCAAAAATATGATTCAAGGATGCCTTAAGTACTCCATTCTCACAGATATTTTACAATGTCACTCATACATTTGAGATGCTCTTATAATATCTACATCATAAGTGCTCATGATGAGGTTAACTTCAAATGAATAACTTGAAATTCCCTCATTAAGCTTCATATGCACTTTTATAATGGCTTAAAATCAGAATTGAGATTTGTCAAGATCATCAAAACAAGGATGTTGCATTGCTTTTTAGGCTGAGGTTCTCTTGGATGGCTCATAAATCAGTATTTTTTGCAAGGAGACACCAATCAATTTTTAGTAGTTTACTTATAAATAGGCAAGTAAAAGAAGAAAAATAAAGAGCATCCAAAATTGAAATAAAATGAAAATAGATGGAAGGCACTTACAGACAACAAATCCACACCATTTGGTTCCAAGTCGGGAACAACAAAGCTTAAATCTCGATGCTTCCATTGAGGATAGGCATGCCAGTCTCTCAATTTAGTCACTCCTGGCCATACATCTTCATTGGGAGTTCCAAGATACCTATTGCACACAACAGCCTCTCATGAATAGAACATGAATAGAATGTAACCAAACTATTACTTTTTAACCTTTTGGAAACTTGTAACCTATTATAAAAATAACACAATTTAATCTTCCACTTAGTTTACTAATCTATAGAGAATATCCTACATCCTTTTTTTTGCATATTTTTGAGAAAAAATAAAATACCATTGAACTTTCTATCCTTTCCCATAGTTCTAAACATAAAGTATGCTACATTTTTCAAGTTTTAAAACTTCATCAATCACCTACATACATGATATAAACATT
>VDFB02193867.1:245460466-245481492 GCA_007258455.2 Sequoia sempervirens | reverse complement strand
ACCACCGAACAACCACCTCTACAACTAACTTTTTAATCTTTTATGATCACATGAAACATAAAACACACTAATTTCAAGGTTGTTAACATCACTATTGAAATGTTTTAATTTTTTGGCCTTTCAAATGTATTGAATCTCCTAGGAAACCTCTAAGACCATGCTAGTGGCTTGATAATATCCTTATTATTGACATGACACTAACCTTGCACCCTTTTACATGTAAATTCTCTAATTTGGCTTTAAAAGGCTACAAAACTCTTTAGTGCAAGACTCAAACTCATAACTCAAAACTTCACCTAGAACATGACTAATGGTCTTGAGTGGCCTTATTCACAATAAAAAATTCTTGAAATTCTTAAACCAACCTATTGACCTCCCTAATTATCATCACATGATTAAGCATAGAAGATGAGGTGTAGGTGCTCCTACACCACTACCCCATCCAAAATTTGCTCACGTTACACAAGGCCACAATTTTCCTCCAAGATAAGCCAATCAAATTGTACCTTATGTGTCCTAGTAATCAAATTGGAGATTATCCTAAAAATGACATTACAAAGGGTGATTGGTCTAAAAAATCTAAACTTTGCAATTATTTCACTATTACGATCAATGTGTCATCTTTCATGAAATTTCCCAAAACACTATTCATTATGATCATATGGAAATTTCTAGGAGAGCTACAATAGTTGTAACATAATGAATTAAAATTAAACATTAAAAAGTACATCATGAATTAATTATGTAACGACATAAAAATTAAAAACATCATGAATTAATTATGTAACCACATAAGTCAAATATAATTCTATCAAGAAATTAATATCAAATAGATAATACAATCGCATAACTCATACATTTCAATGTCATTGATCCTCTTCTTCATCCAACTCTTTGTCTGTATCATCTGATCCAAATTCGACATTGTAAGGATTGGTCATATCATCATCATCATCATTGATATCAGTTTCTATAATGTCATCATCCACACGGATATCATCTTCATGAACATTAACTCCTACATCATCATGATCTAGTTCCTCCTCTTTGACATCTTCGTCAAGCACATCATCAACTAACTGTTGATCCTGATCATCATCTACATCATCTTCTAGTTCTTCGGTATCTTCTTCTTCCACCACATTATACTTTACCGGCCTTCCTCTTGGATCATGTCTAAAAAAAAATGACCAACCCGGTTTACCTGGAATCTCTAAGTAAAATACCTGCTCACATTAGCTTGGAAGAACATAGGGCTCATTTTCAGCTCGCTCGATCGACCTTGTATTAACCATGGTAAATCCATTATCATGTTCAATAACAGTTCTCTCGGGATCATTTTCATTCAATCATAGCATATACCATAGGATGACGAATAGAAATAATTTGAAGGACTTAAAGTCACACTCAAGTATATCATCCAAAATCCCATAGTATCAATTTTCTGAGACTATGTCGCTTCTAGATGAAACATTAGTCACTTGAAAGACTATAGTTATCCCAGAATCACAAGTTTTCTTCATGTCATCCAACTTTTTGATTCAAAATTTACAACCATTGCACCACATAGCCTTGTGGTGTTTCACTTGCAATATGTTAAACATGTAAAAATTATTGCAATATTATTAGTTGATAAACATATTTATTATTTTTTGAATGTATGCAAAGAAAAAAATCTCAACATATATATACATCAATATAATTGAAAATAATTAAATAATATGGGTGATTAATATATTTATACATACCTGTTTATCTCTTAAACCATATGCTAAATCAATTTCCCTTGGTGTAACATTGGAATCTCCATTAGAATGAGCTTTTTTAACCAATGAAGCCACACCTTCCCATGTTAATGTGTGACCAAATTGTTGACATCGTTCAATCCATATCGTCATCCAATCAAGATTTTTTGTGACGTACAAATGTAGTGCATCCCACTCTCGACCAATTGTATCAAAAAAATTGAAATTCACAAATAATGTATAATTAGTTAATTACCACGGTATACAACCTTAATTTATAATTGATGTATATTGAAGATTAATAATTAAATAAGTAAAATATATATAAAAACCAAATGTAAAATGTATTCTAATTAATCTCCATGACCATATTATAATTACCTCTCACTTTCCTCAATCTACCTTTCCCCATCAGGTACTCCCCTTCAAATTTGTTAATGGAGTTGGGTTCCCAAATGCAATCTACATGGATCTTTGCTGCAAACTTAGGAAGATATTCAGTAATGTACACCATGGTTTGGTATACCATATATCCCTCCACCATAGAACCCTCAAGATGTGCTCTTTGTCTAACCAAATCCTTCAAAAATTTCAAGTGTCTCTCAAACATCCACATTGACCTTATGTGTACAGGTCCACACAATTCAATCTCCTCAACTTGGTGTATGAGGTAGTGTTCTTGTGCATTGAAAAATGTCAAAGGTAGACACTTTTGCATTTCACACATTAGACGATGAATTTTTCTCTTCCAATAATTTATATCTTCTTTATGGATTTCTTTAGATGACAACCATCTACAAGTGATTCAAAGCACAAATATATCAATGAGATTTAACAAAAATATATAATATATTACATAACAAGTAAAAAAAATGGCAATTATAAGATCTATACAATGAATTGTACAAATATTCCTACTTACCTCATGTATTTTCCAAGATCATATATAACTTTCTTGACATTGTTGTTGAAGTTGTCTGGGAGAGATAAAGGTAGAATGTACCGCAACAATTATAAAATGATCTTTTCATTATTTTTCCAAAAGTAGTAAACATAATACACTGAAAAGTACATACAGTATACAAATATATATAATATACTAGAATAATTACCTTAATGAAGGTATGTCAATCATGCGTTTTCATCCCTAACCCAAATTCACCTTTCTTTGCTATGATATTGTTTATGTTTGCAGCAAATTTTGTGGGAAATCGAATTTTTCGTATGACTTATTTTATAGCATTGCTTTGTTGCTCCATTAATAACCAAGGAAGGGCACTTATATTAATTTGGTCTCCATCACTATTTAATTGAATGACATTTTTCATTGCATGATTGGCTTCCTAAATGTCACTACAAATTTTAATAATTTTTTCTATCATGCCTTCTGTCCAATATTTTCCATAATGTTTTTGTTATATTCTTTTTGATATGCATTGTATTAAACAAATGCACAATTTGTAGCTGCTCATAGTAGGGAAACCTACTAAATTGTCTGGGATAACATTTCAGTCTTTGTGGAATCTGTCCATTAATGCCTTGAAGACCTTCATGAAGCATATAAGTTAAAAAAATTAACAACAATCATTTTAAATTATAGCATGAGTAAACACAACACAATATAAAAATATAAATTCCAAACATATCATATATGATAGATAAACAATTTGATCCGATGTATATCCTTGACGATTAATTCTATTATATTCCAACTTCCATAGGCGAGGTGTGATTCTTCGTGGTTTTGATGTAGTCTCTTCTTTCCCATTGAAAAGATGTTTTTTAGTAGTTTGATACTTATGATTTCTGTGGAGGAAGTGCCTATACTCATCAAACACCTGCTTTCCTAAACTTGTTAAACGACGAGATTTCATCTTTGGACCACAAATTGGACATGCAAATTTTCCCTTTGTTTGAAGACCGCAAGATCATATATAATTGGATTAAATATGTCAATTTTTATAATTATATATAATGAATAGATTATTTAAAAATATGCATGATATCTACTTCATAAAATTAAATATTGTTAAAGTGCAGTTAACGCTATAACATACCACAAAAATGTGTTAGCCCTGGGGCATCATGAATTGTCCATACAAGCATTGCATGGAATTGAAATTGTATTTGTCCTATTGGTCTAGAGACGTCATACATAGTGACGCCATTCCATAACTTTAGTAACTCGTCGATAAGAGGCTCAATATATACATTCATATCTTTAACTTGGTACTTACCTAGTTGAATGAACATAAACATTACATAATTATTATAACCATTTTACTGCAATATATATAAATTAATGTACATGACTATTAAATGAAAAAAATATAAGTCATTATGCAACAAATAAGACAAATGAGATGCTACTACATTAAAGAAAATTGATGTAAACAAATACCTAGAACAATCATTGCCAACATTATGTGCTCCCTCTTTATTTACATCCATGGAGGAATGTTATTGTTGATAACAAAAATAGGCCACACGAGTAAATAGATCTCAGCTCTCCAAATGGATTGACACCATCCACTCCCAATGAAAGCCTGAGATTATGAGGTTCTTCTTTAAAGTGTGGCCATTTTTCCTCCATGTCCCTAAATGTGGAACCATCCGCAGGCATGCGAAGAATGTCACTTCCACTTCTATTATGTGCATGGTAATCCATAAATTGTGCTAAGCTTTCACACCTAAATAATCATTGCATACATGGAATAATGGGAATATAACAAAGAACCTTGCGAGGGACTTTTTTTGTTAGTTGATCTATTCAATATCTACTAATATGACATTTTGGGCATTTTGTTGCAAATTCATGTTGTTTATGATATATAATATGATCATTGGGACATGCATCTATTGTTTGATACTCCATTCCAATGTCTTTCATAATGGCAGATAAATCTCAGTATGAGTGAGGTAAAATATTTGATGGTGGTAACAAAAATTCACCAATCAATCTACAACAAAAAATAATTTGTTAATATAAAGAATATTAATGGTACATATTTCATCCTTGATTTACTAGTGATGAACTAACAACAATTAAAATAGATGAAAAAAGATGACATATATGACATACCTTAACATCCATGAGATTGCTATGTTGGATAAACTATTCATAACCTTCAAGTTCACCAGCAAAAATACAACAAAGAGAAGATTTGTTTGGGAGCCTTCATAAAGGGGCTCGTATGCCTTCTCAAGTATAGGTAAATCATGAACATCATCAAACTCATCTCAATCATCATGATCAGTTGTGCCACTAAATGTGTCATGGATCAATGTATTTGCACCATCATCTTCAACTGTGTTTTCTGGTGCATGAGAATCATTAACTTCATCTTTGATATTCATAGCTCCATGTTCCTCTGCTTGCAAAACCACATTCTCCAGGCCCTGATAATCCATATCATGTGCCCTAGGGTGCCCCACCTTTATAATAATGATAGACACAAATAAAACATGATCATGATCAAGTGATTATATATATATATAAAATGTTAAAACTATGCAAACATTTACAAATTCAATCAATATAAACACATATAATGAACAACTTACTAATGGACGATAATCATGCCCCCCTTCAATGTGACCATGTTGCCTACAATTTTTCTTAGTTGTTGTGATTAAAAGTCTTCTCATCTTTAATCCCTTGCAATTATTGCAAGGACAATAACATTTCCCATCACCCTTTCTTTTCAATCTAGCCCACAATCTATCAAGTGTCTCTTCATTTTGTCTTGGACTAATATTATCTGACATGATTTTTCTTTACCAAGCTTGAATATTTAGATATTCAAAAATTATCAAACTCACACTCCAATAATTTTCAATCATAGATAGGTAACAAAATCTAATAATTCTAATATTTTACACCAAAAAAAATCGCCATGCAACCACCCCTACAAAAGAGAAGATAGTCTGAAGTTAATGACCCCAAAAAACACTTTAAAATGCTAATTCCAGAACTTATTAAATTATGATTTTACTATGATTTCCAACTGTTAGACTCCTAAAATCAGAATATTGAACTTGCACACAACAAAATTTGGAAATGAAATTCTGAAAATGCACAAGTCTAAAAATGAAATCTGATGAGATGTTGCTTTGAAATATGATTTTCAAACCTGGAAGTACAAATTTGACTTCATAAATGAATTCTAGGAAAAGACAATGACTACCATCAACTTGGCGATATCTTCTCATTTTTCTCATTTTTCCCAAGAAAATCATCCTTAGTTCTCCACAAACTATCGCAAGTATAGAAAATTCACAAGTAGAGAAAATTTGCAAGAATAAAAAAAACATCCTCACTTTTTATGTCATCCACAATTTGATTTTGCATGTTCATCAAAATTTTGACGAAAAATATTCATTGAAATTTCAACGAAAACTTAGGTTCGTCGAAATTGCGACGATCGTCGGGGATAAAATTTTGAAATTTTGAAAATTACACATTAAATATCACAAGTACCTAACAATACATAAAATTATACATCTTTCGTCAGAAATTTTTGTTGGATTTTGCAGTCAAATGAGTTAGTGAAAGGATAAGAAATACAAGTTGTATTATATTAAAGAAGAAGCCAGAATCTCTAATGATGAATCTGAAAATGAGGCTAATGATAGTGAATGCTTGTTTTAGCCTTGGAAAACAAATCTATATCTGGTAACCATAGAAAATGTACAAGCAAGAATGCTCCAGAGAACAAAAGGAATAAGATAGAAGGTACTTTGGTCACCGTCTTTCATGCAAGACAGGATGAAGATTACTAGGTGATTGACAGTAGATGTTCTAATCACATGACCGGAGATAAGACTAAGTGCACTAAACTTGAAAAGTATGATGGTGGTTTAGTCATGTTTGGTGATGATTCAGGAGCTAAAATTTGTGGAAAAGATACAATTAGTTTTGATGGAGTACACAACACTGATGATGTATATTATGTGAATCGTTTGAGGCATAACCTTTTGAGTGTTGGATAGATGTGTAGCAATGGTTTTAAACTTGTGTTTCAGAATAATACCTGTGAAATAAAAAGAGGATCCAAAAATGGAGATATGGTTGCTATTGGAAGGAGAACTCATGGAAACATCTATCAACTTAAGGGAGTTGATGGTCAATGCCTTATATCTCAAGTCAGTGAAAGTTGGTTATGGCACCAAAGAATGGGACATGTAAATTTTGATAATCTAATCAAAATCAGTTCAAGAGATGTTGTCTAAGGTCTGCCTAGAATCACAAGGCCTGCTAATACTATTTACAAAATTTGTCAGTTGGGGAAACAGAAAAGATGCAACTTTAAGGGAAAAGAGAAATCTACTACCAAAATGTTGGAATTAATTCATACTAACCTCTGTGGTTTGACTAAAATAGGAAGCCTCAATGGTGACAAGTATTTCATTCTCCTTATTAATGATTATTCCCGAATTACATGGGTTTCTTTTCTTAGAGAAAATACTCAAGCTTTGGATAGGTTTAAAGTGTTCAAAGCAAGAGTGGAAAATGAAGTAAATTTGAAAATAAAATGTTTGAGATTTGACAGGGGTGGAGAATTCACTTCCAGTGAGTTTAATATATTTTGTGAACAATATAGCATAAAGAGACAGTTTTTTTCTTCGAGAACCCCTCAGTAGAATGGGGTAGCTAAGAGGAAAAACAAGACAATACAGGAAGCTACAAGAACCATGATGAAATATTCAAATGTATCAAATGTGTACTGGAGAGAGGCAATACACACTACTGTCTATGTTCTTAATAGAGTTTAGATTAGAGGCAACAACACAAAGACTCCTTTTGAGTTATGGACTGGTAAGACTCCTACTGTGAAGTACTTTAAGGTATTTGGAAGCAAATATTACATTAAAAGAGATGATGAAAATATTGGAAAGTTTGATGCTAGGTGTGATGAAGGAATTTTTCTTAGGTACTCTACTACTAGCAATGCATATAGATGCTTCAATAAAAGATTGAGGAAGATTGTTGAAAGTGCTAATGTAAAAGTTGATGAAGACATGCACAAACCTATTGAGATAAGTGAAGTTGAACCTGATGATCCTATCTATGGACAAGTACCTAAGGAGAATAAGGAGAAGGAAGAAGAAGAGAAAGAAGAACGGACTAGAGAAGAAGAAGAAGAAAATGAACCAGAACCTATTGTTAAGACTCCTAAGTATGTATAGAAGAATCATCCAGAGGAATAGATAATTGGAGATAAGAGTGAAGGTGTGAAGACAAGAAGTAAAGTAGCAGTTGATGTAAATCTATTTTTACTCTCTAAAATTGAACCTAAGTCTATGAGTGAAGCATGGGAAGATGAGAGTTGGATGAAAGCTATTAAAGAAGAGTTGCACCAAATAGAAAAAGAATCAAACATGGGAATTGGTTCCTAGACCTATGAATAAGAATGCAATTGGTTCAAAATGGGTGTTCTAGAATAAGCTGAATGAAAATGGTGAAGTTATAAGGAATAGCGAAAGACTTGTATGCAAGGGATATTCACAAGTTGAAGGCATAGACTTTGAAGAAACATTTTCCCTTGTGGCTAGAATGGAAGCTATTAGAATTTTTTTGGCATTTTCTGCCTACAAGGATTTCAAAGTGTATGAGATGGATGTCAAGTTAGCATTTCTGAATGGTGAATTGGAGGAAGAAGTATACATGGAACAACCTAAATGGTTTCAATTATTTGACAAACTGTATATGGTTTGTAAGTTAAAGAAGGAATTGTATGGATAGAAGCAAGATCCCAAAGCTCGGTATGCAAGATTGGATAGATACCTGACAAAGCAAGGATTCAACAAAGGCTCTACTGAAAATAATATTTACTTCAAAGTGCAAGGTAACAAAATATTGATAGTAGTTGTAAATGTTGATGATATCATCTTTGGTGGAAATGAAGGCATGTGTAAAATATTTCCTAAAGAAATTCAAAAAGAATTTGAGATGTCCATGATTGGTAAGTTGAATTTCTTTCTTGGCCTACAAGTGAATCAAACTAATAAAGGGATGTTCATTTTACAATCTAAGTATGTAAAAGAGCTATTGAAGAAGTTTGGAATAGATTACTCCAAATTGGTTAGTACTCCTAGGGTAATCGGATGTAAGCTAAGCAAAGATGATGAATCAGCTAAAATTGATCAAAGCAAATATAAATCTATGATTGGTGGATTGTTGTATATTACTGCTACCAGATTGGATATTATGCATGCAATATGTCTAGTTGCCAGATTTTAATCAGATCCTAAAGAGGCACAAGTTACAACTATAAAGAGGATATTTAGATATCTTAAAGGTATACTAGATTATGGCTTATGGTATCCTAAGGGTGTTGATTTCACCTTGAGTGCTTATACTAATGCAGATTGGGATGGTTGTGTGGATGACCAGAAGAGTACTAGTGGGGGTGGCTTCTTTCTTGGTGGTAGATTGGTTTCTTAGTTGAGTAAGAAATGAGACTCGGTTTCTTTATCCAATGTAGAAGCAAAATATATTGTTGAAACATCTTGTTGCACACAAGTTTTGTGGATGAAGCAAACTCTAAAAGACATTGGAGTAATATGTGATGAGCCTATTCCTATTTTCTATGATAGCACAACAAAGGAACAAATTGCAAATATATTTACTAAGGCTCTTCTAAAGTTTACTTTTCAGCATCTTAGGGAGAGGTTGGGGGTCATTGGCCCTCCAAACTAGGTGCACATGAAGGTGCATTAGTCTAGTGAATTCATAGATTCTTCATTTATCTAGACTAATGAATGGGTCTACTCCGCAGGGGGAGTAGAAAAGGTTTTCATTGATGCAGTATGAGTTGAATGGGTGCACTCCTAAGGGGGAGTAATCAAAGTTTTTGATCTTTTCCATTGATGTCAAAGGGGGAGAGAAATTCATGTGAAAATTAGTTGTAGAGGAAGAAAATATGTTCTCCCAGAATATTGTGTAAGATGTTGTCTTTGATGTTTTTTCACATCATGTGTTTCCATCAATGACAAAGGGGGAGATTGTTGCAAGTATGAGCAAGATTGGTGGTGTTGTCATTAATGTTTTTATTGATATCAACATAGTTTAGAATGTTACAGATTGTACATGTATAGTTGAGATGCTATTGATATGTTGTGAGTACATGGAGCTATCTTTATAATGTTGCAGATGCGTTGAATTGATGAGTTTCCAAGTGCTTTTGAGAAAATTAATAAAGAACAGAAGTCAAAGTGATGGATTGTTCAAAATTTTCTTCGGTATGTACTCTACATTTCTCTTGTGTTGATCCTATGCTTGTGTGGATCTGAAGGTTTTCTATTGGTGATCTAGTGGTGATATCTCTTGATTTTAAGTTTCTAGTTTAATGGTATGTGAAAGTTATGTTCACCGGTGTGTGAATTGTTCTGGCAGAGTTGGTCTTCTGTGGATTGGGAGAAATTTTTCTGCTCTGCAGTCCTCCATTGTTCTATTTCAGATCTTGCGGATCTGGAATATGTCTTATATTGGTGTTCTCTTGGTTCTGGCAAATATATGTGTGGTTTGGTGATCCGGAAGTTATGTTTTAGAGTTGTTATATGTGTTTGCACAGTCCAAATGGGTTGATGGAAGAAGTTTGGTGTTCGAAGACTGTTGCACTTGCTAAGGATGTATCTGAAGGAATCTGAGATGTGTTCTCATGCATAATGAAGTTTTTTGCATCATCTACATGCTATCTTCTTGTTGGGAAGCGTGTACATCAATGTTCATTTGTGTTTTCATTAGGTTTGGTTGACCTAGGTTTTACACTTCATTTGAAGAATTAAATTTAATTAAGGAAGCATGTGGTTGATCCAATACATTATCTTTTAGTTTTGGATAAATGTTTTATTAGTCCACTCTCATTCTTTTCCACCGTGGTAATGTCAAGTTGCCCACCTACTTTGAATTTATGAAATGAAGTTTATGTGGTTGACCTTGGAGAAATTTTCTAAGGTTGAAGATGGTATAAATGCAAGTTGGATTGTGAAGATTTGGATAGAGATGCAAAGTGACAAAGTAAGCCACAAATCAAAAGAGCAGAAGTGTGTGAAAGTGAGTTGAGGCAATAGTACTTCATTGTGTTAGATTCTTGAAGGCAGTGAGTTGAAGGTTTATGCAATCCTTTAATCAAGGTTGTGGATGTGTGTTAATTGTTGTGGTGGATCTTTTGTTGTCTTTTTTATCAGTAGGTAGTGAACCTCCCTTATGGACAGTGAGTCCTTTCTATAGGAAGTGAGCCTTTGTATTTGGACAATGAGTCATCTTCTGGGCAATGAGCCCTTGGTAGTGAGCCTTTGTATTCGGTTTTATAATCTCTTGATATATTGAGTTAATCCTCACTCTAGTTTTCCCCTCATTGGGTTTTCCATGTAAAAATTTGGTGTTCATTGTGTTGATTTACTTTTTGTTATTTATGTTTCATGTTCATACTTAATAATAGAATAGTGTGGTTGTGGAATTGATAAGTGTTGATGTTTTAAGTTTGAATTTTGTGACAACTAATTCACCCCCCCTCTCAGTTGTCCTATGCCTTTTAACAAATACTAGGTAGAGGTACCATGGTGTTTTGGAAAAAGGGGAATAGGTTATTTCTGAGGTTAATGATTACCTGTAGAATAAAATTACCTAAGAATAGTATATGTACATGATCATAACCCAAACTAAGCTATGGTAGTGTATTTGAATAGGAAGACTGTGACTTGAAGTACCAAGTGAGAATACTTTGGCCAAAGTAGTGTAATTTTCTATTGATTGCATTGTAAGTTCACTATGTCCCCTTTATGCACGCTAATTTAGGATTGTAGTGGATACAAGTCCTAGTTATGTAGGGCACAACACTAAGCTCAGATAGGCTATTGTTATGGGGTTTTACCAACCAAACACTTCATCAAAGGGAAGGGCCATCTTACCATATGTGGTAGATGTGTGGGGGGGCGCATTTGAGTCTGTGGTTGGCAAAAAAGTGCTTGAGTGATGCTTCTCCTCATCAGTTGGTGACTGAATTTTGTAGATGTTTGTGCCAATGTTGAGGACAACTAGAGTGTATGTACCATGGATTGGAGACATCTAGAATGTATGCACCAAAGTGGTGACATCAAGACTATTTTTTATATCTATTACCAAAGGAATATCATAAGAGCTATGTATGTATCTTGTACCCATTTGTACGAAAGGATGTATTCTAGAATGATTCAATTGAGTTTATTCAATATGAAATCTATGTTATGGAAAGATTGGTGAAATTAAAATGAAATGAAATGGAAGTTTGGAACAATGTTTATTTCAAATATTCATGTAATATACATTATGGAAAGAAAAAAAATTGTATTGCTATGTTGAGGCATCATGGATCATTCACTTAAGGTGAAAATTTTGAAAAATACTGAGTTGGAACACTAGCGTTGTTACAAGATAGATGAGGGTGATGCAAATGATGTGAATTGTAGAGTTGTAAGGTGCAAATTTGTGTACTACAGTGCAAGATTTCATTTGTTAGATTATTGGATACAATGAGTAGAAGGTGTCTACAATCTTCAGTAAGACTACAAAGGTATTGATAATGTTGTGGTGGACCTTTTTGTTGCATTGATATGAATTTCTCATTGTAACAATCTTCTCTATCTTCTTTTCTATTCTAGTAGTGAGCCTTTCTTTCTCTTGGGAAATTAGTCCTTCGGTAGTGATCCCTATTGTATTCGGTGTTGATTAATTTATATTGTGAGCTAATCCTCACTGTGGTTTTTCCCATCTTGGATTTTCCATGTAAATCTGGTATTTCTTTATGCATGGTGTTGCTTTGGTTTTGTTTATGTTATTTTATTTCATGATAAATCATTCTAATAGATTAAGGTTAATTTAATTGATGTGGATATAAATCTTTTTGAGGGTTTTGAAGTTTTAAGGTACAACTGATACAACCCCCCACTTTTAGTTGTCTTGTGCATTCAACAATTGGTATCAGAGCAAGGTTCCTTGGAAGAAAGCTTAACCGCTACAGGTAGATCTAGGATGGAAAACAAGAAATATATTTCTTTGTTTGATGTATTAGATTATGTATTCTAGAAGACAAGGATGGAAGGTTTTCTAGTTTCTATTGGATTTGAAATCTAGAAGTCTGTTGAGACTAGATATACTATACCTGCAAATGGTCCAAAGACCGATGACGAGATCAATGCCTATGAAAATAATGGTAAAGAAAGGTATGATCTCTTCAGTTATCTTGCTAATTTTGAATTGGTGAAAGTCATGAATATGAAAACTGTTAGAGAATTTTGGGTTATGTTAGAAAGCATTTATGAAGGAGATGATAAGGTCAAGCAAGCTAAGATATGGAATTTTAAGATCATGTTTTTTGTTGGAAAGAGACACTGCACATGTCATATGGTGTTGTCATTGATGGAAACCCTAGTCAGTGATTTGATTTGATTTGCATGTCAGTATTTACTTATACCAGAAGTCAGATTGAAGATCAGTGATTAATAGTCAAGCTAGAACAGAGCATCTCGCAGAATTGTGTTCATCGATTCATATGCAAATTTTTTGTTATCTTTCTGAGTTGTGGATCTCAGAGAAGGTTTTTGGGTATATGATCTATGTTATCCTTGAAT
The DNA here is from genome assembly GCA_007258455.2 of Sequoia sempervirens. Lineage (NCBI taxonomy): Eukaryota > Viridiplantae > Streptophyta > Pinopsida > Cupressales > Cupressaceae > Sequoia > Sequoia sempervirens. Next base: position 245,468,134 of record VDFB02193867.1, on the reverse strand, counting down.
ATTAGTGCCTCATATCAATTTGTGTGCAAGTTAGAAGATCTGGTTGATTGATTTTTTGTTTAACAGTGCAAGAAGGCTGACTTGGTGAACATAGTGTGTTGTGGATATTCGAGGAGTAATTTTTTAAGTGTTTTTTGTGTTTGAGGATGTTGATTTGGGTCCTCACTATGTTTTGGCCAACTTGTTTTTGGTGCGCATTGAAAATTATTTTGTGGTTTGCACTAACAATTTGTAAAATATTTTATATTTTGTTGAAGCCGACATGTGGTTGATTAAATCTTTAGTTGCAGATATATATAAGCAATTGAATATATCATTTGGATGTATGTACAAATTTTTTTGATGTGTGTGAAAAATTTAGAAGGATTGTGGAGTGATTATGCATAGTTTCACTTGTGCATAAAAGGATTTGTGATGCGAATTAAAGAAGATAGAGTAGAAGAGCAGAATCAGAAAAAAAAGCCAAGAATGTGATTGATGTGCTTAACCAGAACTATAATCAAACATTAATAGATGCTATTTTGTCAGTTCAAATCTTTTGGATGTAATCCAAATCTTTTTGTAATACAGTGAGTCTTCATTTTGTATTTGAGCAGTGAGCCCTAGGCAATGTGCCTGAATGCATGTGCATTCTTTTGTAAACACTTATTTTGAGTATACTCAAATTATATTGTGGATTGACCTCCACCATGGCTTTTCCCCTAACAAGGTTTCCACATAAAAAATCATTGTGTTATGGTGTTGTGGTTGCTTTTTTTATGTTCATGCATATTTCTTTTGATTCAATGCTATAAGTGGTTTAAATATCAGGATATGAAAAAGGAGATTTAGGCAAGGAAATTAGATGAACAACGTTGGAAGGTATCCGATAAGACAACCTAATGCTCAAAGGTTCAATGGCTACTATTTTGTTTACAATAAATTTGGTCATATGGTGGCTCAATGTAGAAGTAGAATGAATCCAAGTGGTCCATCATTCTCAGGTTAGTGTTTCAATTGCAATAATTATGGTCATAAGTCAAATGAATGCAGAAATATGATGAACAACTTTTATAGAGATGTCAAATGTTATGCATGCAATAGATTTGGCCATATTGCTAACTAGTGCAGATCAAGAGAAAATCAATGGAACAAATGGTCTAGACAAAGAAATGTGGTGTGCTACAATTGCAACAAATACGATCACATTGCTAGATTTTGTAGAAGTAGGAAGGGTCTGATAAATCAAAGGAAAAACATGGAGAAGGATGAAAAGTGAAAAGGAAAAGTTACTATAGATGAGATCAGGAATCAAATGAAGAAGATGTGGGTGAAGAAGAGTCCTTCTATTGCAGGAAATGATTCCAAACCAGAACTAGGTTCTGGTAATTCCGCTGGGAATTAGTTTTAGGCCTCTGGCCTAGGGGGAGTTCTCAAGAAAATATTTTAACCCCCCTTGTCGGTAGTTGATACCAGAATGTGGTAAATTGTAATGATTGCATTAGTGATGTGAAAATGTCTAGGAATGTCTTGTGGAGAGGATTTATGCAAACTTGAATGTCCGCAAAAGAATTTTCTTTCACAGTCTGTGAGAATAGGGTATCTAGAAGACCTAGGGAAAAATCATTTATTGCAATGAAAAAGGTTCGGTGCACGAATGATAAAAAGTCATTTTTATCCCTCATTTGTCACATTGCATTTTAAGAAGAGGAAGGTTGGAGTGCTCTAAAGTGAACTTTGGTGAAGTTTGGCAAAGATTTGAGTCTAAAGTTGATTCAACGATCAAACCCTAATCTGGTGAAAGGTATTTATCTATAAACTTGTGAATTTGAAAATTTTGGAAATGGTTGCTTCATTGGTTGTGGATATTAAGGATAGGTCCCATCCGAAATTCAAGTGGCACCCGTTCAAACCCATCGAGATACAACCATTAGGTGCATTTTCCTCTATTCCATATGGTTTTTTTCATATCAAAGATATTAGGGCATACATTCATGCAAATTTTGAAGAGTTAGGAAGCTCCCAGTTGTTGAATTTATACACCAATCACATTGTGGGATAGGATCTTTGTTTAAAACCTGAATTTAAAACCCTAGAGGAGAAGAAATTCACTCAGATTGTGAAATTTCCCATGTTTGAAGAGAATGAATGGGTTTAGTATATATTGAGTCAAGTGCATACTGAGTTTATGTGGTTAAGTCAACCTTTTAAGATCACAAAGGAATCCATAAGGATTGTTACTGGTTTAAATTCATCTGGTGGGTTACCGACACTGAAAGATGTGAAGAATCAAACAATCACATATGCAACTGGTTCAGTGTTTGACAAGAGAGCTATGATAATTGATGATATCATTAAAGTGGATGAGATATTTGCTTATGTGACTATTGGGTACAATATTTATCACTCCATCCAGGACAATTTCATATTTGGTACAACAATCTACGCAGCATATCAGATGGTCAAAGAGAATGTAGATTATGACCTGTGTGAGTTACTTTGAAGCCAACTAATGGAGAATCTTTGAAAAATCAAGAAAGATAAGAATAATTCCTTCAAGTATGGTATTTTTTTGTTATTTATGTTTTTCTATTTCATGAATGAAGTTCTGAGAGTTGGAAAAGTGCATTGGCAAGGTGATAAGCCTGTAGTTGTTCAAATCAGAGACATGTTATAAAACATTGGCAATAGCAAAGCTAGAAAAACTGCTATTCGGGGTTATTTCAAGAGTTTTCAAAATGAGATGCAAGCCAGGGAAAGGATTCCTACTTCTATTGTGGAGAAATACAAGGACACAATTTGCTTCATGGTTGATATTGATCAATGTTTGATGGAAGTTGTTGATCCTAGAATAGTGTGGATAATGCCTATGGGTTATGAGGTTGAGGAACACATTTTGGAGCTGTATGCTCAACACTTGTTGAGTAAATATTAGGATCCAACAGAAGAAAGGTTTGGTACCTTGCAGGAAAAGAATATGCAATTTCATGCTCAATTGAAGAATCCAATGATAATCTGGAAAGCAATAAAAGAAGTGGAAGCCTTTGCAGAAAGCATGGGTATATTTGTTGAAGCTATAAGGGAAGCTAGAAGGAAAAGAGAACAAGTTGAAGAGCTGGCTAGAACTGAGTTTTCTAGTCTAACAGGATCCTTTGCCATATCTAGATCCGCAAGGAGCTATGCACTCTCATCCAGTCCTGCAAAGAAGTCAATCCCTGTGAAAGCTCAATCCAATTCATCCGATAGAGAAGGGAAGAGGAAGAAGGGAAAGAGCACAAGAGTCTATGTTGTTTTAGATGATGAAGAGACTAAATCTGATGAAGAGATAAGAGAAATTAAGCATAAGGGCTCAAAGGTAACAAAATTCACTAAGGACAAGCCCTCCGGTGAAGAGAAAGTAAGGAAAAAGATGAAAACTGGAAAATCAGGTATGTCCATAGAAGAAGTGGAAAAAGCCTTGATTAAGGATGGTAATATTAGGCCACTTTGTGAATGGTATGTCACCTTTGATAGTGTTGGTCAAAGAATTCTTGAGGAGGCTACTATAAAGTATTTGAACAATTTCAATATGAGACTCATTGAAATAATGTTTGAGTTTCCTAAAGGCCTATATGAAGTTTTAGAGATGAGGAGAGTGAATGCAAGAACTAAAGAAGAGAAAATGAGAGAACAGATACTTTTTGATATGTGTCTGGTGATGCCTATTGAAGAGATGAAGAACATTCTCAATGAAGCTAAAAGGTATTTCAAGAGAAATACAAGGGTGAACAAATTGATGATTGGGAAAATTGAAGAAGTTACAAAGGATACTAAGAAAATCCTTAAGGAAATTATGTTAAAGAACAAATACAATGTTGTCTCTGAAGAAGTGCATGTTGAAGATGCTCCATCTAGTCTAGTAATAGAAGAAGGAAAAGAAGATACATTTAAGGATACTTTGAATCCTCTTGATATACATGACACTGAAATTCCTATGGAGACTGAAGCTCCTAAAGTTGTGTTGGTTGAAGAAAAAGAGATTCCTGAAGCTATGGAAGAATCAGTGATTGAAGAAAAGAAGACTGAAGCAAAAGAGGTTCATGTGGAAGCAAGAGACACTGCTAAGGTAGTAAAGGAGTTTTTGGAGGAGCAACAAGAAGAGTTTGATCCTGAACTAGTTAAAGGTCCTATTAACTTGGCTACTTTATCTCCCATTGAGAAACTGAAATTCACATCATTTGCTCAGGCCAAGGCAAGGGAGGAGATTATGAAATATCATATTGAAGATAGTGAGTTGTTAAATCTTGCATTCGGTATTCTAGAGAAGATCATGCCTTCATATTTCAAGGATTCATCTAATTCTCCATCCATTCAGCTAAAGAAACTTGTTAATTTTGTAAGTACTCGCTTTGAGTCACTTGAAAAGTCGGCTATGGATAAGGTTTAGAAGGAGTTTGATGCTAAAAGGTTCAATAGGTTGAAGGGGATGATAGCAAATGATAAATCTTTGTTAGCTACCTATGTAAAGAATATTCAAGGTGTTTTTTCTAAAGGTGGAAACATTTATAAGTCATGCTTATCATTGTCTAAGTTCACTGAAGACACTGAAAGGAAAGTGAAAGAATATGAGAAATAGTTAGCAGATATCTCTCAAGCATTTGCTCCTCTAACCATGTATGTTGGAAAGCAAGAAGGTCAAGTAATATCCCTACTTGACAAGATTAAAATTATAAAGCATGAAGAAGGAAAAATTGTTGAAATAATTTGTGAGCTTAGAGGATTGATTGGTCCTAAGATGGAAACAATGCTTAATGCTTTGAAGGAATCACAAGATGCTACGGCAGTCAGTGATCCAGAAAACCTTGAGTCAGCAAAGATGCAATCCTACTTGTTATGTGGTCACATGACTATCTTGGAGAGTCTCAAAAATATTTGGGACACTATAGTTTGAGCCTGTTAAAGAAAATTTTTGCAGATATATTCATGTCTATGTAAGTTGTAGAAGCAAGTTTGTACATATGGAGTTTGTTCATAGAAGTTTTTGTTTGATTTTTGGTATATGTATTTCCTCCTTTACCATTTGTCAAAGGGGGAGTATGGGATAGTGAAAAATTCCTTAATCATCTCAGGGGGAGTTTTTTTTTGAAGTTTTGAAGGTTGGCAGTGCATTCATGTTGGTACTAATCCTACACTTAGTCATTTTTCACTAAGTGTTGCCATCAATGCCAAAGGGGGAGATTGTTGGCAAGAGACACTACACATGTCATTTGGTGTTGTCATTGATGGAAACCCTAGTTAGTTATTCGATTTGTACGTCATTATTTTCTCATACCAGAAGACAGATTAAAGATCATTGATTAACAGTCAAGCTAGAACAGAGCATCCGACAAAATTATGTTCATCGATTCATATGCAAATTTTATGTTAGCTTTTTGAGTTGTGGATCTCAGGGAAGGTTTTTTGGTATATGATCTATGTTATCCTTGAATCTTAGTTCCTCGTATCGATTTGTGTGCAAGTTAGAAGATTCGGTTGATTGATTTTATGTTTAACAATGCAAGAAGGCCGACTTGGTGAATATAGCGTGTTGTGGATATTCGAGGAGTAATTGTTTAAGTTTTTTTTGTGTTCGAGGATGTTGATTTGGGTCCTCACTATGCTATGGCCGACTTTGGTTGGTGCGCATTGAAAATTATTTGTGGATTGAGCTAACAGTTTGTAAAATATTTTATATTTTGCTGAAGTCGACATGTGGTTGATTAAATTTTTAGTTGCGGATATATATAAGTGATCGAATGTATCATTTGGATGTATGTACAAAGTTTGTTTATGTGTGTGCAAAATTTAGAAGGATTGTGGAGTGACTATGCATAGTTTCACTTGTGCATAAAAGGATTTGTGATGTGAATTAAAGCAAACAGATCAGAAGAGCAGAATCAGACAAAAGGTCAAGAATGTGATTGATGTGCTTAACTTGAACTATAATCAAGCATTAATAGATGTTATTTTTTTAGTTCAAATCTTCTAGATGTAATCTAAATATTTTTGTAAGACAGTGAGTCTTCATTCTGTATTTGAGCAGTGAGCTCTAGGTAGTGTGCCTAAACGCATGTACATTCCTTTTGTAAACACTTATTTTGAGTATACTCAGATCATATTGCGGATTGACCTCCATCGTGGTTTTTCCCCTAACAAGGTTTCCACGTAAAAAAATCCTTGTGTTATGGTGTTGTGGTTGCTTGTTTTTTGTTCACGTATCTTTCTTTTGGTTCAATGCTATAAGTGGTTTAAAGATCAGATTAATAAAGTTAAATTTTGCATAACACTGATTCACCCCCCTCTCAATGTTCCTTGATTCCAATAGTTTGAGACCTTTTGAATGTTGAAATATGAAAAATCATAAGCTACTTGTAGAAGGTGGATGAAGTTGACAATGGAATCAGAGGTCTTAGTGGAGAACTGAAAGAAGAAGTGGTAAAGAAGGTACTCAACTCTTCCTAAATCTTATAGTCATAAAGTTTCTGCTATTGAGGAATTATAAAATTTGAACCAATATACCAGTGATCAATTATATAGTTCTTTAATTATTTTTGAAATGAGAGAATTTGGTACAAGTAATGCAAAAGTTGAGACTGCTTTTAAGGTTGGAAAAATATAGAAGACTATGGAATCAAATAGGGAGGATCTTGATGATGTGGAAGCTAAAAATTTTAGAAGAATGAAAAATCGTACTAGAAATTACAAAGGCAATTTTCCTTTCAAATGTTTTAGTTGTGGAAAGATAGGTCATTACTCTTAAAGGTGTCCAAAAAAAGCTTTGAATGACAAAAATAAAGAGAACAAAGGTAAGATGATTATGAAACGTTATTATGTTAGAGAAGATGCCAGTATATCTAATGATGAATCTGATTATGGGGATGATGAGGATGGTGAATGCTTGTTCATGTCTTTAAAAGATGAAACTAATTCTACTAACTCTAAGAGATGTGTGAAGGAAAATGATTCAAAAGCAAGAAAAAATACTGAAGGCACTTTGGTGTCTACTTTTCATGCTAGACAAGAGAAAAACTACTAGATCATTAATAGTGGATGCTCTAATCATATGACCAGTAACAAGAGTAAGTTTGTTAAACTCAAAAAATATGGACTACTTAAGTTTGGTGATGATACATCTATTAAGATATGTGGAAAAGGTTCAATCAGTTTTTATGACAAGCATAATACTGATGATGTTCTTTGTGTTAAGGGTTTAAGACATAACCTCTTGAGTGTTGGAAAAATGAGTAGCAAAGGATACAATCTTATGTTTTAGGATGATGACTATGAGATCAGAAAAGGCTCTAAAACTATGATTGTTGCTAAAATAAGGATAGATGGAAATTTCTATCAGCTCAAAGGTGTTGATGGTTATTGTTTCATGCCTTAGATTGATAAGAGTGGGCTATGGCATAGAAGAATGTGTTACATCAATTTTGATAGCCTAGTGAGAATAAGTTCAATTCAAGGTGTGAGAGATCTACCAAAGATTACAAAGCCTATCAATGTTATCTATAAGGAATTTCAATTTGGAAAGCAAGCAAGAAAAAGTTTTAAAGTTAAAGAAAAATCTTCCATCGGACTATTGGAATTGGTGCATAAAAATATTTGTGGTCCTACTAAAGTAATAATTCTTCAAGGTGACAGGTATTTCATGCTATTGATTGATGATCA
>VDFB02193867.1:245209329-245460366 GCA_007258455.2 Sequoia sempervirens | reverse complement strand
AAATTATTTGAAGATCATTTCATCAACTTTTTGAGCTTTTTTGAGGCTTCTAAGGTCTTCAAATTTGAGTTTGAAGTTGTATTGGAGAAATAAAAAACTTTAATATCCTAAATGATACAGTATATTGGGATGATTCTTATTCCATTAGATACATTTTTTAATTTCACTCCTTGGGGTAAATGTTTAGGTCCATACATGCTTGTTTAGGCTTACTAAAAATCACAAGTGACCATTTTTTACGTTTTCAGACTTTCGATTGTCTTACACCCCTTAAGTGTCATCATGGGACTCAAAAAAACTAAATAAAATAAGGAAACAAACTTTTTTGGTGATGCAATATTGCCCCTACCCCACTAGATGCTCCTACATCAAACCCATAGGTTTTGGCCCCCCATTTCCCTGCACTTACCTAACACAAATATATAATTTTCAAGGTTCTAGAGGTCATTTTTTCCCCCCCAAAAAATGAAATGGACCTTAACTAGAGAAAGTTAATTACAATGACATGGGCCTCTTAGAGATCTACAAATTTAGAAAATGAGTTCAATTGACTTCTTGGATCAAAATTTATGGCCTCTAGAAGTTAGATTTCTTACATAAAAAATGTAAGAAAATTTATGAGACAAAAGAGTTGTAAGAGGGAGTTAAACTTTTCAACAACTTATGACACACATTATGACATGCCTTAAGACATATTTGAACAAAGATAATGGTGCACCCAAGTTATTGAGTGCATTATGACAAGCTTATGGTAAGAAGAAGGAATATGCTACTTTATCCTATAGACTCATCTAGGGATTTGGTTGTTGGATTTTTTATTATGGATTTGAGCACTATATTTTGTATAGCTTTAGCTTTTAGTTTCCTAATTACCATTTGATAGTTTCATGTATTGCTTCTCCTATGTATTGGTTGCTTGAGATGGGGGTTTCATAGTGAGTTGTTTAAGTACTATTATGTTGTCAAAAAGGGTCTAGATCTCTTATTGGTGATACTCCTATAAAGGCTTGGACTTTGCAAGTGTATTATAACTATTGACTACTAAATACTACTTGAGTTGCTTTGGAGTGTGGGATTTTTCTCTCATAATAATTTTCTCCACATAACCATGTGTTGTGATATAATTCGTATTGTGTATTTTACTTGTAACTAAAAATATTAAATTTTATTTGCACATATATCTCCTCAAATATTAGATTAGGAAGCATTCCCACACCTATTCTTCCTTTCAATATTACGCATTCATATCACGTTTATAAATAATAAACAATAAAGATTTAGCTGACATTGAAAGAAAACACTAATTTATGTTGTTGACTATTTCCCTCTTGTCAACATGTGATGGGAACTCATCAAAACTCTCTCAAATAACATCAAAGAGTGCAACCTATAAAATAGAAAAGTAATTATCAATAATGAAAATATAGTTTTTAAAAAAAGAATCATTACATATATTGTGAAGAAAATATATCATCATTAGATGTGGCATTAGATTCTTACCCCAAAGCAATAGTATTAACTCCCACATATACTGTAGTCTCCCCATAGAGGATATTATTGTGTTGGTGCCTTACAAACAAGACCAATCATACATGTTAATTACTATTGTATTTTTTAGTGACATTTATTTAAACAAAATACAAAGGAAGTTAAGATTTATTGTGTAAGATATACCTTGGGGCTTGAATTTCAAAATATGATGATGATAAGTCAAAACATGTCACTTAATCTCTCTAGAATGACACATATTCAATCTCACTAGAGAGAAGCACAAACACTGCATAATCTATCTAGAATGGCAATTGTTTCCTTCAATTATATCACTGGTTTGTTTAATATCTTATCACTTGTTCCATAAATAATATATTAACAAGAACACGACCTCTAAAAAAATTCAAAAAGTAAAATTGTAACCAAATCAAAGTATCATAATACTACTCTTAAGTTAAAAATATAGAGGTACTCTTATAATTATGTAGGGATCTAAGATGCATGCATAGAGTGATTGAATAAATAGTTGGAATAATCACATACGCTTCTCAATACAAGAAACACTTATTTTATTTAGTCCTTGTGGATTTGATTCAAAGTCACAATACGTACAATACCCTTCTAGCTAGCCTACATGTAAAAAATAATTATACCTATTGAATTCTACATCACATATCTTACATATTATAGTAATAATTTGATGGTTGGATGATACCTCCCTTGGGATTGATATTGTCACTTGACTTACTTGGATGATATATTTTGTGTTGTTGATTGGAGCATGTTTGTTTGAAATTAGTGCTTGAAAGATGTGTTTGACAATAAAAATAAAACCAACTAGTTAGATTGATGATTGGTTGTGGCACACCAAGTTGAACTCTATATTGAGATATATGTACTTTGTTAAATATCATTTTATAAAATTTCAAATTTGTATAGGATGTAATAAATATAGCAAGTTCAATTGCTAGTTGGGTATAAGACATGCCTAGTCTAACTTAGCTTAGATTGTGATATAGCAATTGTGCTATGTTTAATGATGTGGAATATGTCAAACATGTCAAGTCAAGCCCTTAAGGGTAATATAACTATTGAAACATTAAGCTCCATATTGTAAGGACTTGATGTAATTGAAAAAAAATTACTATCTCATGTCTCTTTCCCTATTCTCATCAATAATGAATGGAAAATTTGATAATATTTAAATCACATAAAGACAATAAATATTGTATTTAAATCTATGACATGAACCTATCTTAAGATCTAAAACACCTATTAGTATAACCTCTACATGCTTTTAGAAAATATAATCCTTACTACTTATAGATAGACCCATTGGGTAGACCAATAAAAGCATGATTACAAATATTTATCTAATCAAATAAATGAAGAAAAAATAATGAAAGTATTGGGTCTCTAATGTAATAAGAGACCAAATTTCTTATCCTTGTTATTATTACCATTTATTTAATCCCAAATATCATATATGCAAGTTAAATTACTTCATAGGCACTAAAGCCATGAAATTGAAGTCACAAATACTATATCCTAGTCAATAGACTAAAAGTTAATTTAGGTTGATTATTGTATTTTCCTTTTATTTGGGAAAGAAATTATAACTTGAATTTTTGGAGAGAATTCTTTCTCTCTATAGACAATTTCTAGTAACAAGAACTCCATCATGAACTTATCTAATTTCTCCTTGGCATAATAGTCATATTACTAAACTCCATGGTTAGGGTCTCACTCTCCACATATGACTCCCCTCTATCTCACAACAAAAAATGTGTCACACCAACAATTTGAGCTATGTGCATTCCATAAGATATAATAGAATCTTGTTGTCAACAAGTAAATCCAATCTTATCTCTACAACTATTAAAACCAAAATTAACTTGGACACAATCCAACCAAAACATCGTCTCAAAACTACGCAATTAATTATACAAAATTTATTTACGATCAATAATATAATCGAATTCATGATCTAGATAAATTTTGTTTACATTGTAAAAACTATAAAAACAATATAGAAAAGAAATAGATAGATAGAATATGTGACCACCACCTAAAAGAATCCAAAAGTCTCACAAACATTTACAATCTGAGCCATGATATCTGCTCTATTTTTTAGTGAAATTTATCATATCTATCATAGAGATTCATATTGGAAGAATTCAATGGAAGAATTCAATGGAAGAATTATCAAAAGACGAGCCTTACAAGAATACTTTGTTAAAGACTTCTCTAAAATGAAATGTAAATGAATATATAAAACACAGTAAATGAATTATAATTTTGTTTTAATAGATACAAAGTTTATACTCCATTGATACTAACAAATGTTTATAGTTAATTAATTCATCATTATTCATGAACAGTAACTTCATGCGTTTGCAGACTGAAATATTCAAACAAAAACAAATGGACTTGACGTCTGACGTCCACATTTGAACTGAAGTTGGTAGTCCCACAAGTGACGTCACATGATCAAAGCAACTTATGTAGTAGATAAGAAGAGCCTGCACATACACACTAGTCGTTGAAAGATAAGATAGCGCTATCAATGTGACAAAAACAAAATAGATACCCTAAATCGCCATAATTCATGGATAAAAGAATTTTTTTAATGAAATGGAATGGAATGAAAGAATTTTGATGGAATTCATGAGATCAGACAGATTAAGAGATCAATAGTCACATCTTTAATATGTTTCCAAATTCTTTTCGATGTCGATTTTTCTATTATGAATTTTGTAGACACCTAAAATTTGACCTTACTCAATCACACCTAATTTTAACCTATCCTAAGTCTTTTAATTAAATAGATATTTATTGTTTATTTAATTATTTTCATCTTTTTCCATTTCTATCCTAATCATTTAATTAAATAAGTACTTATCATTTATTTAATTATTTTTCCCTTCATCGTGATTTCATTAATTAAATAAATATTTTATTTACTTAATTAATTCTCTTTTATTCTCTATCTTCGCTCATCTAATCATAGCCCTCTGTCTTGTTCATATGGATCATAATCTAAATTTGTCATCATATGTCAAGGTGCTCCTTCGCATGTTTAATTAACTCCTTGTCTAGATTCATTGAACCTAAACATCCTATCCAAAAGTCAAACTAGTTTTTCATCTTATCCACTCATCTCATTTAGCCTCTTAATCCGAGTCACCCCCATAAGGATTTATGTCTTTATCCCAATCCAAAACCTAGGTGTTATCCATCGTGCCACTTGTCACATGACCACATCTTTGATCCAAACCCTAGTCCTCCTTCAATCTTAGTCATTCATCATCAATCATTCCTAGTCATTGATTTTTCCTCTTCAAGACTCTATATCTAGAGGCCCTCAACCATTATTAAATCTCATAGAATGAACTTTGAAGCTATCATATCTACATGCTACTATTTTTCACTCATCTTACAATCACATCAAGGTTATGTTAGAGCATTGAGAAATTTACATGCTATCAATATCAAAGAGTAAATCAAATGGAATAAGGATGCACTCTATTTTCACTCATCAAGGAGTGAGCGCAGATTCTAGGTGAAGGTATTGTGCTTTATATTGTTTTATCTTCTATTTTGTTTACCTTCAATCTTTTCCTCATTTTCAATTTGTCAATCTAGGTTTTCTTGCAAGTTTTCTAGGAGATCTACGGTTTGCATCATCTTGAGATCTTTTGAGCTTATAATCTAAAATATTTTTGGAAGATCTTTATGTTTACTAGTATGTATCTTATCTTGCAAGTTTCTCAATTGGGTTGGTGAAAAACTTAATTTTTCAGATCTCAAAGCAGTTTTTGAGATTGTGTCTATGAAACTGCACCTTTATTTCACAAAGGTGTGTGTTTTATTCATAAAGTAGTGCCTCTATTTATGTTGTAGCTATATAACACATGTCAAATATCATTATCATCAATAATACTAATGGTTTGATGCAAGTTATGTTGGTCCAAGGTTTTATTTCTCACTAATCTAGGCATCTAAAGTAGTTAAGTAGGTTAATGAACATTGTTTGCCATGTTTAGAAGGGTTTGTAGACATATGCTCTCTACTTGCACTTAGTGTGATCTTGAAGATCAGAAATCTCATATTTTTTCATTTCTTTTATGTTTTATTTTATCCCAAGGGTCACTAGTTTGTGTGTATGATCTCCCCTTGCATTTTGTACGATCTTATGTGATCAAAAACACCTAGTATAGTCTTTCCAATTAGGAGGAATTCTTGGGAATTTGATCACCTCAAGGACAACCTCAATCATATTCTCTAATGAGGTATACAAAGGGGGGGAGTGAAATTTGTACCTCAAAGTGTGGCTAGCGTCATTCAAGCCAAGTCACAAAACCCTCGGTCTGTCGAGACTTGTTTGGTGATGAGAGGAGAGACCCTCCTAATCTTGGGCACTATTAGACAAGCCCATTATTCACATATCCACTAAGAACTTTGTATTTAGAATCCTTTGAGACCATTCGATCATTGTTTAGTGTGGTGCAGGGTATAGTATCATGCCCAAAGTTACTCGCCATGTATCTCTCTGAGTAGAGGTAGAGACTCTTTGAGAAAGATCAGAGGATCTCTAAGGAAAGAGAAAATGTGAGCCCTTGTGCCATCGGATCTCTAGCTACTGAATCTTAAAAGAGATTTATCTCACACCAATCTTGAGATATTAGCCTTTGGTTGGTGGTCCCATACTAAAAATACACACCTACTTGACTAATTTTAGGATTTTGCAATTGTGATCAACATGTTTTCATGTGTAAAACCATTGAATCCATTTATTCTTATCACCTTGAGAGTCAAATTGTCCAATGTGTATTCTTTATACTCTCTTGCCAAAAATCATAAAAAATCATCTTAGACTATCAAACCAACACTTATTTTTCATCCCCCAACACATGCGCTCATCTTGAGGCACCTTTGCACGGTTTTTTGTGAAATTGTGCCTTGATTCCATAAATTTGCACCTATGTCATTTCATCATCACTTGACCACTTTTGATGCTTGAAGTATAATTTTAACCTTTACAACCCTAGAGAAAACCTAGGAGACCCATCCTTAGCCATAATTTCACCTAAAACATCAGCCATTTCCATCATATCCATCCAAAAAACCTCATGTTTCCCTCATATCACCATTGTCACCCATTATCATAACCTAAGCATCACTATCATCATCCTTTGACCTTGGACTAGTCAGCAATCATCTAATATTTTCCGCCATTTCATCATCATCATCGCTTTCATCATTGATCCTTCTTATCTTCCAACCCAATCTCTATCCTTAACTTATCCTATTTGATCCATCATCTTTCATCATCCTTCTATTTTATCCTTCCTATCCATTATCATTAATCATTGGTCAATCCCATCATCCAATCCTATCCTTATCATCTATGACATATCTCATCATCCAATCCAAATCCATATCATATCCTAATAAAAATTAATCTTGTCAAGAGTCCAATCTAGATCCTAATCCTTTTTATCCACTAGCTTGTATATTAATTGAGAACTTCCCTATCTCAAGTAGTGCATTGAGTTAGCCTTATCATTTTGGTTGTCCTAACTTGGGAACTTGGCTCCCCCAATTTAGCTATCAAAATATCCATCTAATCCTTGATTAAGTGATTATCCAAGCTTAAGTAAGCAAATAACCTTTATCCAAGCCTTGCTTAGGTGATTATGAAAGCTTAAGGTAAGCAAAATAGTATCTATCAATCAAGGATCTAGATTTATTTACAACAATATCGATCTTGTATCATTCCACACCTCTTGGTTCTCCTTAGCGTGGCCAAGTTGTATCCATCGTCATCCTTCCAAATCTATCATTATCCCCTTTTTATCCATCATTATCCTCATAAATCCAATCAAATTCAATCATATCAAATCCAAGGTCTATGCCATCATCATTAATCATTTTCATCCAATCCCATCACTCCTAGGTCTCTTTATTGTATGCCTATTACAAGGTCACAAGCAAGAAAACAAATCATCCCAAGAGTTCCACACATCATCATCTAATTACATGTTCTTTGATGAAGTGGTCCATCAAGTTCTCATGGGTAACCCATTCCCATCTCCATCCTATATTATACATGATCAAGATTCACCCACATCGTTAGAGTAATTTTCCCAAGATACCCAAGCCATGGACTTAATGCATTGATATATCATGAAGTGTCCTAATCAATACATCCTTATATTATCAAAGAAAGGTGCCAAATTACCCCATGATTTTGGCATCTCCTAAATCACCCAACAACCTCCTTCCACACCTCCAAATTTTATTCATCATAATCCCACATATCTTCCACCCTCTTCTAATAATCACAATCCAACACATTTCTCATCTTATTATTTTCTTCCCACTTCATCTCTATTCATCAATCCCACATCACACTTGCATATCAAAATTGCATCACACACCCAAAAAAAATCATCACACATCCCACAACCTCAAAATTTCATCATTTTTTCTCACATATTAACATCCATCCCATTCAACACATCTTATCACCTTCAAACCTCAAACCCCATCTCATCTACCTACCAAAACTTCCAATCTTCTAATCCCATTTCATCATCTCATCAATACCAACACATATTATCCTCACAACCTCCCATATCCAACTATCAACCACCACCCCTCAATTTCACAAGTTCTTTGGCACAAGACGTCCAAAAAAATCAAGGATACCCTCAAGGGACTTCAACTAGGACATAAAAAAGAAAATCTATACCTTCCAAGAACTATTTATTTATCCTTTCAGCAAGTCAATCACCATGACCCCCTTTACCCAAACTTTGAAATTCCCAAATTCAATAAATACAAAGGAAAGAGAGATCCTAGGGAGAATCTTAAATAATTCTATATCGCATGCCAAGAAGTATCTTATCTTGATTCATACCTCTTGATACTATACCCTAAATTCTTGGGTGGACAAGCCCTTGATTGGTTCACACACCTCCCTCATGGGACAATCACCACATTTTTTGAGCTAGCCACAAAATTTTTCACTCATTTCTCATACAACATAGAGTATGATATCACCATGATGGACCTTTGTAACACTAAACAAAAGAGTTGTGAAATCTTTGTCTCATTCTTACAAATATGGAGACATCTTGCTAGTTGCTTTGCATGGCTCATACCCAAAAAAACTCGTCACTATCTTTGTCCAAAACTTGAATTCTAAAATGATCTTCCATATCCAAATGCAATGTGCTCACTCCTTTGATGAAATCATAGAAAAAATATTTTCCATAGAAAAATCACTTATAGCCAAAGGGGTAGTCAATATTTATAAAGAAGGCAAAGACAACAATCAATCTAGTGAAAAATCCCACGAACAAAAACAAAAAAGTAGTCAATGATTGTGTGGTCAATTCCAAACATGTTCAAAACATCTGAATACCTCCACCATCATCATCCCAAAATAATCTATCTCCCCAACATAATGTGGTTATCCCTACAGTTCAACCTGAAAGATATGCTCAATGTGAGTAAACTCCCTTGGGTGAACTTATTGAATCCATCCTCCAAAACCTAGTCCAAGCCAACATGATCCAATTGCCACCTATCAAACCCCCTGGTCTATATGTACCTAAAACCTCTTGATATAAAGAACATAATTTTTTTTATTATCATAAGGTCCATGATCATAAAACATCCTCTCAATTCATGAAACTTAAGAACTTGATCCAAGATCTTATCGATCGAGGATAAATCTCAATCAAAGGCCAAAAATCCCTTAATAAAAACTTGGGTATATACAAGCAACTATTCCCTTAGTATAATGATGGTTCTACATCCTACAACACAATGCCTTATAGCTACAATAATAACATCTCATTTGATTCCATTATCAACCACATTAAAAAAATTCCTTCCCAGGTAGCCACTATAGCCATCAAAGCTCCTAATTATGTCATCACTACTTGATGCGGTAGACTCACCATCCAAAGAGCCTCATCCTCCTCCCAACCTACACATCAATATAGCATCCTTGACCACTTGAACAAAATTCAACATAAATATGTATTCTTGAGCTACTTAAAACATCCCCCATCCACAAAGAGCTTCTTAAGGAAGCCATTCATGAATCTCATGTCCCTAATGACATTATTCTTGACCAATTTCAAGTCAAGATAGGACACTTATCATCTCCATAATCTCTTACATTTACCACAAAATATTTTCCTTCTATTGACCCATCTCATAACAACCCACTCTACTTTCAAGCCCATATCCATAAAACCATAATCAAGCACATCCTAATAGATGGTGGATCAAGAATTAATATGTGTAGCTTGAGTCTAATAAAAAAATTGGGATATTCTAATGATGTTGTCAATCACGAAACAAAGATTACCATTAAAGCATATGATGAAGTTGAGCATGAATCTAAAGTCTCCATAAAGTTACCCATCCAAGTTGGACTAGCAACAATTGAACTACTTTGTTAGATTATTGACCTCGATCTCCCATAACATCCTTCTTGGCTGCCCATGGATCCATGCCATGTAATCCATTCCATCTAGATTCCATCAATGCATTAATTTCCCGCATAATGGAATTGAAGTGATTGTCCTTGTTGATCAAAATCTATTCTAATATTGCAAATTCTTAGAAATAATTCATGGCCTTTCATAGCATTTTCATACCAATACCACATAATCCTCATCTTCATACATTGATCCATCATAACTACTCGTTTCTCACATTATCTTAGAGATCAAGGCTAAAATTAAAGACCTTGGAATTAGAGAATATAAGATATAATCCTTCCACATCGAGCATCCTGGGTTAGGGTATGAACCACCTAATGATATTCTTGCTAATCCTACATGCTCTCCCACTAAATTCATGCAAGAATCCTTTGACACTAACAGTACCAATAAGGATAATCACAAAGACCTCGTTGAAGGCATCACCAACCTCTTCCATGAAGTGTATATCCTTACCATCTCATCCAACTCATCCACCTCCAGCCATCTCCTAGACTTGGATCAATAAACATCATCTCAACATAATAATGCTATCAATCAAATAGAGATCCAAAATCAAAGCAAAAAAGAAAAAGAAAGAAAAAGTCCTCTAGTCCAAATCAAAATCAAAATCTATTGGACTGTGCAAAAATCAAAGAAAAAATAAAAGCAATAAAAATCATAAGTTGATATCCTATCATGCCCTTTCATCCAAAATAATTGGGGGCATCTATCAAAGAAAAATATCAATAAATGATATTTTTTATCATAAGTTTTTATCCTCGTCATCTTCATGCAATCCATCCACTTCACCCAATACACCCATATACATGCATCCATCATATTGTTCCATCCCTCTTGGAAATATATCTCGATAGACCTTTGATGGTGACCCCTTGATGTTTTTTAATTCAAAGGTTTCCCAAACTCCTTTACATGTGACACATGAAGGCTTTCATAGTGTGTACGTTAGTGATCATACCTTAGCTCCCTCCATCTGTGGGACCACATATCATCCCTCATCACTAGCATACCATATGCATCTATCTATTTAGCATCATCATCCATCTATCAAAGAGTATCCACCTTGATTGCAACATCAACAAGTCTCATTTATCCAAAAAATTATAAAACCCATCCAAAAATAAGTTTATATATATATATATATATATATATATATATATATATATATAAATAAATCCAAAAATAATAAAGAGAAATAATCCATCCATCAACAAAAATCACTTCAGTGGTGTCTTGGATAAGCACCAAGGTGAAAACTTGGAAACATGCACCATATTTAGTAGACTCCTATCCACCATCTCTTAGGATGCTATCCCATCCACCCATCTTTCATATCCTTCCATATCATAATAATTATCACCCATCCATCCATCCATAATAAACCTATAATGTCTTGTCTTGATCTTTGATTAACTCCATCACATCATCTCCTCCATCCATGCTTCCCCATTCTTTCCCATGAATTATATGCAAAGTTTACATCAACATTATTTCAAGGATTTGGCCTTGTATATCCTTAGTTTGCAACACATTGGTCTTCAAGTCTCATACATTTAGATTCCTCACCCATCCCTTCATCCCGCAATAAAACCTACATCTTATAATAAATCAAACATCAAACCCATCAACCCATCCTCTTCTATCACATATACATACCATCTTAATCATAATAAAAAAATCATCATGCCAAATCCCATCAAAGATTAAATATCATAATCTTGAGCTTCTTATACTTGGCATTCAATCAATTCAAACATTGCATCAATGTCATTAATCCTTAATCTAAATCATATCATAAGCCTATTTTTCGACATTAATCACTCATCATATCCTTTTGTCAATCAAGCAATCATCAACATTCATATCCAAGCTTTGCTTAGGTGATTATATCCTAATGTGAGAAAATCATCTTTATCCAAGCCTTCCTTAGGTGATTATCCAAGCCTAATGTAAGAAAATCAGCATCATCATAATCTTATCTCCAGTAAGAGATATGTTGGCTACATGACATGTTTTGCAGTGATTCTTTTGATTTGATTTATCTTTTTATCATATTATCTTTTAACCCTTGCCTACATCTACTTACGACCACCTTGATCTATCTATATCTTGGTGTATCACAACTAGTGTATCACGAGGCATCATCTTTATCTTATTTGTCGTGCATGTCATTGTTTGAGTTTCAAGTCCATGCAAATGTTACCTTGTCACCCTGGTTCCTCATGCCTTGGTACATAACGGCCTTTTCTATATCAAATCTTAGGATGTCTCAATACATACTAACATAACTTATCTATCATAATCAAATTCCCATTCCTTTTTATCTCCTTCCATCCCTTTCATCTTCTATTTCATTTTCTTCTTTATCTTTATCCCTCATCTTTCCCTTCCATTTTGAGAGCACACTCGTGTTCTCCTAACCTACATATCCTCTCAAGGGGGCATCCCATCACCTAATCCTAATATTTCCTTACTCATCCTTCCCATCCTACCATTGACTAGGGCATCACGCATCCTCTCATTGATTGGGGCATCATATCATTGATCCTTATCCTCTCTCATACACTATTTTTTAAACTTCTTTGGTTCAACACCACTTCGCGATGTCATATCAAAGAGGGGAAAAATATAGACACCTAAAATCTTACCTTACCCAATTACACCTGATTTCAGCCTATCCTAAGCCCTTGAATTAATTAAATATTTATTATTTATTTAATTATTCTCATATTTCCCATTTTTATCCTAATCCTTTAATTAAATAAGTATTTATCATTTATTTAATTATTTTTTCCTTCATCATGATCCCATTAATTAAATAAATATTTTATGTATTTAACTAATTCTCCTTTATCCTCTATCCTTTTCCATCTAATCTATCCTATCCCTTTATATTGTTCACATGGATCATAATCTAAATTTGTCATCATGTGACAAGTGTCCTCTTCACATGTCTAACTAACTCCTTTTCTAGATTCATTGAACCTAGACATCCTATCCAAGTCAAACTAAATTTTCATATTATGCACTCATCTCATTTAACCTCTTAATCCTAGCCATTTCCATAAGGATTTTTTATCCTTATCCCAATCCAAAACCTATATCCTATCCCTCATGTGCCACTTTTCACATTACTAAATCTTTGATCCAAACCCTAATCCTTCTCCAATCTTAGTCATCCATCACCAGTCACTCCTATCCATTGATTTTGTCTCTTCAAGACTTTATATCTAGAGAATCTCGCACTTCATCAAATCTCCTAGAATGAACTTTGAAGCTATCATACCTACATGTTGATATTTTGAGCTCCCATATTGCAATCACATTAATGTTATGCTAGAGTATTGAGCAATCCACATACTATCAATATCAAAGAAAAAATAAAATGGAATAAATGTGCACTCCTTTTCCGCTTATCAAGGATTGAGCAAATATTCTAGGTGAAGGTATTTATTTTGTATTTATTTATCTTTCATTTTGTTTACCTTCAATATTTTCCTCGTCTTCAAATATTGATCAAGAAACCAGTCATTTTGTGAAGCCTTGTCTCCTCAAATAACTCATTTAGACTGTCCACCTTTAAAAAAAATCATATTGAGTATAGACATCCTCATATGCCATGTATTCTATGATGAATTTTCATTCAATTTTAACCTTTTACTGCAAAAAATGTAAGTTATTTTTTCACAATCTTCCTTAGGGTCTATCGATCTACCAATCTCACACTTGAAATTATGTGAACCATTCCTCAACTATGCAACTAAAAATTTACTCTTTCTATAATTGTAACCCACAAATAGGATTTTTCACCATGTTCCCACATGAGGTTGGACTCTTTCATATAATGTTTTTTTTTTGCCAATCTATTTTGTCCCCATGACAGTCTTGAATTCTTCTAACATAATTTTTTTATTTTCTCATTAGCATTAGAACATTCTTACAGATTAATATATCATATGTTCATCCACTTCTTGTTCCACTTCATCCACATCTTCTTCCTACAATTTAATTCCTCCTCAAAATCCATTTTGGTTCATCGATGCTTATCCATGTTTTCAACCTTCTTTAGTAACTTAGCAACCAAATTATTATTGATGCTTCCATCGAGAACATTCTTGCATTAGCCAAAAGGATCTCATAGAGGATCATTATTTTTGACTTTAAAAATACTAGTGATTAGATGTTTTTGGATGATTTCAAATTGTCTCCACTTGTGATTTGACATGCTACTCCCCAAACCTCACATCCATAAAGGAAAAATGATGTGACCAACAAACCAATAAAGGTTTTATTGGTTTTCCAATCCCATAGTTCTAATTTTATACACCTATTCTGAAGTAGGTAAGAAGCTCGCCATCCTCCTTGTATCATTTTTTTCTACATGTGACCTTCTCATTGAGTCTATTATGAAAATAAATTCCTAAGTACTTGTATTCTTCCACTATCCCCAATGATCTTCCCTCAAAAATAAAATTAACCTACTACTTCTTACTTTTCAATGAGAAAATCATGACTTTGGTCTTGCTGGTGTTCACAAAAAATTATAAATCCTTAAAATGTTCTCTCAAACTATGGGTTGTTTTCACAATTCAAATAAGATCATCCACATAAAAAAGTAACTTCACCACATAACCCAGTAATTGGATACCCCCTCTAATGGTTTTGTTTTACCATTCTTCAAGTTTATCAATATATAAACCAAACAGAGTGGGGGCTAGAGGACATCCCTATTTGACTTTGATGTCACTACCAAAACATTTAGAAATACCCTCTCTTGTTCTAATTTTAGCTCTAACCTATTCATAAAAATTATGCTCTATTTCTTTATACTCATTTGGAATCCCAAGTTCCTCTATCATGTTCCAAAGTGTGTCTATGGGTATTGTGTGTTGCCTTGATTTTAATCCATACTAAGCTCAAACCTTTTCAAAATCTCATTCTTACTTATTTTTGGCTAATTCTGAGCTTTGTGGGTCTTTGAAAGTCATTTTGGTTGTTATATACCTTTAAGTATTTAAAAGTCCTTTGATACTTGGTCATTTTACTTAAAGTTGGTCTTTTGAAGTGGTTTTGAAACCATTATCGGGAGTTGACAAGGTTCTCACAACCTTTTCAGGCTCTGAAGAGTTTCTCACAACATGTTTTATTTCCAACAAAGTATTATTTTCACAAATTTTCATCAATAGTGTTGAAAAGTTCAAGTCTTAAAGAGTAAATATTTTACATGGTTGTCGGAAGTCCTTCGAGGACTACCCAAGTTTTTTAAAACTTTTCTATTTTCCAAAGCATTTCTTAAAGAAATAAAAAGTGGAATTTCTTCTTGGTTTCAAAACTATTGTCGGGATCCGACAAGGTTCTCACAATCTTGTCGAGCTCTAACACCAAATCAAAAACTTTACATTTTGTGGCTGAGAGAAAATGGATGACATTATTGAATCTTCAACGACATCTCTTAGAGTTATAAACCTAAACCCTTAAACTCTTAAACACTCAACCCTTAAACCCTCTACCCTCTTGACCCTTAAACCCTTAAACTCAAGTAAACTCTCTACCCTAATCCCTCAACCCTCAACCCTTAATCCCTCAACCCTTAAACCCTCTACCCTCAACCCTTTAACCCTAATCCCTCAACCCCTATACCCTCTACCCTATATAATGGAACCTCAACGCTAATCCCTCAACCCTCTACCCTCAACCTTAAACCCTCAACTCTCAACCCTTAAACCCTCTACCCTCTACCCTCTACCCTATATATTAAACCATCAATCCTTAATTCTCAACCCTCAACCCTTAATCCCTCAACCCTCAACCCTTAAAACCTAAACCCTCAACCCTCTACCCTAAACCCTAAACCCTCAAATCACAACTCCTAAACCCCTACCCTCTACCCTCTACCCTCTACCCTATACATTAAACCCTCAACCCTCAATTCTCAACCCTTAATCCCTCAACCCTCAACCCTTAAAACATAAACCCTCAACCCCTATACCCTCTACCCTAATCCTTCAATCATATACCCTCAAACCTATACCCTAAACCCTAAACCATCTACCCTCAACCATAAACCCTCAACCCTAAACCCTTAAACCTTCTACCCTCTACCCTCAACCTTAATCCCTCAACCCAATTCCCTAAACCATCAACCCTATAGGTCCTCAACCCTATACCCTTAATTCTCAACCCTCTACCCTATTAAACTCTCTACCCTAATCCCTCTACCCTCAACCCTTAAACCCTAATCCCTCAACCCCTATACCCTCTACCTTATACAATGGATCCTCTACCCTAATCCCTCAACCCTCTACCCTAAACCCTAAACCCTCAACCCTTAAACCCTCTACCTTATTCATTAAACCCTCAACTCTAAATTCTCAACTCTCAACCCTTAATCCCTCAACCCTCAACCCTTAACCCTCAACCCTTAAACCCTAAACCCTAAACCCTCAACCCCTATACCCTCTAACTTATACATTAGACCCTCAACCCTAATCCTTCAACCATATACCCTCAAACCTATACCCTAAACCCTAGACCCTCAACTCCCTCAACCCTAAACCCTTAAAAACCTAAACCCTAAACCTTTCTATCCTCTACCTCAACCCAATACCCTAAACCATCAACCCTATAGGTCCTCAAACTTATACCTCAATTCTCAACCCTCTACCCTATACATTGATCCTCAACCCTCATATATCTATATGTCCCTCCCTCCTCTTTCTCTCCTTCTCTATCTCACTTATCCCTCCATCTCCCCTCCATCCCTCTCTACCCTAATCCCTCAACTATATACCCTCAACCCCAAACACTCTCAACCCTAAACCCTAAACCCTAAACCCTTAAACCCTAAACCATTAAACCCTCTACCCTCTACAATTCTCTACCCTACCCTCTACCCTCAACCCAATACCCCTACACTCTACCCTCAACCCTAATCCTCAACCCTAAAACCAAATTAAACTCTCTACCCTAACTCTTAACACTCAACCCTTAATCCCTACCCTCTAAAACCCTCTACCCTCTACCCCACACCATTAAACCCTAATTCTTAACCCCTATGTAAATTCTTACCCTATGTACAATGGACCCTCAATCCTAATCCCTCAACCCTATACCCCTCATCCTCTACCCTAAAACCCTCAACTTCAACCCTTAAACCATCGCACTTCTCTACCCTATACATTAAAACCCTCAACCCTCAATTCTCAACCCTCAATCCTTAATCCCTCAACCCTCAACCCTTAAACTTTAAACCCTCAACCCCTATACCCTCTACCCTATATATTGGACCCTCAACCCTAATCCTTCAACCATATACCCTCAAACCTAAACCCTAAACCCTAAACCATCTACCCTCAACCCTAAACCCTCAGCCCTAAACCCTTAAACCCTAAACCCTTAAACCTTATACCTCTACCCTCAACCCTATACCTTAAACCATCAACCCTATAGGTCCTCAACCTTATACCCTCAATTCTCAACCCTCTACCCTATACATTGGATCCTCAACCCTCATATATCTTTGTCCCTCCATCCTCTTCTCTCCTTCTCTCTATCTCACTTATCAATCCATCTCTCCCTCCATCCATCCCTCCCTCTCTACCCTAATCCCTCAACCGTATACCCTCAACCCTTAAACACTCAACCCTAAACCCTCAACCCTTAAACCATCTACCCTCAACCCAATACCCTCTAGCCTCAACCATAATCCTTCAACCCTTAAACCCTTAAACCCAAGTAAACTCTCTACCCTAATCCCTCAACCCCAATACCCTCTACCATATACATTGGACCCTCAACCATAATCCCCCAACCCTATACTCTCAATCCTTTACCCTCAACCTTAAACCCTTAACCCTCAACCCTTAAACCCTCTACCTTATACATTAAACCGTCAACCCTCAATTCTCAACCCTCAACCCTTAATCCCTCATTCCTCAAAGCTAAAACCCTAAACCCTCAACCCCTTTACCCTTTACCATATACATTGGACCCTCAACCCTAATCCTTCAACCATATGTACCCTCAATCCTAACCCCTCAACCCTATACCCTCAACCCAATACCCTAAATCATCAACCCTATAGGTCCTCAACTCTATTTCCTTAATTCTCAACCCTCTACCCTATACATTGGATCCTCAACCCTCATATATATTTGTCCATCCCTCCTCTTCTCTCCTTCTCTCTATCTCACTTCCCCCTCCATCTCTCCCTCCATCCATCCCTCCCTCTCTACCCTAATCCCTCAACCCTTAAACCCTTAAACACTCAACCCTAAACCCTCAACCCTCAACCCTTAAACCCTAAACCCTTAAACCCTCTACCCTCTACCCTCTACCCAATACCCTAATCCCACAACCTTAAACCCTTAAACCCAAGTAAACTCTCTAACCTAATCCCTCAACTCTTAACCCTTAATCCCTCAACCCTTAAACCCTCTACCCTCTACCCTCTACCCTCTACCCTCTACCCTCAACCCTATACCCTCAATCCTCTACCCTCAACCTTAAACCCTCAACCCTCTACCCTATACATTAAACCCTCAACCCTCAATTCTCAACCCTCAACCCTTAATCCCTCAACCCTCAACCCTTAAACCCTAAACCCTCAACCTAATCCTTCAACCATATACCCTCAAACCTATACCCTAAACCCTCTACCCTCAACTTAAACCCTTTAACACTAAACCCTTAATCCTTCTACCCTCTACCCTCTACCCAATACCCTCTACCCTCAACCCTAATCCCTCAACCCTATATCCTCAACCCAATACCCTAAACCATCAACCCTATAGTTCCTCCACCCTAATCCCTCAACCTTATACCCTCAACCCCTATCCCTTTCTTTCTATCTATACATCTCACCTCTCTCTCCCTCTTTCTCTCCTACCCTCTATAATTGTCTCTATCTACCCTCTCCCTCTTTCTACATACCTCTCACTCAATCAATCCCTACCACTCTCTCTTTCTCCCTCTATCTCTCTCTATCTCCCTCCCACTACCTCTCCATCACTCCCTCTATCTCCCTATCTCTCAGGTCTCTCCCTCCCAGCCCCTCTCTATTGGGTCTCTCCCTTTGGCACCCTACCAAGGTAGCTCTCTCTTTTTCCCCCTCTCTCTATCTATCCCTCCCACCCTACCTAGATAAGTCCCTCTCACTCCACCTCCATCTCTCTCTCCCTCTCTCTCATCTCACTCCCTCCCACACCCTCTCCCTCTCTCAATTCTCTAACTCTCACACTCCCTCTCTCTCTCAATCTCTCTCTCACACTCACTCTCACTACCTATCTCTCAAGTCTCTCCCTCTCACCCCCCCTCACTCTCAAGTATTTCCCTCTAGAACCCTACCTACATAACTCTCTCTTTCTCTACCTCTCTCTCTCCCCCCTCTCTCTCTCTCCCTCTCTCAATTCTCTCTCTCCCACACCCTCCCTCTCTCTAGCTAAATCCCTCTCACTCCAACCCCTTCTCTCCCACTCCCTCTCTCTTAGTCTCTCCCTTCCACCCCCCTCTCTCTCTCTCTTAGGTCTATCACTCCCTCGCTCCATCCCACCCTACCTAGACAAATCTCTCTCTCTTAAAATTATCCCTCCCTCTAAAGACATACATAAATACATACATACATACATACAAGCATAATACATGTGTACATACAATCCTATATACATACAAGCGTACATGTACATATGTAGATACAATCTTACATACATATAGGCATACACACATACATGCATTGATACACATATACATACATACAAGCATCATACATACATGACATACAAATATATAAACATACATTCAATAGAGTAGCATTTAACATAAAGCAAGACATAATGCAAGCGCATTATAACGTGCACTCGCATTATGGCTTGCCATGTCTCTCACAAATACAAAAAGCATGTCAAAAATAAGATATAACATGTTTGAGTTATATGTTTCTTTGGGAATCCCCAAGCCTTGGGCTTGGTATTTGCCTTGGAATACCAACCCAGAGGCTTGGAGGGCCTTCCCAATGACCAGAGACATGTTTTTGCAAATTCTACAATATTTCACATAATTGAGTTCGTGCTCACCATTAAGATTGCACGTGTTTCAATGTCAAACAAATCGAACACTTGGGTAATGTTAGGCTCTCTCTTAGCTATCAAACGATGTAATTTTTTCACTTTTTGACAATGTTAAGCCTTTGATCTTTTTCTTTTTTTTTTGTATGTCTCTTTTTTGGCAAAAAGTGGTGTTTGGTGTTTTTTCGTTATATAAATTAACCGTTCATCAAAATTTCAAATAAATTACATTTTTAGAAATTAGACTCCATTCTACAAATATTTTTTAAAAAATCCAATTAGTTTCCAAAATTTGAAGGGGTAGCACGGCCAAAAATCTATTTTTTAAGAAGTGCCCACTTTGAAAATTAGTAAAAAAACAAATATTCAATAAAATTTTACCAGAAAAATTATGCATCAACTACATACTGTTAGCTATTTTCTCACCAAAGCGATTTTAAAATTACTAAAAAAAATTTCACCATGTTACGTTCCCACAAAAGTTGTTATGTTATGTTTTTCTGACAAAAACAATACCAATTTCTATGGGTCCCACTTTTGAACCCCTTAATCTCAACCATTTTCAAAATAAATTAGTAATTTAGAAAGTAGACTCTAAGCACTACAATCCTTGTTTTTGTTGCATCTCAAAATTTTGAGTGTAACTATCCTCAATTTCACATCCAAAGTCAGTATTTCCTGATTTCATAAAAAAAAAAAAAAGTGGCCAATTAAGCCCCTTTTTAGGCCCCCCATCTTTTTGCA
The DNA here is from genome assembly GCA_007258455.2 of Sequoia sempervirens. Taxonomy (NCBI): domain Eukaryota; kingdom Viridiplantae; phylum Streptophyta; class Pinopsida; order Cupressales; family Cupressaceae; genus Sequoia; species Sequoia sempervirens. Next base: position 245,439,542 of record VDFB02193867.1, on the reverse strand, counting down.
CTTACTCGTAATTTCAATTGCGAGTTGGGTTGTAAGACATGCCTAGTCTAGCCTTGCTTAGATTGTGATAGCACTTGTTCCATGTTTAATGATGTGGAACATGTCAAACATGTCAACTCAAGCCATTAAGGGTAATATGAGGACTTGATGCAATTGAAAAATTTGCACAATATCATGTCTCTTTCCTTATTATCATCAATAATGAATGGACAATTCAGTAGTTCTCTAAATCAAATAAAGACATTGGTGTCATTTTATTTGTCTATGACAAGAACCTTTGTTAAGATCTAAAACAGCTATTAATATAGCCTCTACATGCTTTTAGAAAATATACAATACTTACATGTAGATCTAGACTCATTAGGTGGACCAATAAATCATGATTACAAACATTTATCCAATTAAATAAAATGAAAGGAAAATTAATGCAAGTGTTGGCTCTATAATGTGATAAGAGAGCAACTTTCTTATCCATGTTACTTTTATCATTGATTTTAATCCTAAATATCATATGCAAGTTAACTTACTCCATAGGCATTAAAGCCATGAAATTGATTTCACAAATACCATATCCCAGTCAATAGACCAAAAGTTAATTTAGGTTGATTATTGAATTTCCCCTTTATTTAGGAAAAAAATATAACTTGAATTTTTGGAGAGAAGTTTTTCTCCCTATAGACATTTTCCACTGACAAGAGCTTCATCGTGATCTTATTTAATTTCTTCGTGGCATAATAGTCATATTATTAAACTACATGATTAGGGTCTCACTGTTTGCATATGATACCCCTCTATCTCACTACAAAAAATGAGTCTCGCCAAAAAATTGGCTATGTGCATTCTATAAGATATAATAGAATCATATTCTCATACATAAATCTAATCTTACCTCTACAACTATTAAAACCAAAATTAACTAGGATATAATTCAACTAGAACGTCATCTTAAAACTACTAAATCAATACAGACACAACCTACAAACAAATTTTCCTTAACATATACAATTAATTATACAAAATTTATTTACTATCAATAATTTTCAATGAATTTATGATCAATACAAAAATTGTTTACATTACAAAAACGATGAAGGCATTGTAGAAAAGAGATAGGTAGAATATTCAAACTTCATTAATGCTAAAAAAAAAATGTTTGTAGTTAATTAATTCATCATCATTCATAAACAGTAACTTTGTGTGTTTGCAGACAGAAATATTCAAACAAAAACAAATGGACCTGACGTCTTCATTTGAACTGAAGTTGGTAGTCCCACTATCGACGTCACATAATCAAAGTAATTTATGTAGTAGATAAGAAGAACCTGCACATACACAGTAGTCAATGGAGTATTTCATATGGCAATCTTATTCTCAATGTACACATATATTTACTTAATCATGATGGGCTGCGCCAAAGTAACGCTAAGGACAAGAAGCGCGCAATCATTCTTGTAGATGGATATGATATTGAAAAGGCTTGCATGCTAAGAGACTGTTGACAGATAAGATAGCGCTATCAATGTGACAGAAACAAAATAGATAGCGTAAAGCGCCATAATTCATGCAGAAAAGACTTTTCTTGATCTGGTAGAGATTTGTATGCAAGCAAGGATTTTGATAAGATTGTGAACGTGTTTTTAGTGGTTTTATTATGAGTTTTGTAAATAGAGTTGTAAGTTAAGTAGGTTTCATCTTTGGGGAAAATTATGTGGTTAAGTGCACTTGAGTTGGAGTGGTACTGGGATTTGTGACCTTGTGGGAAGGCCCAGCGCTTCACCTCTGTGAGCATCATCTAGATGCAATGAGTGCTAAGTGGACCATTGATTATCATGAGAGATGGGTTCTTGGGAACTAGTACTCATGAAACATGGGTCAATGAGTTTGACTCGAAAAACTACACAGTTGAATCCTGATAGCAATATCATAGTTTCATCATGTTTAAGTGTATTCAAATGTGTTGGGTTTGGTTTAAATAGTACATTCTAAGTTTTAACTTGTTTAGGCAGTTTAAATAGTACATTCTAAGTTTTAACTTGTTTAGGTAGTTTATCTAATATACATTGATTTTTTAATAAGATCCAATCTATTAGTCAAATGAACCACTTAAACAAGTAAAAGTTTAAAGTGTGTTGTTAAGTGACTCCTCCATCTTTTATAAAGGTGAGTAATCAATTGATATTTGGATGGAGAAAAGTCTATATAGATTAGAAGAAAGGAGGTAGTAAGTGAGTTTCTATTATCTTTAATGGACAAGGATAGTCAATTGATGTATAATTGTTGTTGTTATTCGTATTATTATTGGAAGCTTCAATATTGTGTTTTTTATTATTTAGTTTATGTGTATATAATTTTATTTGCATGTTCGTGTTGTAATTGCCATGACATGAATGCAACATATCCAACATGATATTTGGAGGTTGCATGTATAAGAAATGGATTTTGTATATGTATACATTTTCAAAAATTCGGTTTCATTATAAAAAAAATTCCCACATAAATAAATATGCATAAAAAACTAATCCTTAACTTCAAATGTATTAACTCCATCTCTATTCACATGCATAAAAAACTCATCCTTAACTCCTCGAAGTACCTAGAGACATTACAGGTAACCTTCTCTCTCATTCAAAAAAAAGACCTAAGCAATATCAGAATAGTACTTCCCATAGGATAAGATTGGTGGTGGGGTCACACTACTGTCATTTCAAAACTAGTGCATTGTCAGCACATACCCTTCCAAGAAGATATATTAGAAAAGAATAGCATCATAACTCTTTAGGTACATCTACTCTATGAGCCCCATGTTTTCAAAATTATCTAGAAAACTAGTACTCTCACAGAACTTTGTATAAATCCCTCTCTCCTTTCTTGGACACCTATATTCATCTCGTCTTCAGGAACTTTGTTGTTCAATTTCTTTGTTATATTTATCAATTAGGAAAAAGAGGCAAAACAAGAAGCAAAAGCGGTTTTTCAAAAACATATCAACATTTTTTTTTGTTTTGGAGACTTCTTCACAACATAAATAAATGGCCCAGATGACTTAGAAATAATTGTTCACAACAGGAAACACGTTTCAGCCATCATAACGTGAAACAATGCTTCACCATCACGTTTCTAATAATAGAAGTTACAACTAATCTATACAACTACAAACAATAGTATAGTAGTAACAATCACCCCATGAAAAAGATATCATTGGCATTAACTATAAGGATGACAAGTACAAAGAAGAGGAAAGATGCCATGAGAATTCTAAAGCCATAACAAAATCTTAAGAAGAAAATTTGGAGAAACAATATGTGTCAACCACAGCCCCACCATCTTCATTTAAGATAAAGGGACATTAGGCAAAAATATCCTTTGAGAAAAGATATGTGCCAACTTCAAAAATTTGATCCTCTTACCATTGAAGCATTTATTTGCAAAAAATGAGAAGGATGTGACCGAGCATATCAAAGAGATGGAATGAAAATAATTGCTATTGTGTGCAAGAAGACATGAGGTATGGTGATTTGTTATTATTTTAATTGTGTGGCCTAATGGGCATGTTAAAGATAGTTTTTTCCTTACTAGTTGCTTGAATAAGGACAAGGTAGAAATGACAACATTTAAGTATTGTGAATGTTGAGGTAGTAATGTGATCGAAGTCATGCAACCTCAAAAGATATTATGTGATAAATTTCCAAGAAAACTAAATTGTTCAAGGAACAGGCCACCAGCCTAGATGAGTTACAAAGAGTTAATAGAGCCACATGTGTATGCCTTTACTCTTTCACATAAATGGTATATTGCATATATTGGATGGTCTAACTAGGTAATTTTTGCACCTCCTTTTGTTGAATTATAAATGCTACAAAATGACACTTAGTTAGAAGATGTTTCAGTTTCCAAGGAAATTAATGAGCAGACTGAAGAGTATATCAACACATCATGCACAAGCAGAATCTTAACACTGACAAGCTCAAGCCACTAAAATAAATCATGTATCTCAAGGCTAAGCAGTTGGATAAGGAGGTTTAACACTTTCATAGACTAGAAGAAATAATTGTTTCTATTGGTGTAGATTTTTATTTTCCTAGTGGGTTAACTTAATTTTCCTTAGCTATAGGTTTTTTCCTACACCTTTATTAATTGTTCTTAGGATAATAAAGTGATTTTATTGTTTAATAACTAGGAGATAAAGTGATGAGGTGTTCCCACCCTTAAAGGGTGGAGTATTTACTTTTCATCATTTTATTTAATATTGGTGGTTATTTGTGGTCAGTTCTTATTGGTTAATTTTCCACTTACATCCTCTCCTTAGATATATAAACTCACTATCTAGCTTGTATTTTTTCATCTTGGAAGCTCTTAATGCAATTTTTTCTTCATGACATCGCATATCTCTCGAAGTTGTTGGCTTGCATTGTTTATGCTTTTCCAGTTTATGTAGCTCTATATTTCTATTATAAAGTTTCTTGGGCTATTCAATCTATTCCATATTTCTAACATGGTATCAAAGTATTGTTTTGAGAATTCTGAGTTCATAGATTTCTAATTGAGCGATGGAGTTTTTCATGTAAGATCTTGTAAATTCTAGTATTCTATTCTCTTGCATTTTCAATGATCTAGAGAATCAAAAAGGGTTTATAAAGACCTAATGACCTTTTCATATTACTTTTTTTTTGTGAGATCTGGGTGATTGCAACATTTCTAGTTATATTAGCAGCATTTTTTACGATTTCAACACATCCAGGAGGCTCAAAAAAGTCAAAATTGGCTTTCATTTCATCCAATTTGGAGATCGTTTGACATAGTTGCAAACAAGGGTTTGAAGTTCATATCTAGCAAACAATTTAAGGACCTTATCATTGCGTTTAGGAAGCTGAGGAGACAAATTTTGTAGGAGCATTTAGGAAGAAAAAATATTTTCAAGCAACCTTAATAAATAAACCTTCAAATGATCATGTCCAATATGTCTACACTTTTCCAGTGTGTATGTAGTATAAATGAATATATCATAAAGGATTAAATAAGTTGATAATTGTGGGTGCATGTACAAAGGTTGTAATTAGCTACATAGATGTTATTGTGGCCAATCTTACTTGACCCAGTGACAACTTTTCGGGTCAAGTATGCAATTGGATTTGAATGTTGTCAATTTAGTTGCTCATTATATTTCATGCAAATAAATTTTAAGATATACCTCTAAGAACACCCTCCTAAGTCTAAGTTGAGTTGAAAGCATGGGAGAGAAAACCTACTATCGTAAAGTTCATCTTCAACCCTCCATGATCTATTGATGGTTGGATTTCACTTTCATGATGACAACCCTAGCCTTGAGAGTGAGATTTTGTTCTAGAAAGTGGAGTGCAATTTTGGGACCCAACAAGACCACTAAAAAGCTCCTCTAGAGAAATGTAGAGGAGACATTAAACACTAGCAAAAATATTGATATTGTCCATGCGTATTGTGGCCACAACTTTTTACTAGGAAGCATGGGAAACATCATGCCCATGAGATTGTTGATTGTACTTGCATTAACACCCTCAAGAAGGAGATGGACCACTATTAAAAAGGGAAGTCAATGACACTCTAGAAACTGTACAAGAAGCATTAACCCAATGACATAGAAGACCCTATAGGTGGACCACTTCAAAGGCAACTTTATTAGCTTGCACTTGTATTTGCATCAACGTATTAAAACATATCATAAATTTAGAATACAAAGAGAAATTTCTATCAACAATTCACCAATTAAATGTACCGAGTTCTTATCTTTCCAAATGATAAATAGGATCTCCACTATATGTAATGGAGATTATATATGTTAAAAATAATAACACACTACATATAATATAATATGTTATTATTATTTTATACTAATTATGTAATTACATTGATCATATTAATTTTCTATTTTCAAGTCGTTCACCTTAAGATGTAATCCCACAAAAGACACTTTAGGAACTATTTTCATGGGGTAGGAGATATCATGAACCCAAAAAAATTGCTACAAAATAAATTAGATTTTTTTCCAAATGTATATATGTGTGTGTTATAAAAATAATAACACCCTACATATAATATAATATAATATGTTATTACTATTTTATACTAATTATGTAATTACATTGATCAGATTTATTTTTTATCTTCAAGACATATTATTGGTTCACCTTAAAATGCAATCGCATAGTGGGGCTTTAGGAACCATTTTGATGGGGCACGAGGTATCATGAGTCAAAAATATTGCTACAAAATAAATTAAATTTGTTTACAAGTAAATAAGAGTCCTTACTTTTTACTTTTCATATTTAAATAGTACTTTTGGGATCAGATTGGAAATTTCCCCCACCAACTTAAGAGATTTTGTTGCTAAATTTAGAATCTCATCAATAAATTTAGAAATAATTTTGGAGGGAATTTTTCTTCAACCATCTTCCTAAAACATTTCAACTAATATATTTAAAGTTATCTTTTGTTAAAAAATTAATGAAATTGCTAACTTTAATAAATTTTAAAGCTTAAAATTTTGAACTTTCAAAATACTACAAAATTCATGAGACCGCCTATTTTTAAAAATTCTCTAAAAATTCAAAAACAAGCACCTCCATGGAACCATAGCCTCGTTATGTGAGTGATCACTAAGAAAAAAATTAATCAATGTTAGCGAGAAAATTATGAATTTTTGTCAAGAAAACATTAGTAAGATGGTTATGAAATTTCTCATGAAGGCAATGTGTAGTTTGGATTTGTGGAGCTTGTTAGGAAAATGTCGCATTCATCATCTTTTGCAGAAGTTGAAGAAAAAATTAGAGCATGCTAGAATAGCTCTCTAAGTTATGTGGGAACCTCTCCCTGCCTAAATGTTAGGAAAAATGAAGGTGTCTCAACCTTTGTTTTTTCTTACATTGATTATTTAATTATTTAATGTTGATAAGTATCCCATGTTGTCTTGTGAGTTACAACTTGCAATTTCTATTTCCAAGGAGGATTCAAGTTGGAAGTTACCATTTATAGGTGGAGTTGTGCATGAAGGCATTTTTATTTTCATGTTGAGTTTGCATGGAATGTGAGTTTTGGAAGTGCAATTGTTTTTTGGCAAGTGCGGGTTTTGCATGTGCAGGTTTAGTGACAATTGGCAATTGCATATTGCATGTGGTGACAATTGGGAACTTACCGTTATGCATGTATAGTGGTTTTGGCGCTTTCCATGTGTTGCATCTTCAACCTTTGGCATTCAATTTTAGAAATGTCTAAGTAAAGCATTGTAAGCTCCTATATATTGAGCACTTGTATTTTGGAGTTGTAGGTTGTTGTGTTGTTGAGATATCGTTATGTTGCCAAATTGACTCTAGAATTGTAACATAGACGAACCCATGTAGAGGCTTGCATAGCAAGTGTATTCTAACCACTTGTTTATAGATAATACATTGTTCAGACTTTTGGAGTGATTTTTTTCTCTTGAAAGGGTTTTCCCCACGTATATTTAGTGGTATATGTTTTTATTGTATCTCAAAATGTTGTTTATCTTTACGTGTTATGTGCATATTTTTTATTGTAATTGAATAAGGGTTTGAAACTGTAGAAATTTGAACATTCTCTCCTCTAACAGATTGGTGTTGAAATCTTTTCTACATACCTGGCTTCCTTTCAGTTGGTATCAAAGCCTGGTCACCTTTGTTTCCCACTATGGGTTAAAGGGCTTTTTGTACTGAGCTTATTTTGAGTGGGAGCCTGTTGTAGAAATTTTTTATTAACCTTGTTGTAGGAGGGAGATGGCAAGCACATCTGGTAGAGTTGAGATAGAGAATCAATGGAGGCAACTTTGAGTTGTGGAAGCTCAAGATGGAAGACATGCTTGTAGACCCCAACTTATGGACAACTGTTTCTAGAACTATGCTAACAAGAATGAAATAAGAAGATTGGGATATGATGGATTGGAAGGCTAAGGATCTAATAAGACTCTATTTAGTTGATTTAGTACTCCTAAACATTCATGAAGAGAAGATTGTAGCACTTCTTTGGAAGAAACTTGCTCAAATTTATCAAGCTAAATCCCTAGTAAATAAGTTGTTCATGAGAAAGATGTATTCTCTATAGATGGAGGAAGGAGGATTTGTCGCAGATCACCTGAATGCATTCAACATGTTTGTTGCCCAGTTGAACTATGTTGGTGTGAAATGGAGATAAGGATTGTTGCATGAATTTATTGTGCTCACTTCCGAATTCTTAGGACCACCTTGTCATGGCCATTGGAAGTACCACTACCACCTTTAAGATGGATGATGTGGTGGCATCATTGTTATTTGAAGAGATGCGTAGAAAATATTTTGAAATGGCTAAGGAGGCTTTGTCGGTTCGAGGAAGAATGAAAGAAAAAGGAAAAAAGAAGAACATGAAGCAAGAGAAGTCAGAATCCAAATCCTATGGGAGATCTAAGTCACTTGGTAAGACCAAGAAAAAAATTTGGACTTATGGAAAATCTAATCACTTTCGTAAAGATTGTAAGGAGGAGAAAAAAAAAGGCTTTCTTCGATTTTGAGTCTAATAAATCCTCTTAATATGATACAAATTCCTTTGTTGTTGCCTTAGAAATGCATACATCACAAAATGTGTGACTAATAGAATCTAGTGCTTCTTTCCACATGACTTTGCATCGAGATTGGTTCTCTAAGTATGAAAGTTATGATGGTGGGAAGGTGTACTTGGGCGATGATTCTCACCTAAAAATTGTTGGTCATGGAAGAGTCGGGATAAAATTCCCAGATGGTAGAGTGAAGGGGATCAATAGTGTCCTGCATATCCCTGGTTTGACACGAAACCTTCTTTCTATAAGTAATTTGAATGATGTAGGTGTGCAACTTGTCTTCTTAAATGGAGGATGAAAAATGACAAGAGGAGCTATGGTACTTGCTAACAGTGTTTGGATAGGCCCCTTTGTTTCAACTACATGTATGCAAGGTTTAGTGCAATAGTTCTTCTGTGGAAAAAAAGAAAAGAACTTTTGAGTCACTATCCTCACCATTGGAACCAACAACAAAGAAGAAAGTTGCATCTACTTCTGATAGTCGTGATTTTTGGGTACCTAAGGGTTCTCATGCTTTGGAGATGAAGCTACCTATTGAGAAGACAATGCTTTAGCACCAAAGACTTGCTCACATTGATGAAAAGGGTTTAAGAACCTTGAAAAATAAACGCCTTGTTGAGGGGCTTGATGATTGTAATCTTGAGTTCGATTTTTGCAAACATTGTGTCTATGGAAAGCAAAATTGTGTTTAGTTTTATCATAATTCTCACAAATCTTCTAGGGTTTTGGACTATGTGCATTCGGATGTTTTTGGTCCTATAAATGTTCCTTTGTTATCAAAATCTATATATTTTGCTTCTTTCATAGATGATTATAGTAGGACATTTGTTTACTTTCTCAGAAGTAAAGTTGAATTCTTTAGTAAGTTTAAGGAGTTTAAGGCCTTGGTAGAAAATTAGACTGGTAGAAAGATTAAGTGTTTGAGGACTGACAACAATGGTGAGTTTTGTTCCGTAGATCTTGATAAGTTTTGTAAAGAATATGGAATTGAAAGGCATAAGACAACTCCATATACTCCTCAACAAAATGGATTTACAGAGAGGGTGAACAAGACATTGATGGAGAGGGCTAGGAGTATGCTAAGTGGAGCTAGCCTTGAACAAAAAATTTGGGCTGAAGTTGTTGCCACTGCATGCTATTTGGTTAATAGATCTCTTATATCAGCTCTTGTTGAGAAGACACCTATAGAGGTGTGGTCGAACAAAAATCCCTCATTGAGACATCTTCATTTGTTGGTTGTGAGACATATGCTCATGTTCCAAGGGAGAAAAGGTCGAAGTTGGAAAACATGATTGTTAAATGTATCTTCATCGATTATGGTATTGGTGTGAAAGGGTACAAGCTTTGGGATCTAGTGGCTGAAAGGGTTCTCTACAATCAAAGTTTTATCTTTAGAGAGATGAAACCATCTTCCATTATTTTGCAACCTACAAAAGAACAAAAAAACAATGTGGTTCAACTTCCTCTTAACCCTAAGAAAGTTGAACTAGAAGCCCAAAATGGACCTAATGATGAGGAGAGCTTGAGAAGCTTTGAAATTTTTGAAGAAGAACCTCAACCTCAGCAATTAAAGAGGTCTACGAGAGATAGGAGACAACCTAGTAGGTTTGGTTATTCACCTAAGAGGTTTGGTTATTCATTGTTGGATTCAAATTGTATTTTTGCTTTGATTGCTAACACTAATGAGCCAAGGATTGTGCAAGAGGATATGGGTATAAGTGATGCAAATTCATGGATGAAAGCATGGATGAGGAAATGGTTGCCATGGCTGCATTGAAGAAAAATGATGCATGAGATTTTGTGCCCTTACCTAAAGGACGCAAACTCGTTGGTTGCAAATAGGTGTTCAAGAAGAAAGTTGGTCCTGATGGTACTGTTGAGAAGCATAAAGCAAGGTTGGTCGCAAAGGGTTATTCACGAGTGGAGGGAATAGATTATGGTGAGATATTCTCTCCTATTGCAAAGCTAGCATTTATTCGGTTCCTGTTATCACTAACAGTCACATATGGTTTAGAATTGGAGCAAGTGGATGTGAAAACAGTTTTCCTTCATGGTGACTTGGAGGAAGAAATCTATACGTCACAGCCTGAATACTACGTGGTTAAAGGTAAAGAAAGTTTGGTATGCAAGTTGAAAAAGTCTCTATATGGTCTTAAGCAATCTCCTAGGATGTGGTACTAGAAATTTGACACCTTTGTGTTGAGTTTGGGATTTTTGAGATCTAAATTTGATCATTGTGTTTACTACAAAACTATTAATGATCGTTTTCTCATCATTGCATTGTATGTTGATGATATGTTGTTTTTGGGAAAGATAAAAGATTGATTTCAAATCTGAAGTCTAAGTTGTCATCAAAGTTTGAAATGAAGGATTTAGGTGCATCTTAGTATATCTTGGGGATGGAGATCAAAATAAATTGAAACAATGAAAAATAGGTTATTTTAAGAGGGGGTTCACCAATTTAAAATGTAGACCTATTTCCCACTATTTCATTAGGAAATGAGATCCACACAAAGAATTGACTTACAACCCTTAGGCAAGTCAACTCAATGAAGGAATCTACTAATTTCGTTATGCTTGAGGACGAGGGTTTCAGCCTAAACAACACTTTTGGAAGAAAAACTAAAAAATAGTAAATCTACTCAATTATGCCCATTCAAACTTGAAACAACAATTTAAAGGTCAATACTAACATAAACATAAAACTTTCAGCAGATTTGAGAAGGGTAGAACACTGTGTACCAATTACCAAAAGGTAGTTTTGGAAGGTTGTCTGGGACTCACTCGCCCATGGAAAAATGGGTCTCTACTCAAGGTTTTAAACCAAATTTTAGGAGCCTCTGATGTCAATCTATAGCTTCTATTTGATATGGGTTGCATTGTCAAAAAGTCAAAAATCAGATATGTAGGTGAGTTTTTGTGAATTGACAACTTTTGCAACTTTGAAAAATTTTCCAATCCTTCTCTTCAAAAGATCTTCAATCCTTCTTCAACCTAAAATTTGCAACACAAACACAAGACAAGAAAAACTATTTGTTTTTGGTGAATGGGGGTTTTCCTTGGTCAAACCCCATTTGGGTAATTAAACCTTGAATTGAAATAACGAAATGTGAAAGGAATGATGAATGAAAAATGCAATGTTACAACTCACCAAATCCTTGAATAAACTTTTGGAAGTCTGAAATCTTGATCTTGATCTTGCATGAAATGGCTTCAATGGATGTGGATCTAGATGCTTGAATTGATGTTTCAAATGCTTGACTTGATCTTGGAAACCTACATCACAATGTTAGCTCCAAAAGCATGCATGATGCTTGAGATCTTGATTGTTGCAACAAAATGCTTGATAAATTTGTTCTTGAATGCCTTTGATCATGAACTTAGCTCTTGTGAAATCACATGAAAAATCTAGGATTGATTTGATAAAATAACCTTGTATTTATAGATATGTATCCTTAATTTCCCAAAAATTAAACATTACAAGATGACATCAAATTTTGAATTTAGAGATGTTAAAATACCACCAAAAATATAATTTAAATTCAGGTTCAAATGCCCAGCGAATGGGTCGCAAATCGCTATTCTGAGAACACACATTGCTCAAGGTAAAGTGTTATGTGTTGGCATTAATTATTGTCGAGTTTCCCCTTCGAAAAATGTAATTTATTAGGCTTATAGATGTAAAATAGGGCTTATTAAGGCATAATTAAGTCCAATTTAATTAAGAGAGCCCAAAAAAAATGTGAAAATGTAAAGGAGTACATTTTTCTACACTAAATTTAGCCCCCACTTTAATGAGAGGATGAATGCAAGCACAAACTCACACTAAAGTAGACAAATATGCACCAAGAGGGGGTTCAAGTGTACAAATGTTAGTGAGATAGGATGGAAAATATCAAGGAGGTGTCCAAGCCCCTAGGATCAAGATCCCATGGAAAACCAACATAAGCACAAGGAACACACACAAGATGTATGATATGCAACAGCAAAACAAGATACACAAACATATAATGTCAAAGACTAAAAGAAAGAAAGAAATAAAAAGGGTTGGATCAATCCTCGATTGTTTGTCCAACTAGATGTGGATCAAGTCTTAGTTGTTTGTCCAAAGATGTTTGCAAGTGAAACTTGTTGTCCACTATGCAAACAACAATACGCTCACACCGCCTAGTGAAATTCGTTGTCCATTAGGTGAGCCCCCAAAAGTGGCCAATCAGAGAATCTTATTAAGCTCCCATAACCATACCAAATTTATACCTCCGATAATTCCAATAAGGCACTACACAATATGAACTTCAAGCTTCATAAGGCTTAGCAAGTTGTGTTGTGCTAAGCACTCATGAACAAACATGGCCCTACTGGCAAGCAAGGTGTGTTATGCTTGGTGGCCATGAAAAAGGCTATAACTTCAAACTTCACAAGGCTAGAAAGTTGTGTTATGCTAAGCACTCCTGAACAAAATGCAAATAGGATATTCAAAGGGGTTTTACTTAGTTCATGTAAGGTCTCCTGTTAGGGAACACTGTGCCTAATGTCTCCAAGAGAGGACAAATCGAGGATAAAAGATTCGCAACTTAGGGAATGCAATCCATCACCACTAAGGGGAATGCCATATGCTCAAAAAAGTCACAATCTTGGAGGACATCAAACCCAATGACACCACCAATAAGAAGACACATCGCATGAAGTAAGAAGACCACACTATGAAACATGATTTATAGTCAAAATTTTCAAAATGATAGTGTCAATGTATTCCCCCACTTTAAAGAAATTGATAAACACCATGCCGTGAGCAATTACTTTAAAGTAGCCCATGATAAATGCTAACAATAAAGAAGACATGAGAGCTTATTTGGAAATCCCTATGCCAAGCATATGTTTCCAAATGAAGCTACGTCATGAAAAGGGTTTGCCCCCAAATAAAATCCCCAATACAAAAAGGATCCACGGATTTGGGGTCAACGTATGTCTTTTCTACAGTGATATAATCAAGCTCGGAACCATCATCATTCCCCAAATACTCGTAGAACTAGAAGAATAACACATAGAGAGCGAAAACAAAGAAAAGATTTTGAGTCAACTTGGAAGAGACTTAAATGTCTTGACGCTTTGCATCATACCCAAAAAGAAAACACAAGACAAAAGAAAAGATAAAGATTTACAACATATAGAAGAATGTAGATACAAATGGAGGAATGAACATAAAGACATGTCAAATAGAATGATATGGGGGATCACATTACACACATGTAATCACACAAAAAGAACATAAAAAGAAGACAAATAAAAGACTAGTAAGGCACATGTGAGTCAACCTATAGTAGTTCAACTGCATCCCAATCTCATTCATCATATGTGGAAGGCGGAGAACTAGCCAAAGGGAAAACAACAAGTGTTGTACTAGGAACATCATCAGGTTCAACACATGGTTAGTCACTCGTTTTAGGAGGATCATCAAGGTTTCTATTATCTAAGCTCATGGAAGAGGAAAACAATAAATTAAGCTCATTATGTACTTCATCAGTCTTAACAGTCTCATCATCATCATCTAAGTTAATCACAACAGATCTAATGATAATATCCATGGAAGGTTCTTGTTCTTGTTGTGATCGAGGTATAGGATTTTCTTGTTGCAGCGAAGGTGGAGAATCATCATGCATTGTTTGAGTTGTTTGATTTTGATTTGTTTCATGTTTTGCTTGTATCAGACGACCAATAGCACGATGTCTATGCCTACGCTCTTTAGCATTTTGATTTCTTTTTGTTCGATTTACAAGTTGCGACTGTGTAGGAATGGGTTTATCAAACATAGGTTTCTTTTCTTCCTGCAAGGAATGAATGGAAGGAACCATGGTAGTTTGTTCAACCACTTTCTCTTTGACTTTGTAAACTTGTTTAATTTTAGGAGGCACAACGGGACTTATTTGGTTATCTCATGGTATTTTATAGGAAATAGGAGGATTTTCTATAGTTTGGTGTTGGTTAATTGGAAGGGCTTTTGGTTCTATCATGGTTTCATCAAGGATAGGAGGTGCAATCATGGGTTGAGGCATATTTCTAAGGGATAATTTTGCTATATTCTTTGCTTTAAATTTTTGATAAGATCTAAAAAATAAGTCCTCACAAGATCTAATAGGTTCCATAGGTTCATACCAAAAGAAATCCAATGAGAAATTCCTATGGGAAGACACAGGATTAAAGCCCACTATGGTGCATAGTAAAGACCTCTTTTCCAAATGGAAACTTTAAACATTTATGCACTACTGACAGGATGGCTTTCATGGAGTGAAGCCATGGGTAGCCTAACTTCACACAGAATTGATCTGACGTTGGGATGATGGAGAATGAGAAATTCAATCTTTTCAGTCCAACTTGTAAAGGAAGAGTTATCAAACCTATCGTAGGGAAAGAAAAACCATTATGTGTTTTGATCCATGTTTTCGGTTGTTCATAGGTATCTTGATAAAGTTCATGCACAAAAAAGAATTCTTCAGTTATCACATTCTCTACACAAACGAGACCAATTAATATTCCATTAGTAGGCTTGTCATTAATTCTTTCGGCAATGTAAAGAGGACTATCGGGTGCATGTTTAAGCATGTCATTTTGTGAGAAAGCAATGTCAAAGGACATATTGGTTAGGCCCTTACGAGGTTAAACTTCAATGATTCCAATCATACGTTCCATAGGATTTTTCGCCATTATTATTCATGTTTTTATCATTTGTGTCAACATCATTCTTGTTTTCACTAGCTTTGACAAAGGAAATGTTATGATTTGGCATAGGATTGGTAAAGATTTGCAAATTTCGGTTAGGAGGGGCTACATAATTATTACCTTGATCATTAACACCACCAATTTGAATATGATTAGAATCAATGAGTTCTTGCATAATATGTTTAAGACGCTTACAACGTTTTGTATCATGTCCATTTTTTCGGTGATAATGGCAAAAGGAATTTTGTCTATAGTTTGGAGGTAAAGGCTTAGTAGGATCAAGAGCTCTAATAGGAGGTAAGGAAATTAAGTTCTTTTTTAAGAGTTGCAACATGATGGAATGAAGGGTATCAAGTAGAGGGGTAAATTGTCTATTCCTCTCCCCAAATGTATATGAATTTATTGTCTTTATAATAGCCACTTGGGTGTCAACATGTTGAGTTGTTTGAGAAGCATTGAGTTGTAGAAAGCCCTTATTTGGTTTCTTAAATGATTGGTAGTTGGTTTGAGGCATGGACTCAGATTTTTCAGAACAATTAGAGGGAGTTTTCACTTCACGACTACTAACCGAATTTTGGTAATCACAAAGGGCAATACACAATTGTGTGGAGGGAAATTCCATCATCCCAATCTTATCTTGAAGCTTATTTTGCAAATTGTTAATGAACATTCATTAAAGATCAAGATCGGGAATCTTAATGTTGATTTTCGAGTAAAGCAATTGATAACAGGAGATAAAGTCAATGACCTTTTCATCATCCTTTTGATTACATCTCATTAAATCACCTAAGGCCATCTTAAGACCCATGTGCACTTGGAAATGATTAAGAAAGGCATCAACAAGTTCATTGAGTAAACGTATTGAGTTATTTGGTAAGGAACAAAACCATTCCAAGGCAATGTCTTTCAAGGATCTAGGGAAGAGTTTAGCCAAGAGTTCATCTTCAAAAATGAAGTCACTGCATAAGACTATGTATGCGAAAACATGGCTAACAAGATCTCTTTTCCCACCATATTCCTCAAATCTAGGAATCTCTATACCTTGTGGCATTTGTGTTCTCAATATCTCCAAGGATAAGGGGTTTCTTTTGACATATTGTGAGGGTTGGCCATTTTGTTTTTGGTTCAATGTAGCAATTTGTTGGAGGGATGAAACACTTTGTAGGAGTTGGTTAAGGACAGGATCATTGTTTGTGTTGTGAGATAGAGGTGAATATGGTAGAAGTGTCTATGTGTTTGGAGGACAAGTGAATTGTAAGTTTGTGAGGGGAAATGGGTTAGGAGATATCAGATTTGAATGCACAAAGCTAAAAGGATTCTTAGTGGAAACACCTAAGGTAGTATGGACATTGCTAGTAGGCTGTATGGTTGTAGTAACAGTTGGATTAGTGTATGTCAGAATGGAGGTCATGGTTGTGGAAGGAGGAATTGGATTTCCACCTTGACTTTGGGTATACCCTAAAGCTTGAGTACAACTAGCCATTGTAGGGACATGGTTGTTAATGATATGGGATATGCTACACATAACATCTAGTCCTTGTTAATTTTCAATCATTCTCCTCATATTATCTATGATAGGAATCATAGTACAAGCAATGTATTCAGAACTCACAAACTTTTGTAATTTGTCAAATTCTTCATCAATTTTTCTAAGGTTCTTTTGAGGGACATTAGCAACCATTGATTCAACATTACTCACATTTGTTGTCGGTAAGGAGTTCATGGGAAATGAAGTATCAAGGGTATGGTCCATAGTGGGTTGATTAATGTCAACACTATGAGTGAAAGAGTTGGAAGACCCAAGATCTACAGCGAGTGATCTATCACAGGATGACATGAGTCTTGAACTACGCCTCACGACAATATTGGAAATAGGACACCAAGTTGTGAAGCTCGTACAAGTTTCACCAACCCTAAGGTGCACCCAAAATGTAGAATAGGAAAAATGCAATCAAACACCCTAGAATATAAAGTGCAATGCAAGTATGTAAAAAGAGATAGCAATTTCCAGATTTCAAACAAGATAATGTTTTGATTATACTATGCAAAAACCTGAAAATGATATATTTTTAAATGCAATTTTAAATTCAAACAATGTACTGAATTTGACCAATTAACCTTAATGTGAATAATTGTAGAAAACAAAAATTCTAGAAACTGAAACAGAGATTTGAATGCAGAAACATAGAATGCAAACTAAGGGTTTGTAATGCCCAGAAATTCAGAAGGGCAAATGGGTCTTGCTTCAGGGTTTTGAAAAATTGAATTATAGATTTATGAGTTGATATTTACACTTTCATATTCTGGTTGCAAATAGGTAGTTACAGTTTTAGATTTCTGGAAAATCATATGTAAATGAAAGTATAAAATGATGCTCAATGACAAGCAAAATGACCTAATTTGAAATGCAATTTTGATTCAATTTTTTTATTTAAGTTGTTGATCATGCAATGTTATGTAAACACTTCACAAAATTGATGAAATTTTTGAATTTTTCATATTTTAAATAATGCAAAAATGCAAACCTAAAACCTTAAATGAGATGCAAATCAATGCAAGTAAACAACCCTAAATAAGATGCAAATCAATGCAATGCAAAGTAATGCAGATCCTAGATCTCATTTTTAAATAGAATCCAAATTTTAGAATTTTGTTGTATAAAGTCAAGTTCACCAGAATGAAACAATGAAAAATAGGTTATTTTATGAGAGGGGATTCACCAATTTAAAATGTAGACCTATTTCCCACTATTTCATTAGGAAATGAGATTCACTCAAAAAATTGACTTACAACCCTTAGGTGAGTCAACTTAATGAACGAATCTATTGATTTCCTTATGCTTGAGGATGGGGGTTTCAGCCTAACAACACTTTTGAGAGAAAAAATAAAATTAGCAAATCTACTCAATTATACACATTCAAACTTGAAACAGAAATTTAAAGGTCGATATTAACAGAAATAGAAAACTTTCTACAAATTTGAGAAGGGTAGAACACTTTTACAAATCACCAAAAGTCAGTTTCAGAAGGTTGTCTAGGACTCATTCGCCCATGGGTTTTCTACTAAGGGTTTTCAACCAACTTTCGGGAGCCTCTAATGTCAATCTATAGCTTTTGTTTGATTCGAGTTGTAGTGTTAGAAAGTCAAAAATCAGATCTGTAGGTGAGTTTCCATAAACTAACGACAACTTTTCCAATCTTTCTCTTCAAAAGATCTTCAATCCTTCTTCAACCTAAAATTTGCAACACAAACATGAGGGGGGGAAATTTGATTTATTTTTGGTGAATGGGGGTCTGCCTTGGTCAAACCCCATTTGGATAATTAAACCTTGAATTCAAATAACGAAATGTGAAAGGAATGATGGATGAACAATGCAATGTTGCAACTCACCAAATCCTTGAATAAACCTTTGGAAGTCTGAAATCTTGATCTTGATCTTGCATGAAATGGCTCCAATGGATGTGGATCTAGATGCTTGAATTGATGCTTTGAATGCTTAATTTGATCTTTGAAACCTACATCACAATGTTAGCTCCAAAAACATGCATGATGCTTAAGACTTTGACATGATGCTTGGGATCTTGATTACTGCAACAAAATGCTTGATAAAATTTCTCTTGAATGTCTTTGATCATAAACTTAGCTCTTGTGAAGTCACATAAAAATTCTATGATTGATTTGATAAAATAAGCTTGTATTTATAGATATGTATCCTTAATTTCCCAAAAATGAAACATTACAAGCTAACATCAAATTTTGAATTTAGAGTTGTTAAAATACCACCAAAAACATAATTTAAATTCAAGTTCAAAAGTATAGGGTGGACAGATTCACCCATGGATGAATGGATCACAGGTCCCTATTCTTGGAACACACATTGCTCAAGGTAAAGTGTTGTGTGTTGGCATTAATTATTGTCGGGTTTCCCCTTCAGAAAATTTAATTTATTAGATGTGTAGATGTAAAATAGGGCTTATTAAGGCATAATTAAGTCCAATTTAATTAAAAGGCACAAACAAAGTGTGAAAATGTAGAGTACAAGTTTTTACACTACAAAAACAAAGCTAACAAAAAGATTTGGTTAAGCCAGAGTAAGTATGTGAATGCAGTGTTGGAGAAATTCAGCATGACAGCTTGTTGAAAGTTAGTTGTTCCTATATTGCAAGGGATAAAGCTTTCTATGGAAGATTGTCCAAAGTCTCCTTCTGAGATGGAGGACATGACCAAAGTACCCTATGTTAGTGTTGTAGGTATTTTGATGTATGTTATGCTCTATACGAAGTTAGACATTGCCTAAGCAGTGGGAGTCCTAAGTCGCTTTATGGCTAATCTTGGACAGGTACATTGAGATGCAATTAAAAAAGTGTTCAAATACTTGTGGGGTACTTCTAAGTATGCCCTATGTTTTCATGGTTATCCTACTAGACCTCAACATTTAGTTTGTATTTGTGGGTTTATGGATTTTGATTGGGCGGGGGATATTGACTGCAGAAGATCCACTAGTGGATATGTATTCACAATGTTTGGTGGTGCCATTAGTTGGATGAGTAAGCGACAAGCTCTAATCATTTTGTCCATGACAGAAGCAGAGTACATGGCAACTACTCATGCTTGTAAGGAAGCCATTTGGCTTAAGCATTTGTGTTCAGATGTTAGGCTTGATGCAAGACAAATCACTATCTGTTATGACATTCAAAGTGTCATTTGTTTGGCAAATAATCCTACTTTCCATCCTAGAACAAAGCACATTGATGTTCAATTTCATTTTGTTCATGATATGGTGGAATATGGAAAGGTGAAGTTGGAGAAGGTTGATACTTTGGCAAATTTTGTAGATGAATTGACAAAGCCAATGAACATAGAGAAGTTCATATGGTGTTCGGAGTCTATGGAGCTCACAGCCTCTAGCAGTTAAATCATGTTACTTCCATTGACTCTTCAAAGGTGTTCGACAAGTGGGAGAATGTTAGGAAAATGAAGGCGTCTCAACCTTTATTTTTTCTTAGCATTGATTATATTATTTAATGTTAATAATTATCCTATGTTGTCTTGTGAGTTACAACTTGCAGTTTCTATTTCTGAGTCAAGTTGGAAGTTATTGTTTATAGGTGGAGTTGTGCATTAAGGCATTTTCTATTTTTGTGTTGAGTTTGCATGGAATGTGAGTTTTGGAGGTGCAATTATTTTTTGGCAAGTGCAAGTTTTGCATGTGCACATTTAGTGACAATTGACAATTGCAATATTGCATGTGGTGACAATTGGAAACTTACCATTATGCATGTGTAGTGGTTTTGGTGCTTTCCAGGTTGCATCTTCAACCTTTGGCATTCAATTTTAGAAATGTCTAATTAATACATTGTAAGCTCCTATAATTGAGCACTTGTATTTTGGAGTTGTAGGTTCTTGTATTGTTGAGATACCGTTATGCTGCCAAATTGACTCCAGAATTGTAACTGTTACCTATTTTTCACTTCGAGCTCAAACAGGTGGAGCCGAATGAAGTTCATCATTTATAGGTACAGAAAATTTTCATGTTTTGCTGATTAAGTGTTCATTGATCATCATTGAGATCATCTTACATATGAGTCATAATTTATTGTGCAAACGTTTAAAACAGAAGATTGAGAAAATTTGCATAGTGATGCTTATATTCATTTTGTGGAATGTTGAATCTCGCACAAGCCGTGAGAGTAACTGAGTTTGTTTCTGACAATCAAGAGATGAATACAAAATTTGAATGCACAAGCTACACAGCTGAAAATAACATAAGAGTAAAGGAGAGAAGCAATTCATCATTGCATGTAATGATGAATCACTTCGTTGGTGCTTCTAGCCGTTGTGCCTCCAAGCAGCTACAGCCTCATTTCATCGCTCCATGAACCTGTAAAATCATTAAGGAGATGGTATTAGAGTTATACTCTAAGACAATGGTGAATTACTTTCTGCCTTACGCCTATGCTACAGATAGGAATGTAATTTGCATTAAACCAAGCATTCATCAACTAATTGCAAAAAATCAAGCGGAAAGACATAATTCAATGGAAGCTTTCAGCTTCTTTTATTTTGCTAACATGTTTGTTTCAGTGTGCAGGAACAGGTTCATCATGTTCGAGATCATTTCATCAGATATGTGGAGTAAAACGGGCTCCCACAAGGGTTGAGCCCGGCATATCAAAAGGATACACTCTCGTTACATACGAGAGTTCATTAAAATCGTCAAAACAGTCATCAAAAGAGCTACTAAAATTAAGAAATAGTCAAATAAGTAGCTTTATTTCAAACAGATTTAGGAAAAGTAGCTTGAGCATACAGTATAACTTTTCTCTTCATATCAAGAAAGGATCAATCAATGTTGCCCTCATCAGTTTCATATTCTTTTTAGCTCTAATTTATATTTTTCACATTACATCTAAATAAAGTGTTGAGCCTCTTTGCATTGAAGAGAGATAGAATATTCGAGTATTGGAATGCTTTCATAAATCATATCACCGTACAGGACAGATTTGCAACAATCCAAGTTTTCACAGGTTCTTCAATAGGAGGCAGCAAATTTTGTCTTAAGTCAACATTCAAGAATAATGGAAGATACATATGCATCATCTTTTATCAAACTGGCATACAGTGTTACAAGTGTCAGTGAGACAGCAATGGAGTATGAGTTTTTCAGCATTGACATTAAATGGAGTGCCCGTTTCCAATGGTAATCACTATTTACAAGATATTCAAAACAGCAGCTACAGGATTTTCACTCCTTTAATGTTAAAAGATCATCATTTCATTAAAATTTTGTTTCAGCTATGTTTGGCATTTTTACATTGCATTTTAATTAAGTGTAGAACCTTTTTACAATGAAGAAAGGGATTACATCAAGAGGCATTCAGCTGTTTCTTATAATTTCAAAACACTTATATAGTTCAAGAGACTTGATGAGGAATAAAAAAGTGAAGCCATATCAGCATGCTACAGTTTCTAGTTCATAAGATGCACACAATCAGGAGAACATTTCACTAAAGGCCATATTCAATGGACATAGCTCAGGCCATACAAAGTGGAAAATATGGCAAGAATATTTACCAGTCATTCATTGTAAAATCTGTTATCAATGGTGGAAATTAGCTACAACCAACTTTCAATATATTGTCAAGTGACAGTACAGTCATGGTGAATGCATTATTCTGGAAGCTAGTGGAAAGATTTTTACAAGAAGATAATGCACATCTAAAATGAAATCAATTTTCAATCACATGTTAAGCATAGCTGAGTGTTTTCTTGTTGTATTGAGTCAGAAAGAACATTAACAGGTGTAATCAAGGGAAAAATAGATTGTTAGATGATTAGATCAATAACATCAAAATCCACTGAATATAACGAAGCACAAAGGAATACAATGAAAACAAAAGGCAATTATATCACCAGAACTCTTCATCTTCCATGGTTCACCTTCATTACACCTCCTAGCTTGCAGTAAATAAAGATGCCCTCAGATTTGTGTATGAGCAACTATGACAAGAGACAAGACTAAAGCAAGTTTCGAAGGATTTAATTAAAATCTAAATGCCTATGCCTATGACAATGTCTAAGACTTTGATTAAGCAATGACAATAATTGAAAAATAAAAAACCTTAAGTGTGTAAGCTAATAAATGCCTATAATATGTGCGTAAATCTAAAATGTTAGCATGTGCGTGTGTAATCGAAAAGTGAGAGGAAAATGTCATTTTATAGAAAATGTCATTTCGAAAGGACGGACGAGATTAATTGATGACAAGAACCTAAAATGAGAGGTCCAGATTAAACCTGAGAATCCCTAATTAGGATTAGGGAAAATTCTTTAATCGAACGGTCAGAATAAAATCTCATATAATCAGATCGACGGTGGAGAATAAATGAGGAAATTAATTAGAAGAAATAAAGATATTCAAAAAATCAAGAAGATAAGATTGCCTGATTTGCGGGATTCGAAAAATCAAGAAGATAAAATGTGGACTGAAGATTCGATTTGGAAAATCAAGAATCTGCCTGATTACTTGATTTTTAGAAGATTAGATATTATTTTGAATTACATAAATTCAAAATATGGATTTTATGAGACAATAAATAATCTTTTTTAGATTATTTACCAAAATCGACTGACAGTTAAGATTGTGATGACATTTTAAATAATTTCACTTATTTAAAATGAGAGGAATATTAAATTGGCAATTAAATAATTAAATTTAATTATTTAATTTAGAAGATAAGATTAATTAATTAAATAAATTAATCAATTCATTTAATTAAGACAGTTAGTGACATATTGAATAAATAAATAAAACTTATTTATTTAATAATCGAAGAAATATATGACAAGGGAATTAAATAAATTAAGAAATTTATTTAATTAAGGAAGACTTAGACAATTAATGACGTATTTAATAAATAAATAAAATTTATTTATTTAATAATCATGAAGAATAAATGACATGAATTAATTAAATAATTATGAGTTATTTAATCAATAGTCAAATGTGGACCAAGGACATAATTAAATGTCATAATTATGCTAGGACGAAAGTGGTAAAAATGAAGCTTGCAGGCCTAGGTCATTTTTAGGTGTCTACAACAGGTATTCATCCTTTATGGAGGTAGCAAAAGAGTAATTGCGGATGAGTTTTCATGGTTGTCACAAATGTTCCATACATTTGTAAGGAGCTCGGAATATCAGAAAATACAAAGAGCAGTAATTTATTGTCACCCACGTTAACATTGAAATAAGAGGATATAAAGAGCAAAATACTTAAATGATGAAAACCCAGAATGATGTAAAGCCACGGCCTGCTCAAATCAGGTTTACATATATATGTAAGACCTTTGTTGTTCACAGAAAAGCTATAGATCACAGAATTCAAATAATAAAGATATTCAAGCTGGAAGAAGCATTTTACTTATACCCAGAACAAGCTCAAAATACAAAAGGTTTCTCATTTTTATTTTTATTTTGCATTTAAATGGAACTCAAGGGAAACTATATATATACATTGACAGAAAATAAAGCCAAGTGTATATGGAGATCTGAGGTTTTAAGTCAAATTTCTAATGATAGCTATAAAATAATGGAGGCTGAGCTTTTCTTTTTTATGAATAAAATCAAGGAAGAAAGGCCGAGTAATTTACATAGAAAGCAAATGATGCACAGGTCCCAGATTCAAACGTTCTTACCTCACGGCCTGGAAAGAGTTTTGAGACATTTTTTCTTTTGCAGTATATGGTCGTCTTTAGCTATTCAAGGCTCGAACCAGAACTCTCTGTGGCCCAAAACTCGGGAAAATGCCCTTCAAATGAAAGAGGTGCCCAGATTTGTAAAATGAAACATTTACGATACTTCTTCCAGCAAGAAATTGGGTATTTGGCTCTAAAGAATGGCCCTCAGACCTTCAACACCAGCAAACCATGGCGGCGCAACATGGTCTCTCTTCCAAAAATGCAAAATGTGAAATGTGGGAATGATTAGGATTTGAGTTTTGCTCACCCTAAATCCGACTAGTGATGGTTTTCGTTTATTTTGTTTAAACTTTGTTTCAAAGTAAAATCATTGCATGATTTCGCCCTTGGTGTTGACTTAAATTCAATAAATCTAATTATGTAAAAGGGGTCGTGACTTATTAAGTCTTTTGATTTTGCATATATAGAGTTCAACTCCACTTAATAATATTGCATTGATTTAGGGAGTGCCAATCCTCGGCTAAATATTAAAGATAATAATATGATTCTTTAATATTTAGCATACAATAAAAGGTAGGTTAAATGAATATTAAATATTAAAATAATCATCAAGTGGTTATCTTTAATATTTAATTAAAAGATTGTCTTTTTAAATAAATCCATGTAAAAGATGTAAGTGAGGGCCAACTGAAGATTGTTATCAATTTGAAGACTGAATTCATGCACATTTTGTTTCAAGTTTCACTCCAGTTTATGAGATATTATCGTCATACACGATACAGAGATGGAGTTCAAGTCATCATGGGCGGATTGATACAAACGAGGTGAAATTTGCATGCTTTAGCCCACTTTTTTCAGGGATTCCAGTCTAGTTCGAATTGCAGATCAGTTACATGCTTTATGATTGCCAGTTCGAGTTTGTGTTCACTCATTTTTGCATGAGTTTGAGCCATTTTTTCAGGGATTTTCACTTGTGCTTGGATTTCGCATTGTAATCGTCATCTTTTCACTTTCTGATGACTTTTAGTTACTATTCATGCACTTTGGAGTGCCTTTCATATTGTATATATTGAAAAAATTTATCTTTTTCAATCTAGTTCTTGTCTTTCAGCCTTTGCACTCTACAAAGCGAATCATCTTGTAACTCAGCATTTTTTTAGAGTAATACAGCAGTGTTTTTATAGGTTCAAATCATGTTATTGCAAAGAATTCCTTCAAGTTTCAGTATTTTAGAATTTGCCTTCAAGTTTCAAGCATCTTTGTCATGTGGGATTGATCGAAGTAATTATTGTGTTGCAGTTTATGAAACCTTTAAATATTTCTATCTCCTTAGTGAATTTTGTATGCATCCAAGTTTAAATTCACTGGTTAAACATTGTGCTAATCAATAATCAAACAATCTAGTTGTGGAAATCATATTTTCCTTTCTGTGATTGTTTCTTTAATAGCCTTTGTTTAAAACATTCGAGTGTTTAAACTTCCAAATCTAGTTGTGCGAATGAAAATAGTGAGTAATTGTTATGTGAGTTAAGTCTGCATGTTGAATTCTTCGGTGCATCACCATAGTTAAAAGTTTCATAGTTTAGAATTCAGACTTAGTCTTTCTACCTCTTTCCCAGCCAAATCAGTTAGTTTTAGGAGGTTTTTCATCAGGGAACCAGCCCTCTCTGGAGATTGATTCTCAAAATTAGGCAACCCACAGGCTTGAGAATCATTCCATTGTTCAACAGATTGCTAGATTTAAATAATCGAGTGTTCGGGTGCAATCTGATTGACAACAGTAACACAGACCAACTCTTGTAGAGGCTTGCATTGCAAGTGTATTGTAACCATTTGCTTACAAATAATACATTGTTCAGGCTTTTGGAGTGTGGGGTTTTTCTCCCAAAAGGGTTTTCCCCACATATATTTGGTGTTATATGTTCTAATTGTATCTTGAAATATTGTTTATCTTTACCTATTATGTGCATCTTCTTTGTTGTAACTGAATAAGGGTTTGAAACTATAAAAAATTGCACATTTTTTCCTTTAATAGATTGGTGTTGGAAGCTTTTCCGCATACCTAGCTTTCTTTCACGAAACAATGACAATGTTCTAATTTTTTAAGCTTTTTTAAACCTGTTAATAATTAACAATTTCTAGTAGATCATCGCTCACTAACTTCTACAAACAATGATGCTTTGTTGCCTACAACCTAGAGCCATTAACATCCCTCGCAAATTTAGCCCACTTAATCTATGAAAATAATCCATCACAAGATAGCATTAATATGGATTATCAATAAACAAAAAATTCAATAGCGCTACCAAAGGAAAGTTTTGTCTGAGTTGCTTAAGTAAATGGGGTGAGGATGGAAAATTTTGGCCCAAAGACACCAAGGAAAAGTTGCAAAGGCACAATAGATCATGATTAGAAACCAGATGACAGATTGAAAGAAAATGCTCAAAGAGATGGAACAACCGAAATCGAGAATAAAAACCAGAAGACAAGTTTGAAGAAAATGCTTAAAGAGATGGAACAACAAAAGTGCATATATGCAAGATTGATGCAAGGCAAGATGTGCATAGAAAACCCATGATGGATTAACAATTGATGGTAAGCAATTTTCAAATGTGACAAGCGCTTTTTCATTTTTATTTGGTAGAGAAAATAACCTAGAGAGTTCTCATCTACCACACTTTACGATGAAGATAATCCAGAGCACCGGCTTAAAATTGTTTTATATTTGAATTAGTGGCTTGTTTCTAGAGTTGGCACATTTTGGAACGATGTCTTGACTCATTTTGTTTAACAAACTTCCTTGCACAATGAGTATCGTCTACTTGTTTTATTTAAAATTTTGAAATGAATTTACAAATGTTATGTTATTATTATCACGAGGGATTGCACCCGCATGCGAAAGCAAAGATGCTTTGCAATCCTATGTAACATGGGAAAACTTTCAAGTTGTGGGTACCCTATGTTGAAAGTTAACCTCCAGATTATAGGTTGGCTTCCTTTATGATTTTCTAATGATGGACTGTAAATTTTGATGGAAAAGGGCAGAAGGCTTTAAATGAATGCATGAACTGAACTTTAAAATGGAAGGTGATGCACCTAATGATGAAAACACTTAATCTGCAACTTGACTCACAAATGACTTTTCAATAGTTTTACTTGCACAACCAAATTTGACAACTTAATCACTTGAATATTTTATACAGAGGCTTTGACATAATATCTCTTTCGAAGGAAAACTTTTTTTTCACAACTAAAATTATAAAGTAATCACATGCACAATGTATAACTTGTGAATTTAAGTATTACTGCATACATACACTTATGAAAGAGACAGAAAATTAGAGGTTTCAAAATTGAAACACAATAATCCTCTAATCAAATCCAACACAATGATGACGTCTGAAATCTTGAAGGCAAAACTTGATAATACTGAAAATCAAAAGGAATTCATCTACTAATAACAATGCTATAATAACCTGTAAAGAGCTACTGCATAATATTAACTATAAAATATTTGAGTTACAAAATCAATCTCTTCTTTGTAGAAATGCAAAGGAAAAACTATCAAGAACTGAGAAAATACTAAGTCCTTTTCTCAATATATACAAAAGATAGAAGAGAATGAGACTGAAAAAAGATGTCGAGCTAACTAAAGTCAAAAATATGTGAACTCCAAAGCTATCCACGAGCAAAATCAAAACTGCCTGAAAATAGGGCCCACCAATGCTGCAAACTGAGCTTAAACAGCTCAAAACTTCATCTCATATTGTATATAACTGAAGTGTATCTCGAAATGGCTCCTGAGTGCATGGAGGTAGTACTGAAAGTGAAAATATCCTCCCCACGAGCAAAGATGAAAACCCTCAAAAAGAGGAGTCAAAACCAATGTAAACTGCACTCTGAATGTTGCAAACTCCTCTTAACGTGTATGATCAAAACAACTCCAAAACTGATGTAGAACTGAGGTTATGACTCAAAAATCTCCATAACTTGCATGATTTTAGTCTTTGCATGGCTTTGACCTTTAGTTGGCTTTCACTTATATTCCTTGCATGTTTTTTTGGAAAAGTAACTGTATGATCAAATATTAAAGATAATCAATGTGATTATTTTAATATTTAATATGTATTTGTTCTCCTTCCTTTACATTTACATGTTAAATATTAAGGTAAAAAGAACATTAATATTTAATTATATGGCTATTTTATCTTAAAATCAAGCAAGAGAAAAGTGGAGTTCATAATTATTTCAAAATCAAATCAAAAAGAAATAAACTTGAAACTAATTTTCAAGTCCATCTCCAATACACACAGGCCTTATATAATCATTATGTCTTTTGACTCCAAGTCTTAGACCATGGGTGAAATAAAATGAAATAATTATGTTTGAAAACATAAGGCGAAAAGAAAAATCCATAAAATGATTAGGGCATCTGGTCAAAAGTCATCAAACCCTAATCCCTTAATCATTTTACATTTTTACTTTGCATCTTTGGAGCACTTCACTCCATGTCGTGCCGCCATGGTGTAGGGTTCGGTTCACTAAAGCTTGAATCTTCACCATTTTCACAGCCATGAGAGATTCTTTCATGAAGATCTTGAAGAAAATGTAAAGGTAACTAGTTTTTTCTTCAATCTGGGTGTCGAATTTCATTTTCCTGAGGTACTTGACCTTCATGGCCGCGGCCTTGTATAAACTTCTGATGTGTTTTACTTATTTACACTTCTTTATACTGTCTCAATGTCGCCATTAGAGCATTTCTGAGGCTTTCACTGTGTGTATTCGAAAGCATTATGTCAAATGGCAAGGCCTAGATAAGCTCTTAACTGTCAAACCTTGCATTTTATCTTGTCTTCCAGCAAGAAGAAGCTCAATTCAAGCTCATTTGAATGCAAAACAATGACTATTTTATGTTTCCATGCTTCCTAAAAAGAGATAAAAGAACCTCCATTTATTCCTCTTCAAGAGGTCGTGGCTTCTCTCGTATTCAAGTCTCCATACTGCACAGGCCACGACTTCTTTATTCTAAGTTTACATTCTTTTGGTACAGAATGAACCTCCTTCCATTTGGCAAACAAAAATTAGAAAATGTTTAAGGGTTTTGCAAACCTTTCACTCCAAGCCATGGGCTTGACATTCTGTATTCATTTTGTTGGCATAAAATGAACTCCTTTCTCTTTTATAGGGGCAATAACTTTGTTTGCAAAAGTTTTGAAAGAAAACCATGAAGAGGTCGTGGCCTATCAATTGTATTTTGGGTTCTCTTTAATTCTCTATACATTGAGGTCGCGACTTTGTCTCTGTTGCTTCTATTTTCTCCTTCATCATGGCTTCCATGAGGGTCTTTCTGGGTTCTCTCCATTTGCTTTTGTATTTTGGGTTTCGAGCACTTTTAATATGTAGTCACTCCTTCAAGCCTTGAAGAGAATATAGTTGTTGTTCCACTATTTTGAATCTTGTAATGAATATTTGTTCGCCATTTCACTTAGCATCTTTGTGAACAGTGTACATTTTCGATGTAGCTTATATGCAAGCACTGTTATAAGATACTATGATGTAAATGCATATGTTGCATCTTTCATGTTAGCCTTTTATTAACAAAACTCTCTTTGTTGTCCCCATACATGTGAGCACTATTGTTGTTCCTCTTGATAATATATTGTTGCACTTTGAAACTAAGATTGTTGTTCATCAATCGTCATTGTTTGGTTGTATTTAAGTATCATCTTTGCTTATACCTGCAATAAATGTCTTCACTGGTCTTTTGTAGACTGTGCAACTTAATTGATGTTTAATCTATAATATGGAAAAGGCTGTTAACAAGCATACTTTTGAAGTGTGACTGTGACTTTCGCAAGAGGTATTGTTCCTTATATGTTTAGGCACTGCTTCATTAATGGTTGTGACTGTTAACACAAACCTTTAAAGTCTGTGGCATGCTCCTACTTTAGAACACTATCAATCTCCATTCTTTTCTCTTGAATGCATTTATCATTTAATCCATAAGTTGTTGCCACTTGATATTTTCTTGCATCTGTCAAGCTCAATGGCATCTAAAACTTCATAGTGGCTTTGTCTTTCATGATTGCAACCTTGTTGTCTTCCATGGGAATTATGGGTTGTTTTAGCTCTTTGGAATGATAGAATTCTTTCATGTCATTTAATGATTGTTGATCAATGCTTACTCTTTTTGTGAATAAGGTCATGCAAGCTTTTACTATATTATGATCATTGTATGTGGATTTTCTATGCCATCCTATAACTGTCATGAAATTCAACAAGGTGACAAACATTGATTGTCCCCTTCCTTTATTGAAGACCATGCAATATCCTTGTTGTAACTCATGCCTAATGGATAACTCAAAAGGACTATTTCATGCACCTTTGACTTAGTTGCTATGAATGATCAATGTTTGAGACTCTTGTAGACACTATCATTGTCTCCTTCACTGTTTTTTGTGTTGTTTTGGTCATGAACTTAAAATATGTATGCCTGTTCACTATCACATTCATGACAATGTATTCTGGAGTATGTTGGGCTCGACCCTTGTGGGAGCCCAATTTTTTCCCACATACTGAAATGTTGAATCTTGATGAACCAGTAATGAAAATGTACCTGTACCTGCACACTGAACAAAAACGTTAGATAAAACAAAGGAACTCAATGTTCTTTTCGATGATGATTTTATCTTTCACTTGATGATCTGGTATTGATTCTTTTGTTTAATCCGCTATGGCTAAATTGGATTGATAACTCATAGGTTTAAGTTATTCAACTGTTGATAACATATGATGAAACTTTATGCCCTGAGCTCTAAGAAAACTCATTAATATCTTGCAGGTACACTTGAACCTAGGGAATGAAGGACTGAAGATAGGAGGGAAGCTGAAAACAGAGTTGAAGATGGAACGTCAACTCAACATTGAACAGGCAATGAAGGATATAATGTTTCGTTATATGCTTTCTTATTTTTATCTTCAGTTGAATAGCTTAGTTCCTATGTTTTATCAATGTAGTTCAGTCATTCCCACAACTTGTGTGGGAATTTTAAACACTCTTTTATCTCCAAAGCATGAAACAGTAATGTTTATGCAATCTTGTATGTTCCTCCATTTCAAAATGAATAAAATACAGCATTACTATGCAAATTTTGATGAATCTTTTGTGTTGTGAATTTTGCATAATAAACTGAATCTTATTTGAAATCCTTTATTTGCAATAAACTATCAGCATGAAATGAATGTACCTTTCACCTTAGATGTAACAAACAATTCCAGCTCTACCAAAATGAGTTGAAGGTAGAAATTTTGGTAACAGTTATCCTGATTGGAATTCTAGCTTTGGGTTTTGTTAATTCCTTTTGTATATTTTTCATAATCATTCAGAGCCAGTCTTGAATCCACCTAACAAAAACTACATAAGGCATTGTATTATTCATACAAATCATCTCAACAAAACAAGCAGCCAACTCAAACGAATGGCCAAATGTTTGTTGTTGTTGTGTGGATTTCTTATTTTGTTCTATTAAATTCTTTAGGATGCCTAAGGGTTGCAGCTTAGCAATAGGCACTCATCAAATGTTGAGTCATGAGTTCAAGTTTCCTTGACTCCTTAGTATTTTCTTATGGACTAATTGTAATATGCAGCCCTGTTTTTTCCTTTGTTTTTTTGTTTTGATGAATGTTTTGTGATATATTTACAATGTTTGATACAACAATATAATGCAGCAAAATAGAAGATATTGCAATAATATTTTCAACTCAAAAATTGAACATTACATAAGGAATACATTGTTGAAAACTTCATATTTTTATATCATCTTACATACTCAATATTTTTACAAAATATTGACAACCCAACCCAATTCATAAAATATCCCCTATTATCTAAAACAACAATACCCAAAAAAATTGGGAGTTACAAATCATGAACTCACAAGTAAGATATGCCTTGAAACCCTCTGAAAATGGATGCCAACTGCAAGTAACACCTCCAATGGAAGAGATGACGCCAACACTGTGCTCTCTAGCCCTAGGCGATCTCCCAAGAAGCAGCACGCTTTCCCAAAACCCTAGTCGCCCCTTCTAATACTCCAAACTCCTCTCAAAATGTACAGCCAGCTCTGGCAAGTGGTACGGCCAACATGAGAGCCACTATTGCTCCTCAAATCTATTGCTAATGATCTCCAATCTGCTCAATAGGATGATCTTTCAAATCTGAAATGTATCTATGAAGCTCAGACTATGAATCCCTGACTGCAAAGAAGCTCAACTATGATTTCTAAAGTGAAATAACCAAAAATCCTCCAGACTATGTCTTCCAACAGCGTAGAGAATGTTGCCTGCAAGGGTTTCGTCCTCACAAACCCTAGTAGAAGAAGAACCAACTCCTCTTAGTTGACAGTGTTGCTATTTTTAGAAATGTCAATGGGTGTCAATTTCAATGTTCGGGCATTGACTAGTATTTGCATTTTAAATAATGTAGAGTTATTAAAGAAATTAAATATTTAACTTGCGTTATTTAAATATAAAGTGTAATTTAAAAGAGGCCCATGGGGAGTCGTAAGTGGTCTTAAAAAGGGGGTCCAAGTTATTTACTTAGAGATGGGCGCCCAAATTGGAGACTTAATGAAGCCTCAAAAATTAAATAAAATATTTGGGCATGGGTTTTGGAGGAGGTTATTTAAGCCCTTTTGTGGTTCATTTGCCATTCATGCTTGGTTGATATCTTTGTTATTTAAATAACGTAAGTTAAATATTTAATTTCTTTAATAACTCTACGTTATTTAAAATACAAATACTAGTTAATGCTCGAACATTGAAATTGACACCCATCGGCATTGCTAAAAATAGCAACACTATCAACTGGCCTACCAGTGCTCGAAGCTGACTTACTAAAAAAAGTATTGGAAAATCACCCTAAAAACATTCCAGACAAAGGCATCATTCTAGCAACAACGATTGGAACCCAACTGGCCACTGACCATTGCCAAACCACAAGACGAAACACCTCTAGAGTTCCCTAACGCCTATGGGAACCAACAAAATAGGCTAACGGTCCACCATACTAATGATTAGGAAGGGGGCATTACAGTAATCGTCGTTGTGGGAAACTAGAATAAACTACCCACTAAAAGAGAAAAAGTAGGGTTTCCAAGTTTATTAATACTTGCAAGTTTTGGTATAACGGTAAACCTTCATGTGATATCAAAGCCTTGTTTCAGGTTTGATTCCCTTGAATTACATCAAAGGGGGTGTTTGAATAACCACCACCCTAAAATTGTCAAAATGAAGATGTGGAGTTTAGAAGTTAACTAACAATGTAATGGCAAACCTTCAAGAAAACCTTCTTTGGGAAAAATGTGTAGGCATTAAAGAATTACGTAACCAATGTAGGCATAACGGAATTGTACAAACAGTATAATTACCTCATTTTCCATAAACAGTCGTTAACTATGCTTAATGTTGTATTTAGCTCATTTGCCCTGTATTTTTTAGGAATCATGCATCCTTCGAGAAAAGTACTGAAGATTGGCAATTAACTAACCAATTTGTTCAAAATTACTTTTTTTTAACTACTTGATTGGAGTTCTTTTTCTTTTGTTCAAGTTCCTTTTCATGACCAAAGTGAGTTAAAAGAGCAAAGCCTAAGGGGATTGTGACTTGTATTTATATTGTTCACTTCCACTACAACCCTCAAATCGTTTACCTTAGCAGTCCAGTTTTCATATGCAGGGATCAATGAAGTACCTATCATAGAAACTTGAAAACAAGCACCAATGCCTAACCAAGGTACATACAATATCCATTCAGAATTTCAGATTCTGGATTAAATAGTATCACCTAGATAAATTCAATATCCTTTCAAAAAGTTGTTCACTTTACTAAAGTTACGTTTTCTTGGGAAGAGCAAATAATGAGCATTTCCATCTTCCAGGATGCAGGAAAAAGAAAGAATTCAATTCACTTGGCACCAAAGCATTTGTTTGTCATACAGAATGATGCAGAGCATCTTCCAGAAAAGGCCATTTACTCTTTCCATCAATTTGGTTCGCTGCTCAGTGATTTTTTAAGTTTGTTTTGTTAAAAATAGTGATTTTTTTCAACCACTTCAAATCCGAAACTATTCTACAAATATAGGGTAACTGAATTATCACCAACAATTACTAATGGTTTCAACAGAATACTAGTGGTTACAATGAATGCAACATCTATTTCCAACTGTCAACAACAGTTATATAATGGTTGTTCAATTTCTTGATGGCAATTATAATACATGGTGTTTCCATGCTAGAGGAGGATTCTTCCATTTGTAGTTAGAGATGGCTTTTATGAGCAGAGGATGGGATTGTGGGAGTTTGTGGGTTAATTGCTTCAATTGATAAGTAGGAGGTATTTTCCACAGCATGTCAAAATGGGCTAAAGGGGCTCTATAATAAATGGTTCATAAGGCACAACACTTGCTGAAAGTTTTGCAAATGTGGTTGCAAGCTAAGTGGGCTTAACCTTGAGGTAAACTCCATGGTTAAGCACGCTTGAGCTGGACTAGTACTGGGATGGGTGACCTCCCGGGAAGGCCCAGTGCTTCATCTCTATGAGCATCACCTAGATGCAATGAGTGCTAAGTGGACCATTCGTTATCATGAGAGATGGGTTCTTGTGAACCACTACTCATGAAACATGGGTCAATGAGTTTGACTTGTAAAACTACACGGTTGAATCCTGATAGCAATATCACTAATTGCTTCAATTACAAAAAACTATTGCAACTTGGTGACAGCTGCCCCATCAATTTTTGCTAGTGGTTACCGTAATTTAGAGGGGCAGTTACTTGATGCAAATAGATTCTCTACACTCACAATATATGGTTGGAAATAGCAACTTTCAAATGGAGGCTTTTGTTTTTCTAAGGAAGAGGCATTCACTGCACATTGGCTGCAGCCTGCAGGGAATTCTGCTACTAGTTTAGAGATAGAGACATGTTTGCATCACAGAACTACAATAAGTTTCATCACATCTTCATTTCTTTCATCATACTATTTCCTTTGGATAAAGTCCAACGTATTCAAGGTCTAAAAGTTGTTGTATCTAGCAGAGATGTTTTCAACTTCTCAAAGCTACTCTTCCAAATGTCTGCAACAATTATATGATTTATAATCAAATGTGCATTTGTTAGTGGTTGTCCATAGGATTGAGGATCATTTTTAAAGCTCATACCTTTTACACACACTCGTCTAGGAAATTGGAGGAAGCATTTTCCTTGATGAATTATAAACAATTACACAGTTTGGAAAGGAAGCTGTATACTCCCAATTGGAGATTCAATAGCAACATTTGCTTTGGAATGGACCGTGCAAGAAGAGAGGAATTTTGGGGTACCCATTTGACACTAAACAGACAGGAGAGGAAGTATGGTTGTTTAGGTCTCATACACATACTATCTTACATGGCTACAAAAATCTCACAAATGAAGCCCCAGATAGTGCAGTAGTTAGTGAGTGAAACCAAGTGATATGCTTTTGTGAAGAGGCATGAAGTAGCTCAAAAAATGTTATGTTATTTTTATCTTTTGTAGAACATTTTGTGCGATCCCACAATTAACTAGAACTGGAAAATTATGTCCTATTGGCCTCAACATGGGCACACATAACAAAAATGGAGTGGTAGTTACCATTTAGATTGGACCAAAAATTGAATCTGAATTGCACTTGATGAAATTGGAATCACAGTGTTTGTAAGATTTTGGTCTGAGTCTACTGTTGAACTTGCAGCATTATAATGAATGAACAATTCAGAATTAGTACATGGAACTTTCAAATAGTGTTCCACGGGGACGCGTCCCCCCCCTTTTTCCTGTCCCCCCGTCCCAGACGTTTCGAGGACTTGGAGACGCCAAGGGGACGTCCCCCCCGCCATCCCTCCACCGCCGTCGCGACGTGAGAAACGTCTCAGAGACACGGGAGACATCTGGGCGTCTTTGAGACGTCTCAGGGATGCCCAAGCGTCCCTCGAGCGTCTCAGAGACGCCTAGACGTCTCCTGCACTGGGACGTTATTAAAAGTCAATTTTTAAAAAAATTCTTTATTCTTTATTGGTCTTTGTTCCTGGGGTCGAACCCTAAAGGCTTGTGGGACCCATCTCAAAGCTTCTAAATGAAATAAAAGTCTCTAATTGCTCATTTTTTTACTCACATATGCATTTGATGTTTTGCAGCAGCTAGGTGAAGAAAAGGAAAACCAGTGAGAAGAGTGAGCAAAAGAGTGAGTTTGAGGTGCTGCAAGTGCAAGAAGGGTGAGAAAGAGAAAGAAGAAGAAAAGGAGGAGCATTCTACACCAATTTTTAAGGATTTTTCAAGCACAAGGTAGGGTTTTATGACTGTTTTTCTTAATTTTTTCAAAAAAAAATTGTTTTGTTTTCCAAGTTTTTACATTCATTTTGAAAATGTAGTTTGATGTTTGAAATGGGCATTGAAATGAAAATCAAAACATGAATATTCATTTGCAGCCACATGTCTATGAAATTATGATTAAAAAATTAATCATAATTTCATATACATGGTTGCAAATGCATATTCATATTTTTAATTTTCATTTCAAGGCTCATTGTTCTTTTTTTCATCTTTCCATTAAGATTCATCATGAAATTTTAAAATTTTATTTTCAAATTTGTTAAACTAGGCTGAAACTAGGCACTTATAGAATTTGTTTGTTTATTGCAGTGTCACCATGAGCTCTCATGACATCAACATGAGTGAGGATGAGGTTCATTCACATAGTGATGCTGATCCTGAATATGACCCTGAGGCTGAGGGGGATGACCATGGGGTTGAGCATGAAGTCCAAACTAGTTCCATGGCAAGTGAAGCAAGTACTTTAAATTGCCCTTCTGCACTATTGGCAAAGTATGCTAGGGGTCCTTTTGATCCCAATTCCCCTCTCAAACAATTTGCAACAAAAGATCTAAGCAGGCAACCGCAAGGGGCAACATCTGGTGGCACAAGGAGGTGGAAGTGCAACTTTTGTGGTGTGGGGTGGTATGGCAACATCACTATAGTTAATGCACACCTTCTTTTCACTAAAGGAAAAGGTGTGGGGATATGTCATTTTTTGATAAAACCAGAAAACCTGAAATTCAAAGTTGAAATAAATAAGTTATGGGGTGTCCCTGATGATATTCCAGTTGCACCTGTGCCTACTACTTTGTCTCAAAGGACACAACTTCAGCATAGCCAGCAACAGAGATCTAGCCATACTTTGCAGACGAGAGTAGGAGGGACACCAGGTTCTTCTTCTAGTGCCTATGCAGGAGAGGGGAGGGGGAAACGGAAATTGCAAAGTCAAACTCAAAATAACCCCATTGTAGATTTGTTTAATGTGCAGCTCAAGGATGAGATAATGATGCCATTGGCAAGTTCTTCTTTGCCAATGGCATCTTGTTTCATGTTGCCCGATCTCCTTATTTTAAGGATATGATATCGATGGTGGCAAAGGGAGGACCATCATATGTGCCACCAGGTGAGACGAAATTGAGGACCACGATCTTGGATAAGAACTATTCCAAGATCAATTTGTTGATGGAGAAGATGAAGGAGTGTTGGGTTAAGACAGGATGCAGCATAGTCATGGATGGGTGGACGGACATTAGCCATCGTCCACTCATTAACATCATGGTTACATGTACTAAGGGCCCATATTTTCTTAAGGCAGTTGATTGTTCAGGGCATCGCAAAGATGCTGATTTTCAATTTGAGGTTCTTAGGGATGCTATTGAGGAGGTTGGGCCACAAAATGTGGTCCAAGTTGTGACAGATGTTGCACATGTGTGCAAAGCTGCAGGGAGACTTGTTGAGGCTACTTATAGGCATATTTGGTGGACCCCATGTTGTGTGCATGCCATGAACAATGCACTCAAGGACATGGGAAAGATTGAATGGATTAGAGCAGTGGTTCATGATGCAAGAGATGTGCAAATGTTTATCTGCAACCACCACACATCACATGCACTCTTCAGGACCTTCGCTAAGGAGTTCCTGAAACCTACTGATACGAGATATGATTCCTATTTCATTCTCTTAGACAGAATGATTGAGTTGCAAGAGGCACTGCAACTCATGGTCATGACAGTAGATTGGAGTAGGTGGGCCAAGTCTAAGATAGAGCAAGGGAGGAGGGTGAAGGATACAGTGAAGAGTGATGTGTTCTGGGCTGATGCAAAATATATTGTCGCCATCATTAAACCAATTTTCCAGGTTATCAGGTATGGGGATGCAGATGCACCTAGCCTTGGAGAGGTGTACGAGTGCATCGATTCTATGCTTGATCAGATGAGGGTTGTTGTGCGAGAGAGGGACCCTACATTAGCATTCTACCACGAGCACATTCAGCCAATCATTCATAGGAGATGGGAGAAGCTCAACACTCCCTTGCACATGGCAGCCTATGCACTTAATCCTAAGTGGTACTTGACTAGGCCTAGTAGAGTAACACCGATAGAGGATGCAGAGGTGAAGGCAAGGTTCTTCAGGTGCATTGAGAGGATGTATGATGATGTAGATGCCAGTGTGATTCGCACTGAGTGGACCAAATTTGCCACTCTAGAGGTTATTCAGATGTAGCCAAGATGGATATGCGAACTATGGCGCAAGAAGACCCAATTTTGTGGTGGACTTGCCATGGATCAAGATCTTTGACTCCCACTCTAGCCATCGATTGTTATCCCAGGTTTCTAGTTCTTCAGCTGCTGAGAGGAACTGGTCTACATATAGCTTCATCCACTCTCTTAAGAGGAACAGACTTACCTCTAGGAGAGCAGAGAAGCTTGTGGCTGTACATAGTGCTTTTCATCTCATTGACCGCAAATCACTTTTGTACAAAGAGAGTCCAGCAGCACGGTGGGATGTAGACCCAGAGGAGCCAAAACAGATTGATGAGGATGCTCCAGTTTCAGCTTCAGATGTAGGGTTGGTTGGTGTTAGTTTGGCAGCACTTGATCGCAAGGATTCCAGCAGTTCGAGTGATGAGGAGTTTGGGGATGATTAGAGGCCTCCCTTCACTACATTTTTGCATTTTGAACTTATTTTGATTATGATATTCATATCAATGTACTCATGCTACTCATTGTAATCAATTTTATCATTATGATTATGATATGATATTATGATGTGACATGTCATATTTTTGATATTCATATAATAGAAATCTCAAATTCGACAATTTCATTTGTCAAATTTTAATATTTTATTTGATTACTAATAGTATTCAAGTATTCCAAATGTTAGTATTTGCAATTTTACTAATTTGCCAAAGTTTAATTTGAAATGTTATTCTGAAACATCTTGTTATAACTAGTTATTCAAGTACCATATGTATATCAACGCCGCCCCCCCGCCGTCCCCAAACTTAGACCCCTTGTCCCCTCGTCCCCGAGACGCATCCCCGACAGGGGAACGCATCCCCTTCAGTCCGTGGAACACTGCTTTCAAACCACCTAATTTCAGCATTCCAATGATACTATGTATTTTTCCAACACATCTTTTATTTGCATGTATACACTAGCTCTTGTTGCTGCTATTAGTACCCATAAAAATAACATCAATTTCTCCATCTTAATGATGAATCATGAAATATGATTTTGAAACATTGATGAATTTAGACCAAATCAAAGAGGTGGACTTCAAACATCAACTTGAGTCATGGGAACAACTACTAAATACATCAGCTTAAGCACTTGCAAAGGAAGGAAGAGGCCTATTAGAGGCAAAATTCCAGGCCTGTTGGCAAGCCAAGGAGATACTTCTTCCTCAGTGGAATTTGCATTATTGGATTGTCATTGTGAATCCTCGATTATTAGCCACAATGCTCATAGTTGATTTAGCAAAGAGCACATAACGTACCTGTTAATCAGGTCAATAATGCCAAGGGGATCTCAAGTGGAAGAAGGATCCTTGATAGCTAGCAATCTAAGGTATGAGTCTTATATGACAATGCATTTCAGTTAGTGAGAGGTTTTTGTAGATTGGACAGCTGTTAAGTTATGAATTATTCTATATCTTGCTTACATGCAACGGATGCATCTGCCTTGTTATCAGGCAAAGAGAAACAACAATTAAAATGGGGTCTAGAATTTGGAGATGTTACAAAGGCACTTAGAAGGAACCAACAAATACACTTTAGAAAGGAGGGGATAAGCCCTCCACAAGAAGCATAAGATAATTTTAATTAACCTATGAAATGTTGGGGGACTCGATGCCTCTAACAAGCAAAGGCTGTTAAGACAGCAAATGATTGATTACAAACCATACATTGTGTCGGTTCATGAAACTAAGATAAGCAACAAATGAATGCAACTAAATCACTATGAAAATCTGGAAAATTGTACCATATTTGCCTTGAACTCAGGCATATCAGAAAGGTTTGCTTTTCTATTGAATCCTGCAAAGGTTAGTAGCTTCCTTCTGGACTCTAGCTCCAACTGGATTTCAGCAAAATTCTTAAGCCTATCTGAATCCTTCAAATAAAATATTTCAAATGCTTATGGACCTACATCCTTCGAAAGGAAAATGGTATGTTGGTAGTCCTTGAATATTTTCAGATATTACTTCCTGTTAACAATTAGATCCTTGGGAGCCATTCCAGTGCCATAGTAAATCTAGCTCTGAACCCATATAAGACAATGATTTTTTAGTTGATCTCAACCTTTGGGATTTGAAACCAAAATTAGGGGAGTTCAATTGAAGAAAGTAATAGAAAGGTTGGGTATCAGCAACGCAATGGAACATAAAAACCACCCTTCAAATCTGGTAGATTAAAGAATGTATTCTTGTTAGCACAAAAAACTTTCAATGAAACCCTTGAGGATAAAGTGACAAAGGGGGGCATTAGGTACAAGAAACCAAACGGATGTGGTAGTTTCCCTCTGGTTTGAGAAAAGCATCCCCCTTATAAAATTTGTTGTTTAGGGGTTCTTATTCACTTTTGCAGGAAAGTGGGAGGGATAGAAAAAGGTGGGCAAGTATGGAAATATTAACACTTAAGCTTGAATTAGACAAAGGAACATGACAGGCATACCAATAAGGATTATAAAATGTAAAAAGGTGTCCTCAGATGGATTGGTTGCATTGAAAATGGGTGAATGACAACTGCATAGTGAAAACCATGAAACCCTGGAAAAAGTTTAATTGGTTAATCAAAACAAATTGCCAAATCATGATAGAGAGTTCACTTCCCAAAACAACCTGGCACATAATCCCTGAAGATTATGAATCATGTGCAACCAAAGTTAATTAGGTATGAATATAACCAACATATCAACAGATTCTACACTGGCCAGACATGCTAAAAGAAAGACCAAACTATCTAAATTCATCCATAATGTAAAGTGATCTTCCACCTGCAGTAATTGAATCCAATTTTGTCAAGTAGTTGAACTAATGTTCTATGGAAAATGCACACAATTACTGATCTTAATAGTGAAACAACAACATACAAAAGATGAAGCTAGCAATAATACCCATGTGCAGCCCCTAATGCAGAGAGAGAGAGAGAGAGAGAGACCATTTTATATTCAATTATTTGATTATTATACACTGCCCAGTGAAGTAGTACTTCCATGACTAGCTCTGAACCATTAACCACCTCTTCCAACCACTTTATAAACTAACTTCTTGTATCTACCAACACCCTATCTTACAGAACTAATCCATACTTGGGAAATTTAGGATTATGAACAGACATGGGAGAACTTTGTGCATCCCTTGAAAATTGTAAAGAGTGCACCAATGTCCACTTTTTTACCTCAACTCATACAAGGCAATTTTTAGATGAAATTTTTTGCTCAATTTTAATACTTAGCCATCTTAATATTCTATTGGGAAGAGTTGGAGGACCTTTGTGCGCCACTTGCACTTGCCTAGACCCTCCAATCCTGCCTAACTGTCACATTTGGTCAACTTTGGCCTAGATGAACTGTTTTGCTCAATTTTAATACTTAGCCATATTAATATTCTATTAGGAAGAGTTGGAGGACCTCTGTGCACCATTTACACTTGCCTAGACCATCCAATCCTGCCTAACTGTCACACTTGGTCAACTTTGGCCTAAACCTTCAAATCCTGCCTACTATTCACACTTAAACTTCTGCATTTCTAAAGCAGGCTTGGAGGAACTTTTATCTGCACAGTTAAATTGTACGCAACTTTGGACAGATTTGAAGGATCATTGTGCACCACTTATGGATGATATTTGTGTTCCTAGACCCTCTTAGTCAACTTCTGTATTTTTAAGGCAGATAAGATATTCATGGTGGAATTACACAGCTTCAGAACTCCACCATATTTTGGATTTATGCAATTTGATTATTTGAAGCAGGCAAAGACTCGGAATTCTGTCATGTTTTTGGAGTCTGCAATTTTCATATGTTTGTGTGCCAAGACTCTCAAATCCTGCCTAATTTTCACACCTAGAATATTGCAATTTTCATATATTTGTGTTCCTAGATCCTAAAATCCTACCTAATTTTAGACTTCTAAGGTGGGCTAGGAGGAAATTTGATATGCAATTTTGATTATTTGAAGAAGGGAAAGACTACAGAATTCCACTATATTTTTACATTTGTGCAATTATAACTCTCTAAAGTAGGGAAAAACTCAAGATACTTGCTGAATATTTTTGGACTAATTATTTGAAACAGGGAAAGGCTTCAGAAATACCAATTATGCCATATTTTTGGACTCATCATTTGAAACAGGGAAAGGCAACAGAATTCTGTCATATTTCTGGACAGATTATTTTATTATTTAAAGCAGGAAAGAGTTAAGAATTCTACCATTTCTGCCATATTTTTGGACTAATGATTTGAAGCGGGGAAAGACTTCAGAATTCTGACATATTTTTTAACAGTTTATTTTATTATTTGAAGCAGGGAAAAGCTTAAGAATTCTATAATATTTTTGGATGGATTATTTTATTATTTGAAGCAGAGAAAAGTCTCAGAATTCTGCCATATCTTTGAACAGATTATTTTAATATTTGAAGCAGAGAAAGGCTTCAGAATTCTACGATATTTTTGGATGGATTATTTTATGACTTGAAAGTTGAAGCAGAGAAAGGTTCAGAATTTGGCTATATTATAGATTAATTATTTGAAGCAAGGAAACACTTCAGAATCCTTCCATATTTATGGAATCATTGCAATTTCTATTATTCAATCAGGGAAAGACTTCAGAATTTAACTTCGAAATTGACAGAAATTTGTCAAAATTTAGATTATCATTTGAGACCGATTCAACTTAGTTGAGGCAATGCCTTAAAAGTTAAAACATATATGCAACCACTACTCAACTCAAATCTTATTTCTAAAACAATGAAATGTGCGGCTGTGAATAAAAAAAGGTGTGTTATCATCCCTAACTTCTCAATGCAAAATAAAACCTTGACTATCTGACATTTTAAGTACATGGTTCGTCATTGGTTACTCTTTGTTGAACCAGTGTAACCCATTTCAAAACTCCATTTTTATGATTGTTCCAACACTTGTTCGCTTCATGTCAACATCGCCATGTTCTGAAAGGGTGTTCAACCTGTCCTTATGTCCTTTCCTTTCAAAGACCTGCAACTTACCCAATTGTAGATCCAATTCCATATATTTTTTATAAGATACCAATTCTGCTTGAACACCCCAATACAAAAGGATGTGTTGAGAAATAATGATAACAATGTTGCAACAATTTACATTGCATGATATCAAAAACGATTGTTCCAATT
Source organism: Sequoia sempervirens (assembly GCA_007258455.2). Classification (NCBI taxonomy): domain Eukaryota; kingdom Viridiplantae; phylum Streptophyta; class Pinopsida; order Cupressales; family Cupressaceae; genus Sequoia; species Sequoia sempervirens. Next base: position 245,395,290 of record VDFB02193867.1, on the reverse strand, counting down.
GGGCAGTAAATTATGCATTCCAACTTCTCATGCTAGATTTCTGCAAACTGGCAAGAATGGTTTTGCAAGAAGAAATCCAAGGCAAATGACCTTTCACTCTCAAAAACCTGCCCTATGTAGCTCACAGTTACCAAAACATTCTTTTGTTTTTGATGAATTTCTACACCCAGTTCAAATGATTTAATTATCATAATCTATGAGAAGCATTTCGTTCTTGTTAACACTCTTTAAGCATCTGAAACTTTGTGGATGTCTATTAAAGCTACTGAGAGCAACTGCCTTGAAAGGAAGCTCCTCTGATTTTAATTTTTAACAGAATACTACCCATACCAACTACTGTCCCACAAAAGAAGATGTCCCTTTTCAATTCTGCAAAGCTACAATTATCAAGTAAAAGTTCACTGAGAAAATGACTCATTCTTGCTGAAAAATTCATAATCATCTACTCAATATTCATCCATGTGCTTGCACAGCAGAATGGAACATGGTACAAATAGAAATATCTAATAATGCACAGAAGCTCCCAATCCCCTGCCAGGTGCTTGCACAGCAGAATGGAACATGGAATAAATAGAAAGATTTACTAATAATGCACGGCAACTTCCAATTCCCTGTCAAATCCAATACATTGAATTTTTTTGGAAAAACTTTTGCACCTTGACCTAGTTTTCCAAACATAGCTTATGGACACAAGATTTGAAGATTACCTGCACGGAATCATGTAAAAGTTGGACTCTACTCAAAAAGAAGATATAAATGACACCTCCAGAGTCCGCAACTAACAAATAATGATCCAGGCTCTTAAAAGTCTCCAGAAAGAGCTTCTCAGTTTATTGAATATAGTTAAATAAATAAATTAACATGCTATTGTTAATTTAATAAATAAATTAGGTTTTGGAAGTTATATTCCCGTAATTAGTTTCATATGGGAAAAATGGCTTTATAATGCCAATACTTTGTAATAGATTTGTAGTGTAATGTGAATGACTGAATTTTGATTCGAGAACAATCTCATTTTTTTCTCTCATTTCAATATGGTATCAAAGCTGGTTTGCTTGACCTCTTTGTTTGCCTTCCATTCGTTTGTCTTCATCCAAAGCGGTTCATTCAAGGGCCAAGCAGTGCAGACCACGTGTAACAGCCATTGATGTCCATCCACCATTCTTGCATTTTGTCAACACAGGAGCAGTGCAGACCACGTGCAAATCTGTGACATTCATCACTCATTTGCATTTCTTCTCTCTTTCCATCTTGATCACTCCTTCCATTGTTTTTCCTCCATTCTGTTCATGTTCATATTCAAAATCTGAAAATTTAATTTTAAAATTTTTATATCCCCCAATCTATTGCAAAAGTGTGTGTGGAGGCAGCATAACATTCTTGTAGATCATTCTCATTCCGTCTAACTATGCATCGATTGTTATTCTAGCGGAATATTTCTTTCCAGGTCCGCATTGTCTTTGTGGTAGCATTGTGATTTCATATCACCATTCTGATACAAGGTCCGAGGCATTCTATGTTCTGTCGACATTTCTATGGAGGTCGTTTTACTTCTGTTGTTCTCTGGTGCATATCTGAGTGTCGCTGCAAAAGGCGTGGAATAAGGAGATGTTAAAGACATTCATAGGATTCATCGATGTGGCTGGTCTGTATTTTGCACTCACACAATTGACACACAGAAATATATCTCAGAATCACAAATTTTTGTCAAGGCGTGTAGAAAAGAGGCGGTTAGGGCACACTGGAAAAAGCAAATAAGATACTAAGTCATATCGGGATTACTCCTGAAGACGTTTTATATCCAATTTTGTTTCGCATTCAACGGTTGGTAATAATGTTTGAAGAGACCGATATTAACTAAAGAAATACCATTCAGGAATCCTAGCAACGTCCGAATCGGGAGAACTCATGTTGGAGAAATACGGGACTTTCTCATTCAATCCAAGTTGACAATGTTTTACTGGCACCGTTCAAGATTCTATATTCATCGTGTTGGGTCTATTTATGCTGATCAGGCCACACATGGTATCACCTATTATCTGCCCACACAGTTGTGTTGTATCGGAACATATTAATAGCAGTACAGAGATCGCTACCATCATCATATTAATCTTTTGGGACGAGAGGCGTCAGTATTCAAGGACATGTTGAAGTGGCACATGTTTCTATTGTAAAAAGATAGGACATGTAGTACTAATTTCTAGTTTTCATCTATGTCAGTACTAAGGGGGGGTGTTCGAATTTAGTACATGACATAAAATAGTTAAATAAATAAATTAACATGCTATTGTTAATTTAATAAATAAATTAGGTTTTGGAAGTTATATTCCCGTAATTAGTTTCATACAGGAAAAATGGCTTTATAATGCCAATACTTTGTAATAGATTTGTAGTGTAATGTGAATGACTGAATTTTGTTTCAAGAGCAATCTCATTTTTTTCTCTCATTTCAATACCTCCTTCCCTCTCACACACACACACCAAAAGAAAAGAAAAGCAGGCAAAAAATTACATAAATTAAAGGGAAAGGATGCAAAAGGTTATGAAAATGCACTTAAACTTTAAGATAAGTGAAAAGCCTTCTCAGTTTCTTGAAAAACACATAATAAAAAGAAAAGCAATCCAAAAAGATTTACATACTGCAAATGAAAATGTTAATGATAACAGACAGCGTCGATATAATGCTCCAGCTTGATAAATTAAATAATAGCCAAGAAGCTATTTAATTTATATACTTGGCACGAGTTTTGAAGAAGTCATATTGAATGAAGATTGTATGAGGCCGACCTCATTCATATTACATACGATTTTCTCTTTTGGCGTGATCTCTTATATTGCTTGTGGTGGCCAACTTTATTCTTGAGAACGACTTTTCTATTATTGGTTGCATCTCTTATCTCTAGCCCACTTGCATCTAATAAGGTGGCACCCCTTCATATTGTATATATATGAGTTCTCTCTTTCATTGTAATTGTCAAGTAAAGTCAAGTTCGATTCATGCAAGTGCGTATTCTTCCAAGAGTAGTTTGTGAATTCTACAAGGGCAGAGTGAAGATCAAGTAAGAGCAGATTACTTGTATGATATTACTGTCATTGCTGGTGCAGAATCTTGGTCTTATGATTGGCCTCATTGTAAAGAATATTGTTGCCAATTTTATATATATGAGATATAATTGTTGCTGGGTTTTTCTCCCTCAAGAGGAGGGTTTTCCCAGGGTATACTCTGTGTTTGTGTATCTGTTTTTGAATTAAATTCTGCCTTAATAATCTGATCATATAAAAACAACAGAAAAAACCTCAACAATGTGTGCTAGTGATTGGTCAAGAGGGAAGTCAATCAAGCAAATAACACTAAAACGGAGGTTTGTTGGTTTTTAATTTGTCACTTTCGTGACAACACAAAACAAAACAATGGATGAGAAAATCCTCACTTCAAATTTGGAGGTGAAGCTCCTTGATTTAATATACACCTAAATCTAAAACAATAAACAAGCCCACTCGTACCAACACTATATAAGTTGTTCTTTGAGGTTTTGCATAAAGATAAAATGACTAGCAAACTTCACCTATTTGTTTTTTCATTTTTGATCTCAAAGGTTAAAGCACAAGACTTTGAAGAACTCTTATCTCACCAACGAGGTTTCTCAAATTATGACAGCTGAAACATAAATAATAACACTTTTCCAAAGATTATAACAAAGATCTTCGGGGTTGTATTGATGATTAATTTGTTCTTGAAGAAAACATAACACAGAAATAACAATGCCTAGAAGAAGAATGGATGAAGACAGTTAATTATCACAAAATACTCAAAACTGCTTCATGGACTCGAACATCAATGTCACACAAAGTTAACACAGATCTTATTAATGGATCTTCCTTGAACAATTTTAACACTTGGGATTGCACTTGAATGGAAATCTTGGCAGCATGATCAAGCTTCAAATTTGCATTCTTTATACAAAGACACTTAACAATTTAATTGACACCAAACTTTAATAATTTCAGGAGCATAAGTTTAACATCAACTCTCATTACATTGTATGTGTAAATGACACATTTATAACCTTCCAGCTGTAGCTTCTTGAAGCTTCAAAAATAATAAAAAATAATTGTTTTTAAAGTAATTTTACCCTCATCCTCTAAAATGTTATTTTTTTTCTATTTCGAATTCTCATTTGGAGTATCCATCTAAATGAAGGGATCGGATCTTCTAATTTTGTCTTTAATATGTTTTAACCAATCCTCATCTCCTTTGAAAATAATAAAATATCGATGTACTTCGTCTTGGATATCACTTTGCATTGAAGGCATTCATCGTTTTTTATTCCACTGTATTTAATGTTCATCTTTCTCTTGGCCCATATCTATGACTTGGGCACCACTTATGCTTTGTTTCCCAATTTTTTTTGGGCAAGAAAAACATGCTATTTTGGTGCTTGATGGAGTTTAGGGTCCCATTTGCTTCTTGATTGAAATTTTGGTTCATTAACGCGAAGTGGAGATTTTATGACACTAACACCAAAAAGTGGAACTTTTATAACTTGGTGCTATGTGGTGATTTTGGGCATTGGACACCAAACAAAGAAAATTGTCAAAGTTGGTGCTAAGTGGAGGTTTTCACAACTTCACACCAAGTGGGGAAATCGACCTTTAGATGCCAGAAAGTGAAAACTATCAGCGTTGCACTGGGTGGAAGTTTCTCAACTTGATGCCAAGTGGAACTCTTGGTCACTTAACACCAAGTAGAGATTTTCATAACTTAATGCCAAGTGAGGAAATTGACCTCTAGATGCCAAAAAGTGAAAACCTACAGTTGGTGCCAAGTGGAAGTTTCTCCACTTGACACCAAGTGGAGATAATTATCACCTAATGCCAAAATACTAAATGCCAGTTTGAAGAAATTTTCAAAGAATTGACTCAATACTTTCAATTTGCTTTAAGTTTCTTTCATTTTTCATTTTTGAACATTCACCTTGATAAAAATTCCATTTTTTTATTGCCTTTCATCTTTCTAAATTCCATGTCCATGTGATGAAGCTTGAAACTGCCTTGATAACCTTCTACCATTGCCATCCATCGCAATTTGCTGAAAAAGCAGAAAAAACCAAAAAAAGCAACTTTTTAAATATAAAAACATTTGATTTTCATACTCCTCAATCCAAGACACAACAAAAAAGCAAAATGTAATTTTTCCTAGAAATAGAAAGTTTGATCTCTAGTAAGCACAAAAACTACTTGAATCTAATATTTTCCACAATGACAACCTTATACTTGAAAGATGAATCCCATATATGATTATGTCTCAGTAAGCTGGAGATGATTTGCCCTGACCCCAATTCTTCTGACCTCTCTTGGCATTTAACACCGTAGTCTTTCTTTTAACTTCACCTGTTCTTTCCTTTGCCTATGCTCGAGTCTCCTTCATGGTTCAAAACTTGATAATCTTCGTGGTTCAAAACTTGACAATCTTCGTGATGAACAGGCTGCATAAATAATTAGTGGAAAGATAGGCAACACCTAAGGACTTGGCTATTTTGACAATAAAAAGAACATAGTTGACATTGATGTGACAATAATGACCTGACATTTGGCTACATACATGATTGATCTTGAAGTTTTTTGGGGGTTGCCATTTTGGGTATCAACACAACTCATTTGGATGCCATACAAGGGTTTATGGCTCATACACCTTTCATTCATGCTTCCACCAGCTACACTTTGCACCCATGATTCTACCAGCTAGCTGACTAAACATGCCATTCGGTATCGTCCTAAGTGGAGTGATAATCTGACCTCAACAATTTTTCTTAGAGCTATCCCAATCTTTTAATGATAAGATGTAATACTTTCCCAAATAAGCGTTAGGAGAGCTATGTTAATGTTTAAGAAATCAGATGAGTGGTTTTCATATCAATCAAGCAGATTCATCCTTCACGAAGCTGTATAAATATGGAACATTAGATTGTATTTGTGTCTCATTGTGAAGTAACCTCCCTCTCTATCCAGAGAATTAACCAGCAAATATGTGATTTAGTTTTTCCAGCATTTTTTTCTCCTCCCAGATTGTGATGTCACTTCTGGTCATGGTTAATGAATGTTTATTTCTAATAAAATGCAACACTCAACTATCAACTTCAACTTAACCAGTTATAAGATCATTCAATAATCCTTTTTGAAAATAAATTGCAGCGACAACAGTAGATACATGGAATGCTTGAAAGTAAACTTTTGGCATAACCATGGGAGCATTATAGCAATTGAAAATGAAATTGCAACTGAACTAATGTCAGAACAACCAAACTAGATCAAAGAGAGAGAAACACGTTTAGTTTGAACAGTGTAGAAAGATAATAAACACAAAAATTCAAATTCTACCTGTCAACTCGTATCAGAAAAAAACCTCATTGCAGAATGTTTGAAGCTAAAAACATGCATTGGTTCATCTCAAACAGAAACATAGAACATCTTGAACCATCACAGACAAGCAACATTCAGACCTACTCAATTCAAAGAATAAATATACTGAAATTCATATTTTCCAAACGCTAACAACAATACACCCATTGTACATATGATGATAAACAATGCAGAAAGTGAGACCATCCATTATATGAATACATAAAGTGCTTCATCCGCAGAAAGGGAATGCAAAGGCATATTCTAAACTTATACTACACCTAGCAAAGGAAGACAATGAGTATTCCATTACCACATTGGTGGAAGCATTTTTCATTTCAACTAGGAATGCTCTCTTATACTTAAGTAGTCACTCCAAAGAGAAGCTAAAGAATATTGGTCAAATGATTTCCGGATGTTCTTACATTAAGTAAGAAAAAAGACAGGTCTACCGTCTCTAAAATCTTACACCTGAGAGGATTAGATTTAACTTCATTATAGTTATCAGACCAAGACATAACCCACTATTCTAATTTGCATGAAAATTTGATGCATATGCAAAATGATGAACACTTTCCTCAATACAAAGTATATTATATAATGTAAAAGATTAATAACTATTAACCATCAACCACAAAAAAGCAATAAAGTGTACAAGAACAATAACTCCTTGAGTCTTCATCACCAACTAAAAAGACTGAATCATAATTAGCACTACGATGGTAAAAGTGCATGTGTCTTTCATTATAACTTGATGACACCTATTGGAAGAATCCTAAGAATACTTAGAAATTAAATAAGAATAGACCAGCATGCTAAATGTAACAATATTTTTAAGAAAATGCCACATTAAAAGTCTATGTGCAGAAAAAAAAGGTTAAACAAAATAAAGTTCCAAGTCAGTCTCAAGAGATGCTCCACCTTAATATGTTTGATATGCTGTATCTTAACTTTTATGCCAAACTTGAAAAACAAGAGCTAACCATTGGAATTTATGACACCTAACGAATTGTAAGGAATTATGCATGTGGTTTTGGTGATTCAGAATTACAAATAGCTATAGGTTGTCAATAAATTCAGTCACAACAGCATCCATCAGATTTTCAAATGTATCAAGCTATGGAACCTAATATGCCGGGATCTTTTACTCTCTTTTAATGAAGATACATAGCTGAATTCAATTTGTGAAGTTACATTATTGGCATAAATCATAGAAATTCATAACTACAAATACAAAAAAGTTCTTTAATGGATCTATTTGAAACTTAAAAGCAAACTTTCAATACCTGTAACTGTTTCCTCATTGAGAAAATTAACTTGGATAATCTGGATAATAGGCAATTTTGCCATGGCAAGTGCTACATAAGCCACACTCAAGATACTTGCCAGTTTGAATTCAAGAGCAGAAGTAGTGGATCAAATTCAATCAAATGCAATATTGGAGTCTAAATCAAGGTTTAAATAACCGATGGATTGTTCCAGAACAAATCTAGACTGGGACTATCTTGAGGTAATTTGCATATTAAATGGATGAGGACTTTAGATCAGACAATCCAACCAGCTTCAACATCTTAGTAACCAGAAAGAGAATTTTCATTTATATTCATCCTATGCTACATTTCTCTTAGAAAAGAATGGCAATATGCATGATATTAAGATCAAAGATTCTAAAAGACCTTAGCAGCATGCAATCATTCCATTACATTAAAAAAAACCTCACAATTATTAACTACCAGGATAAATTATCGATCAAAAAATCACCTAAATGATCTTGTATATTCAAGAATTAAGGACTGAAGCCCAGCTCCATACTCTTGGAGCTCTGTCTTAAAGTCTTCCTGAACCTTATTGGCTTTCCAAGCTATGGTTTGATGATAAGTTGTTAGCTGTACCTGTTTGAAACTTAAAAGCAAACTTTCAATACCTGTATTTAATTCCTTGTTGAGAATTAACTTTGATAATCTGCACAATAGCAATTTTGCCATGGCAGGTATGCTACATGAGCCATACTCAAGATGGTCACCAGTTCAAATTCAAAAGCAGGTGTACTGGATCAAATTCAATTGAATGAAATAGGTGTGAGATCCAACAGGAGTCTTAATCAAGGCTTAAATAATCAATGGATCGTTCCAGAACAAATCTAGACTGGGACTATCTTAAAGCAAGTTGCATGTTAAATGGATGAGGACTTAGATAAGACAACCCAACGAGCTTCAACATTTTAGTGACGAGAAAGAGAATTTATATTTATATTCATCATATGCTACATTGTTCTTAGAAAAGGACGGCACTATGCATGATACTAAGACCAAAGATTCTATAAGACCTTAGTAGCATGCAATCATTCCATTCCATTCGAAAAGACCTCACAATTATTAACTACCAAGAGAATTTATCGATCAAAAATACCACATAAATGATCTTTGTGTATTCAAGAATTACGGGCCCAGGCCTAGCTCCATGCTCTTGGAGCTCTGTCTTAAAGTTTACTTCAACCTTTTTTGGCTCGCCAATCTATGGCCTGGTGATAAGTGGGGGTGCTTACCTCCAAGATGGCCCAGGCACAAATCTTAGCTGGCTCATTATATGTTTCCTATCCAGTGATAATGTCGTTATTGTATGATGAATTTGTAGTGAGTTAAGTATCCTCTATCAATAAAAATAAACAAAAAAGCAGAATCCAAAAACGATTCATCGAGAAATTCCAGATACAAACAATTTCAACGTGAAATAAGCAGCCACAAACAGGGCATATGTTATCAATTTAACGAGTAATTAGACAACATTTTAGAGGTTTGATTAGCTCTAAAAACAACAGCATATAACACAAACAATACGAAATCTGCTAATCTCAGAAAAGAAATTCATCAATTTCTATCTCAATTTTTTCTCCATCATCAAAAGGATCGTCTTTCCTCGGTGGCCTTGGTGGCAGAGGAGTTGGTGGCAGCCCTCTTCCCTTCTTATTCCTTGGCCGTGCCTGCCCATCGTAGAAAAATTTTATCTTATAGGCTATTTATGGTCATATTAATTTTTTTAATTACCAATTGCATTTTTGAATTTCAAATTCTAAACAATTTCCTATGACCTAATAGTGATTTTTTCTCAAACATTCCCACCCCATAGAGACATTTGAAAAGATTTGTCAAACTTGTGATGAATATTTCAGTCCTAAGGTTTAGGCAATGTTTAGTTTTATAAAAATAGCTGAGTTATATGAATACATACATTTCCAAAGGAGTGATTAAATCTCTTGCCCTTCTTCGTCCGCCTATCACCCCTACCACACTGGACTGGAAACAAATACAGCAATTATAAGTCTTTTTCGATCAAAACAATAAGAAATACCAATTGTTGAATACGCATTTTCTCTACACACTAAAAGAAAATAATAAGTAAGAAATACCCAATCGCAGGAAGAGACATTCGTATACAAATCATGACAACCCATGTCAATACAACTATGGAAAACTCATAAATTGTTTATCTTACTTGAAGGGTAACATTGTACTGGAACAGCAAAGGATAAAGACGTTCTGTTCTGTACACATCCCTTCACATGCTTCCATGAACAAGAAGAGGTATGCAGCAGGCAACTATTAGCTGCGACCATTGTTAATGCCATGGAGATAAACACGACAATTATTACTGGCTGAGAATCAACAAAAGGAAGAGATTGGAATTGGATGATGCGGCATTTTCCCTTGAGATGTATGTAAGTAACAATTACTGCTAATTTTCATGGAGGATAAGTCAGGTTTATGTGGGTTTCAAATATTTTCTTGCTAAGAGATAAGCCCTTTAATTTTGGAAGAATCAAAATTCAATTCTATTTTGCGAGTTGCCGGCTTCATGGAGGGGGGTCATTAAAAGAAATTGGGAGCCACTTCGTAGGGGAGTATCATAGATTTTAAATTTTCTTGATGAGAAATTTTGGCTAAGAAATTTAAGGGACCAAGAAATTTTGGCTAAGAAAATTAAGGGGATATATACAAATACATGGGCTATTTTATATCTTAAAATCATGTGGTGAGTTTGATGGTAATGATATGTTATTTGATTTTTTAATGAAATGTTCACAAAGTAGAATCGAAGGATTGAACGCTCTGCAACTTGGTGGCCCACGTGATGTCTACGTTGGCTCTTCCAAGGCGACAAGTGGAGGAGGCCTCATACTCCTCCACATAGGTTTGATGCCCTGTGGTTTATTGTTGTGTCGGCTCTTTTTTCTTTTCATTTGTTTTATTTGTTTTTGCTAGTCTTTGCTTGTGTTAGGGTTTCTAACGCCCTTTGTGTGCTAGCTCTTCTCCCTTTTGCGCTAAGTCTAGTTGTTGGCCCACCCTGCAGGGGCATGAATGGAACCCCCCAACCGACAGAGTCACCCCGACAGTGTGCCTCCACAGCCAAAAACTTTCAAGGATGTTGTTGTCGGTTGCGAGGTGAGTCTCCTGACGAATGCCAGTTTCGATGTCCAACAGGATCAGGTGGGTGTCAACGAAGGTGTAGAAGGTAAGGCCTCTGACACTCTTGGCTTCGTTAAACTAGTTCCTAATTCTGAAATGAAATCGATTATTAAAACTGAAAAGAATAGATTAAAAGAAAAAGCAATCTTCTTTGCAACTGTCGACCCTAGCAAAACTCCAGCTAGAAAATTTTTAGACACTTAGTGTTCGAATGTGTTGCTTTCTAAATTTGGGATCCAAATCAATTATTTTAGATTGATCCATAAAGGGCTCTTTATTGTGTTCTTCAAAAATCATGAAATGTAGAAAAAGGCTCTCACCAAATCCTACTAGAATGTTGGCGGGTGTGTATTTCACGCCCGGGCTTGGTCTCTGTCGGCTATTGTTGATGAAGTCCTCGCCCTTTCATGCCCGAGGTGGGTAGTGATTAAAAGCATACCCTCAAATTTTTGGAATCTTGTCCTTGCTCTAATCACTCCATTCGGTAAAGTGATTAGAGTGGATGAAGCCAAAGCCTCCCTCCCCCATTTGGATGCCAGAGCCTTGGTCTCCTTAAACCCGGGGATTGAATTCTCGCCGGGGATTCTAATTGAAGATGAAGAAAAAACCATAAGCTGCCCCATTCAAATTTTGGGTAGCCTAAATGCTTGCTACTTGTGTCGTGAAGAGGGACGCATCAAAAAGAACTACCCTTTAATTAAGAAAAATGTTGAAAAAGAGGTTGTCATTCCCAACTCTGGTCGGGTGGCTAGCCAGGCATCGAAACCTGGTGTGTCGCAGACCCGCGAGGAAGAAAAATCTAATTCCAATAAAGATACCCCGCCTCCGATGGCGCCAGACCATGGGGTATGGTCCCGAACCCTTTATCAGTTTGGAGATGACACTCCTCTATCCTCCCAATGTCTTGGTTCCTCTCCCAATGATATTCCCACCAGCAATTCTTTTGGAGTGTTGGGTGATGAGGAGGATGTTAATGTTAACACTACCATTGGACCCGTCTCTCCTTGTGACTCTGGTCTCTCATTCACCCTAAGTAAAGCCCAAGTTGAGAAGCTAAATGCGCAGCAACTTGCTATGCGGTCTCTAAGGAAGAAAATTGAGGAGACCCATCTCTCGAGCGGCCCTGCTAACCCCAAAAAACCTAGCCATATCACCACTTTGCATATTAAAATAATTAATGGCCAGACTAAAATTGAAAAAACTAATATGGGGGGTACTCATGTTGTTGATGTTGACTTGGTTGGGAGCCCTTGGGACTCGAGGGCGCCCTGCTCGCCTACCACAAATGAGGCTCCAACCTTGGTTGTTTCAGAGCCAGTTGTCCCCCAATCCTCGCCTGATCCCAAGCAATTTAACACCAACAACATGTTGTGCCAATCCGAAGATGGCACTACTCATAAGCCTAAGCAAAGTTCTTCCCAAGGAGGAGATGTGGATTATATCCAGACTTATCCAAATCAGCTTGCCCCTTACAGTAGCAGTGACCTTGAACCAAATGCTTGCCTCAGCTCCAAGCTAACATTGGTATCTCCCCATATGGAGACCCTTAACTCTGTTGATGAGACTGAGGGCGAGGTTGAGGAGAATATCATTAATGGTAAGCCGCACAAGACTCGTAATGCCAAGAAAGGGCCTGGAAGGCTGAGAAATTATGGTAATGTCGTAACCGGCAATTCAACCATGCAGTTGGTTAAGCATTAAAGAAAGAACACCAACCTGGTACTGCAATCTCCTATGCACAAAAGGTCAGAGATTGAGGAGAAGTGGCCTAAATGTTTTGATAACTTCAAGAGTAACCAAGAGGATACACCTTTGTCAAGAGAATATGAATCTTAATCTCATTTCCTAGAATATTCGAGGACTGGAGTCCCCAGATAGGAAGTATATTATAAGAACGTTCCTAAATCTCGAGACCAATAAAGATGTTGTCTTGTTGCAAGAAACAAAAGCAAAAAATTTCACCCTCGAAGTTAATCTTAAGTTTATTTGGAAAGACTATTGTCAATTCTCCTCAAAGCACGAGAGGGGAAGAGGGGGGACCTCCATCTTACTTGCTAACAAATGGAAAGCCTTTATAACAAATCATGGCACTTCCCCCTAAAATAGGGTAGTGTGGATTGTCTTGGAAAAAGACGGGGAGTTCCTGGGAATTGGTTCAGTTTATGCCCCAAATGATCACAGAGAGAGAGTCAAGCTTTGATAGTGGATGTCTTCTTAGTTGCCCGAGGTTCCTTGGGTGCTTGGGGGAGACTTTAACATGGTGGAATATCCTGAGGATAAGTGGGGTGGCATGGATGTGGCCTGGAAAGGTACTAAAAGGCACTTTTGGTAGAGATTGAAAAACAAATTAAGCCTTGCAGACCCCTTGGAAAAGGGAAAAAAGGACTTCAAAAAGATCTGGTATACTTGGTGTAACGCCCAACAAGGGAAGAGCAAGATTTATTGTCGTATTGATAGATTCTATGCCAATAAATCAACTGTAAACTTCATCCCTAATAAGTCTGGGCAAAAGGTCAGTGTGTACCCTTACACACTTCTGACCGCCACCCCATCAAAACTCAGGTCTCCACTAATTAGATTATTCCCAGTAAGGCACTCAAGAGTCCTAAATTCATTCTAAATGCCCAACTCCTATAGGATGAATACTGTAGAGATGGCATAGCATCCATCAAAGAGATCAACAAGTGACTGCTTATAGAAGAATCGACAATTGCAAGATGGGAGAAGAATGTGGAGGCCTGGAAAAAGCTCATCCAAAACATTGGAAGGAAAAGGGCGAAGGATGCAAGAAGGTTGGAGAATGATCTACGAGAAAACTTGTTCAATGTTGAGGAAAAAATTCAAGCTGACCCTTCTAACATTGAACTCAATGAAATGATGGTAAAGATCAAGAGTGATCTCAGGTGTCTCTGAGAGAGGAATACCAAAGGGCTTAAAATCAGGGCCAAGCTCAACTGGATGAACCATGGAGACAAGGGCTCTAAGCTCTTCTTCAATTTCATTAAAGAAAAAAGCTATAGGGAGCATATTGGTCATATTTGGGATGAAGGAAAAGTGTTGAATACTCAGGAAGAAATTATTCACCAGTTCTAAATCTTCTATCAAAAGTCATTTACCTCCAAAGGAAATCAAGAGGGTAACAAGAAGGCTAGAGATCTTGTAAAGAACCTCATTCCCAAGAAAATTAGTCAAGAAGTTGCCCTTAAACTTGAAGTTGAATTAACAAAAGATGAAATCACAAGGGCTATTAGCTCTATGCAAAATGACAAATCACCAGGGTGGGATGGGCTTTTTGTAGAATTCTACAAAGCCTTTAGTGACTGGATAAGCAAGGACTTGTTGCAGATCTACCAAGAGGCTCTAAAGAAAGGATCCTTGGGTAAAGGCATAATAAAGTTTTTACCTAAAGGGGGAGATAGGACTCTTATTAAAAATTGGAGACCCATTACTCTTCTTAATGTCTCGTACAAAATTTTGGCAAAATTCCTTGCCATGAGACTAGAAAACATCCTTCCTAATTTCATAAACAACACTTAGACTGGTTTTATTAAGGGGAGATACATCTTGGAGAATCCAGTTATGAGTTAGGAGGCCATGGAATGGTCTAGGCAATCCAACCAAAACTTTGGCATGTTATTGCTTGACTTTGAAAAGGCCTATGAAAGAATAGAATGACCCTTTTTAAGAGCCATGTTAGAAGCTTTTGGCTTCCCTAACAACTATTGCAACGCAGCTGGCACTCTTCTTAAAGATGCAACAACCCAAGTTGATGTCAATGGAATTTTATCTGAAGAAATCATCCTTGGAAGGTCTATCAGGCAAGGATGCCCGCTTGCCCCGACCCTCTTTGTGATCATGTTTGATGCCTTGCATTATCTGTTAAGAGATCAAACTTACTCCCCTAAAGCTAAAGGGCTTACGCTCCCTGACCAAAATGAACTTATAAACATCCAATTTGCGGATGACACTTCCATTTTCATTGAACTTGATGAGAAGAATTTGGAGGTCCTCATGGGAAAACTTGACTTATTTTGTCAAGCTTCTAGTGCAAAAATCTCAAAGGCCAAATCCAACCTTCTTGGTTGGTCTAATTCCCCACCCACCTGGCTTCAAAACTTTGATTTTCAATTGGGGGGCCCTAATAAGCTATTCAAGTATCTGGGGATCCCATTTTCCTTCAGTCCCAACTTAAAAGAAATGTGACTCTGGATTAGCGAGAAGATTATGAAAAAATTAGAGAGCTGGAACATGCATTATCTCTCCCTTGCTAGGAGGCTTCAAATATGCCAAAAAATTCTCTCTTCTTATAGTATTTGTTTTGCCTCGGTTTGGTTTTTCAGTAGCTACCAAGTTAATGAAATTCAGAAAAGAATTAGAGTCTTCCTATGGTTTGATGGGAAAGGAAAAAAGAAAAGGCATATGGTTAACTGGGAATGGTGTTGTATGGACGAAATGGATGGTGGTTTAGGTCTTAAAGACCTAAGAGTCCAAGGAACCGCCTTGGCACAAAATGGATTGCCAAGGCTATGGCAGGTGAAGAGCCCTAGAAGGTGCTAGTCAGAAATAACATCCTTCAAGCTCATCCTAAGCATGCAAAGAAATGGAAAGGCTTACCCTATGTGATATTCTTCTGAACAAACACCCTATGTCCCTAGTTAGGTTGGTGGTCTTTAAAAGTATATGGAAAGCCTGGGAGCTGGTTAGCATAAGGTTAAATTCAAATACTGCAACATCCAAATTGATGACAACACTAAGTGCTAAACCTATTGATCCCCATGGTGGAACTTGGAGCATAATAATAAGCCCCTTTCCCTCTTACAGGGGTGTTCAGAAAAAAATGGAACCAAGTAGGCATCCGCACTTTTCATAATATTATTGAGAATGGTCACCTTAAAACCCTTGACAAGTTGGTTTGTGAGTTCAATCTGGATATATCCAATTCTAGGACCTTTAACACCTTGGCCGAAACCTATAAAAGTGCCTCCTTTCCTCTTCAGTCTTCTGAGAATTGTGCCTTTGATTCTAATCTTGTTTGGAATGATGGCTCACCTCTTATTGATGTTAAAGCAAAAAACTTGTATAAAGAATTAATGAAAAATGTTTCTATTAGAGATCATGTTAATGCTTGTTGGGGTACTAATGTGGATGATTGTAAATGGAGAAAAATCATATCTTCTATCTGGAAAAATGTTAAAGAGCCCAAGAAGGCTTGTTTTAGATGGCAATTTCTTTTACAAAGACTCCCTATTAAGCTTAATCACATTGATGTGGATATTTGCAGTATTTGTAGGGCTCCTGAGACTACTATTCATATATTTTTTTATTGTTTCTATTCTACAGATGTTTGGAATATGTTCTGTAATAATATGACAATATGGAAAAATGATGGGCAACTTAACTGGGTTGAGATTTTATTTAATTCAAGGAAACTCAAAAATGATTTACAGGGTTTCTGGGACTACTTGTCTACTGAAATTTGTGGTTCATTTGGAAAGCTAGAAGCAAGAGAAGTTTCAAGGGTGTAACAAAGGCCTTACTGAGTCTAATAAAAGACTCACATTCCTTTCCATTGCATTGTAGGTCACTGGGATAATGGAGATCTTGATGGCTAAACTCATGAGGTTGATCTTGGATGGAGTAAACAAAGTTGAAGTCAAGTTTGATCAAACGTGGCACCATAATCAAGGAGATGCAGAGATTTTCCTCCAAGCGCTAAGGGAATTCCAACCTTCTTTCAATGCAGCTCATTCTTCTACGTAGCTGGAAGTGAATTAAGGAGTTCCTAAAAGAACTTAATAGCAAAGTTGAGGGAAAAAAGGAAGCCAACAAAGATAGAGGACTCATTTGATTCTATCCAAACGATGGAGAACCCACAACAGTTGGAGTTGTCAGATCCTTCAGTGGAAGCAAAATTTATTTTTCAGGTCATGGTGACAATGGAGATCTCCAAAGGGAAGTTCCTAAAACTGTTGAGTGATGGCATTGTACATGTCAACCATAATGAAGTTAAATTCAGTCACACATGGTAGCAAGGGCAGCCTAGCATGTCTACATTCATGAAAGACCTGGAGCAATTTCAAAAGGAATTTAATGAGAAAGGTGTGCAAAGACCCAATGAACCCACCAATGAAGAGTTATTGGTAGAACCTAGACTCAGCAAGGAGTGAATGAAATATGTTAAACAATACAAATAGCTTCAGTTTTTTGTATATATTTGTAATTGATAGATACCTTAAGTAAAATATCATTCTACAATATAATGTATAAAGCAAGTATGCTTGTATCTATGTAAATATGTTGATGTAATTATAGGATAAGTCAGCTGAAAAGTAACTAGTAGTTAACAACAAGTAATCTCAATCATTGTAAATACAGTTAGCCACTCTTGTATTGATATTGCTATGTAATTGTGATGGTCTATTTTTGAGACTAAACTATAATTAATACAAAAAAATGAAATGTTCACAAAAAAATTATGGAAGATTGGACAAAGATTTTTTTATTTTAATATTTTGTTGTCTATAAAAATTAAAGATTTTGAATCTTTTTTGTTTTATGTTTTATGTTGTGTTATATGGTCTATTAACTATTTTTATAGTGATTATGAGTCAAGTCATGGTGGTGTTACTATTTTTATTTCTTCTAAATGGTGATAAAATCTAGTTGATCAAGGTTGTGACCCCATTTGTCATGCTTTATGATCCCACTTTAATATTAATAACCATTTTTTGGATCCCTCTTTAATATTAATAGCCATTTTTTTGGAGTTATCAATATGTATGAATCATTTGCAACTACTTTTTGGGCCATGTGTAATAATTAAAATTGGATGAGTTGGTACTAATAAATGCAACAACCTCCCTATGTACTAGGCAGTTGGTACATAGAAAGCTTGGTATTACATTTATAATAAGTTGGGGTTTTTTCCTCAATATTGGTTGTCGTCATTCTAACTCTATTTTCTACACATGAGCAATCCTTCCATCTAGAGTTAAAAGGGTGCTCAAACAACTTCATAAAATCACGTTGTCAAGTCATCTTTCCTTTTGCTAGTTGATTTCCATTGCCAATCAAACCTTAGCTAGAAATTGTCCTTTCTGACCATTTTCAATTAGTTTTTGTATTGAATGGCAAGCTATCATAAGCCCACTCTTGTGCACATACAACATATTTAGAACTTGGAGCCACATCCTCACTATGGGATTGGCTAGATTTGATGGTGGGATGATGCCATCAAGTGTACTTCTCACTTTTTGTATATCTATCTATTTACAACAATTAGTGTTTGTCACTATTCATATGAGACCACTACGTTAGAGCTTCGTCATGCTCCCGTCAAGCTAGAAGACCATCTATTTTCACATACTCTATAAATAAAACTAGCTAAGTTCTTATAGTAGAAGCAAATTGTTGATAATCACATAGCCTAGGAGGCTCAAATTAAAGCCCACCTTCACTAGTTCAAGATTGAGGACAAGGTTTCTAGAGAAATTCTAATCTTTGTGCACTTCCTAAGTTTCCTAGAAAATCAAGCACATCAAAGAGGGCCAACATCTCATTACAAAGCTTCCTAACATTCTCCAAGCCTTGCTTGTCATTATTAATAATTCTTCAAAGTTCATGATCCTTGTCCTAAGCAAGACCACACCCTCCAACAATACAAGTGTGCTCCATTATGGGTAGTGTGTAACTAGTTGCTTTCCCACGCTAATCTTCATGAGACAATTTTCTCTATAACTAATGACAAATCTCTAGGTTTTGATGGCTACCCTTGTGAATTATATAAAACTTTGTGGAACATTAAACTAGTCCAAGTTTATTTGGAAGCCCAAAATTATTTCTCACTAAACAATTGTTAGGAAAAGGGTGGTGTACACATTGCACAAGAAAAAATTATTTTAATTATGCAAAAAAAAATTTGGTGCATCTTTAAGAGGTGTGTTTCACCACATTAAATATTTATTTGGGTCCAAGTTTCTAAAGTTATATATAACATTGGTTAGATATTTAATGTGTGGGTTGCACATAGGAAAATATTTAATATTAAAAAAAACTTAGTACCAAAAAAAAAAAGTGGGTTCAATGGTTTGTGAAGCATGGCATGTGACATGCAATTACATGCTTGGACACACGAATGATGCAGTAGAGGAACTGGGTAAAAGCAATAAGTTGGATCCACGAAGAGGGGAAGTTTCAGCCAAAACAAAAAAAGTCGCACAAAACGCGTACGCATTTTAAAAAAACGTGTACGCTTTATGGATTGAGTACCAAAGCCTAAATCCGAACGCATATGCATTTAGATTTGGGTACACAAACCTAAAACGCATACACGTACGTGTTTTGAAATGCGTACGCGTTTTGCAAAGTTTTTTTTTTAAATAAGCAAATGTGTTTTCATTTTCACTGTCAATTTAAGTTGCGTTGTAGGAGAAGGGAGATCGTGTATGCATTTCAAAGGGCCCAATTAAAGCAAATTTTCACTGCCACCTCCTCCCGTCAACACAATCGACCTCAACAACCTCCAGGTTGGTTGAATTCTACCATTGTTTGGCTTTATATCTTGCATTTTTGTTTTGTAATTGTTATTTAGTTTGTTTTAGTTCAATATTTTATAGTTTTTAAATTGCATTTAAAAAACCAAAAACATCAACGAAACAAAAAAATTTAAATTGTAAATTGAAAACCATAAAAACTAAACCTAAATTGGACACATTCAACTTAGAAATCAAAACCCTAAACCCTAGGTTCCAAAAAACATAGACCTAAAAACTAATTTACCCTTAATCCTTGGACGTAAACCCTAAAACCTAAACCTGAAACCCTAATATTTTCACCTTTTAGATAGTGCAACTTGAAAGTACCATCAACACTTTCAATGTAACCATTTGTGTTGAGAAATGAGGAGATGTTTCTTAACTAGCTCAACAAACATAGCATAAATTTATGAGGTTGATCTAATTATGATTGATCATGTTGCTATGTTACACCATTGCCATACTAAACTATAGTTTAAACATTCTCATTTTTTAGTATGGTTACAAGTTTCAATCTCATTAGGATTGATCATGTTGATCTTGCTCATTGAGTAATTTCAATTTGAAAATTTCCCTCCTTCCTTGCTTTATTTTGTGTCCTCCTTATCATTGGTTCTTAACTTTCACTTCACATAATTTTAGAAGTATCCCTCCTTGGAGGTTTCTTACATTTTTTATTTGACATAGATATGTTTTCATGTCATCAAATCTCTAAATAATTATATAGTAAAGAACTAATTTCTTCCATTTTTGCATGATAAATTATGCACACCAATTCACATGTATAAATATGGTTTCATTACAACTAAAAAAATTAAAGTGAAGTTTGTACTTAAAGAAGCCATTTTCAATATGTGAATAGAGCTCAAGCTCATCTCTATTTATTTTGTATTGCAATTACCACTAGCATATATCTATGTGTCCCTTTGAATGTCTTCTATTAATTTTATTCTTATCTTTAGTATGCTTTGAAAACAATGAATGGGATTATAAATTAATGTTAGTGTTAAACTTATTTCTTCTTAACTACTTTGTCCCACTATAGAGAACTTGTGTTTCTTATCATGAAATTAGAAATTTTAGATAAATCAATTTATGTCCTCGGATTTAATTAAATTCTATGTCATACTTGATAAATACGTGTATTCACAATCGATATACCTTAGCTCTATAGATATACTCTTGTTGGGAAACAACCACACCTATGAGTAAACTTCCCCTCGCCCCAAAAGATAAAGCGCTACCCATAAAAGTAGAAGAATATTACTTATTGATGAATTAGTTAATTAATGATAGGCTTGATATTTATGAGCTCCATTGAGCACCATTGTCTAACAATAATCCTAATATTTAGAATCTAGTATAATTTTTACAAATTAAACTACATGGTTTTCATCATTTACCCATTTTGACACTCATTCTTGAGTTGAATAACCTAAATTAGAGGGGTTTCCTTCTCTTTTTCCACCTTTATATGTAATGGAAGACACTCTAAACAACCCCTAACCTCCTATTAACACCCAATTTGAGAAATCAAAGTTATATATCCATGTGTTATTTTTCATTCTTTAGTCCTTTACCTATAGAAATTTGGTTCCTCACCTCATGTTCACAGTCTCTATTTACTAATCTTCTTATTTAATTTTTCTAAAAATGATTCAAAGAAGCCTCATTGTTAATATCGTAGCCTTGTGTGAGCTCTCAATTCTTGATGTTTTATCCAACTCCTAGTTTATGTTGATGATGATTTATTTAAATAAATCTTAAGTCTTTACCTTAATCCATGTGGTTTTATTTTATTTGTTCCTAGACTTGCTATCAATATTTGCACATGACTTAAGTATTTATGTTTTCTTTATTCAATGATTGGGAAATGGGTATTTTTGTTTCATGCATCAGCCACATGTGTAGTTGCATATATGTATATTAAGTTTCCTGGTTAAATAGTAAAAGGTAAGAGTATCTATCTTGAATCTTGTTGTTTTTCCCCTTAGTATCAAGATCATGTTTCAATTAATGTCTATCATCAAATTTGGCTATAGTTTAATTATCAAGTGATATATAGCTAAAAATAACTTTATGGCCTTCTTTTAGGGGATTCACTTAATAAACCAATGACATAGTGCATGCATTCATAGGGTTCTAATAAAACCCCCTAATTTCATTTCTACCCATCAGACTTATAATTAGAACTTACCTCCCTATTTTCACTGAGAGGTATCCTATGTACCTATTTTTCTAGTTAAGTTCTTATATGATCCCTTTAATATTTCCACACTATCAGCCAAGGGAAATTCCCACATATAGATCTAACTCAAAACTATTTATAATTTCCATCCCATTTATTAAAGGCTTAACATAAAATACCTAGATGAATTATGACAAATATGTCATCCTCTAGAAAATTTTGATGTAGAAGCACTTATACAAGTCAACATATGAGTTCCCTTTCCATGTACACAAAATGTAATAGTGCATCCTTAGATATTTTAGGTATCTTAATTATAGTATACATATTGATCTAAATTATAGTGGAAATATTTTAGATATACTTGATGATTCTTCTTGGAAGGGTTGCAAAAGTACTAAAAGGTGTTCAATAATTAGTTTTAGGTAATGTAGGTAGGATTTTATTATTTAATTGTACAACCTTGGTGTGACAATTATCTCCATTTTTAGTTGCATTCTAAGAGTTGGTAGTAACAACAAACCCTTCGTATTAACAACCACACACTGGACTCAATTTAATGTGTACATGCTATGGATTTTTAATGTTATGGATTTTTTAATGTTATAAATTGAATGTGTCTTCAAATGAAATGTATTTCAAATTTGTGCATGTTCAATGTGATTTTTAAATAACTTTCAAATTGTGTGCATTATTTAATTAGTTTGTTGATATATATTTTTTAATTGTTTAACATGCAGTTGCCATTTCATTGTTCACATGGATCCAAAATTTAACATAGAGGATTTTATACCTGATGCACAAGTTCCTGTAGATCCCATACATCCAGATTCACCACCACAACAAAACCCCACACCTCCACACTCTCCACCTCTTAACCCCCCACCCCCTATAGTAGATCAGGCTCAGTTAAGAGAGAGCATTAGAGAAAACCTTAATGTGATTTAGGGAAATATAGATCTGATAAAAAATGAGCCTAGAATCCCCTCCCCATCTTGCATGATTTGCATCTACAATGCAAACTATTGTCGATTCTATTTTATCTATTGATGTGGACCTAGGTAGGTTCCATCAATGGAGAGAAGAGAGGAGATAATTCTATGCAGATGGATTGTCTTATAAATAAATTAATGACCTTAAAATTACCAAACAAGCCATGTTCCAACATTTTTTTAGCCCCAAAACAAACCAACCAATTCCACTCACCAAAAAATGAATTTCAATTTTATGGTGTAGGCACTCGCAAATAGCTACAAATTTTTGGGATAGATGGTGGGTGGTGTTTGATAGTCCTCCACATGGAAATTGTGAGGTGCCCCTATACTTTTTGAGAAAGTTATAGGTTGAGTTTGAGTTGGGTTTAAAACCTAACTATTTTGATATGAGGTCATTTAAGGGAGTTGGGTGTGGCATGCCCCAACATAGATTAGGAGCACGTGTTGATCCTCAACGACGTGCTTTGATTTCTCCTATTGTCCCTCCTCCTTCTCTTGGTGTTCTCATTGCATTTCAACAGTAGATGATGTTATTGACATTAGGAGCACTGAGTTCTCTTTCAGGACATCTCACTCATCAGACTACACACACAGCAGCTAAAGTGGCCAATAGAGAGTATGGAGGCTTGGGCTATGGGAATACTCAAGCATCCACTTTAGGTGACCCACATGCATCTCAGACGAAGTCATATATGAATTTACTATATTTTGAGGATCATCCTACAAAGGTATGTTCATCTTTTGAACTTAAATTTAATTTGTTTGAAATGTGTGAAATTCATGTAAATAATAACATCAAATTATATATATATATATAACATAATATTAATTCAAGAAGTGTTCGGTGTAGATGCATGATCACACAATGCTTGAATCTCAATATGATCATGTCTATATGTCGAGTGTTGTAGATCTGGGCTCACCTTTTGGTCAAGTACTTGAACCAATATATATTAAATAATTTGTGTGGATATATCTAATTTAATTTGAATTTGTACACATGTGAAATGATATATTATATCTAGATGTAGGGAGGTCATGCGATACCGAGTATTGACCAACCACAAGTTGTAGTGAGCACTCCTAAGTCGTCATCAGCTCAAGTGCATGCTTTCAAAAGTTTGTTAAGTTTAAATTAAATACACATCATAGATCTAATTTAATTTGAATTTACATACACATGTGTGAATGATCTATACATTATTGTACATCTATATGAAGGGATTTCATGTGATACCCATGGCGGGCGCACTTGAGACATCATCAGCATTTATGCATGGGAAATCTCAAGTGCGTGATCATGAGGTCATATCATTTGAGGTTGTAAACTTTATTAAATATCCTATACAATTTTTACGGACCTTTTATATATATATATATATATATGAGGTTTTGACATGCATTGTTTGCTTTATATGAATATGCAGGATATAGTAGATCAAGCATTTGGATCTTCTTAAGTGACAATTATGCTACCCGTTGAACAAAATGTGCCAGTAGATTCACATGATCATATGGTAATTTATGCATACTAAAAATCATTTTTACTGTATTTACTAGATATTTAATTAAATTTATTTTTATCTTGAATTTGTATTTTCAAGTTTATATGTTTAATTATATCAAAATTTCTAAATAACTTTAAATCTAATTTCAAGTTTCTTGTACTCTTTTACAGCATGATGCGGGTACATGTAGTCCACGTGGAACAAAGAAGAGACTTGATTTGACTGGTCGCCTTGATAGTTAGATGGTTTTAAATTTTATGGACTATAGATCTCTAGTTTTATTTAAATATACGTGTTGGACTTGACATATACATTTTGAACATGTTATTTCATGGACCATTTCACATACATTATATCGTGTTTATTTATATCACTTGACTTTAATATAATGATTATATATGCAGTCAATTATGATTGTGTTATGTTCATTTTGATGATTATATGCACTCATGTATGTATAGATATTTTATCTAATTTTCAAGTGATACATGCACTATATAAATTCTTATCTAGAATCAAATTTCATATATATAATTTATCACATGGTTAGGTGACAAATTAAAACATTCCTTAAATAGTTTAGATCATATTCATAATAAATTAAGGGCGGGTAATTTTAACTATTTTCCAATTCTAGCAAATATTTGAATCACTAAACAAAAATCTATCTCCTTGTATGTATAAAATGTATAATCTATACAATTGAACAATTATATAAAATGTGGTAAATACAAGACATGAAATGTATAATCTATAAAATT
Organism: Sequoia sempervirens; assembly: GCA_007258455.2. Lineage (NCBI taxonomy): Eukaryota > Viridiplantae > Streptophyta > Pinopsida > Cupressales > Cupressaceae > Sequoia > Sequoia sempervirens. Next base: position 245,370,442 of record VDFB02193867.1, on the reverse strand, counting down.
GGAACAAGATATTTAAAAAGTGACTAATAAGTTCATTGAAGTTCATACATCAAACAAACATATATAATGTATATTGATGTTTAATACAAATATATAACATGATGAAACATATATGTGCATGTAGATACAATTAAAGCTTATCAACTTTTAGGTCGAGAGCAAAAATTGATATTTACATAGTCTCTTGATAAATAAAAAATTACAGTGACAATCACATGGTAGACCGACTTGATGAGAACCTGTAAAAATAATTAATGTAAGTAAAGTAACTATAATTTTTATGAGTCATTTAAGTAAATAATTCATGCGAGAAAAGAACAATATATAGTAAAAGTTAGAAAATTGGATCTTATAAATTCCTTACAAATTCAAGTGATGTTTGACATAGGATGGATTAAGGGGACCTAAGAGGATATAGCTTAAGTGGGGTCCTAAGAGAATGCCTTAAGGGGAGTTAAGAGGATGGCTTAAGGGGATGCAAGAGGGTGGATTAAGGGGAGTTGATAGAATGACTTAAAGGGATGCAAGAGGGCAGATTAAGGGGAGTTGATAGAATGACTTAAAGGGATGTAAGAGGGTGGATTAAGGGGATGCATGTCATGAACCCTAGGATATGGCTTAACGGGTCCTAAGAGGATGGCTTAAGGGGAATTATGAGAGTGACTTAAGGGATGCAAGATTGTGGATTAAGGGGATGTAAGAGGATATGACTTAAGGGTCCTTTAAGAGGATGGCTTAAGGGGATGCAAGAGGGCAGATTAAGGGGAGTTGATAGAATGAATTAAAGGGATGTAGGAGGGTGGATTAAGGGGAGTTGATAGAATGACTTAAAGGGATGTAAGAGGGTGGATTAAGTGGAGTTGATAGAATGACTTAAAGGGATGTAAGAGGGTGGATTAAGGGGATGTATGTCATGAACCCTGGGATATGGCTTAATGGATCCTAAGAGGATGGATTAAGGGGAATTATGAGAGTGACTTAAGGGATGCAAGATTGTGGATTAAGGGGATGTAAGAGGATATGACTTAAGGGTCCTTTAAGAGGATGGCTTAAGGGGATGCAAGAGGGTGGATTAAGGGGAGTCGATAGAATGACTTAAAGGGATGTAAGAGGGTGGATTAAGGGGAGTTGATAGAATGACTTAAAGGGATGTAAGAGGGTGGATTAAGTGAATTTGATAGAATGACTTAAAGGGATGTAAGAGGGTGGATTAAGGGGATGCATGTCATGAACCCTAGGATATGGCTTAACTGGTCCTAAGAGGATGGATTAAGGGGAATTATGAGAGTGACTTAAGGGATGCAAGATTGTGGATTAAGGGGATGTAAGAGGATATGACTTAAGGGTCCTTTAAGAGGGTGGCTTAAGGGGATGCAAGAGGGTGGATTAAGGGGAGTTGATAGAATGACTTAAAGGGATGTAAGAGGGTGGATTAAGGGGAGTTGATAGAATGACTTAAAGGGATGTAAGAAGGTGGATGAAGGGAAGCTGATAGAATGACTTAAAGGGATGTAAGAGGGTGGATTAAGGGGATGCATGCCATGAACCTTAGGATATGGCTTAATAGGTTTTAAAAGGATGGATTAAGGGTAATTATGAGAGTGACTTAAGGGATGCAAGAGGGTGGATTAATGGGATGTAAGAGGATATGCCTTAAGGGTCCTTTAAGAGGATTACTTAAGGGGATGCAAGAGGGTGGATTAAGGGGAGTTGATAGAATGACTTAAAGGGATGGAAGAGGGTGGATTAAGGGGAGTTGATAGAATGACTTAAAACTCTAAACCCTAAACCATAGGACCTAAATCCTAGGAGATGAACCCTAAACCCTTAAAACCCATATAGATTTGCTATTATAAGCATCTCATGAACCCTAGAAACCCTAAACCCTAAACCATATGACCTAAAGCCTAGGAGATGAACCATAAACCATTAACCCAAATAGATTTGCTATTCTAAGTATCTCATGAACCCTAGAAACCCTAAACCCTTAAAACCCATATTTATTTGTTATTCTAAGCATCTCATGAACCATAGAAACCCTAAAGCATATGACATAAAGCCTAGGAGATGAACCCTAAACCATTAACCCATATAGATTTATTATTATAAGCATCTCATGAACCCGAGAAACCCTAAACCCTAAACCATGTGACCTAAAGCCTAGGAGATGAACCCTAAACAATTAACCCATATAGATTTGTTATTCTAAGCATCTCATGAACCCTAGAAACCCTAAACCATATGACCTAAAGCCTGGGAGATGAACCCTAAACCATTAACCCATATAGATTTTTTATTCTAAGCATCTCATGAACCCTAGAAACCCTAAACCATATGACCTAAAGCCTGGGAGATGAACCCTAAACCATTAACCCATATAGATTTCTTATTCTAAGCATCTCATGAACCCTAGAGAGACTTAAGGGGATGCAAGAGGATGGATTAAGGGTAGATATATGAAGATATGGCTTAAGGGGCCCTAAGAGGATGGCTTAAGGGGTGTTGAGAGAGTGACTTAAGGGGATGCAAGTGGATGGATTAAGGGGTCCTAAGAGGATGGCTTAAGAGGTGTTGAGAGAGTGACTTACGGGGATCTGCAAGTGGATGGATTAAGGGTAGATATAAACGAGGATATGGATTAAGGGGTCCTAAGAGGATGGCTTAAGGGGTGTTGAGAGAGTGACTTAAGGGGATGCAAGTGGATGGATTAAGGGTAGATATACAAGGATATGGATTAAGGTGTCCTAAGAGGATGGCTTAAGGGGTGTTGAGAGGGTGACTTAATGGGATACAAGTGGATGGATTAAGGGTAGATATACGAGGATATGGATTAAGGGGTCCTAAGAAGATGGCTTAAGTGGTGTTGAGAGAGTGACTTAAGGGGATGCAAGTGGATGGATTAAGGGTAGATATATGAGGATATGGATTAGGGGTCCTAAGAGGATAGCTTAAGGGGTGTTGAGAGAGTGACTTAAGGGGATGCAAGTGGATGGATTAAGGGTAGATATATGAGGATATGGATTAAGGGGTCCTAAGAGGATGGCTTAAGGGGTGTTGAGAGAGTGACTTAAGGTGATGCGAGAGGATGGATTAAGGGTAGATATATGAGGATATGGATTAAGGGGTCCTAATAGGATGGATTAAGGGGTCCTAAGAGAATGGCTTAAGGGGATATGAAATCAATTATAAACTTTTTATAAAATGAAAATGAATTAAATTTAGTTTTATATTTATACTATCAATTAAATGTATCTAGAACTATATATAGTTACTTGTCTCTAGATTCAAATTCCATTGTAATATATATGCATCTCCTCTCTCTTTTGTAAAGCATCTAGTTTTGGGAGACCTGAAACAAAAAATGATATAAAACTTTAACGAGGAAATGACTAAATACAAATATATATCTAGGCATGTATATGTGAAAAAATGTTAACTACATATCAACTATCAATTAAATATATATACAACTATATACTTACCAATATTTATTTGCTTCGTTGTACTATCTGCATCCTCTCTTTTTTGTAATGTATCTATGATTGTCTCATGATCATCCATTGAAAGTGTCCATAAAACTTTATTAGCAGGCCTCCCTTGATATCTAACTAATTTTATATTGGTTGCTAAAACCAAATGTGAATAATGTATAATCTTCTTGTGTCTTTCACAATCTTCAAATGCAAGCAATCCATTCTTTCTTATCAAATATTTTTGAAGTCGAGTGCCAACAACAACCACTAAGTTGACATCAATTGCACCATGAGTTGACATTGGAATCCTAATTTATTTTTATAAAAAAAACATTTTATATATTATATTTCCATAAGTTCTAATTTGTCTCCAAGAAACTTTACCACGAAGGTTATCTAGTACATCTTTTTCAATTGTAAAAAAACCAATTTCATCTTCATCCGTACAAGGGGTTTCATTTTCATTCACGCAAGGGGTTTCATTTTCATTTTCAAACGTAAAAGAGATTTCATTCTCATTTTCATCAATATGATGGATTTCATTCTCATTTGCATTCTCATAAGATATTTCATCATTTTTATTTTTTTGCATTGTTTCAACCCTAGAATTATTGATACCATAAATGGTGTATCCAAATTCATCTAAATAACTAAGATCAATATTATCAAGACTTGGGTTTGAAGACATACCTAGATGGATTGTTTGACTAGGTACATTTTTCATATCATTGGGAGGTGGATTTGAAGACACACCTGAAGTTGTTTGCATAGGTGTTATTTCCATATCATTCAAAGTTGAAGTTGAAGACATAGTTGGGTCTGTCTCCATAATTGCACTTTCTTCCATATTCACCATCTCCACATTTGCATCATCTATATTCATTTCATCATTCATGGTTTCCTCTTCAACATTCATAGAACTAGATGCTTCCAAATTTTTCATTTGATGAATCCTTTCTCTTCTATCCCTTTGTCTTTTTGCCTCCATCTCTTTATTTGCTTGAATTTCTTCGGGTGTCATTAACTTTCTACATTTTTTCTTTGTCTTTGCTTTGATCCCATGGTTACCAAACCCTCTTTGATAACAAAACAAATGATTCAAGTAACCTATTTTCAAATTGCCATCTCCTTCAAATATTCAAATAAAACTCTGTAGTATGAAGATCCTTTCTTCTATAAACTTTGAAGTACAAAAACATCATGAATACATCCAAAAGTTCTCTTTTTCCAAATCTTCTTGCAAAATGTTCTTGTGCTTGATTCCACTTCAGAAAATTCAACCTGCACTTGTCTCTTCCAACAATTTGAATAGAATATGCCCTGCACGAGACAAATTTGCAATAAAATATGCAAAAAATGGCGCTTTCAGACCGTACTACAGAAAAAATGTGTTTTATTAGTATTTTCCAAACTGGGAAAAAATGACTATATAAGAAACGCGTACACGTTCTATTTTAGGAACGCATACACATTACCTTTACCCAACGGGTAAATAGATAACGCATATGTGTTATGTAATGCGTATGCGTTTCATTTAAATAACGCGTACGCTTTTTAATAATGTATACGCGTTATTAAAAATTTGAATTTCCAACCCACATGTAGCCTTGGTTTTAGGCTTAGGAAAGGCTTAGAAATCTGAGCCTTAGCCTTTGACCTGCAACTAAAAAACTAAGGCAAATTGAAGAAAAATGTCCAACTTTGGCAATATGGTTGATGGACTTTTTTCTGAATCAATCTATAAAATTAAAACCCATTAGAGAAAACGATGTATAGTTTTCAAATATATAATTTTTATTAAGATTGGATTATGTTTGTTATTTTTTAATTAATTTCGAAGCAAACTAGTCCTTCAACTTGAAATATCAGGCTTTTTTTATTTTTTAATTTTTTTGGTTAAGTTTCTTGTAAAAAAAATTATATGGCATCAATCTTCAGACAATTCTCTACACAATGAAAAAAAAAAGATTCAAAAAATGTTTAGTTTAAGTCCAATTATGTTGTGTGTACATGTTGATTTTTAAAATCAACAATTAAGGCCAATAAAAATTCAATAAAAAAAATTATAAAAAAAAATACAAAAAAAAATTCTCGTCAATCTTCATGTTGTAAGATCTCTTTCCCCAAAAGGAATTAGCAAAATACTTTTATTTGGGTCAAAAAGTGGTGTCTGTACACGTACATGGTATGGTAAAAAAAAGGGACTTTTAAAAAGTGGTTTTTATAGATGCCTATCAAAATTCAATTTCTATAATCTGGGTATTTGAATAATTTAATATTTGGAAACTAAATTCAAAATGATAAATTTCATATTATTTACTTTTTTTAAGATTCATTGTGCAAGTGCCTCAAATTTTCAGTCCAAGTGTACAAATTTTGAAAAACAACAAAAACACTTCCACTTTTTGAGCTTTTGTGGACCCAACTTCTTGCATCAACCCAACTTGATGTTTCAAAAGTATTCATGGAGACTTTGTATTGTATTGTAATGTTTTCATTGCTAAATAATACATTAAGTGTGGATGCTTTTGGAGGTTGGGTTTTTCCCAAGGTATATCTTGTGTAATCTATTGATATGTCTTTGATTTTTGCATTATGGTTATTATGTAAGCTTATATTCATGTTTTTCTCTCATGGGGTTATGTAGAAATGGTTTGATCAACCTATTAATTTTCTAAAAAGTGGTATCAAAGCCATGGTTGTGGTTGAGGGAGGTGAAAGACCCCTATTTTTGTTTAACCCTTGTTTGACCAAATCTAATGCAAAGTTGAAGCCATGGCAATGCTATAGAGATTTCAAACACTTTAAGGTATGAGATATGTTGTGCAAGTTGTGAGAATAAAAATTTGGAATTTTGGAGTTTGCAAATTTATGGTTATTTTTGTAGAACTAGGGTTTGAAAATCATTTAGTAAAAGGAGATTTTTCCAGGTGTTCACCATGAGGATTTTATGAGGGAAGTTTCATAGATAACCCCCTAAAATAAAACAAACCTTGCCATTGAATCTAGGAGACCCAAGAGATAAGGATTGACATAAAACTTGGCATAGTTTAGTCACCAAGGCTTGAAGTTGTAGCATCATAAATTGTCACCCTTGACAATTTCACACTATGTTTTGCTCCCCTTTAAGTTATTGGACCTAATTAAGCACTTAATTTCCTAAATTATGCATTCTATGACTTATTTTAAATATTTTTCTGATAATTTGCAAGCATAAAACAAATGCTCACATTTAATACTTTGGCCTCGACACTTTAATTTTTCGAAAATAGGGTTGGGACACTCTATGCGCCTATGTCCCCCTATTTTGACTCCAAATTCAAATATGTCAATGTTCGTATTTTATTATTTGAAATTCAAAATTCTAAAGTCAATTGTCAGGATTTAATTTTTGAGAAATTAGAATAATAGCATATAAATACCTAGTTATTGCATCATTTGAAGATAGAAAGGAAATTATCTAGCCATAAGTGAGCATTAAGAACAAGTATTGTGATCAAGAGCATTATTTTTCAAGTCAAGAGTAGCCATTAAAATATTTATTACAACAATTCAAGATCCAAACATCATGTCAAAGTGTATATGAGACCATGAACTATCATGTTATCATTGTTTTGTGAAGGCTAACACTTGTTGTAGGTCTCCAAAGCATTCAAGCAAGATCCAAGACCTTGAGGTGATGTGTATGACTTCAATCCTTCAAGGAAGCCATTAAAGGGTGGTGAGTTGCATCACTTTGTGATTTCATCATTCCTTCCTATCATTTATCCATTTATCATTAACATTGTCATTATGGAAGTGGAAACACTTACACAGGGTTTGACTAAGGCAAACCCCTAAATGGCACAACATTTCCTCTCTTTGTGAATGTGCAAATTTTATATATTTTGAAGATTGAAGGAATCTTGAAGATAATTTATTCATTGTTGCATTCAAAACCCTAGGCCTTGACAACTCACAAAAACTCAATTATAGAAATATCTGATAGTGATCCGACAAGTTTGCAGACAAGAAATGGAAGTGTTGATTCAACATCAGAGAACTATGAAAAAAGATCTGAAAAAGACCTACTAGGATAGTGGTGCCTTTAGAGGAAACATCCTCGAAAATTAGGCTAAAATTTATACCATAGGTGCACAGTTTCCTTCTCAGTCCATTCCTTTAGTCTGGTTTTTCCCATGACATTTCAAATCTATTGTTTTTATGTCTAAGTGGTTGTTTGAATTATTAGCTCAATTAGATCATTGCATTTCATCTTTAGGACATTTTTAGATTTGGTTAAGGGTTGTTTGACTCGCCTATCAGGCTTGAGAAATTAGAATAATAGCATATAAATACCTAATTATTGCATCATTTGAATGTAGAAGTCAAATCTAGCCACAAGTAAGCATTAAGAGCAAGTATTGTGATCAAGAGCTTTATTCAGCAAGACAAGAGCAACCATTAGAGGATTTATTACAGCAAATCAAGATCCAAACATCATGTCAAAGTGTATATGAGTTCAGGTTGTCATGTTATCATTGTTTTGTGAAGGCTAACCCTTGTTGTAGGTCTCCAAAGCATTCAACCAAGATCCAATACCTTGAGGTGATGTGTATGACTTCAATCCTTCAAGCCATTGAAGGGTGGTGAGTTGCAACACTTTGTGATTTCATCACTCCTTCCTATCATTTATCCATTTATCATTGACATTGCCATTGTGGAAGTGGAAACACTTACACCAGGTTTGACTGAGGCAAGCCCCTAAATGGCACAACATTTCCTCTCTTTGTGAATGTGTAGATTTCATATATTTTGAAGATAATTTATTCATTGTTGGATTCAAAACCCTAGGCCTTGACAACTCACAAAAACTCAATTACAGAAATATTTGACAGTGATTCGACAAGTTTATAGATGGGAAATAGAAGTGCAAATCTGACATCAAAGGACTACGAAAATAGATCTGAAAAAGACCTACTAGGACAGTGGTGCCCCCAAAGGAAACGTCCTAAAAAATCAAGCTGAAATTTATACCACAAATGCACAGTGTCGTTAGTCTACTCCTATAGTTCGATTTTTCTTGTGACATTTCAGATCTGTTGTTTTTGTGTTAGTGGATTTTTATAGCATTAGGTCAATTAGATCATTGTATTCCATCTTTAGGACATTTTCAAATTTAGTTAAGGGCTATTTGAGTCACCTATCAAGCTTGGGAAATTAGAATAATAGCATATAAATACCTATTTTTTGCATCATTTGAAGGTAGAAGTGAAATTATCTAGCCACATGTGAGCATTAAGAGTAAGTATTGTGATCAAGAGCATTATTCAACAAGTCAAGAGCAGCCATTAAAGGATTTATTGTAGCAAATCAAGATCCAAACATCATTTCAAAGTGCATGTGAGTTCATGTTGTCATGTTATCATTGTTTTGTGAAAGCTAACCCTTGTTGTAGGGGTGTGTGAAAGAAGTTGAGTCCATTTTTTGGCCATTTAGTGGTGTTTTTCCTGATTTTCAGAATTCGACACATTTAAACTTAAAATTTGAAGCACTTAGAGATAGAATCTTGGAAAAAGTCACTGATCATAAAATGTAGTACTCGGACTCTAGTTTCCAAATATGTAATTTATTTCAATACCCAGATGATACAAAATGATTTTCAATAGGTGTTTCTAAAAATCACTATTTAAAAGTCACTTTTTTTTACCATACCATCAACGTGTACGTCATCCATATTTTGACCTAAATAATCATATTTTTCTAAATCCTTTTGGGAAAAGATTTGTAACTCACTAAAGCAAGCTTTCCATATTTTTTTGTAACTTTTTATTGATTTTTTTTGTTTTGTTAATTCTTTATTGGCCATATTTGGTGTTTTGAGAAACTGTTGTGTACGTCACGCATGAGATGACCTAAACTTATCATTTTTTGAATTTTTTTTTGAAATTGAAAAGAATTGTTTGAAGTACGCTTTCGTACAATTTGTTTTTCAAAAAATTATGTTAATAAAAGTTATTAAAATACTAAAAAACCTTGATAATTCAAGTTTATGGACCTGTTTCATCAGAAATTAATTGAAAAATAAAAAAAATAATCCAATTGTAAAAAAAATAATTATATATTTGGGACTACACTGTCTCATTTATAATGGGTTTTAATTTCGTTAAAAAATTATGTAAAAAAGTCTTCAGACATATGCTCAAAGTCACTATTTTCTTGTGACATTGCCAGAACCTTCAACTTGCAAGTCAAACTAGGTCCAAGGCCTAGGTTCGAGCCCCCAAGCCTTTTTCTGAACCAAAAACAAACCAAAAACCCGACCAAAAATTAAAATTTTTAAAAATAGGATCCCATTCTAAAACAGAATCCCGTTTCATAAAAATATAATTTTTTTATACTTAAATGAAATGGGATCCTATATCTTAAAAGTATAAATTTTTTTTTAATGAAATGGGTCGTTAAAAAACGGGATCCTGTTTTAAAACGGGTAATTAAAAAATGGGATCCTATTTTAAAATGGGATCCCATTTTCGGCTTAGGACCCTAAACCTAAACGGGATCCCGTTTATTAAAAATCAGGATCCCATTTTCTTGAAATCGATTTCAGGTTTTTGTCTAAGGTAAAAACTTCCACGTTTCATGGACTCATCTTCTTGCATTTACCCGTAGATCTCCAAAGTATTCAAGAATGATCAAGCAAGCAAGATCCAAGACCTTGAGGTGATGTGTATGACTTCAATCCTTCAAGGAAGCCATTGAAGGGTGATGAATTGTAGCACTTTGTGATTTCATCATTCCTTCCTATCATTTATCCATTTATCATTGACATTGCCATTGTGGAAGTGGAAACACTTACAAGAGGTTTGATTAAGGAAAGCCCCCAAATGGCACAAAATTTCCTCTCTTTGTGAATGTACAGATTTTAAATATTTTGAATATTGAAAGAAGCTTGAAGATAATTTATTCATTGTTGCATTCAAAACCTTATTCCTTGACAACTCATGAAAACTCAATTACATAAATATTTTACAATGATCTGACAAGTTTGCAAACAAGAAATGGAAATGCAAATCTGACATTAGGGGACTGCAAAAATAGATATGAAAAAAGACCTACTAGGATAGTGGCACCCCTGAAGGAAACGTCCTGGAAAATTAAGCTAAAATTTATACCATAGGTGCATAGTGTCCTTCTTAATCTATTCCTGTAGTCTGATTTTTATTGTGACATTTTAGATATGTTGTTTTTGTGTTAAAGTGGTTATTTACATCATTAGGTCAATTAGAACATTGCATTTAATCTTTAAGACATTTTTTAATTTGGTCAAGGGCTAGTTGACTCACCTATCATGTTGTAAGTCAATCTCATACCTTCTCCAAATCCATCAAACCCCCATTCCATCTTTCCATCCCTTCCATTATTTAATGAAACATTTAGGGAAAGGTGTCAAACCCTAAGGTGAAAACTCAAAGGTTTCCCTTTCCCTACATTTCAAAAGCAAACAAAATTGTGCCCCCTTATTCCACAATACACTCATATGATCACAAAATTTGTAGATTTAAAAAAACAAATATGGGGGTACATAAGGTCAACAAATCCTTGTACCATGTACCCTATGGTACAGTTAGCTAGCGCCCTAGGTTCTAGAAGGCTAGTATAGGGGTGTCATCCCCCACCAGTGCTTATTAGCCCCCAGTCAATGGGTTATGGTCAAAGGGCTAGGTCCCCAATCCCAACCCCAACTAGGCAAGGCTAATGCTAGCCCCTACATAGGGTATTCAAAATTAAGAAGCCATTTAACCATATTTGAATGTGTTGTCAAGTCCACAACCATAAGAATTAAAATTTGAAAAATAAATTATTTAAAAAAATGTTTGAATTATACCACTCACACAATCGATAGAGCCACTTGATCACCATCGGTACACCATTATTGTTGTCTGCACACCATCAAACTATCACCCCTACGCCAACCCAAAGTCACCAACCTACCTTCTAACCTATCTAAAGAGGCCATTTTATTTTGAAGGGCATCACTTTCACCCATGAGATCAAATTTTTGACTTCTTATAGTCGTCAAGAAGCTCTCTTTGAATGCTATGTGGTGGTATAGGTTTGGTTTTCATAATTTTTTATTAGAATTTGGTGACATAAAGGTAGCATTGCTCCAAAATGGTTAACAAGTCATATCTTTCTCATACAAAATTATATTTTTTATTTCAAATAGGTAAAGGGGAGCATTTGTATCATACTACATAATGGATTACGTGGTTTTTCACTTGAATGAGCAAAGAGAATTATATTTTTTTGAGCACTTATAGGAGCTTAAAAATTAGGGTTATATGAGCATTTGGAGGAATTGGAGGGAAAAACTTGTGGGAGCACTTTTTTTACAAGATCTATATAATGGTACAATAGATAATAAGATTTGATGCTTCCTAATACAAGTTTACAATTATTTTCAGAGTTTGGACTTTTATAGAGACAAGTACATAGATTATCTTATGGTATAAGGACATACTTAATATGTGTGTAAGACTTGGAGTCTCAATTTAGTGAGATATGAGTATAGGTACAATGATGGTGATGATTATGGTGTCATAAATTTTCATATAGATTTGAGCATTGAAACAACATGATCATGTATGTGGTTGACAGGTTGCGATTTTGATTGATTCATGATTACGGGTGGTGGTGTGATTCAATTTTAGAAGGTTTTTATTATCTCTTGGATGCTTGTTTAGTTCCTTGACTATGGTTAGTCATTTGTGGATTTGTTTGGCAAATCAAATCTACGTGAGATCTTGTGCTTAAGTCTTGATATCTAATAGTTATCTCATTTTGTAGGTTATTACTATAATGATGAGTTTGAATGTTATATTGATTGAGAATTTATTATCTGTATACTTTTTTAGGTTGGCTACCTATTTGATTGTAGTGGGATGACTCAAATCTAGATTGTCTATATTCACATGTCTTTTCAATGTTGATGCTTATTCAATTAGTTGACCTTGTTTGTTGTCACTTGTAAGTTACTATGTTGCATTGGGATGAGAGGATGGATTTTTTTTTTTAGATTGCAGGAATCGGTTAGGTATCTGTCCCCCTATAAACTGCAGTGCACCTAGTAAAGTTTTTTCATGTGACTGGTGACGTTGGCATGACAGGCCCTTCGATACCATGGGGACGGTGGGGAGACTAGACCTCATGAACTATTGCCTGCAATAGGATGCTTTAGCCAATCGAGCTAGGCCCACCACCCAGATGAGAGGATGGATTATTAGAGTGCCTAGATAATCAATTATTGGGATTGTAGCATGTTTTTTTAATCATGATGATATGGATAGCATGGTTACATGATTCAATGGTATCTTTTGATAGTGATGTTATGGTGGTGGTTTATCTTGGATTGGATTGGAGATGTTGGTTCTTCTCTATTCTCTAGAGCTACTAGTACTGTAGTTGAGTGTGTGTGGATCATGGGTGGTATTCATTTAGGAGCTGGTTCTCACAATGTCATGGATAGCCTGGTATCACGATTCAATGGGAGGTTTGGCAGTGATGTAGATTAATTACCTTAGTGATGGATGATCTTCCACAATGGTTATTGGTATCATAAAGGAGCTCTTGGATCTTTTTTTTTGTAGTGAGAGTTATTTGACATATTGAGTTTTATTGATATGATATGGTTATCTTCATGTGATTAGAGACATTAACATCTTGAGCCATGGAGGAATCTTGGAGTCTTTAGTTGAGGTGTTAGTTTATGACTTGTTAGTTTAGATGGGTGAGCCTTGGTTGAGAGGATGGTTTGGTGTTGTGTCATGAAAAATTCTTGATTGCGCATTAGAGTATCAAAATGATGCAAGTGCTATTGTGAGCAAGATATGTTCATTAGAGCATATGATCTTCTTTTGAGGATATGTTAGATCATCATGTCATGATGTCTTCCTAGATTATGTAACATGTAGTAGGAGCTTTCATAGTGGTCTAGATAGTTCTCTTGGTATCAATTATATTGTTCATGTACTTGTGAGGTTCACAAGAGTGTAGTGTTGCATTTGGAGCTTAGAAAGGATTGATTGTTAATAGGTACTCATAGATACTTGGAGACTTGGGTGAGGCTAGATTTCTCTTGAATTTAAAGATATTTGTTGAGATAATTACTCTTTGATGAGGTTTTAGCAAGAAGTCTAAGGAGCCTTCACATAGATATGGACATGAGTTTGTGATGGACCTACAAAGAAGATTATTCTTGGATGAAATCACTTTGTATTGGTATATCTTGGAGGAGCCATCTCGTTCCCCACTTTTGGTCCACTCAATGGATAATCATCTGAGAGGTATTTCTCATCTATTTTTCAAATCCATTATGTTTTATGCTTTATCTTCTCATGGATATGGATTGTGAGCTATGGTTGTTTAGTTTGGGGAGGTTCATTTGAGAGATGCTTGACATGTTTATCTCCTTGTGCATATGAGTCTGTTTTTTGTCATTTATGAGGATTTTAGGAGATGTTCTATTCCTAGTTTTGGGAATAGATTTGGGTTTTATCTTCCTTGTTTAGAGAGGCTTACATCCATCTTTAATATATGAGATACATATCTTTTGTTTGATCTATGAGATTGAACAAGGCAATGTTGTTAAGGTTTTTCAATTGGGGTTGTGAAGGAGATCTTACTTCAGACAACTTAGCACTTTGAGGTGTTAGTAGGATATGTTATGTGATATAATTTACAAGTTTTCTCTCTTTTTTTTTGTGGCTATTTCCCTGAGGTTCATGTTCACATGGTTTGGTGTGATGGATTTGGGAGAGTTATAATGAATTATTATGAGAGAGTATGCAATGGTTTTTGTTCCATTTGTGGATCATGGTGATTGTTCTTTGTTACTATGTGGTTCAATTACTATCCACACCTTGGTATGAGTGTTGATTGCTAGACTTGATGTCTTGATCTATTTTCATATTTGACATTACCCGTTTAGTGGGAGTTCATGGATGTGTATGTTCTTCATTAAAAAATATTACACATGAAGCTTGTGCTTGTGGTTTATGGGTTGGAAATGTTTCTATTGTGAGTTCTACTAATGTATTATACATTTAGAGGTATGGATAATTGGATGAATTAGCATCTTTGTGGTTGCTATTTCCAATCATATGGGTATTTTCATTTGAAAATAGTTTGGAGCCTTTGTTATCACTTGGATATGATGATTGTGTTCTTTGGATTAATGCATATTCACCTTTGCTTGTTCCTTTTATTCCATAGGTGGCATGTTGGAGGATGAGAGGAGTTTTTTCTTGAGATGGTGGTAACATTGAATATTGTAGGTATCTTGATGGAGCACACAAGCATGTTAGAGATTCATGTGGTTTCATGGATGGCTATGATGATGTCAACAAGTGGGAGAATGCTAGGAAAATGATTTTGTACACCTTGCAAAAGAAATAATTATTTTAATTATGTAAAATATATATTTCTTGTGTGGTGCATCTTTAGGAGGTGTATTTAGCCACATTAAATATTTATTTTGGTCCTCTTGTAAAGTTGTATGTAATATTGATTAGATATTTTATGTGTGGATTCTAGATGAGAAAAATATAATATTGGTAAAGATTAGCACCAAAAAGTAAATATGGGGTCAATGGTTTTGTGCATTCATTTTTTTGAGGCAAATGGTTTTACCTTACCACTTGGTTATTTTTGTAAACTTGATTCTATAAAAACAAGCACGCGTTTAATGGTTGGGGTTGGCTAGTTGGTTGTTTGGCTTGGTTTTCATTTGTGTTGAGCTCTCTTGTTGAGTGCATATGTGAAGCATGGCATGGGATGTGTGGTTACATGGTTGGACACATTTAGGATGCATTAGAGGAGTTAGATGTTTCAAAAGTATTCATGGAGACTTTGTAAGTGTATTATAATGTTTTCATTGTTGAATAATACATTAAGTGTGGATTTTTTTGTATTGGGTTTTTCCCTTTGGAGTATGGGTCTTTCCCTCTTGAAGGTTTTCCCTAGATATATCTTTTGTAATCTTGTGGTATATCCTTGATATTTGTATTATGGTTATTTCATAAGATTATATGCATTTTTTTCTCTCATGAGGTTATGTATGAAATGGTTTGATCAACTTGGTAATTTCCTAACAATAATATTATTAATAAAGGAAACATTAATTCATAGCTAAGAATGTCTCTTACAACATTATTGCCACAACCCAAGTGTTCTTCATTTTCTTCCTCTTATATTTTATCCTAAGAAAACAAGGTTCATCAAGAGAAAATACTTCTTAAATAATATTGATGTTACTTGGGAAGGTAAATAATATGATCATTACTCTCAATAAGTCATTTTCATAAAAAATATTTTACAAATCCTATGATTGTATTGCATAGTCCTTCATTCTTGTCATGCTTCAAGTGTTGGGGTTCGGTTCTAGATTCCTTCATTCTATTTAAATGTTATGTATTTCAATGTTTTCACTTGCCTCACATTAAGGGTAGGAAATCATCCTCTTTTTGGTTTTTCAATCATATTCGATAGGGTTGTCTTCTCACCCCTACTCTTTATTTTTTAATTATATGAGACTTTGGCTACTTGCTTACTAGTGTTATTTATCAAAAGCATCTCAAGGATATTTCCCTTTCCAATACCAACCAACAACATTTTAATGGCTACTTTATTAATGGTTATTCCTTACTCTCTTAGAAGAAGAGGATAATGACAAGCATGATTTAGAATGTCTTGACACATTTTATTTAGCTTGAGGATCTATCATACAGTGGTAGAAAACTCAATCGTACCATCAATCATTCCTACCCAAGCCTCTCTAGCTCAATGTCTTTGTCTGGAAAAGGATTGATCATTGTGAGATCTTTACATTTATTGGAATCCATTTTTCTTTTTGATCTCACTTCTTATTATTCGCTTTAGAATTTTTTTATTGCTCATGTTGAGAGTAAATTGCATTATGGTATAGTTAAACCTCTTTCTCTTATTGTGAAACTTGAGGTTTGTTCTAAGGTGTTTTTAGCCACTCATGTTTATTACCCTTTTTGTTGGAATCTTTCTAAGTCTTCCTACCAAAACTTGTGAATTTATTGATAGATTTCTTATGAGCTTATTCTGAAAAGGGAAAGGGCTTTCATAAAGTCGCTTAGAATTTCTATTGTCTTCCTCATGACTCTGGAGGGCTTGGTCTTAATGATACCCATTATCAAAGGTTAGCTTAGTCTACTTAATGGATTATAAGAGCAAGTTTAAGAGAAAAGAGGCCTATAATGTCTTAGTGTTTCCCTTTATTTATTATAGGGTGCTTCATGGTTAACATGCTAAAAAAGAGTTGGGTTTCAATCCATTCTCATCATGAAGGATCTTATACAAATTCAAGGCACTTTTGTTACAAAAGCATATGGAAATTTTAAGAGGATATTAAACCCTAGTTAATATGGAATTGGTAATGGATTTAGAAATAAATTTTATATCAACTAACAACCTCTTTGGTGACCTCCTATGGTCACTTTCGATTTGCTAAAAATTAACTGTATTGAACTATAGACAAGGTGACATACAGGCTTTCCAATCAATAATTTGACCCTTTTAATAACATTGTTGAGTTGGTTCCTCTACAAATGTGTCACAAGAATAGGGTTAGATGCACATGACCCTAATGGAAATATTGGAAATTGTCTCCAAATATTGCTTTCTACAATTACAAACCTTGTAAAGGAAAGTCATATCTTCCTACATATATACCTATGGCTCAAAAAATAATCACATTTGGATTTTGAAATCCATGACCACTATTTCGAAATGAAGGTATCATGCAATTTGGTTAGCCATTTTGAAACCAAAACTTGCTTATTCTACTTGGTGTATTCCTTACTAGGGTCTCCCCATTGGTTTTCATTATATCCATTTAGGTGTTACTAATCCTAGTTGTCCTTTTATGGTCATCTAGAAATACTGAAGCACCTCTTTTATATTTTCTCATTGACTCAAGCTACTTAGATTTGGATACATGGTTCCTCTATAAATTACACATTTTTAAACTCTTATTAAGCATTGGACTAATGATCCCTATATTTTTGCATATGTACCACCTTCATCTTCTCACAAGGGCCAATCTCCTCCCCAAGGGCCATAAATGTGGTCATAGTCATAGTGATTATATTATGCATAATTATCATGCCTTGCATGGATCTCTTGAACATAAAGGATGAGGATGGTCCCAATTAGCATGTGTGTCCTCTACTATTTCTTAGGAGCACAACAAGGTGGCTTCAATTGGCCAAATAGTGACAACTACCCTCAATTAAGTTTCATTATCTCTCATATGAGGACTAACACATCCTAATGAGGAACAAAATGAAGAACCTAGGCCATTATGATTTGGAAGCCTCTTGAAGGTAAGGACCTCTCAAATGGTTGGAGGAAATCCTTTAATTATGACACACTACTTCCTCCCACTGGGTCTATAGCTCTTGTTGCTTAATAATTTGACTATAGTGATATTTTTTTCTTTAAACTATTTGAGGCTTCACCTTGCTTGATATTTACAAGGTGTGATTGCATTCCAACCACTTTTCTATTAATTAATGTAGGATATATATTTTATAAAGTAATAGAATAGAAAATTATTTATTATTTAAATATATGTTATGTAAGATGTCGCACACACACATATATATCCATTAAACATTCTTTTAATTGTATTATATTATATTATATGAGATCAACCTAGAATAAAAGTAAGTATTTCATAATGGTTGCTATTTGCAAAACATTAACAAGGTAATCATATTGGAAAAATGAGTATATAATGTAGTAATTTATAATTTAAAATGTAAAATATGAGAAAAGTATGATTAATATAATTTTGTAAAGGAAAATAGCCTTTCCCCAAGCTTAATCTAAGGTTAATCAAATGAAAACCATACAACTTAACATAAACCAAAGTTATGGGAGTGATAATAGAATAATTAAATGCTACACTACAAAATTAAATGAGAAAGGATAAAGGTACTTAGCTCTAAGTAATTTTTTTGTCACACCATAACATCTCTATCTCAATACTATAAACAAAAAATTGTTGTGTGTACATTGTCTCAATATTAGAATAGTTGATCAACTCTATGAAGTGTCAAGTTTACAAATCCAGGTCATTGTTGGCAAGTAAGGGGAGGAAATCAAAGCTTATACACCTAGATACTTGAAGTGTTGTATTTATACCCCAATTTCAAAGATAAGAAGAGAATCAAAGTGTGATAAGTTATAGGAGCGCCTAGCTATTACATGTAATTATTTCCTATATTCTTCCCATCCTTCTATGTTCTCTCTCTATCATCCCTTCTTTAAAACCCTTCCTTTTTTCTATTTTTTTGTGTGAATCCTTTTCTTATCTTCTATTATTTTCTCCTTTTATCACCTTTACTTATACCCAAGAGTAAGTAAAGGGTGTGTATCTTTATCTTTTATCTTGGTAGCTAGCACATTCTCTTTATACTGGGTGAATATTTCTTTGTTGTTAGTTGTATCTTGCTAACATCATCCCCCATTTGAAATGACATTTTTCCCTCAAGACATCCAAGCTATATATTTCTAATTTTAACAAAAAATTGTACTAAAATTGTACAAGACTAGTATGCATTATGTGTGGATGTGCTTATAGATCCCATGAAGTTGAGTGCATATATTTTCCCATTAGACAATTCCTTGTAGTAGGATCATTATTTGACCATTAATCATGAGAAACTTTTGTTCTCCTTCTTCTATTATCTCTAGTATTTGTATATGCATTATGATCTTATTTACTTCTATTAACAAGGCTATTAGATGAGCAAGGTGGAGGCTGACTACTTCTCTTAGTTGTTTTATTTGTGTTATTAGTGCTTCCCTTTGGTCTTGGACCTACTATTATTGAGTATGAAGGGTCTCAATGAATGTTATTTGGCTTCTATATTGATCTTTTGGATGTCATATGTTGAGGATAGTTGTATGATTATTATCAATTTGTTTAAGCTATCCTTTTAGTGCTTTTTTTTTTGTCCACCCCACGAAAAAGTAGTATAATGAATTTTCAAATGACTATGTGGATTGCATATTCCTTATTTCTACTTCCAACTTGTTGGTGTTCCAAATCAAACTAGTCCAATGAGTCCTAGAGAGTAGCCAATTTCTTATACTCAAACTCAAAGAGGGATTTGGCCAATTAAAAAGATTCAATCAAAGACTGAAATCTCCTACACTTATGCTTTGTAGGACCAAGGTGGGTCTCCCTTTACAATGCCTAAAGACTCAATTCAATTACACACAAACATTGCTTTTTATAGTAGATAATTCCCAATTAAAATATACTAAGGAAAGCATTGACAACTTCAAATTTGGCTAAATTCTTGGTCTCTCAACACTCGCTCAACAATTGGGAAGCAGAATCCTACACCAAACCTCAACCAAACAACAAGGATTTAAAATGATTTTGAATTTGAATTATTTTTGAGAATGCATTAAGCTGGATGACAAACCAGTGCCTAATTCTAGGTCATGGATTCAAATCCATAAAATGAATTCATCAGCAAATGAACTTCAACTAGTGAATTCAAACTGTTAATGCATTACACCAACAGATCCACTCTTGTTGTCACCCAAATTCTTCTTATCAGATCCACCCTGCACACTTAAAATCACAATTATCTGCTCAAAGTAATTTAACCATTTCATTGAAATAGAACCATGAACAAATAATACAATCTCAAGGAAACTGAGATGATAAACTCAAACATACTTTGTATTATTGAATTCATATGACTTAAAATGTACAAATCTGGAGACTATTTGATGACATTCATGATTTATTTGCACAAACTGGCTAATATTTACTCATGAAATCAGCAATTACAACTTACAGACTCAATTCATGACTCAGACTCAGACTTTCTCTATCTACCCAACCCATACAGAAATTCAATACCCTTTATAATGAGAAGAGAATGAGAAAAAAAAGAAATAGAAGAAGCCCAAGAGCTGATCCATTGATGACATTTGGAAGCTCCATCCACAGTTAATCAACAAAATGTAAAGCATCTCTCTTCTCTCTTCCTCTGCAACAAACTTTGCCTCTGAATTTGCTTGCATTCACCTTTGTTCTGAAACAAAAAATCTCCCCCATGTGAAAAATCTCTCCATTTACTTTGTAGTGTGTAAAACAGCCTTGCCCATGAAAACTCCCATATATTTTGGCTACACTTTATTTTCCAGTGCATTTCACTTTAATTCCTAGCAAAATGAAAACATTAGCGAATATTTTATTCACTTTGTCAAAATGTCCCTCGTGCCACTTTACATTGCATCCATTTATTCTTCATTTGTTTTCCTGTAGGTTGGAATGTGAAAATATCTTGCCCTTGAAAACTTTCATTTCTGCCTTTTACTTGTTGTAGGTGCTCATAATGTTTTAAATATTTTATTTAAAATATTCACTCATAAGCTTTGGTTCCACTTTACAAAAAGTGAAAACATTTAAAAATTTATCGGGGAAAAAAGATTTTACCCATGTTTTATATTCACCATTTCATTTTCACCCTTTAAAATACTTTACCTTTAAAAATGCAATCATTTAAATGTTGCATAGGGCACATTTAATTCACCTTATCTTTTATGTTTTTATCTTTAGACAATAAAGGTTTTGGGATGTTTATTTTGGGTCCCTTTAAAAACATCTTCATCGGGCATTTACTCTTTACCTCATTCCAGGGCCCACCATAGCCTTCTTTCATTTATAGCCCCCACACTTTTAATGTATTTTATTTGGAAAAAGCATAGCAACATTTAATTTTAAATGTTTACCTTCAAAGTTGATCAAGCCCACTAGCCACGTGACTCAATCTCGCAAGCCTCACACCAATTTCCCTGACTTCATCAACAGTCATGTGCGGTCCGCGATTAAGGGCCAGGATTTCACTGCACCAATCCTTCAATCTTGGTTGTCTATCTCATTTTGTTTCCCTAACTTCATCTTCATGTTGGTGAGCTCCTTCGTTGGTTTTTCTCTGCAACTCTCAATGGATCATGGCGGTGTAAACAAATGCTTAGCAACATACAATAGATCATTCTACCTTCCTTCAAATTTTTGGAATGAAGGCTTTCCATAGCCAATACTTGGATGAACATACAAAAGCCTCCATGACAATTATACTTACTCTGTAAGGAAATCTAGGAGCGCATCTAGTGAAAACTCCATATAGTAGTGCCTTCGGTAACTTTCATTTAGATTAGGTTACCTCAAAGACACAGACAACTATGTCCAAATGCGGAACAGACACAGTTTATTTCCTACATTGATCCATCTGAGAGAAACATATGTAGATCCAACAACAAACATTAACAGATTCTACTACATGAACCAACATACATGAAAGATGAAACAAAAAACTAGAACACAAAGATTTACGTGGGGAAAATCCTTTCGGATAAAAAACCCCACACTCCAAAGATCGAGCCATTGTATTATTCAGCAACAGAATGGTTACAATACAAATTTAGGCTCATAGCCTCTTTAGAGATTCATCTTGTTCATTCTGGATACAACTGGTAATATACTATCCCTGAGAGATCAAACATGGCATTCATGATCAAGAGAGATTCTGGCAGCATAACTCTGCCTCTCTCACTCTCTGCCTCGGCCTCATGGCTTTTGCCTATCAACTAGCCACGCGTCCTTTCTCTATCGATCTCTCTCTGGCTCTCGGCTCTTCAACATCACCTATTACAACCTCATGGCTTCGGCCTTCCAGCCAGCCACTCGGCCTTCCCATTTGTTCGCTCTGTTTCTTCTCTTCGACTTTGGCTCTATGAAAATAGTTTGTTTCCAACTGTCGAATCACAATTGTCAAATCATCTAGCTCAGAAATGATTCACATTTTGCTTTCTCTAATTTGTCCATATCTCACCACATCAGACAATCTTCACTCGGTCAACAGTGATCAACTTGTGTCGCATGTCGGCAAGACACTAGAAGTGTCTCCCCGATGCCAGAAGACCCGATTACATGTCGCCAAGAGTCATCTCCATCGGCAAGAGGTTCTACCGATATCCACAAGTCATACCGATTTCAGCATTCTCATCGACAAGACAATTGCCTTCGATGAGACATCACACCGAGCTCATAAGTCATTCCAAAGTGTTCCTTAGTCGCCAATACTTTAGTCATTCATTGAGAGATCATATCGAGTCTTCAAGTCATGCCGAAACCCATTGTATTCTTATCGAAATCCATCTATCGGCAAGAGTCACCTTATCGGCATGATCGGCGAGACCTCTCACCGACCTCCAGTTGAACTCATCCGCCAACGCTATCGCCAATACATTCAACTGTCGCCAAGAGTTACACTGAAATCAGGATTCCATCGGCAAGACAATTGCTCTTCGCCAAGACATCGCCCCACAGGTTCCAAGTCACCCCGATTCAATCTTGTCGGCCAGACTTATTGCTTTCGCCAAGACTTCATACCGAAGCCTTTAAGTCATATCGATGTGTTCCACTGTCGGCGAGAGAATCAACCTTCGGCAAGACATCTTACTGAGGCTTCCATGTTGTGCCGAAACAATTGTTCACCAAGAGTCACACCGAACTGATGACCCCACATGTTGTCGGCGAGACTTCTGATATTCGATGAGACATCATATCAAAACAATGTTACACTGATGACCCCTAACACTATCGCCGAGACATCTCCCGGTCGCCAAGAGATCATGCCGATCAGAACAAGTCATACCGATTTCTTCATCGGCCAAACAGACCAAAGGTCATGTTGATATCGGCAAGACTTCCTATCGTTGTCGAGACTTCTCACTCGGTAGGAGATTACAACGAAGGCCACAAGTCACAGCGATAGGCTTCTTCGGCAAGACAAAAGCATTGTCTTGGCGACATGAGCAAAACACAAGGTAAATTGCCAGTCGGCTAGACAACATAAATGTCACAACGACTAAGCTTTCTCAGAAGTTTCAGCCTGTGAGATTGAGGCATATTTTCCAACATACTCAATGACCCTCCATGCAACGCATTCAAGCCTTTGAGGTGTTGAAGCTATGAAACTCGCAT
Source organism: Sequoia sempervirens (assembly GCA_007258455.2). Lineage (NCBI taxonomy): Eukaryota > Viridiplantae > Streptophyta > Pinopsida > Cupressales > Cupressaceae > Sequoia > Sequoia sempervirens. The sequence continues at coordinate 245,346,883 of VDFB02193867.1, read as the reverse complement.
TGGAACGCTACACTAGAATGCACTAGTGGTTTGAGGGCACTAAGTAACTACCGTGAACAATATTCTATCACAACCTCTGTTTGACACTATATTGGATTTTTCTTCCACAATATACAATTGACCCTATTCAGCCAAGATGATGAGCAAGAATTTCCTCATTTTGTAGCAAAAACGTGTCTTGGTCTATGCATCGTATCTCAACTCTGCCTTCAAATTTCTTTTGCAAAATCAAAATACCCCTTTGCAGTGGTGCAATGGCCTTCTCTGTCCTTTATACTTTGATGGATTTTCACACCCTTCTACAACCAGCGCTTGTACTTGTACAAGACTTTAATTGCAATATTAAATTACTCTATTCAACTAATGCCATGACACCCCCTCTTTTAGTTCCTTCACTTGCATTTTTTTGAAAGTTTCAAAAAACTTTTCAAAAAATCCATTTAGTTGCATAAGCTATGCCATGGTGTTTCAATGAGACCACATTTATTTGGGATTTCAAATCAAGTTTATACACCTTGCTTATGTTGCCCCCAATTCTTGCGCAAGAATCTTCTTTTGAAACATGCACATGAGGTGTCTTCTTTGTTTGTCATTAGTAGAACACGATATAATGAAAAAGTGTGGAACCACTTTATAAACCAGTAGCATAGCATTTCCACATCCCTCTTCCAGTTGCAATTACTTGAAATTTTTTGAAGACTTTTCAACAAGTCTGCTTTGTGCATACTCTGCCCTTGTGGCATTCAAGGCGACAACCTCCCTTTATGGATCCCTCCATTCACTTCCCACATTGATCTCTTTCAACTGACACATTAACTGTCCCTATTCTACATAAATACTTTTGTTTGCGATGCCAATACTCCATAGTATAGTTCGAGCCCTTTCAAAAACATGTAGTTGAAAGCATCTTGTGAATCATTTTTCATGCCCTCGCTATCCTTCCACATCTTGTGTATACTCATTTTGTGCAACCCCACTGTCAGTATGCTTTAGAAATACATATCTTGCAGGTGTGACCACAACATCTAACAAAATTCCTCAATCCTTTAATGCTTTGATGGTTGTCCATTGAAGTTTTTAAAAGAAATCACCAGTAGCAAGAAACATGAACTTTAAGTCTGTGCATCACTTAACCATTTGAGACGAATCACAGTCATTGTGATTAATCAGATACTATGCATAATTTTCACAAGAAACATCTAACACCACCTTGAGACTGAGACTTGCACTAATAATTATTTTCTTTAAAAGACTTTCAACATGAATATGGCTTGGAGGGTAGTTCTGCAGATCTCATTATTATGTGGTTGTTCAAACAATTGAGCAGGATTGAACAGTAGTATGGTTTTACCCTATAATAACTTAAATGAAAAATCATCTTCTACTTCTTTCTCTTGCAATCTAGGTTGATTCAGCATGATCTTGTTAATGCCTTTAAGATTTATGAATGATGGCCCTTTTCATAATTTATGATAAACCATACTCAAACTAAGACTATAATTATAGAAATGTTTTCTTCTATACCAATGATTCTTAGAGTTTGAAGAGAACTTAGTGCACTCGATGCCCATGAAATGTTGTGTTGATGATATCAAATTATAATTGTTATCATTTAGCAAATATAATCCTCAAACAAATTCAATGTGTGTTGAACCCATTGTTTGGTCGTCTTCAAGCTCTTCTTCACTATGAAGCTTCGTAACAGTGTAAAGCATGCAAGGTCCCCATGTGGGCCCAGCTAAAAAAAAAATCATTTTCAAACATTTTTTATGCTTTGAATTGATCTGAGTCAGCTTCTAAATGCTTCTAAAGTGAAATGATAAACTGGGTTATCATTAAAATCTGCTTTCTGGCATATTTGTAGAATGGTCAAAATTGGTCAAGTTGGCTCTAGAATCGCCTTGGAAAAACAGTCAAACGACCTCCTGGAGTAATGAAAGCTTGTAGGCATGTAGACATTTGACCCGAGAATGGAGTGCAAAAGACAGTTTGGCAAAAGAGATCCTAAGGTGAAAGATATTAATCAACAAAGTTTCTTACTCAAACTTTTCTGCAACTGTAGCTGTTTAGAACCAATTAAAACTCACCAAGTCACCACCTTAAAAAAAATACCAAATCAACTCCCGGAGAGCTACCACTGGAAAAACAAGCTCATTTAGGTACATCGAGCACGTGTGAAAGAGGGCTTTGTTTGAATCATTATTCTTCATGAGATATTAGGGGTCAATGTTGACCTTCCTGAAACAATTCTGAAAATGCAAGTGCAAAACTGAACAAATTACATTTGCTTTTGGCCTGGTAAAAATATCAACCTTATCATGGGACTCTGAAACTGGACCAGGAAGCACATGAATGCATGGATAATGGATAGCAACAATCCTTTTGTCTTTATGATCATCTAGTTGCAAAATATTAACTTGAACAGGAGGTCACTTTGTAGAACAAAGAATTTGCAAACGACAAAACAGTGCCAAAACCCTCCAGCTTCGCTTTTCAAAACCCTGTCAAAACTCATCATGGGAAGCTAAAAATTTACATGTACATTAACATATGTCGCATAAATGTTTTCACAAATTGGTTTGGCTTGAAAATCAACTAGCGCCAAATTATGACCCTCCAAAGTAGGTCACTTGGGCAGATTTTTCATGTGCATCTCTGAGTGTGAAAAGGAAAAATTTTCAATATGGGCACTTCAAATTTGCAAAATTTGAAAGTCCCAACACAACTTAGTATGTGTGGTGGAACACTTCTTCCTTATTTCTTTATTTTTCTTCTCCTTTATCTCTTCCATCAATTTTTCTCTTGCTACACTCTCTTAGTTCTACATCTATTGTACCATGTCTTTTGTTATTTGTTTAAGGTGTTGTCCCAAAGTGGTTGAATTATTTCCAATCACTGCATTTAATACATCTTCTACTATGTCAACTATATCATAGTCTATTTCTTGGATTAATTATGTCTTGTTGTTGATTGTATTATATATCCTAATTTTGGAATCCCTCTAAAGGTGAAATTTGTGCTAAGTTTGTGACTAGAAGTTGAAAACTTGGGCAAGGTGGGGTGGCTACAATTGCTTTTGTTCTACTAGGAATTATTTGATTTGCTTATTTGTTGAGATGGAGATTACACTGGGGTTAACTGTTATAGAACTTATTTTTATTTTGTTACTTATTTTTCTTGTTATTCCCTCTATTGTTTTTCCTACAATTCCTTCTATAGATTTTTTCTTTCTCTAGTCTCTCTTTTTGTAGCTTATCATCCTTCTTTTGTATCTTTTTCTACTTGTTTCTATTTTTTCTTCTTTCATCAATTATTCTAACTTTTCCTTCTATATATTTTCTTCTTTTTCTTTCTCTATGAAATCATTATAGTCCTTTTGGGTTTATCTCACAATATCTTATTTTATGTTACACCCCAAATTGTGTAATTACTATTTACTATTACTATGTGGGGTAAAATGTGAATGTAATGTGAATTCAATAGATGAATAAATGGTTTGTGCACTTTGTATCACTACTTTATGAATGAATGTCATCTCATTTTATATTATATGAAGGAATGCATTTATGTGATTGGATGGTTATTGAACTAATGTTCTAACTATGGAGATGTATTATGTGTAATGCATATTTTGTTGAATAGTTGACTACCTTGGACATGTTTTGAGAATGTGGATGCAGGTATATGTTCAGTCCTCCAGATGAAGGGGAAGTATCACTTAGGAGAAGGTTTTGGTTGGGTAACCAGTAACGTAACCTATCTAAGCTTACACACACCACAATAGAATAATTGAGTTGGGTTATCATGTGAGAAGTAGGTAAGTCATCCTTAGTGTAAAGTGCCTACATTAGTAAGGGTCTTGATTACTACTGAATGCATGCTTTGATGATGATTATATGTTTGAGCTTGTGAGTCCTTCTTTATCCTACTGTGCTTGTTTTTGTGGTTGAATGAGTGTTTGGATATATGCATACATATACATATGTTGGTGTATGCGTACGATGGATATAATGGGATGTCCATACGAGTACAATGACATAGGTATAGATATGCATATATGTTTATAAGTGAGTGATATGATTTCATGGTCACATAGGACATGATCATTCAAATATTGAATGGATCATTGATTTCCATGTTGACAGATAATATATATATATATATATATATATATGTTTGTATATATATAAATACACATGTAAGTGTAAAAGCTTAATAGAGGGGTGTGTATACATATATATACAAATAGATAATATATATTATTACTATGAGATTGCTATCTTGTTGTATGATTTTATATATTGAATAAATCATTCGATTATCATGTTGCCATTAAATATAAATATGTTATATATATATATATATATATATATATATATATATGTAAGCATTAACGCTTATTTTGAGAAGTGTATATATCTATATATATGTATGTATACATGCATATTGTTCAATGGGAATGATAACTTGGATGTATGCATTCGATTATCAAATGATGCTGTAAAAATTACATTGTATATATGTTTATACATATATGCTTTGAGAACATTTAATGCTATATATATATATATAGTTGGTGTATTATATATCAAGGCATCTATAGGGTGCAACCTTAAAGGGAAGTGTAGCTTTATAAAAGTGAACATATATGAGAATGCCTCAACCGTGTAGGGAAGAATTATATGGTGCCTTAATAAGATCATTGGCCAACACATTTAAGTCATAAAAGACTTAGTCAAATGCAAGTAAAACATTGCATAAAGGAAGGACGTCTAATATGCTTTGAGATCGACTGTCTCAAGCAATGATAACCAGCCAATTATAATGCTATTTGCTTGGCTTTTGAAGTTGATAATCATGGACAACTTAATGGTTGAAACTTTGAGATGAATACGATTGTATTCATGAGCTAATTTTTATGCTTTTGTTGTCATTCTAAAAGAGAGTATAAATCTGCAAATTGTTTAAACATTTAAGTCAATATGGGAGAGGTCAACGCCTTTATTCATCTTGGACTTGGTCAAAAATTACCATGAATTGTTGTGATTAATCAAACAATTGTTGAATACTCCAAACAACCAATGACTTTGTCTAAATCAATTAAGTTTACGAGTCTATACTCAGCATGGAATAAGTCAATGAAAATATGGGTGGCAAGTTTTGGTTATTGATTGTTTCACTTGATAGTAAAATTGTGCCACCTTTGTGTTTTGCTTATCATAGAAGTCTGTAGTCAAATTCTATCACATGGAGAGTTGATTTATTCTCCAATTGTTGTCAATAAGTGGGTCGATCTATTAGTAATCAAATTGAGTTTTATTTACTTACTCGCCACCTTTCTAAGCTTTGTTTAAGGTGTTGCTTTGCATGTTTTCTGCTGTCATTATCATGCCTAAACTATAGGCAGTATAGTTGCTTGCTTGTTGTATAAATAGCAACAAGGAGTTCATTGTTTGGAACGCATTATTCTCACTCTTTTATGCATTATTTCTCGTGCAACAAATCTACAATTTAGTGTGTTTTGTTATCAACAATATTCTGTTTAAATAGTGAAGGAGAGTCTATAGAATTAAGAGAGTTTTAGTTGTCTTTTGAGAAGAAGCAATTTACAACTTGAGAGATAAGGGCTTGTTAGTCTTTGTTGGAGAAAGTTGTTGTTCTAAAGGTGTTGTGACTGCAACTAGTCGAATTGGGAAGCTATTAAATAGGCATGAGAATATTCTACTTTGATTATTATATTTCTGAATAAGTTGTTTCTTGATTGATTGATCTAGTCTTGTTGATACTTGCATGTAGTGAAAACTAATGTTTAATTTCAAAGAAAAGTAGAATCTATTTACTTGTATGTGCATTGTTTGTATGTACTCCATGATAGGAGAGACTATTTGTCTTGGGTATTATTATAATAGACATGTGTAGTCATGGGAAAGAGGTTATGTTTACCATAGGTATTTATATTATACTAGTTATGATTAAACATGGACAAGCTTAGGGTATGCTCAATACTAGATAGTTATTTATGCTAGATGGCTAGTAGGTTACTCCTAGGAATGTTGTCCAGTGAAGGGAGGGAACTTGTACTTTTCTTATTGAGTTGTGATACCTTAGGTTGTGTTTAAGAGATAGTTTATCCTGGGGAGTAGCGTTGGTCAATACAACACAACAACGTTAAACAGAATATTACTATTCTATTTCTCCTGAAAAAGAAAGATAACATGTAGCCATTTAACTCCCAAGGTCCTGGTAGTTGGTTCTCAGCTGTGCTAATATCACTCAGAGGTCAATGTAACTATAATTTGCAAGGTTCCTTTGCTGGTAACAAGGAAAAAAATTGCATGAAGTTAACTATTCTACATTTTAGGGGTTTTAAATAAAAGAAAAAGATAGATCAGAGCTTTAAAACTACAATAATATGAATTAAACTACTTAACATCTAGACATGCATACCAATAATGAGTTTTTCTTCATCCAACCACAACCATGACATGAAATAATCCATAGAATAATCTATACCATTGCTTACATCCACAGTGCTAATTCAATCATCATGACTATTCACCAAACTTTCTTCATAAACTTTGAAAACAAATTGTAGACATCAAAAATGTACTGATTGACATCGTGCACCTGATCCTGACTTACTAACATCGTTTCTTCCTAAATAATCCTTCGGTCTAACCGTTTAATCAAATTCCCCTATCTGATTAAATTCATCAATATTCATCCTTTAATTAAATAAATCATCTTATCTAATTAAGGTTATCTCTTTTGTTAATTAAATCAATCCATTTGATCTAATTATCTCTATTTAATTAAATAATCAATTTATTTGATTAAATCCCTAAAATTTGTCCATTAAATTAAATAAATTAAAACCTTATTTGATTTAATCTAACATCATCCCTTTTAATTAAATAAATCAAAATCTTTATTTAATTAGCCTCTTATCATATTCCTTTCTCATTTGATTTAAATAAATCTATAAATCTAAATCAAATAAGTCACATCATCAAATCTCCTATTAAATTAATTAAATCCTTGATTAATTTAACCTCATCTCATGTCACATCCTCTAGATAATGCAAGTTGCACATGAAAATAGATTTTATTTATTTATTAAATCTCTATTTTCCTCATAAAGCATCTTTTGGAATATTCTCTCAATTTGAATTCAAAAAATTCCAAGTCAACATGTACATCCAACAAGGCATTTAAAACCTCTTACATGTCCTTTGCCTTGAGCCAAGTGGCATTTATTGCATTTTCCCTTCCCTTTTACATGTCATTTCAATAAATTTGAATTTCAAATATAGGCATTTATTGGCACAAACCCCAAATCTTGCACAACCATCATCCATTCATAGTTTGACAAGTGGCACCATATAATTAGATGAATGTTAGTCCTACATTGATCAAATTTGGGCATTCATCCATCTTGAAATCCTATAAATGAAGAGCTCCTCTCTTCATTTCATCATCCACAATCCAAGCAAAGTTACCATGCTAAAATACTTAGCCATTTCCATTCATCCATCTTGAGTTCTTAACTAGGTTATTGTAGATTTTGTTTGAAGCTCTCACCATTTCATCAAAAGTGGATCATCAATCTCTTCAACATTCGAATCTTGCATCTTAGGGATTGGGAAATGGCCAAATTTCCACATCAAATTGGCACCAATTCCCCCATGGGATTGAGAGTTTGCATATCTAATTAGGATTTTATATTGTTTTTATCATTTGCATTATGTTCTTCAATATTTTCATTCCTAGTTTGATTTGTAAATGGATTTCATGGGGAATCCTTCTTTTAGCTTGTAATTCCTTGTCTAACTCGTTTATTCATGTTGTTTTGTAGGTACTAGGAAAAGGGTTCGCACATTTGGCACTAGGAGGGCTAGACATCAAAATTTCTAACATTTTCTCAAAAATTTCACATTTTTCTGCACACACAGGAAATTCCAATGCGGGCTCACCAATGTCGTTGTTTTCGCGTCGCAGGCTCGTCAGCATCGTTGTTTTAGCACCGTGGGCTCACCAACGTCGCTGTTTTCGCGTCGCAGGCTCGTCAGCATCGCTGTTTTAGCACCGCGGGCTCGTTAGCATCGTTGTTTTAGCGCTGTTGGACTCATCTCACCAAAAAATTCAAATTCTAAACTTCGCCGTTGGACTCGCCGATCTGCACCAGTTGTCAAAAATTTTGAAACTCCGATGCTTTCAAAAACTGCGACGTTGGGAGAAAAGAGCGACGTAATCGTGCTCTCTGTCCCGACACAGAGCGCCGCTAACTAGTAAGCGGCGCTGTAACAGCATCGCTGGAAGGAAAAAAATAGCGATGCCTTCACGAGTTGTGATGCTAGAAAATAGAAAAAGGGAGAATTTAGTTTTTTAGCACGTGCTTTTGGTTTATGATTTATTTGTCTACTGTTTTCTATTTTTTAACTTCTATGTTTTTCCAGAATCTGATTATTTTCTACTTTGTAGGTTGGAAGGCAAAGGAAGGAGAAGCATGAAGATGATATTTTGTCTAATCAAAGTGTTTTTTAACACTTAAGTGTTTTTTTAACACTTAAGTGTTTTTTTAACACTTAAGTGTTTGTTTAACACTTCTTTAAGTAATTTGTCATCTTTTTCTTTCTTTAGAACACTAGCTTTCATTTGGGTTTAAAAATGATTCTTTTTGTTTATTTCTTGCAAAAAGATTAAAAAGAACCTTAAGATCAACAACTTACCAGATTTCGCTTATGGATTAAACAATTGAACAAATTTCTTTTCACTTGTGATTTGGTGCTTTAAAATGAACTCACATATTGTTTTGAGGATCTAAAAAGAACAAGTGTAGTTGTGTTTTTTGTGAGGGCTTACTTAGACTAAAGCCATTGGAAAAGGACGTATGCACTTCTCTCACGCTTTATAGCGATCTTGAGAATCAAAAGGTCTTTTCCATGACTTTAGGTTGAGATAAGGCAATCACCTCCACACTTCGATTTGGGCTTAAAATTGAACAAACTATTGTGCGAGTGTGAGTGGGGACTTTGTTGCGTATATTCTCTCTCCTTGTTGCCAACAAGGATTGATTGAATTACGAATATTGTTCTCCATTCGCTTTTGTTTATCCTAGAGGGCCTGCCTTGGGGAAAAAGTACTCACCCAAGGGAACGACTCAACTGGTAACACTCTAAAGTCAAGAGTATTTCCAACCGGGATATAAATGTGGATATTGGAAGAAACACCAATATCACACGGTTGACTCCGACAAGATAGATCCGAAAGGGGACTCTTGCCACTTTGGGTCAACTCCTACAAACAGAAAGTCCTTACTAAAACCCATGTGCTATAATTTGCCAAAATCCTTTATCTATTTGTTGGTGCAAGAACGATCATTCTGAAGCCACCCCACACTTTTACGGTCTTCTAGTAGAGATGGAAAGCATGCCATGGGAGTTTTATGGGTGTTGATGCTTGGCTGTCCCGTATAAGTGAGTGTCATGGAGGGGAGCCAGTGGGGTCAAGAATCTAACCATTCTCTAGAGATAAGCATAGCTAGACTTGTCCAAGTAGGAATCCAACAAATATTTTCTTACACATCCATAGGATTGTACTTATTCTTGGGTTACAAAATGCATTGCTTGTTCGAAAACACCATGGAAACAAACACTTAACATCATCCAAATTTCAAACCCTTTTGAGGAAAAAGACAATTGACTCAATCCAAATTTTATTGCTTTCCCTTGGGATTTACATTCTTAGAGGTTTCTAAGCATTGGATTATATCTCAATTTGTCTCCTTAAGTAAACAATAGGAAAACCCCTTGCCTTAAGTTCATTAAATTTCCACATAACATATCTTGTGGGGTTTGAAGAAATTAAGACATTGGACATCTTAGTTTGAAAACCTAATTGAAGAAAGTGTTTTTGGTAAAATAAAGACATTAAGCAAAGCTAAGCAAAATGAACTTTCATGTGTGTTGAAGACTTTACAATCCCAAAGCACAAGTCATTGTTTGAAAATCCGAAAATGCATGTCCAAATGAAATCATTTCTTGGTTACAAAGGTCTTTAGGAAGCATTTGCATGCTCTTCAATACCTAGATCTAGGCAAACAAAGTGTCCTTTTAGGTTCATCTTAGGATCAAAACATTATCAAAATCTTTCATCCATACATCAAAACAAAATCCACCTCATCATCACCTTTTGATAAATCTTGAAATCATCCTTGATACTAGGCTTTATGGCAAAATCCAAACCATCATCAAAATCATTGAGACAAAATCCTTGAGAACATTATCAAAAACACCTTTGGCTAGGTATGTGTAAATGCATCCTTTTGCATATGCTTAGTCAAAGTTATCAAAATCATCTTGTCTAGCTTAGTGTATGTAGATGAATCCTTCTCCATATGCTTAGTAAAACAATCATCTTGTTTGAATAGGTGTGGGTAGATGCATCCTTCTCCTCACACATATTCAAATTATCATCCTTTGGACAAAGCTATCCCTTAGATCATCATCCAACATCTTAGGATCTTTTTGTTCAAAAAAATCCAAATCCAAATCAAAAGCATAATCAAAATTCAAGGACAAAATCTCAAAATCTCAAAATCCAAAATAAAAATCCAAAAGTCCTAAAAAGCCTAGTGTCTCATTCAAAATTGATCAAAAGTCAAGAACATCCACATCATCCATCCCTAGTATCATCATCATATCATCACCTTTGATCCTCAAAAGCATCCTAAAAACTTTCACTTTGGGACATAAAATAGAGATCAATCCAAAGAATCAAGAGATTTCATCTCCCATATTCTTGATCCTTATTTTATGGTCCAAACAAGATCTCAATACAAGAAGAGTTGGAAGCCAACAAAGAAACACCCGCTTCAAGTGACCTTAGCCAAACTAATGCAGAAATGAATCCAACAAAATCAAGCAACCCATTGACCCTCTCATCATCACAACATCCCCAAGAAGAAAATCAAGGAGAAGACCTCACTTTCAAAATATCTCGCGAGGAAATGGCATAAATGCTCCAAAATCCAGACAACCATAGAATCATCAACATTATGATGAGACTTAACCCTTCGTTGTACATGCTTGAACTAGCAAAACAAGGGGCCAAGTTTCCTTTGGATTTTGATGTGACTACTATCATGGACACATCATTTCCTCCAATTTCATCCACCATCCCCATTTCATCTACACCCCCATCTCAAAACGTCACACAAAACATTTCAAAAATCACAACATTGTTTGCTCCAATCCAACCAAATGTCAACAAGGGAAACACATTCCTCAATGCTCTTTAATCACATCCCCTTGTTAATAATCAAAACATGGACGCAAACACCACCTTGGAACAAAGCATACCCGAAAACCCATTACACAAGAATGTTCCTCTCACATTCCATCATGATCCATCATCATCATCCTTCCACGCAACACCACAAACACCTCTTCGCACAAATTCACAAGAAGAGGGAGATACGTTCGGACTAGGGGGCTTATTCGACACCACGACGTTTTCACAACTCACACCCCTTACATTCCCACCTCTTCTGCCATTGCCATTATCATCTGCACCACTCCTTGGTTTAGGGCTTCCTCCCCTACCAGGTATCAATCAAACCTACATCCCAACCATTAATCAAAGCGTTGCACCAAACACTCAAAATTTATCATTGATATCGCAACAACAAACGATAAACACACAAGCAATGGAAACACCATCAAACACACCCTTAACATCACAAAGCATGGTCTCACAAGGACCAGTCACATCAATACCATTATCCAACATGCAAAATATCAACACATCATCATCTACCACCATTCCAAATCCACCACCACCTCCACCACCTCCACCATTCACCACATCAAATCAATATGATGCAGCATTGCAAGCTGCTTTCCAAAGAGGATACCAACAAGTCCAGAAACAAAAAGTCGTGCAACAAGCTGCTCAAGTTGCACAAGCTGCCAAAGCTGCACAAACCACAATACAAGTACAACAAGCCGCACAAGCTCAAGCTTTATTGCAACTGCAACAACAACAAGCCACCCAAGCTGCACAAGCATTACAAGCACAAAGAGTCGTGCAAGCACAACTCTTATTACAACAACAGGTCGCACAAGCACAAGCTGCACAAGCACAAGCTCAAGTGCAAGCGCAAGCTCAATATCAAGCACAACAAGCGCAAGCACAAGCACAAATTCTTGCAAAAGCAACGTAATTATAGGCATATCAACAAGAATTGAAGCAATACCAAGAGCAACAAGAAGCAGTAGAATTGGCAGCCCAACAACAAGCGTTGTGGGAACAACAGCAAGCACAACAACAAGCATTGTTGGAGTAGCAACAAGTGCAACAAGAAGCCGAAATCCTAGCGCAACAACAACAGGATCAACAACAGGCATCGTTCATACAAAAGCAAGTAGAAGCCTACTTCGCTCGACAAAACATGTAGATACCATCAAGAAATGCACCAACCAACCCATCCATCCAACCAACAAATCAAACACTCCAAAACACTTTCATCCCACCCCCTGATCCCCAAAATGATGTGACGACACAACTCAAGTTGCTCTCGCAACAAGTGCTCGACCTTCAATCGGGGTAGACAACCAAAACACAAAGCAACTTGTGTCCCTATCCATTTGATAGGAGCCTAGACATGAAACCATTCTCTAAGGGATTTGAAATCCCCAAATTTGACAAGTATCAAGGGATGGAAAACCTTGAAGATCACATCAGGGAATTCCAGGTTCATTGTATGGAGGTCGCATATGATGATACTTATCTGATGCGGCTATTCCCTAGGAGCTTGGCAGGTCCCGCTATAGAATGATTCTCTCGCTTACCCACAGGCATTAGAACATTCCAAGAAATCAGAGATGAATTCATCAGGAACTACACATGTAACATCACAATGGATGTCAGTCTCGAAGAATTATATGCTCTAAAACAAGGAAAGAATGAATCTTTTGCTTCATTCCTTCAACGATGGCGATCCAAGGCCAATTGGAGCAAGTGGACCATGCCAGAAGAACAACAAGTCTGCACGATCATAGCCAACCTTGAAAGCCACCTGTCATTTCATCTCAAGGTTCAGGGAATCACCGCATATGAGCAATTAATCTCCAAGGCGCTTAGCATCGAAAGAGCCCTTGTGACCCAACCCGCTAAATCAACGTCATATCACGAGCCACAAAACAATCGCCCACCATCAAACTACGATGATAAACCTCGTACATGGGAAAAAAATAAGAACATCACTAATGATGGCGTCGTCAATGCCAAGGTGGTCATTAGTGGTCCACGCCAAAATACACCCACACCGCAAATCCAAACACAACATCAAAACACTCATCACACAACATATCAACCTAATAACAATCCAATCGTCAACAATCTCAATGACCAAAGGGGACCACCACAACGCAAAACTTATCCAAAACGCAAATACGCTATTTTGGGGGAACCATTGGAGGACATAATGAAAAAATTGATTGACGAAAAACTTATCAAACCTCCTACATTTGAAAACTACCAAGAACCTGATGTCAAACCTCCGTGGTATAACAAGAACCAACTTTGCGAATTTCACAAAATCAAAGGTCATACCATGAACAACTACATGAGACTCAAAAATATCATCCAAGATCTTATCAACAAGAAAATCATAAACGTGGAAACACCCACAGGAAATCAGGATCTTAAAATCTACACGAATCCGATGCCAAATCATGGCAACAAAGGGAATAGAAACGAGAAAGGGAAGGGCAGTGTAAATCATGTATACGAAACAGTCGTTGCCTCCCTAAATGAAGATTGCATGGTCATCACCATCAAGGGTGCCCATGTCGAAGATTGTGGAGTCACCACAAGAGGCGGCAAAGTCACCATTGCAGGATCATCCCAACCTCATAGAGTCCCTACATCAAGAGTCGTTCTATATAACTACAATGTTGTAGACCAACTCAAAAGAACGCTAGCACACATCTCCATCATGGAGTTGTTAAAAATCTCATCAGCACATAAAAAGATACTTGAGGAAGCACTAGCCTCATCCACTGTCCCTACAGACCTCGATGCGGAGCAATTCCAAGCTATGGTCGCAAATATCATAACACCTAATCTCCTTACATTTTTTGACCAAGATTTCCCCGCCCAACCATCTCACAACCGCACACTTCACTTGGAAGCCATTGTAAACAAAATCAAAATCAAAAGGGTCTTGGTGGATGGAGGTGCAGGTTTGAACATTTGTTCTCTTAGCCTCATCAAGCAGTTAAAAATATCAGAAGATTCCATCGACAAAGGCAAGGGTATCACAATCAGAGCATATGATGACCAAGAAAGAGTGTCTCAGGGCACAATTAAGCTCCCTATCCAAGTAGGGCCAACACTCATGGAAACTACGTGTCAGATCTTGGACCTCGAATTTCCATACAATATCCTCCTGGGATGCCCATGGATTCATGCGATGAAAGTCGTAGCATCAACCTTCCACCAATGTGTGAAATTCACACATAATGGACAAGAGGTTACCGTCCATGGAGATCCTGAGTCATTTTCATATTGCAAGAATCTTGAAGCCAAGTATTACAAAATTCCCCAAGTGCCAAAAAATGATGAGGGACCATCTACACAATACATCGATCCCACCACTCTCGTGTCCACTTCTGCGAAAAAGACACCTGCCATTCCCACCATATCCGACATCAAGCTCATCATCCAGGAGGATGGTTGTGGAAGTTACAAGCTCCCTAACAATTCTTTTGTGATAGGAGAGTTACCACAATCTCCTAGATCACGGAGACGCCCACAAGAAAATCAAGCTTCCACATCACAAACATCTCCTACAAATTATCCTGAATTCACAAGATGGGGAGACCTTGGTCATGGGGTCATTGAAGCAGATCCATCAAACATGTTGTATCAAGATGAAAGACTGGCAACTAAATTACCAATGGACAAAAGAAGCAAGGGCCTACACATGATGCTTGCAATGGACTACAACAGAAATCAAAGACTGGGACAAAATGACAATGGGCTCATAATACCTATGATGCCTGAGACACAACCCATAAAAAATCTTGGTCTTGGATGTGCCACTCTGAGAATAACCATACATGGCCGAAATCCTCTGGTTAGAGCCGCTAATGTTTCTCCTCAACCACTACTAGTACAAGTACACTCACCAATAGCCACAGGTAGGGACACACATAATTTTATAACTGAGCCCTATATTAGTAGCGATGATGAAGATACCTTATCCAATCTACCTAGGCTATTCGAAGATACCACCCTGTGTATGATTAATACCATATCCTTTGAACCAAATAGTCAAAATCATGAGATTCGTTGAGTCTACCCCCAACTGATCGACTATGACCAACGAGGACCACCAGTTCTTGATACATTCAAAAATGATGAAGCACTCTCAGAATTCATGAGATTGAGGGATAACATTCCAGATGGAGATCACAAGGTAGGCTTTATCATGGAGTTGGACACACACGCCTATTATGGGGAAACGATTGAATCCTTCAGTCGCAAAAGTGAGAAACTAAGAATCATATCCAAGTCCTTGAGTGAAAACCACACTGTGGCACTCTCTGACAAGAAAATAGTAAAAATAAATGACGTATCCAACAATGAAAACCTCTCTAAGGCGCCTGAGGATAAAGGATTCAATCTTCCCCTAAGAGCTATTCATCAAGAGAAATCAACAGTATTGGCCGAGAAATGCAATCCGGTCAACATAGGAACAGAGGAGACCCCGCACATCACATTTTATGCGGAATCACTATTATCAAAAGAGCAAGAACTCCTAGCAGCATTCCTAAAGGAGAGACAAATAAACTTCACATGGAGTTACACTGACATGCCAAGGCTAGATCTAGAGACAATTGTCCATCATTTAGTAGTATATCCAGAAGCAAAACTGGTCAAACAAAAGCTTCAAAAGATGCATCCTCAAATAGCCTTATTAGTCAAAATAGAGCTCAAAAAGTTGTTAGATGCGGGATTTATCCAACTAATTGATTATCCATAATGGGTATCAAATTTGGTACCTGTTTCAAAACCAGATGGAGCTATCAGAATCTGCATGAACTTCAGAGATTTGAACAAAGCATGTCCAAAGGATGATTTCCCACTTCCCAACATCGACATGATAGTAGACATGACAGCAGGGCATGAGATGCTATCACTAATTGACAGATTTTTAGGATACAACTAGATTATGATAGCAAAAGAAGATCAACACAAGACAACTTTCACTTGCCCATGGGGGACCTACTATTAGAACATGATGTCATTCGGCCTAAAGAATGCAGGAGCAACCTATCAAAGGGCCATGACACTAATATTCCATGACATGATCCACAAAACAGTCGAAGACTATGTCAATGACATTTTAGCTAAGTCAAGAAAAAGACAAGATCATATAGCAACCCTAAGTGCTATCTTTGACAGATTGGAGGAATACAAAGTCAGACTAAATCCCAAGAAGTGTGTCTTTGGTGTACAATTAGGTAAACTGCTAGGATACATAGTCTCTATGAGGGGTATCGAGGTGGATCCGGTAAAAGTAAAAGCAATCCTTGAGATGGAAGCACCAAAGACATTAAAACAACTGAGAGGCCTCAAGGGCTGACTTCAATCCATCCGACGGTTCATAGCACAACTGGCAGACAAGCAGAACCCATATTCTCACCTACTCCACAAAGGGGTGGTATACAAATGGGATACAAAATGTGAAGAGGCATTTAACAAAATCAAGGAATATCTACTAACACCACCAGTTTTAATGCCACCTATCCCAAGGAAGCCATTAATCTTATATGTGTCAGCAACAATAGCAGCCCTTGGAGCTCTCCTAGCTTAGCATGATGAAAACAGAACAAAGAGGGCCATCTACTATATCAGTAGGACAATAGTCGGTCACGAGCTAAATTACTCATTTATCGAGAAATATTGCCTCACAGTAGTGTTTGCATCCCAAAAGTTCAAACATTACATGTTGGCACACAAGATAAAGCTAATTGCCAAAATTGATCCCCTCAAGTATCTCCTATCAAAGGCAATGCTCACAGGCATAATGGAAAAATGGGTAATGATATTATCAGACTATGACATCGAGTATGTGGAAAGAAATCCATCAAGGGTCAAGTTATTGCAGACCAACTAGCAGAAGCCCCTATGTATTCTGAGAATCCCCTTGTATCAGATTTTCTTGATGAGTCTGTCTTTAACCTCAACGTTGTTGATCACCGGAAACTATACTTCGACAACTCATATACACAACACGGATCAGGAGCCGGTGTCTTCTTCATCACCCCACAGGGGGACTACATACCAAGGTCATACAAACTAGCATTTCCTTGCACAAATAACATAGCAGAATACGAGGCTTTGACTATAGGCCTCAAGATAGCAGTGCAATGTAATATCATAGCTCTCAAGGTATATGGAGACTCTCAGTTGATCATAAATCAGGTCAATAATGAATATCAGACAAAGGATGACAAGCTAACCCCATACAAGAAATTGGTGGAGACTCTAAAGGAATCCTTCACCGACATAACATTTGAGCAGATTCCAAGAACCAACAACAGAGCCGCTGACGCCATGGCTACAATTGGGTCTCTAGTAGACATCCCTCACAACATGCCAAAATATGAATTTTTGATTGAGTAGCTTCTCGTTCCCACATTTGAGGTACCAGAATCAGAATATGTGTGTCAAATCGTTGGTCCTAGTGATCCTTGGTATCACGACATCTATACATATCTTCGCATAGGAGTCATACCCGCTGACCTACCATCGAGCCTTAAACGAACCTTTATCAAAAAGGCATCCAGATTTGTCATCCTAGGTGATACCTTATACTGTAGAAGCATAGAAGGTACCTTGCTACACTGTTTAAATGCTGAGGAGGCATTAACCGCTCTAACCAAGGTTCATAACAGTATCTGTGGCTCACACTCGAGTGGAATAACCATAGCCAAGAAACTGTTGAGGTTGGGGTACTATTGGCCCACAATGGAGCGAGAAGCACATGATCACGCTAAAAGATGTTTACAATGTCAGCAGCATGGGGACCTCATCCATGCTCCAGCTCAAGAGCTTCACTCGATTATCACACCATGGCCCTTCTCGCAGTGGGGACTCAATCTCATTGGGAAAATCTCACCCACCTCATCCAATGGCCACAAATTCATTATAACTGCAACTGAGTACTTCACAAAGTGGGTGGAAGCCATACCCATGATGTATATCACTGAGAAGCAAATCTCAAAATTCATCCTGAACTATCTCATCTGTCATTACGGTGTTCCACAAGCCATTATCTCAGATAATGGGACACCATTCAAGAACCAGGAGGTTCACGACTTGTGCAAGAAATTCAAAATATAGCATCACTTTTCCACCCCGTACTATCCCCAAGGCAATGGCCAAGTAGAAGCCACAAACAAAACCATCCTCAAAATCCTTAAGAAAATAGTTAATGACGCAGGTCGTGACTGACACTTGCAGCTTAATCCTGCCCTCTGGGCTTATCGAATCAGCATCCGCACACCCACTGGCGCCACCTCTTTCTCCTTGGTCTACGAATTAGAAGTCGTACTCCCCATTGAGATTGAGCTCCCATCCCTTAGAATATCATTGTAAAACCTCATCATGGATGAGGACTACCGGGTGTCAAGACTAAATAAGCTAGAGTTACTAGATGAGAGACGCATAGATGCTTTGAATCATCTGCAAGTCTATCAAAATAGACTCAAATGAAGCTACAACAAGAAGATCAGAAGCAAGACTTTCCAAGTTGGAGAATTGGTCTTAAAAGAAAATTAGAAGAATGTCCCGAATCCCAGCAGCAAAGGCAAGTTTGAACCTAATCGGTTAGGGTCTTTCATCATCACAGCAAGCTATAAATCAGGGGCATATCAGCTATCAACACCCAAAGGGGAACCTCTGTAGGAGCCCATGAATAGCTCCCATCTCAAAAAGTTTTATGCCTAAATCTTTCAAGGTATAGAACCAAAAAATTAGAAAAAGTCCTGAAAAAATGGTTACTTCGATGAAAACCTGGCATACAAGCGTCTTGGTAACAACAAAAAAAGAAAAAAATCCAAAAAATCAGAAAAAGGATCAAAAATCGCCCTCTAGTGAAAACCACTTTGGTGGCACTTTGGGCAAGTACCTCTGAAAACCTGGCAAACAAGCGCGGTGTAAATAAGCACTTTCCATCCATCAGGATCTTTATGGCTTGATCTGCATCATCCATCCATTTCGCTTCCATCATCCATCGCATTCAGGTCTCCATCCATCACACATCCATTCACATCTGCACCATAGCTTGGTCCTGTGTTCGTTATGATCCCTCCTAGTACTACTCGGCCCATCCTCAAGGTCAGTTTGTCCTACCTTTATCAGAGTATTCTATTGCATCACTGGGGGCACATTCTCATCGGATCGGATTCGTATATTTTAAAGTCCTCAAATCAAAATCCAAAAACATCGAAAAATAAAAAAATCCAAAAACATCAAAACATCAAAAAATCAAAAAACATTCAAAACACATCAAAATCCAAAAACATGTCAAAAAGTCATTCAAAAGCCAAAAATAATGTCGTCTTGTCGAACTACATTGTCTTTGAGCATGAACGTAGGCAAGGTTGATCGTTGATCATCCCTCGAGACATTTAGGTCAATCCTATAGGAGTCCGTCATAATAAACTAATATCTCATCATGTATATCATCATCTGTAAATTGGTCGAGTCGTTAGTCGAACTATGTGGTCTCTGCGTGTATAACGTAGGCAAGGCTAATCTGTCAATCAGCCCTCGAGACCCCTAGGATAGGTCTTTAGGTTAGTATCTTGGTCAAAATCTCAGAAAATCCCAAAAACGTTGGAAAATCAAAAAATCAAAACATTTGGAAAATCTCAAAAAAATACCAAAAACAGCCTCAAAACATTGCAAAACATCAAAAACATCCAAATATTTGAGAAAAATCCATCTCATCTCGCTTGCACCCACAATAAACACCACTCACAATAAAATGATCGTCATCCTCAACCTTTGGTGAAACATTTAGAAACAAGTTTAGCAGGTTAAACGTGAAAACTTAAAAACGTCAAGTCTTAAGTCTAAGTCAGTATGCAAGCACACTGGTTATTTCTTCGTATCGGTAACACATCATCTGAAATGGTCTCATATCAATCATCCCTTATAAACCAAATGACGTGCCACCATCCACTAACATGTCCTAGGATGAATCCTTCTTACAATGGGCATTATCTTTTGGCAATAAGTTTCATTCATCATCCTTAGAAAACACATCCCTTTTCCATTAGCGGTATTGAAGAGCATCAGTGTGTTTGTTTACTTGGTCTTTTTCTTTTGACTTATCTTATTTACGCTCATTCCAAGGACGTCTCGATGATATCCCAAAAGCAAAGGATTTAGAGAAATAGGAATGGGGCAACAATCATTATCTTTGGTCTGCTGTGCTTGTTGGACGTTCTTGTAATATAACCTCGACGAATACTTGCTTCGTTAGGTATGTAGGGAAGAGGTCTAGGACAACTTGTTGACTATTGCATAGAAAGGTTTACCTTTCCGTGTTTTGGTCTGAGGTGTCCAAAATTTATGAAATGCATCCTAGCAAGGTTTACGTATGTCAGGTGTGAACAAGAATATTCCTATCTGATTGTCGATTCAAATTCCATCACACTAAGTACCACGCCATCCTGGTTGTCTATACCTTGATGCATCATACCACGTGTGTTATCAAACATAAGAAAATATGGCCCTTTGAAAATCCCAATTCCTCGGCAAGTAATCATCATCATCATCATCTACATTTGTGTTATCTTGCGTCTTGTTGAAATGACTTCTTTTCTTACTAACCGTGCTAACAAAGTACTATGACAGTTGATCACCATCGTCATCGATCCTACATCCACAAATCATTAGCATATTGCATAACATATCATATAGGAAACATACACATTGCATTTTAAATAGGTGCATTCATGACATCACATTCCACCCATTACGTGGCATCTCATGGCATTACATTGATCATTGCATAAGTATTCATTTGCATTTCATAACCAATTCATATTATCATTACGTAAATCATCACATAACATAAACAAAAGTATCTCATAATCATAAACAATAGGAACATAAGCATTAATTCATTAGGCATATATATCATCGCATTAACATATCATTGCATCACATACATCATCATTTAGGATAATAACATTTATCATTCTAAGCATCTCATACCATCATCTCATTTGCATCATATCACGACCATCGCATCATATCATATTCATCCATAAATCATCTCATATATAAGTATTTTTTCACATCATTGCATATACTATAAATTAAATCATTTCACATATCACATCGGCATAAAATAGATAACATCATTGCATAAACATCATTTGCATCAATAAAAAATCACTGCAAAGCATATAGAAATAAACCATTCATGCATAAATAAAACAACACATTGCATTGCATCAAAATCAGCCCATATATATCTCATATCAGCATATCACTGTCATAGTACAAAGAATAATAATTGAATCACTGTACATATGTGTCAATAAGTACAAAATTCCCATTGGGCTATCAAAAATGAGCCCATAAAGCACAAAAGGTACATCATAAAGATCTGGATCAAGCCTGATCTCTATGGATACTGCCCTCGCCCCTGTCACCATGACCCTCTGGTGGTCTCTAACTAGCCCGCTCTGAGTACTTTGGGACCCAGTCTGCTCTAGGAACTGTATCGTGGTAGGCCCGGCAGTAGTACTCTACCTCTCAAACGGCCTCTCTGTAAGATCAGACCAGCACTATACCCTAAGATGAGGAGGCTGTCATGCTCTCAATCTACTGCCTGCGACCTAGTTCTGTCGTTGCCTGTAGCTCTGCAACCTGTCTCTGCTGCATAGCCTGATCCCTCTCTGCTCTCAGCTGCTCCCTCTCGGCTTGTGCCTGGTCTCTCTCAGTCGTCACTGCCTATACCTATGCCTGTAACTACAAAATCAAGGCATCTCATGCGTCTTCCTACCCTACTAGCTGTGTCTGCGGCTGTGCATGGACCTGACCCTCACCCTCGGCTCGTGGTGGTGGGATAGGCGGATCCTACTGCTAGTCCTGCATAGGGTCATCTCCCTGACCTGGAGGAACTGGGGGCATCTCTGGTGGATCCCATCGGATCTCGATCCTCGGACCTCACCCTCATGCTCGTCCTCTACCCCTACCTCTGACCCTATATGCCTCTGGGTCCTCACCTGGAACAGTCAACCGAAGGGGAGGCCGAAACCAATCCCTGTATGCCTGTGTCATGCTCGGATCTGCCAATCCCTGATCGTAGGCCCAAGGTTGGACCACCAAATGTCAAAAATTGTCAACCGCCTCTGCGGTAGGAATACCAGGCCCCCATGACACCTGTGTCATGCTGCGTGCAAACATGGCTACATAGCCATCATTTGGCCGATCATGCGGCTCTCCAAACTGACACTGCATGCGCCCGAGCAGGTATCTCTCTATCATCGTATGCTCTCGGCCCTGCATGTATCTGTCCTGGCAACAATAGAAGAGCTAGTCTGCATCATCAGCCCATCCAGGCTGACTGAGGTACAGTCTCCAAGTGAACACAAGCATCTCATCTATGACCTACCTCCAGTAGGGGATCCCATGCTCTCCAGTATGTGTGAATGACACACCCCCTTTGTATTGTGCCACAAGGGCATCCTCTACCCCCATCGAAATTGGAACCACTCGTGGACGTACCACATAAATATGCTCCCACGCCCA
Organism: Sequoia sempervirens; assembly: GCA_007258455.2. Taxonomy (NCBI): domain Eukaryota; kingdom Viridiplantae; phylum Streptophyta; class Pinopsida; order Cupressales; family Cupressaceae; genus Sequoia; species Sequoia sempervirens. The sequence goes on along the minus strand of VDFB02193867.1, from coordinate 245,324,035 downwards.
AATATGTAGTAAGGTAACTCTGGCTCTCAGCGCTCTGCCATCCGCATAGACATACTCGTGCAAATCCCTGTAGAGTAAAGCCAAAAGCACGGGCCCCCATGCAAATCGAACTGGCCTGTCTCGGACCATCCTCTCCCAGCAGTATCCCCATCCAGGACTGAAGTACCGCCCTCATTTGTCTGGGGCAACTAAGCCTGAAATGATCACCGCAATCATCTAGTGGAAGGGAGGTGTTATAACTCTGTACCTCTCCAACTCGATCTGCCCCTCACAGTAGATAATGTCTCGAGTGGTGAGGACTCTAGTGCAGCAAATGCATCCCTCCTCCATGTCGTAGATCACCTAGCCATCATGAATGGGCAATCGTAATATGCGTCAGACGTCCTCCAATGTGACAGTCGCCTCACCAGTGGGAAGATGAAATGACGACGTCTCGTTGTGCCACTGCTCTGCCAGCACTAACAACATCCCGAGGTGTGTGCGCACGGGCGCCGTGTACGCAATGTGCCATAGTCCTGCGACACCCAGTCGATCCTGATCTCTATCACTGAACTCCTGGAGAACACTTTCCAAATCCCATGATTGGTGCTCCCAAGAATAGAGCTCCTTAGGTCCGTCCTGTATCAGCAAAGTCAACATGTTAATTTTTTTTGGAAAATTCCTGACCTAACGCCTCAAACTAATTCCCAGCGGCGCAGTTTGTGAAGGCATTGCAGTTTGAGTTTCCTCAAACTCTGACGCTAGACCCAGAATTTCACCAAATAGTGCTACTATGGCGCACTTTAGCCCCCAGCATTGCAGTTTTCATGAAAAGGGGTGCCGCCACAACGCACTTTTCCAAACTGGCCTACGAGGCCGAGCCAAGCCTGAGCCCAGCGGTGGAGTTTTTAAATTCTAAATTGCACTGCTGCGGCGCTAAACAACATCACTGCAGCGTAAAGAGTCAATTAGCGGTACACTTTAAACACTGAGTGGTGCTATAATAGTGTCGATGAAGGTGAGCTCATCATTAAACATGTAATAAATGCGTTAAAACAAAAAAACAAAGCTTCAATTAGGGTCACATATTGGGGCACCGATGCCAGTGGCCGCTGGTAGGTCCGAACTCAGTCCGAAATATGCAAAGGAAGCTGTCATTGCACCATATCGTCAGGAGGTCAGAGCTCAATTCTCAAGGTTTACTAGTGGAGGTGTGTGAAAATGACTTGAAAGTGACCCCTCGGGCCCCTTTTAAGCCTAAAAATTAGAGTTTTTTGACCCTCTAGGGCTATCCTGCTAGGGTTTTGGACCCCCGAACCTATTTTCATTCATTTGAGGCTTGTTTTTCATTGTTTTATTATGTTTAGACACATTTTTAGCCTCCCGGACCCCTTTCGGACCTATCAGGAACTTTGTCACTTTTTTCGCAAGATCACCCAAAAAATGGAAATTTTCATCCAATCTCTCGAGGGGGCATTATAATGGCATGTTTTCTCTCGCCATGCAGCAGTAGGGCAAGTTTTTAATAATAAATTTTTTTGGCTTTGATCGAGATCGTGTATTCTTTGAACCAACGCAATGAGTGCATTGCTTCAAAGAGGGGCAAAATGTAGACATTGAAAATATACTAATTTTACATCGTGCACCTGATCTCGACTTACTAACACCATTTCTTCCTGAAACATTCCTCGATCTAACCATTTAATCAAATTCCCCTATCTAATTAAATTCATCAATATTCATCTCTTAATTAAATAAATCATTTTATCTAATCAAGTCAATCCCCTATTAATTAAATCAATTTATCTGATCTAATTATCCCTATTTAATTAAATAATCAATTTATTTGATTAAATCCCTAAAGTCTATCCATTAAATTAAATAAATTAAAACCTTATTTGATTTAATCTAACATCATCCCTTTTAATTAAATAAATCAAAATCTTTATTTAATTAGCCTCTTACCATATTCCTCTCTTATCTAATTTAAATAAATTTATAAATCTAAGTCAAATAAGTCACATCATCTAATCTCCTATTAAATTAATTAACCCTTGATTAATTTAATCTAATCTCATGTCACATCCTCTAGATAATGCAAGTTGCACATGAAAATAGATTTAATTCATTTATTAAATCTCTATTTTCCTCACAAAGCATCTTTTGGAATATTCTCTCAATTTGAATTCAAAAATTCCAAGTCAACATGTACATCCAACAAGGCATTTAAAACCTCTTACATGTCCTTTTCCTTGAGCCAAGTGTCATTTATTGCATTTTCCCTTCCCTCTTGCATGTCATTTCAACAAATTTGAATTTTAAATATTGACATTTATTGGCACAAACCCCAAATCTTGCACAACCATCATCCATTCATAGTTTGACAAGTGGCACCATATCATTGGATGAATGTTAGTCCCACATTGATCAAATTTGGGCATTCATCCATCTTGAAATCCTATAAATGAAGAGCTCCTCTCCTCATTTTATCATCCACAATCCAAGCAAAGTTACCATGCTAAAATACTTAGCCATTTCCATTCATCCATCTTGAGTTCTTAGCTAGGTTATTGCAGATTTTGTTTGGAGCTCTCACCATTTCATCAAAAGTGGATCATCAATCTCTTCAACATTTGAATCTTGCATCTTAGGGATTGGGAAAGGGCCAAATTTCCACATCAAATTGGCACCAATTCCCCCATGGGATTGAGAGTTTGCATATCTAATTAGGATTTTATCTTGTTTTTATCATTTGCATTGTGTTCTTCAATATTTTCATTCCTAGTTTGATTTGTAAATGGATTTCATGGGGAATCCTTCTTTTAGCTTGTAATTCCTTGTCTAACTCGTTTATTCATGTTGTTTTGCAGGTACTAGGAAAAGGGTTCACACACAAACCATTCATCATTATCAAACACAAATCAAATATATATAATAGAAATTCATTCATAGATAACTTAATGAGATAATCTTAAATATAGTTCCTTCTATTGACTTTTATCAAATAAGAAACACTTAGGTGCAACAAAAACCATTGGCATATGGATTGATTATTTAAAATCATCAAATGAGTCCAACTTGATAACATAAAACTTGTACAAAGCTATAAAACTGTATCTAAATTTACTTGAAACTTCAAAGTATCTGCTTAACAATTATGAAAACCTAAGACTATTCCTGTCTGCTATCATCAGGTGGCTAAACTTGATTCAATTAGCCAACCTTTACAAAATGGAACCAAATAATACATATAGGTTAAGCATGCATGAGTTTCTCCCAATCAAAACTCAAATCCACAAATCAAGGAATCATAACTAAATGAAGAACTAGATTGCTGATCTTGAGTTAGAAGGTTGGAGCAAAATATTGCACAAATTTTGATTTCTAAAGAAAAAGGTGAAACTGAAGAAGAGAACTAGAATTGAGCCCATATTAACACCCTAAATCAAAATGAGAGAAGGAAATGTTACATTAAGTGAAGAAAGTGTTCAACCATAAGTTCACCCTTGCTTTACATGCTCAAGGACATATTCATCATAGTTGTTAAACATTTGTTGAAGAGTACCTGAATTAGATCCAACCAATCATCTTCAAATTTGATCCTCTCTAATTCAACTGAAACCAACTTCTGTACCTCCTTCAACTTAATCAATTCTCTTTTAGTAGCTTTTGCTTCTTCCCTAATATTCATAAACCGATCTAATAATAGATCCTCCCCATCATCTCCTTTTTGCATTGTGTCTTCAAATCTACCCCTCCATATCTCCCTCATCTTATCTAAAGAAAGGCCTTCTTCAATTGAGGTATCTAGATTGATTATAATAGCTACAATTTCCTCCCATTCATCAATCTGTTGGTTCAAATCCTTAATTGTTTCTTGAACTTCATCTTGATGCATATGAATAGCCTTGGATTTATACCTTATTATACTCACAGTTTTCCCAACTAAATCTGCACTATCCTCCTCAATAATTGAATGTTCAAACAAAGTTGACTTAGGCACTTTATCAATGTCCTCAAGCTTTTTAACATATTTCTTATATTCCTCATCCTGCTTATCTAGATCTTTGCTACATTGATCTAGATCCCCTACCAACTCAAGAGTTTCCTTGTGAATCTTAAAACCATTAGCAAGAACATCATCAACTTCTTGATTGAGCTTATCCAACCATCTCTTTAGCATTCCCAGCTTGTTCTTCATCTAAACCAAATCATCTGCCTCATTCTTTGTTAATAGGATTGGTGATTCAGGGGCAACAACATGTTGAGAGATTGGAGTTGAAACATCTTTCAGAAACCTATGCAATTGATCTAATTGAGCCTTAAGCTCATCCTTCTTTTTCTTATCCTTGATCATCCGGGACTTGGTAGAGGAAGCCACAATATCAATTAAATTCATTTTTTGATTCCTTGTAGGCCTTCCTAAATTCACCGTACCCAACTGATAATCAAACATTTTCATTTCATCCCGATTCTTATCCACCATGGGTATCGCATATTCAACAATAACCTCCCCTATCTCAGTAAGCTTGGTGGAGTGAAGAACCCTACCCTTCTTTTTAGGTCTCTCCTTCTCAATTTCTTTCATCATCTCCTCCCAATTGAGAGGTTGAGGCTGAACTATTTGCTTCTTCTCCAAGTCAAGTTTTAGCCATGTAGGAGCTGTAGGAGTAGTAGCCACTTTAGCTGAAGAAGAAGTCGTTGTAGTAGAGGATAGAGGTTGCAATATAGTATTTCCAGGTTGAGAGTCAACTTCCTGCACTTTTTGTTGCTCACTTTGTGCCTTCTCTTGTGCAAGCTTCTCAACCTCTTCCTTATCCTTCTACTCCTGCAATTTCTTTACTTCCAACTCTTTCTTTAGATGTTCTTCTTCCAACTTTCTTTCCTCTAACATCTAATCTCATTGCCTTTTCAGCTTCTCAACATAGTCCCATGCTTCTTTGGACATTCAGCAATCTCAGCAGGCTCTTTCTCTCTTTTCAAATGTTCTTGTTCCTCTCTCTTCTTAAGATCCTCTTCTTGTGCCTTGAATTTGGCCTCAGGAGCTTCTTTTCCCTTCTTTGAGCAACTTTCTCCTCCTCAAGATCATGAATTTTTTGCTGTAAAACCAATTTATCTCTTTCTTCCTACATCTTGATCTCCTACTCCTTTTGTTGTTGTTATTGAGCCAATTCATCAGCCTTAACTTGGGCCTCCAATTCTTGTTGCTTGGCTAATAACACAACTTGTGCTTTAGCATCCTCTTCTTGTTGTTTAGTTAATGCCTCAGCTTATGCCTTGGCATTAGCTTCCCTTTTGGCATCCTCAAAGAGCTTCCATTGGTTCTTCTCTATCAATATATGCTCGATCCCTGCATCATCTGTTACATCAAGGGATGCAACTACATGAGCCTTTTTATTAGATGGAGTGTTTTCAAAATCAGTAGCAATATCATGTATCTCAATTCCTTACTCCATTTCCTTTAGTAGCCCATTTTCCTTATGGAGAGTTCCCTTTGGGGATTCCTGACCTGGTTGTTGTGTAACAGAGGGTTGAGCAGATACTTCTCCTACAACAGATGTGGAAACCCCAACCTCTGCAATTGTCTCACCTTCTTGTACCTCTGGGAGATCTTGGGCAACAACCTCCTCTTTTGTATTAGAAGGCATAAACTCTAAGGGTTCCTTAGGAGGCATTCTCCTTTTTCTCCTTTTGTATTGGGTGGTTTCAACAATCTTTCTTTTCTTAGATGGCTGAGCCTCCGACTGATTAATCCTCAAGTTGACCCAATGCACACTTCTATCCAAGACTGGTCTTACAACCCATTTTATATCAATAGATTCTTTAGCATTCCAATCCATTGGATCAAGATCCTTGGTGCCTATATTATTTGTATCATACTAGGAATCCAAAGTTACCCCATCATCAAACAATGTATCTGGAATGTCCTCCTTTATTCCAAACTCCACCATGAGTGGGATAGGCAATCTTTCGTAGTTTCTCCTCCTAAGATCATATTCATCCTGAAGATCTATCCAAAAGTCCTCCAACATATTAAAATGCTTATCAAAGACACTAGGGAGTAGGGCTTGCATCTTATGCTCAGGATCAAAATGCAGCCTGGAAGTGTATAAACCCAATTTTAAATAAACTAATTCATCACAAACAGCTTTGGCCGACACAATGTGTGGACAACTATATTCACCTAATTTCATAGGAAACTTATGACAACCGGTCTTGTGCTTAGTGCCAAATTTAAAGTTAACCCTCAAAGCTTGATATATGAATTCCATCAATATAATTATGTTGCTACAACACCTAGGCAGTCAATGGGGGTAGCCATCAAAACCAGACAATCTGAAATAAGTAAACTTGGGGTTTTGAATATACCAATGTCCCCATTCTGCAATAAAAGCCATGGCCTCCCTACTTAGTCTATAACCAACATCACCAGTGAGTCTATTAATGATGACATAAAGTAATGCATCATTAACCCTCCTATAATGTAACTCTGATGTTTGAAAGGTAAGTTGGTCATAGTGGTTCCATACTTTATTTTTCCCTTGAGCTTCTCCCAATATACACATTGCATTCAATCCAAGAAAAATTCCCATTCTGGCAACTGCATAAACTACATAAGAGGTCATAAAGAAACTCTTGGTTTCTCTCACTCTCAACATTTGATTATGAATACTCTCAAACACCACCATAGACCAACCAAACTGTTGTTTGCTATCCAAGATAGTCTAGATAAATGGAAACATCCATTCTTTAAATTGAAAGGCATCTCTCTTTTCGAACACCTTAGAGAGCATCATTATTATGTCCCCAACCTCCTTGTAGAAGTCTGCCCTTTTAGGCTGATCATGAAGCTTAGTGAGAGACTTCTTCTCTACCCTCATCCAAGTCTTATTCATATGATTTTTGTTGGCTTCCTTCTTATCACTGTAGAGCTTCAATGCCTCTGCTTCATTTAGTCACCTAGGATTCTTGGGAGCAGGTTGATTAAACATGAAACTGATCATTTGTGGTGTTAGATCAATGATAACATTTCCCTTCACATCCACACACTACCTAGTAGCAGGATTATATGCTTCAGCTGCTACAAGAATCAACTACGGACACTAGACAGACAAGGGGAAGAGTGCAACATGGGCCAAACCTGATTGAACAATCCTTTAAGTTCTTCCTATGACCTCATCCTGACTGAATGTCTCCTCATATAATTTCTCGTAATTGAAAGGACCCAAATTAGTGTATGTAATATCGACCCAATCAGAATCAACTTTACTGGTGGTGAGGGTAGCTTCCTTATGTTTACACCTCAAAGTGTAGGGGAGTTGCTCCACTTTAATCTTCTTCGACCTAGCTCCCTGCCTTGAAGTTTCTACAAATTGGCTTCTTTGGGAAGCTTCTTCTGATGCTCCAGACATTTCTCAAACTCTACAATAAACTCCTGTATTAGATGATCAACACATAAAAATCAATACATCAGTCAATACCTACCTACATCTCTTTGAAATAATGTTTAAACATAACCAAAATTCAACCCTTATCGGAAGTGGAACCACAAAAGCACCAAGGACATAAAACAATTTTCAACACTGGCAAGGTTGGAATCAAAATTAGGACAAAACCAGAACCGGGATTGAAATAGAAACCAAATCAAAAACTAAACGCTAGTTCCAAGTTCAACTTCCACCTTGGCTCTGATTCCGCTCAAGGACAAGAATAAAGACTCAATACTATAATGACCAGAAGAGAAATCATTTTAGGATTTAATCCTAATGGAAAACAACTTCGGGATGAGTTTGTTCTCGGGTCTGCTCCCGCCAATTCAATATGCAAAACGAAGGGCATTTTCAAAGGACTCAGTCACATAAATTTTAAAGACCTGGGTCACATGGGCCTACAAGGAAATCCAAACAAAGTGGCTTAACCCCATCCTTGACCACATAAAAACTAACTTTAACCCTAGGACAGGATATTTTGTAAAGGTTGTCGAGCAAACCCTAGCTTGTTTGACACACTGACTTTGAAAATTAGGGTATCACAAAAACATAATGCGAAAAACATAGAGTTGACACAAGAACGATATCAAAAGGGGTTCCAAAAAAATTTAGACATTCAGAGTATGGAAAACCCCTGAAAATGGAATCCCTAATTAGAAGCTAGGGCACAACAAAACCCACATGTCACGAAAGTGACAGCAAATGGAAAACGACGAACGAAAAACAAACAAAAATAGAAAAGAAAAAGCAAAGAGAACAAAAACAAAAAAGAAAAAGAACAAGAAACGAGTGAAGAATTCTCATGAACAAGACTTCTATGAATGTGCCAAAACACAACAACACATGACAAAACAACGCGAAATGGGAAACAAAAGAGAAAAAAACCTACCTTAAAACGCTCTCGAGAAATGATAGAAAACTGACCAAGATTTGCTTCGCAACTCGCTTTTGCAATCCAATTGATCCTCTCAAAGTTCTTCTGGCTCGGGTGTGCTTAAACATCTCAAATAAAAAAGATAATGAGCCAGTTAAACATGATTAGGAATTTAAAATTAAGTCATGCATGTGAAGAGGCTACAATTAATGCCATTAATATGGTAGGTCAGAGGAAGAGCAAACAATAAGAATAGACAGTTAAGTCCTGTGAACACCCAAAGCAGGGAAAACACGGACCTGTGTCTGGGAAAGCTTTGACAAGTTCCTTACTGAACTCCAAACCCAATCCCGGTCCCACAACAATGACAATGATGAAGAAAAGAAACGAGGGCAGGATCAGAATTGAAACTGAAACTGGAACTTTCACAAAGTTCAAAGTTCGTGTCTGATTTTGGTTATGCTCCAGACCAAGAAACGGGAAATGAAACAAAGATGAGCAAACATGAAGGGAAGCGGGAACGGAACGAAAAGCGGACTCGACCCAAACACCAACGGAGACAAACACAAAGCAAATAGGCAAAGTAGGAATGGGAACGGGAACAAAAATTGGAAATTTAGAAAGTTCCAAGTTAGGTTCCAATTCTGGTTCCACTTTCGACTTGGAAAAACAAGAGGTAAGGAAAACAACAAACAACCCAAGGGAGAAAACAAACTCGAGAGTGTCAGACAAGCCAACAAACAACAAAAGGAAACAAGGCAAGAAGGCAGACCCAGAGCCAGAATGGAATCTGAGCTAGGAACTTTGGAAAATTTCAAAGTCCAGATTTGGTTCCAGATCCGCTTTTGACAGAACAAAATAATGAAAGACTTAGGAGCAAAAACAAAAAACTCCTAAGACCCAAAGAAAAAGCAAAGACAAAACAAAGGGGGACCCATTTTGTTCCAAAATAAAATGGGGTGGTTATGCAAGGCATGGTTGTGGTTCGATGAAGAAAGGCTCATTATTGGTATGCATGTCTAGATGTTAAGTACTTTTATTCATATTCTTCTAGTTTTAAAGCTCTAATCTATCTTTTTCTTTTATTTAAAACCCCCAAAATGTAGAATAGTTGACTTCATGTAGTTTTGTTCCTTTTTACCAACAAAGGCCACTTGCAAATTACAGTTACATTGACCTCTAAGTGATATTAGCACAGTTGAGAACCAACTACCAGGACCTTGGGAGTTAGATGGCTACATATTATCTTTCTTTTTCAGGAGAAATAGAATAGTGATATTCTATTTAATGTTGTTGTGTTGTATTGACCATCAACAGGTCTGGTGCTAGAAGGAGGGCATGAGGAACAAGTTGGCTCGAATTGGGTCATTTTCACCGAATAGGTATGAGAGAGTTCTTAGATCTTCCCAAGATTTTGAACCATTGATTGAACTCCAAAACTTTGTCAGGCACAGACTCCAGGCTCATAGAGTCCTAATCCCACCATCGTCACCACCGCTTACTCCACCTAGCTTTCCACCAAATCCATCTATTCTGCCACCTGTCGAACCAGTCCCACCACCACCACAACCCATGGCTTTCTTCGTCAATAATCCCTCACCATTGGGTACTATTGCTGGAGGGATACATGATCTCCCCAAGAACCCAGAGAGGTTTTGTCCTACGTACATGCATGGAGAATCAAGAAGTGCCAAGGAGCACATACAGGCATTTAAGGATGCCTGTACTCGTGCTCAGGTGGCTCGTCATGACATTGAGTGCAGGTTGTTCCCCTATTCTTTGGGTGACATGGCATACAATTGGTACCTAAATTTACCCCAAGGGTCTATTCTAAGTTGGATAGACTTGGAAAACAACTTTATCAATCAATTTAGGGTTTATGTGGATCCTGCTATTCTATACCACCAATTTTCCACAATAAGAAAAGAGCATCACGAACCATTGCCTTTATTTAACACCAAGTTTCAAAGAATGTATCAGAGATTATAGGAGCCCTATTTAGTTGTTGAGAATATTGCCATTTTGGCGTACTTAAGGGTTGTGGACCCTTTGATTGGAATGTTCTTGAAGAGGATGTATAATGCTAATGAAATTGATTCTTTGGCTAAAGTATATCATTTTGCCATCTAGTTGCAACAAAATATAAGTTTGCAATCTGGTAGTCTAGGAGGAGTTCTTCCTCCTACAAGATACCAAATTCCCAATCCACCCCCTTTATTCAATACGGTCCCAAGGATGTCCTATTCCTAATAGGGACCTATGTTTGAATTCCAAGCTTCACCTCCCTTACCATTCTTGTCCAATGGTCCCCAAGACTCCTCCCAACAAACTCAAAATTACCAAAATCAAGCTGGAGGATCAAATTTTGTTAGTCAACCCTTTGTAGTGAAGACTGTAGAAAGTGAAAAGACTCTCCATCTAAAAAATGAGATGGAGACTCTCAAAAAAACCCTATCTCAGATGTCTAACGAGATGGCTCAACTTAGAAAAAATCCCCCTTAGAACCAAAACCAAGGTTTTCAAAATCAAGGAGGGTATTCTAATCAAGGTGGTTATCCTAACCAAAATTCCAACTAGAATTATAACACCAATAGGAATTTTCAGAACCAAAACTCCTCTAATCAAAACTATCAAAATCATAATAGAGGATACAATTAAAGGTCTAACAACAATAGGCCATGGAATACTAGAACCAATAACGGAGGAGTTTCCCACAATTATCAAGAGGGAGATGAAAAGCCACACACTGCCAACGTGGCGGACCTCAACCTTATGACTAATTGGTGTAGGCTACATGATACTGTGGTTCATTCTGAGGTGAATTGCCCTGAGATGGAAAAGATGGTTAAGATAGCCCAAGTTGATTCTCCATTTCAAGGTGCATCCAAAAAATCTGGTGGATCAATGGATACAGCTATGGCCTATGATATCTTTGAGGAGGAACTTCCATTTCCCAACCAAGAAGAGATTGAAATAGTAGAGGATGTATACGATGCCCAAGCCTTCCAAACCAAGGGAAGCCATTTCCTTAGAAATCATAATAGAGGGCCATTCATGACCTCTGCCCCTCCTAATAACATGGTCCCACTGAATCAGAATGCAAATAATAACCCTCCACCACCAAAGGGCTTGACAGACTCTCAGAATAAAAGTAACCCACCTTCTTTTCCTAAGTATCAGGTAAAGAACGATTATGAGTTTGATTTCATTGTAGAGATGCAGAAGCATAACACTTCAATGTCATTCTTTGATGTTCTTAAATGGTGCCCTGCTCAAAAGGAAATTTTTTTAAAAGCCTTGGAGGAAGTAGACAGGTCAAAAGGAAAAGAAAAGGTGACTCCCACTAACGAGATGAAAGAAACACTCTATAAAGGTAAGACTGGTACTCCACCTTTCCTTTTGAGTTTAAGAATTTTTGGAAAGAATCTACACAACTGTCTGCTAGATTCTGGGGCATCGGGAAATGTCATGCCCTTTTTAATTTGTAAGAAGTTAGGTCTAAGTCCACTCCAGACCAACAAAAAAGTTATTCAATTAGATAAAACAAAAGTCAATGTGGTAGGAGAACTTAAAAATATCCATGTATAGATTGGATATGATCCAAGGATCCAAACTTACATGGATGTCCAAGTTGCAGATATCCCAAAAACCTATGGAATGCTCTTGAGCAAAGACCTAATGAAAAGTATTGGGGGATATTTGTCCTTGGATTTCTCACACATATGGCTCCCTTAGAAAGGGATTGCAACACAGATCATAATTGAGAATGAACCTAGGCTAAAGCATATGATTACTAAATATGATACTCCCAACGAGGTGGCCTATTTTGAAACTGAGATAGGAGTGTACAAGGAGGAGGAAATCATAACTTTCTTTATGTTTCAATATGATGATCTATTGCCTCTAGAATCAATTGACCCAATGATTACAGTGAACTAGCAAGTCTTAGTCAAAAATTTGCAAGAGGATAGGCTAGTGCTGGGAAAAGAGGTTGACATGTGGATTTTGTTGCTTCCCAGCTGGTGTAGGGTTCATTAACAAAATCATTAGGAGTTAACTTGTCAACCCTGTGTAGATATCTTAAAACATGTCTCTTAGGTAGGAGAAACTTGTGAATGTCAACCTCAAGCCCCCACCAATAAATTTCCATTTGAAGCAAAGGATGCAACCATCCTTACGAGAGCCAGTCTTGCTAAAAAATAATCTTCTCAACTCAAGCAGACTCAGGTTCTGTGCTCTGAACTACAAGGAGAGACTAAAGGATTTCAGTCTTTGCTAGTTACACCCACCCTAGAAACCATTCCAATGCCCAAGGCATTGGTGAAAAATGTACTAAGTCAGATCTAACCCAAGTAGAGGTTTAGGAATCAGTTCTTGAATAGATTTTGAATTCAGGAGAGCCTTCTAGTGAACCATGCCCCCAGTTACCTTCAAATCCTGATGACCATCACCAGTCTGAGCCACCACATACTTCTGGCAAGCAAAAAACTCTAGACCAAAAGAATAAAGAGATCCCATCCCCAGATCAATTATGGAGTCTGAAATTTGATGGCTCTAAGTCCAAGTCAAGAAGTCGAGCAGGGATAGAATTAACTAACCCAAAGGGGAAGACTTACTTTGCTTCTTACAGATTACAGTTTGGTTGCACAAACAATTTGTCCAAGTATGAAGCACTTGCTCAAGGTCTGATGTTTTCCCATCAGAAAAAGGTCACTTCTCTCATGGTTATGGGAGATTTTGAAGTAATTATCAAGTAGGTCCATAGCCGATATACTTGTCATAATAAAAGATTGGCTGCCTACAAAAATAGAGTTTGGAATCTGATTGAGGATTTTGACATTTTTGGAATCACTTTGATTCCTAGGGAACAAAATCAAATTGCAGATGCCTTGACAGTCACTGCTAGTACTCTAGAGCCTATGCAGGACTCCAAGTTGAAAATATTTCAGTTGAACTAGTTTCAATCCCAACAGTCTTGGATAATGTCTAGAATTTTTAGGTCTTCGATGATGACCAACACATACTCACCTTCTTGGAAAGTTATGATGTCTTCGAAGGACAAATCATGGATGAATTAGATAGAGATCAGGGAGAATGGGACCCTGAAGGTTGTGATACTGAAGGAGTAATGAATTTGAAAAGTAACAACATTCCTAAGGGGATGGTAGCTTTAGAAAGAATATTTTATTATAATCCTCAGGCTCGGGAGAGAGTACCAACTCAAAGTGATGGGGGGAAGTACGAATCTATTAATTTGGCTTATTCGGGTCCTGAAACAAATATTCTTATAGGCAAGACCTGCCTTGAGGAGATCAAAAATGAAATAATTAAGGTGTTAAAAGAAGACATTGCATAAATTTTCTAGAGTTATGAAGATTTAAAGACTTTTGACACCTTTGTGATCACGCATACAATACCTCTGAAGCTAGAAGCAAAGCCCTTCCGTCAAAAGCAAGGCCCAGTCAATGCTTTGATCAAGCTATTAATACAGAAGGAAGTGCAAAAGCTTTTGTCAACAAGAATCATCTTCCCAATACAACACTCCACTTGTGTTGCCAATTTAGTTCCAGTACGTAAGAAAAGTGGGGAGATCAGACTGTGTGTTGACTTCAGGAACCTAAACAAAGCCTCTGAGAAGGATAACTATCCACTTCCTTCTCTGGATGAGGTATTACAAAATGTCATCATATCTTAGATGATGTCATTCTTGGATGGCTATTATGGGTATAACCAAGTGCTGGTTAGCCATGAGGACAGGATGAAGACTGCCTTCACTACTAAGTGGGGGACATTTTCCTATCGTAGAATGCCATTTGGACTAATCAACGTTGGGACTACATTCCAGTGTGCAATGAATGTAGCATTCAAGGATTTGATAGGTAAGTGTATCATAATCTATGTAGATGAATTAACTATTTTCTCTAAAAACAAGAAGGACCATGCTGTTGATTTAGCAAAAGTCCTTAAGAGATGTATCAGCTATGGAGTATCCCTAAATCTCAAGAAATGTGTCTTTGGAGTTTCTGAAGGGAAACTTTTAGGGCATGTGATATCAAAAAGGGGAATATCCATAGACCCTGATAGAGTTGAGGTTATCTTGAAACTGGCCATGCTAGGCAGTAAAAAGGAGATGAGATCCTTCTTTAGAAGGATTAATTTTGTAAGAAAGTTTATAACGGAATTTGTAGAAATTGTGAAGCCACTTAATGAGATGATGAATATGCAAAAATAGAATGGAGCAATGAGGCAAAATCTGCTTTCTTGTAGATTAAATAATCAATATCTGAGGCACCAGTCTTGACTAGCCCAGATTATCTAAAGCCCTTCTATATCTATTCATTTGCATCTGACCATTCATGTGCAGTTGTTCTAACACAATGAAGAGAAGAGGGAGATGAAAGGCCAATTGCCTTCATGAGCTCCCCATTCAAAAATGCAGAAGTTAGGTATCCACCCCTCAAGAAGTAGGCCTTTCCATTGGTTCAAGCAGTAAAGAAATTCAGACATTACATTCTTAGGAGCTAGGTTGTTACCATAGTTCCTGACCCAATTGTCAAATCTTTGCTTATGCAAAGTGAGTTAGGGGAGAGAAAAGGAAAATGGATGGCTATTTTGCAAGACTATGATTTATAAATGCATCCGATGAAGCTCATCTAAGGGTAGGGCTTATCAAAGGCTATGGCAGATGTTGACAAAAATATCACTTGCCAACAATATACAATGCAGTCATTCACCAAGGATCTATGGTATACAGATTTGATCTTCTTCCTTCTTAATAATAGATGTGTAGAGGGGATGAATCCTACCTAGAGGAGAGCATTAAGGATGAAAATTTCCCATTACATGCTCAAAGTACGATCCCTATATAAAATAAATTATGAGGGAGTTTACCTAAAATGTTTAGATCAACAAGAAGCTAAGCATGCTATTGTTGAATTTCATGGAAGACATGGCACATGGCATGGATTAGTCGATTCATTAGCTCATAAAATTCTCACGTCATGTTATTATTGGCCCTATGTGTTCAAATTTGCACATCAACATGTTAGAACATGTCACACTTTCCAAACATTTGCGTCCAAAGAACGTAATCCAACAATGCCATTACAACCTGTTTATGAGGTAAGACCATTCGCCCAGTGGGCTCTGGATTTTGTAGGGGTAATTAATCCTAACTCTTCTGTAGGACATAAGTTTATCTTAATAGCTACAGACTATTATACACGCTATATTGAGGCTCAACCATGCAAAAATAGCACCACAAAGGTGGTGATCAAATTTCTTAATGACAACATTATTACCAGGTTTGGAGTACCCTTTGCCTTGGTATGTGATAATGGCCCCACTTTTTCATCTGTTGAATTTATACAATGGGCCTATGAGCATAAAATCATTTTGAAATATTCATCCAATTATTACCCACAGGGAAATGGTGTAGCAGAGTCTACCAATAAGAACCTGTTGGAGGTAATAAAGAAATTGTTAGTAAACAATCCTAGGGACTGGCATACCCAATTGAGATTTTCCTTATGGGTAGATCGAACCCGTATTTAGGTTGCTCTAGGAAACTCTCTGTTTAAATTAGTTTATGGCCAAGAGTCAGTTTTCCCCATACATTTGTAGATACCTATTCTCAAGTTTTATGCAGGAGTTTTACTCGAAGGATGATCGAATTGAGGTAAGGCTAAAGAATCTTTTAAACATGGAAGAACAGAGAGATGCTGCTCTACATCAATTCTTCAAGCATTAGGTTGTTGTCAAACGTTGGTTTGACAAAAGAGCTAAGATTAAGGCATTCAAAATATCAGATTTGGTATTACTGTGGGATAAGGCTAAAGAGAAAAAGGGTGATCACCAAAAATTTGATAGACTCTGGCTAGGTACATATCAAATAGCCGAGATCTTGGGTGAGAAAGTTTTTTGCTTGACCACCTTAATGGGAGAACTTGTTCCATTGCTAATCAATGGACAATTTCTCAAGCATTACTTTGGTCCTTAATGGTTTGATTTATGAATTAAGGGCACCTTTAAGGCTTGGCAGGCTCCGGTTAACCAGAAAGGTAGAAATGGGGTTGCAGGAACAGGTTTTCACTCAAATGAGCAGGAAGTGGAAAATGAGAGAAGGTTTCGTTCAACATAATAAAAAGGGCAAGTGGACTTCAAACAATTGGAAAAGAAGTTTTGGCATCCAAAGAATCAGTTAGAGAAGGGTGATTCAAGTTAGGTACTTAAAAACTTTCTCCACACTACTATGGTTACCCTTCTGGTTAACAATAATGAATGAAATAACTCTGTGAGTGTCTTTAGAGCTCATGCCTTTTTTATGTGGTGGGGTGGACATTGACCAACCTTCACTAAAGTCAAGGTGTGGTGTGATGATAACTGGGGCAAAGGATGTGAAATAAAAACCCTAGAGAATGGTTTTTATCTGATTGTTTTCCAAACAACTCAGGGTAAAGAATGAATCCTAAACAGTGGTCCTTTCGTGATGGAAGGCAGGGGTTTATTTATTCTAGACTTGGCACCAAATTTTGATCCTAATACGGCAAAGACTGAGGAAACACCTATTTGGATTAGCTTGAAAAACCTCCCCCAAGAATATTGGGATCAAGAAACCCTAAGAAATATTGGTAACAAGCTAGGTGTTTTTGTGAAGTCGGAGGTGGTGGTAGAGAAATTGGATTGCAACATGTTCCCTAGGATATGCATTCTAAGACAGATAATACATCCTTTACCAAAAATGATAGAGTTGAAATATGGGGAAGGAATGTGGTTTCAGAAACTGGAGGTGGAAGATCATAAGATTTCATGTGTGAGCTTTTTAGGAGAAGATCATCTTGAAGACCAATGCCGTCAGGTGTTGAAAGGTAAAGGAGCTGCCCAAAATATTGTTGTAGAGGAAGTGGTTGCCCTCATAGAGGCTATCGCCAATGAAGAATGGAGGTCGTCCAAAGATTGGGGTTCTCTGGAGTTTTTTTTGAAAGATGCTAGTCATGAGGGTTTTATGGAAAATTTCTCCTGGGGTGGTGGTAGGAAACAGGAAATCAATTATCTTCATGAAGATAAGTGTGAGTTGAAATCTCAAAGGTTGGTTAATGAGGTTTTGGTTTCTAGTGATGCTATGAGGGTTAGTGAATGTGGTGAACAAGAGTGGAACCTGGCTACGCCAAAAGGGATCATGAGGGTTTTGCATAGTAGTAGAAAAAGTGATGTAGTTGAGTATGAAAAAATAACTTCTTCCCTCTTTGGGGAAGAGATAGGTAGGGGCTCGGGTGTTTGTATAGATGGATGTGCAGCTGAGAAGCAACCAATCCAAGAGAATTCACAATCTCCTCCCCAAACGGATACCCCTAGGGCTATTGGAAATGGTCGTGAAGAAAAACTTGATGATGTTTGTCCCCATAAGACTTCAGGAGTTGGTATGCAAGGGCTGGTGGAAGATCCAAATCTGGATGTGGTTTATAGTCCTGATGGTTATGAGGATGTAGTTTTTAAGGATATCCCAATTTCTCCTATTCAGAACCTTGATAGTGCCTTTGAGGGTGTTAAAGATAGTGGAGGGTCTTTGGAAGGCTCGGACTCTGAATCATAATCAGATGTGGAGATTGGAGGTGAAGATTTGATGGGTCTTAATGATTAGATTGGTATAGTGGAAAAGAGAACCATTGAGCAATCTTCAGCTCAAACCAGTAAGGTAAAAGTAGGTGAGAAGAGAATGCGTGGTCCCAAAACCAATAAGATGCACCTTGAAATGGCTAGGAATGTTGTTGGCCAGAGCAAATTGAGATCAGGAAAAGGATATGCCTTTTCCCAACAGCCATGAAAATCCTTTTGTGGAACGGCAAGGGTTGCAATGTCCCTGACAAAATCTGTTTGATCAAGCGTTGTTTTGATCAAATGAGGCCGGGATTAGTTTTACTACAAGAAACTAAAGTCAAGGAACATGATTTTGACATCTTTTTCAAGCATTTTGGTAGATGGAAATGTTGTCTCTTAGGAGTTGTGGGTGCTTCAGGGGGTCTTGGCATCCTTTGGGATGAAGCTCTTGTAAATGTTAGAGTTGTGAGGCAAGAAAGGTATTGGCAATGGGTGTGTGCTAAATCAAAGCAGTTGTGAACAAGCTTTTTTATTCTTAATATTTATGGTCCTCTAGGCTCAGTCCAGAAGAATCAGCTTTGGCAGGAGCTATCTTATGTTCTAGATAGTGAAGTTGGCAGTATGTTTCTCTTAAGTAGGTGATTTTAATGCTATCTTGAAACCATTTGATAAGCTTGGTGGTTTTTGTTGGGCTAGCCAAAGTCAAAGGGACTTTAGTGCTTTTGTTGTAAAGAATGGTCTTTTTGAACTTCTATTCAAAAATGGTGAGTTCACTTGGACGAATAGGAGAGGTGGTTTCTTGAATATTGCTAAGAAGCTAGATCGTTTCTTCCTAGATGGGGATTGGGCGGCTCAACAGTGGTTGTGTGAAGCGGAGATAACTCCTATAATTGGATCGGATCATTATCCAATAAGGCTGAGAATCCAAGAGGAGGTTACCCCAGTTAGTTGTCCCTTCAAGTTTGAGGCAATGTGGTTGTGGGAAAAAGGTTTAAGGAGTTAGTGGTTGGGTGGTGGAGAAGTTCCCCTGAAAGGTATGGAAATAAAGCCTATATCTTCTTTAAGAATCTACAAATTCTAAAAGAGCAACTAAAGAGGTGGAATAGGAAGTCTTTTAAGAACATCTTTGTTGAGAAGCTAAGATTGGAAGGGGAGTTAAAGGTTCTTCATTCAAAAATAATTGAGAGGGGGATGTAAGAAGAGGATTTTGAGTTGGAGAAGTTTTTAAACAAAGAATATTCAAAAATCTTAGCTCATGAGGAATTTTATTGGAAGCAAAAATCAAGGGAGTGCTGGTTAAAAGAGGGGGACAAAAATACAAAGTTCTTTCACAATTTAGTGAAAGTTCGCAGAGCAAGCAACAAGGTTTTCTCAATCAAGGATATGGATGGGAATATTTTATCTGAAAGTGATCAAATAAATAAGGAATTAGTAAATTTATTCTCAGGTTTACGTAAGGGGAACAACGATGGGGAAAATCCAGCTTGGAAGATCTTGGACAACATTCCTAGTGTGGTTTCAGAGGCTCAAAATGTTATGTTGATGGAAAAAGTTTCTTTAAAAGAAGTGAAAAAGGTTTGTGTTCGGGCTAGGGGGAGATAAGGCTCCAAAGTTGGATGGCTTTCCAGCCTTTTTCTTCCAAAAATTCTGGGATATTTTTGCTCAGGATATCTGGGAAGTGGTTGAAGAATCCATAAGTAATGGCTTTGTTTTGAAGGATTTGAACACTTTCATTTCCTTGGTCCCTAAAAGATCAAAGGTGAATTATTTTGAGGACTATTGACCAATTTCCTTATGCAACACGATTTACAAGGTTATTTCCAAAGTGATTGCTAATAGGTTGAAAAAAGTCCTACCTTCGGTGATCTCTGTAGAACATAGTGGTTTCTCTCCAAATAGGTCTATTTTCAAAGGTGTGATAGTTGTTCATGAGGCCATTCATTTAGTAAGAATGGAAAAAATGGAGAAGATGATGGTGAAACTTGATATTAAAAGGGCTTATGACGAAGTCAACAGGGGTTTCCTCTTGAAGGTTCTTGAGAAGTTTGGTTTCAGCAAAGAGTGGGTTGCCTGGATATAGAGTTGCATTAGCACCCCTCATTTCTTTGTGTTGTTAAATGTCAATCCTCAAGGATTTTTTGAATCCAGCAAGGGGATCAGGAAAGGAGATCTAATTTCTTCCTTCCTTTTAATCATCTTGGCTGAATCTTTAGGGAGGTTGGTTGTCAAGAAAAGGTGTAGTGGGATTTGGAAAGGTATTGCAGTTGCAGAAGGGTTTGATCCGATCTCGCACCTTCAATTTGTTGATGACACTTTTCTGTTGGGGGAAGCATCCTATAGAGAAGCTCAAGTTATGAAAGAGACTCTAGACGAGTATGGGAGGGCTTCTGGTCAATGCATCAATTGGCGGAAGTCAAAGATTTTTTTCTTTCATGTTCCCATTTCAAAACAACTTGAAATCTGCAGGATTTTGGGGATGAGTGCAGGATCACTTTTGAGTAAGTTTTTAGGTATACCCCTTTTTGGGGGAGCCAATAAAGCAGGTATTTGGAAAGACTTGGTGGATAGATGCTTAAGCAGGATGGATGGCTTGAAAAGTAAATGGCTAATGGCTACTGGTCGTATTCTCATGTTAAAAAGTGTGATTTCGGCCATTCCAGTCTTCTCTATGATGTGTTTGAAAATATCGAAGAAGGTGGTGAAGTCAATTGGGCAGCGGATGTGGAAGTTCTTCTGGAATGGAGCAAATGAACAAGATAAAACCCCATTGTTAGTATGGGAGAAAATTTGTAGAGCCAAAGCAAAAGGGGGGGCTAGTTTGAGAGACTGGTATCTGATGAACAAAGCTCTAGGTGCCAAGCTGGTGTGGAGTATCTATACAAACCTTGACCTCCTGTGGGTTAAAATCCTAAAAGCAAAATATTTGGATTCTGTGATTAATAATCGGATTTTCACTATTAGAAATCCTACGAAGGGATCTACTATTTAGAACTTCATAGTTTCTTGCAGGTCTGTAATTATTAATCATCTTACCTGGCAGGTTGGGGATGGGTTAAATGCCAAGGTTTGGGATGATTCGTGGAATGGATATCCAATTTTGAGGGAGGAGGAGGGAGTGCAAGAGCTAAGGCAATTTTTTATTCAAAGGTGGGGTGACAAAGTTGGAAATTACTTAGAGCTTAAAAGGAGTTATTTTGGCTAGGAGTGAGGGTGGAAAGAAGTTACCTTTGCAGAGCTTTCAGATGTTCAAATTCTAAAAATGAAGGATATTTTTAGGGGTAGACAAATTTTACCTACTAACACTGACGACAAGGTGGTTTGGTGTGGCTCAGTGAATGGTAATTATTCGGTTAAGCTTGGGTATCAACTTCTGGACTCTTTAGAGGGTGAGATCTTTTGGGCAAAAAGATTATGCTAGAGCAAGGATTGTTTGCCCAAGGTAGGAGCATTTGTTTGGTTAGCGGTGAAGGGACGAATCCTCTCTAGTGAAAGGAGGAAGAGGTTGGGGTCTTTTGGTTCAACAAAGTGTGTCTTGTGTGAGGAGGCAGAAGAATCAATGGATCACTTGCTTCTCCATTGCAAAGTAGCTTCTGCTTGTTGGGATTCTCTGAGGCTAAAACTTGGTTGGCATGGTCCTCTTCAAAATTCTTTGAAGGGTGTCTTTGAGGGCTGGCCAAGCCCCTTTAGAAATTCTCTCTTCTCTAGTGTTTGGGTGGCAAGCCTGTCTCTTGTGATATGGGAGCTATGGAAGGAGCGTAACAGAAGGATCTTCAAGGATAAAAAAGAATCAGTGCATAGGATTCTAAGTAGAATTGATCAAGCAATCACTGAAGTTGTAAGTTTTGTGGCTTCACAACTTCAGCTTCAAAAGTGTCCCTTTTCTATGGAGGAGAGTAGGTTCCAATGTGTGTGGCCAAGGCTAAAGATAAAACCTTGGCAATCGGAGGAGGTTTTGAATGGGGTGCAAAATTCAATGAAGGAGGTTGTGTGGGAAAAGCCACTTGAAGGGTGGCACAAAGCAAATTTTGATGGGGCTGCCAAAGGCAACCCGGGGCCCTCAGGTGCAGGGGCAATTATCTGAGACAGTCAGGGAAATTTGATTGCTATTGGTGTTAAAAATTTGGAGGATGGCACTAACAATGTAGCCGAAGCAAAAGCGGCCTTATTGGTTGTTGGATTGGCGAGATCGTTGGGGGTCAGAAATTTGTACTTGGAGGGAGACTCTTTGGTTATCATCCAAGCAATCATAAATGGTGGGGCTATGGCTTGGAACCTTCAGGCTTATATTTGCTCAATTTTAAAAGAGCTAGAATCCTTTGATAGGTTTAAAGTTAGTCAGATTCATCGTGTTGGCAATGGGGAAGCGGATAGACTTTCCAAGTGGGTGGCATCCTTTAATGTGATGGGGGAAGTCTATGTAGAAGATTTTCACCAAGAGTTCTTGATAGATGAGTGGGTTTAATTCCTTTTTCTTGGAGTTTGGATTCGTTCAAAGGCGTTATGTGTTGACAAAGGTTGTGTCACCTTCCATGAGGAGTGATGGTTGTACTGCTTAGTACAAACATTTAAAAAAAGTGTTAGGTGAATTAATTCTCAACCGATTTTTGGTGCTAGATGGGCAGTGCACGATTGGCCTTTATCTGTCTTTCTCAAGGTGATTGGGCTACTTAAACCACGTGTGATTTTTTTGGGGTAATCATTTTTGTAGCTCTTGGGTCCGATTAGGTGGTAGTGGCGACGAGTGAAGTAATTGTAGTGACAGGGGTAGGACAAAGCTGATAGAATGACAACTTTGGCATGAATGAGGGGGATTTTAAAAAGAGTTGCAACCTTTATTCTTTCTATTATTGGTGAAGGAGTGTTTGAGTGGTGCAGGATTTTTTTTTTTAAAAAAAAATGGAAGCGATGTATGGCTTTTCAACGAAACTCCAACAAAAGGGTTTTTTTTAGACCGGTGTCAGCTTTCAGGCTGAAGTTTGTTTTGAAAAATTCTCATGATGATGTGGTGGAAGCGGTCCTAGAGACATTGGGTGAGAATTTCATGGAGGCAACACATAGAGGTAGGATGAATGTGGATATTGCTTCAATGTTATTTGCGTGGGACCTCGAGCTAAATGAAGAAATAGAAGTGATTAAATGGGTGATGAAATCGCTCTTTGTGGAAGATTTGCTCAGGAAAATGGAGTCCCTGCTAGAATGGGTTGTACCAGGTGTTGGATATGATGTCTCAGAAGGCATCAAGGATATGGACAAGGCCACAAAAGAAGGCTTAATTCCCTTTGTGAGATGGAAGAGGAGATTTGATTGAGATGCTTACAAACTAGGAATCTTAGCGGCTTGGGAGAATTTGAAGTTGGTTCTACGTCGACAAGTAGCTGCAGAACGGCGGGGGGACATTACCCAACTCCATCAGTTCCCAAGGTGGAAGCAGACTGAGCGTAGAGGAAGAGCTCAAAGAGGGAGGTCAGGAAGGTGTGAAGTTTAAGTGAAGTGGGTGCCTTTTTTGCGATGGTGAAAACTTTTTGGAGAAAGGTTTTTTTGTTGGGGTGGAAGTGTGGTGGGGAGCGGATGGATATGAAGCCAGAAATGAAGCAACTAGTTGGCGGATAGGAAGGTGAACAACGTGGAAGGGAAGTTGACGTTTTGTATTGCAGAAGACTGGAGAAATTGGTTTCAACATGTTTGAATTCTGCCTTTTGGAGTAGACGTTGTTTTGTTTTTCAATCTCCACTGAGAAAAATGTGAAACTGCGTTAATGGTGGGACTGTTGTAATGGGTGGAAGGGTTTATGTGTGGCTCTTTCTGGTGTTTATAGTTAAGAGTTAGATGATGTTTGCTGGGGGGACTGGTTATTGAACATTTTTTAGCTTTGTAATGTTGTTTCATTATATTAATAATAAAATTACCTATTATCGATAAAAAATAAATAAAAAAATTATCTGTTCTTTGTTTTTGTTGGTTGTTTGCCTATTTGTTCTTTCTTTCTCTTTGTTTTTTGTTTGTTTTTATTTTCTTCTTTGGGGACTCTCTCTTCTTTCCATCTTGAAATATAAGGGTTATTATTTTGGAGTATGCCATAGGCACTAGGAGAGAAATTGATTTAGGCATTTTTAGGCATATTTGTCGAGAGATTTCATTCTAAAACTTATGTCTTATGGTCATTTTAGCATTGGTATTGAAATCCTGTTAAGAGTAAGGTATATTGTAGATAACCTCATGAACTATGGTTGAAATATGTCACAAAATAGATAAAACATCTGACTATAAAGTGCCTATTCATCTTAGGGTGATTATATCTTTGATTCAAATGAAAAATATGATTCCTAAAACTATCATAGGGTCCACTGTAGTTCTCAACCCATATTTTAGACTAGTAATGTCTAAGTATTGAGAAATTTAAAAAAAAATCCACAAGTAGCTTTCTCATGGAGAGGGATTCCCTAGGCATAGATATAATGGCCTTAAGTCAAAACAAGCTTGCCATAGTGTAGGTGAATGGTAGACCATCGCTCGATTATCCTGAGTGAGAACACTTTGGCCAAAGTAGTGTGAAAGTTCGATGACTCCACTATGATAGTGTGTAAGCCAAGACTCCATTGTTAATTCACAGTGTCTACTTAAATGCATGAGGGCTACCTAACGTAGGTTATAAATCCTAGTCATGTAAGGTACAACACTAAGCTCAGAGTGGTTTGTCGTACAGGGTTACCCAACTAATACCTTCATTGAAGGGTAGGGCCATCTATCATTGATAGATGTGCGTGGGACCACATTTGAGTATGTGGTTGGCAAAAAAGCGCTTGAGTGATGCTTCTCCTCCTCAGTAGGCGACAAAAGACCAAGGTTTTAAAGGCGGATTCCTCGACCATCTATATCTTATGCTCTAAAGCTCGGTGGAGCAGTGTTTGTAATAGTGTACAGTCTTGGAATATTGTAATTTGTGAAATTATTATATTGGAATTGAATCCTCATTGTATATTGGTGACATCTTTGTTCAATATGATATCTATGCTTTGAGAAGAATTGTAAATTACTTTGGAATGCAACGACAAAATGGAATTTATCCTTTTGTTTTTTTGTTTTTTTATTACCTATTCCATATATTTTCTCTTATTTTATGTCTCGTTTCATTATTGTAGTGGATGTTTCTCATGGATACCAATTTGACTTCTTTAGAGTTGGCTCCTGTGCACCTACCTCATCTTTTCCTAATTTTTTTTCAATTTGTATAGTTTTTGTGTCTTCATTGTTCTCACAACATATTTTATTTTTGTCTGATGATTCTTTCTAGGGCGAGGTGTCTCACTTTTCTTCTTTTCATTGCTCATCTATAGCTTCCATAGCTTCTCCCTTTGGTGATTTAAGTTCATCCATTTGTGTTTGTAGAGGTGGGATCCACAATTTTTCCTCGTGGTGGTTTGTGATGACCACTTTTATAGTTCTTTCCCTAGTAGTTTGTGCAATTGAGAATCTCTTTTTTTTTATAAAGGTAAGAGATTTCTATTAATTGTGTATGAAAGTGTGTGAGGGGGAAGGAATCCATTAGAAAAATGATGAGAAATCAAGGTCAAATGCAAGATTGAAATAAGAAACTATATGATCCAAAACACTTAATCTATCACATTCCATCACTCATGAAATGTGCAAATCTAAGATATTTGAATGAAATGAAATCCTAAGATTAACACACTGAATTCAAAAAGCAAAAGAAAGATTACCATTCCATGTTGGAGTGTATTTGCATGATGTTGGGTTGTTTGTATCACTACAAAGCCTCCATTGCTTGCATGCAAAACCTTGATGATCAATGCTTGGTTGACTAAAAAGGTTGAAGCTCTATCAATGGTGATTGCGACAACACTTCGTTGCATAAGGTAAGTTGAAATTCTGATCTTTATTTGTGAAGAGAAAGGCTTGTTATATAGGAAAAATAATTTTGAATCAACGGTCAAGATCGCGTTGGAGAATATCCAGATCAACGGTCAAAATGAGTTGAGAGGATTTATACATGAGGAAATTGTGCAAAGTTGATTTCACAATTAGGGTGATTGAAGAATAGATTGGCTAGTTAGGATTTTGATTACTTAATTAGCAATTTATTAATCAGTTAGGGTTTAGTTAGGAATTAGATGGTTGAGTTAGCAAAAATAGATTGCTTAGTTAGCAATCCATGATTTTCTCAATCAAAAAGTGGGTGAGGAATATTATTTTATTTATTTAATTAATTAAT
Organism: Sequoia sempervirens; assembly: GCA_007258455.2. Classification (NCBI taxonomy): domain Eukaryota; kingdom Viridiplantae; phylum Streptophyta; class Pinopsida; order Cupressales; family Cupressaceae; genus Sequoia; species Sequoia sempervirens. The sequence goes on along the minus strand of VDFB02193867.1, from coordinate 245,297,865 downwards.
TCTATTTTGATTTGATTTTGATTTTTGATAATTTGAATAGTTTGATTTAGTTTGATTTAATTATTCAAATTTTGGAGGGAAAGTGTGATAATTAAATTATTATAATTTAATAATTTAATCAATTTTGAGGAATAAGGTGAATTAGTTACGTAATCAAATAATTAGTATTGTTTGACTAATCAGGACGAAATAAGATAAGATTAGGACTTTATTAAATAAATGTAATTTATTTAATTGGTCGAAAATGATGAAATGTGAATTAATTAAATAACGTTGTATTATTTGATTAATAGTAGAATTAGGGTTTTTAAGACTTTATTAAATAAATGGTATTTATTTAATTTGTCAAGAATGATGAAATAGTGAATTAATCAAATAATGTTGTATTATTCAATTAATAGAGGAAAATAGGGTTTTGAATGTCGTTTGATGCATTATGAGATGTCGTGGGATGATTTTGAGATGATTCGAGATGTTTTGAGTTGATTTAGAGATGTTTTGAGTTGATTTAGAGTTGTTCCGAGTTGATTTGGAGTCATTCTGAGTTGATTTAGAGTCATTTCAAGTTGTTATGGGTTGATTATGAGTTGTTCTGAGTTGTTTCTGAGTCGTTCCAAGTTGTTTTAGGTTAATTCAAAGTTGTTTGGAGTTGATTCAGAGTCATTTTGAGACGTTCTGATTTGATTCAGAGTCATTTTGAGTAGTTTCAAGGTCATTTCGAGATGTTTCAAGTCATTTCAGGTTGATTTGGAGTCATTTCGAGACGTTCCGAGTTGATTTAGAGTTGTTCCAAGTTGATTTAGAGTCGTTATGAGATGTTCTGAGTTGATTCAGAGTCATTATGAGTTGTTCCAGGTTTTTTCAAAGTCATTTTGAGTTGATTTAGAGTTGTTATGAGTTGATTCAAATTCATTTCAAGTTGATTCGAGTTGTTCTGAGATGTTTTGAGTTGATTCAGAGTCATGCTGAGTCGTTTCAGGTTGATTCTGAGTTGTTTCGAGACATTTTGAATTTGTGATAAGTGTTAAGTCAATCTTACATGTCTACATTTTGCCCCTCTTTGATACAAAGTGCTGGTTGCTTTGTTTCAAATATTCTATTTTTAAGATCAAGTTTTTGAAAAAAAATTATGCCCCACTGTGCCCCCATATTTCGTGGAATGATTGGTAAGCCTCTATGCTACCCCCTCGAGAGTTTGACCAAAAATTTCAAATTTTGAGGTCAGGCTCATGACTCTATTCTATTTTTGTTATGATGTGTTTAGGTCACAAAATTAGGTTTATAGGTCCTTCGTTTCTTGTTTTGATGTTTCTCTAAGCTTCTATTTTGAAAGTAGGAAGTTTCCTCAAGTAGAATTTAGGGTTTTCTTGAGGCTTATATAGGCAAATTTTCTTCTAGATAGCTCATTTGTGTTTTGACTCTATAGCTAATTCTTGTCTCTACTTCTCTCATTCTATCAGATTTTTGAGGAGCAATGTTGTATTTTGATGGAGCCCCACATCTTTATGATCTCGTTCAGGAGGTTGGACGACCTTCAAATGTTGGCGGCCCAGTATGTACCTTCTTGCTTTTTTGCATTTGTCTTGTTTCATTCTCATTTTTGCGTGTACAAAGTTTTCTAGGTCAAAAACGAAGTTTGTTGTTTTCCACGCCTTTGACATATTTCCACGCCTTTGCCTCAGTTTTCACGCCTTTGACATATTTCCACACCTTTGTTTCTAGGCATTTGATTTAAAAGCTTTCCTTTGACATATTTCCTCACCTTTTCCATATTTCTATGCCTTTGCTTGAAAAGCTTGCTTTTGTTTTATGATTTTTGAGCATTTGCTCAAAACCCTTGTTTTTGACTCCTTTTGTTGTGTTTGACTTTAGCTTTTGCTTGGAGCCCTAGCATGTGTTCATTTGTCATCCTAAATATTGTTTGTCACCAATTTTTGTGTTATATTGTGTCTCCAACATGTTTAGAGTGAAACCCTAACATTGCAAGTTGGCCTTAGCGTACTACAACCAGCAGAGAGATGTCTGCGACATTTGTTTGATCCCATTGCCCATTTTTGTGTGTTAGAGAAATATTTTCTCGATGTTGTGGGACTACTTCACATTTGTTATATGCCTCTTATCAGGACTCATACTACCTTGATGAATACACTAGTGGAATGGTGGCATTCAGAGACATCCTCATTTCACCTACCTACAAGAGAGGCAGTCATAACTTTTGAGGATGTATGGAGGATACTTCATCTTCCTATTCATGGGGAGTTGGTTACTTATCATATTCGACATGGTATCCCTACCATGCAACATGTGTTAGGTGCTTGACACTTGACAGTACATCAGTCGGAGATCAATTTGTCTGATTTTTCTAATAGTGCAGATCCTATCTTGCTTGTCCTATGTGGTTTGATTTTAGGACTTGTTGTTCCTGATAGTTGAGGTTGACAATTTACTGTAGGTTGGGGTGTGTGTATTGATAATATGCTTGAGCATGGTAGAGGGTATGCTTGGGGTCCATGTCTTCTCACCCACTTCTACAGAGATATGCACGAGGTCATGTATCATGGCAAGAAATCTATTTTTGCAGGTGTTTCACTTTTGCATGTCTAGGCGTGGGAGAATATTGCAGTTACTCGGCTAGATGGGATACAGGATCATCCTGATGATCCATACTTGTATCGTTATGGGGATTTTTTGCACTATACCTTGCTTGGAGATCTTTCTTATTGGCATCCAATTTTCAATGATATCCCCAGCTTTGTGTGGAGACCATATTTGGGGTGGGATGCTTGGCCAGAGGATGCATATAACCTTGTCTATTGTTGATAGACCTGTTGGTTGGTTGGTCGTTCTGATATTATGTTAGAGCATTATTAACCAGACTGAGTATGTTGTCAGTTTGGGGAGATACTGGGTCGAGTTCTTGATACTTACAAGGCTCATTTTGGTCAGACGACATGGGAGGTTTGTGTATGGGGTCTTCAACCATATATAGAAATTGCCATTGTTGAGTTCAAAGAACTTTCCCCAGTTGATTGGGGTTTTTCGATTGGTCCCACATATTAAGGTACCTTTGATGACTATGATGAGTGGTGGTCTCGTTGTAGACCTTTGAGACTCACTATTCTCGGGGGTACTCCCGCTTCAGGTAGATCTAGTATTATAGGTCATCATGGGGAGTGACAACATATTGCGGTCCTTGCAGCGCTGTTCGATAGAGCTCGAGGTAAAGCTTGTCATGATGGAGCCCAGGGTTATCAGGATGTGTAGCCACCTCAGGTACAAGGTCATAGGCAAGTTTCGAGTTCTCCTCCACCAGCTAGTGACGAAGACATACTGTTAGCTCAGATTACTGCTGCCAGAGATGCAGAGATAGTGAGACGACAGGCTGTAGAGGCTTAGATAGATATTTTGAGGGCCGAGCAGGATAGTGAGAGTGGTCGACGACATGCTGTAGAGGCTTTTGTACAATTGCTGACCACAAAGAGAGATACTCTTAGGGAAAAACGTGATCATTATTTGCAGAGGTCTACCTACTATCAAACTTTATATGAGGTTGTTGTTGCCAGGGGCACTCGATGTCCATAGTTTGGAGAGCCTAGTTCTGTGGGCGGTGATGGTGCAGTTGGTGGTCGTGGTGATTAGTTTATGAGACAACCATATCATTTTAGTGATCTATAGGGTTCTGTCTTTCCTGTTGGGGTCTTACTTTGGTACTTGATATTTATGTTGTTCATTGTTTAGAGGCATTTTGCAGACATTTATTTTGTATGCCTATACTCATTGGCCCAGTTGAGATATTATGATTTTGTATATCTTATCACACTGATGATGTACTCTCCTTTTTTATGATGATATATATGATATATAACTTCTTCGATTCATTCTCATTTTATGCTCATATGATGATGATATATGATGATGTATGTTTATATGATGTCGATATGAATGAATGCCCCATACATGATGTTTTTATTGGTTTATTATCATCATGATGTATGTTGCCGATATTGTGGATGTAGAATGGTACTAATGACATTACTATGTAGATTTAGAAGAAATGTGATGTCAATTTAGAAGAAATATGGATGACAGATAGAAATGTGATGTTAATTTAGAAGAAATATTGATGGTAGATAGAAATGTGATGTTAATTAGTAGTTGATGAGTTGATTTTTCTTTACATTAGAGACTTTGCAATTTGAAAAATTGTTTTTGATATAGCAAATAGATAAGATGCACCGGGGTATTAATGACCAAGGTGACTTTGTATCTATTGCACGGACTTTGACTCTACAAACAAGGAGTATTCTTGCTCATACCAGACATACGAAAACCCTGTTAGAGTGTATGGGTGATAAGCTTTAAAAACATGTTAGACTAGTAACACAAGAGGTATTAAGAACCTAACATGTCACTGTTACACGAAATGTTTCAAAGAAAACTTCCACACACAGAATAAAGTGAGTATTCGCCATGGTAGTATAACAAGACTATCCACAAACAACAAATCGAAATGACGCTCAATTGCTCGCATTCCTTCTTCTCTAAATCCTTATGGACATCCTCGAGAGATCTTGGGAATGATTCAATAATGTAAACCACGAAAATAAGATAACAAAAAGATAAAACAATGCTATTATATCACTTGCCATATTTGTTTGGGGTGGGTCTATTATCCAATGTTGATCCTGTCTATCCTAGGGACAAATTCGTTAAGACATATCTCAAGATGTTGTTGGGTCTTGTCAAAAAGATATGTATTTGATACTTGGATTTGTTTTCTAGTTCTTTTTGCAATCAAATTATTCTATGATTGTCTGCTTGAAATTTCTCATTGTTGATGGTTGCTTTGTTTGTTTTGTTTGTTTTTTCAAAAGGTGAGTGCGATATTCTATTTATTATGGATGATGTCTTATTACAAATTGTGATGGCAGACATGGGTCTTTTTGATTTTTCTAATTTTTTAAGATGTTGTTTTTGAATTTTTCTAGGGACTAATCTAGGGCCTCAGGGGCTCATCAAAGATAATCCTTGCCTACATTGTATGCGCAGAGGATCGTAGTTCGCTTGGTTTGAGTGTTTTTGACCTTTTTGTTTCGTGAATGTTTTTGGATTTTATATCTTTTGATTATTTTTGGATTTTGTGTTTTTTGACTAAGTTGAAATAAAGCATGTTGGAAACCTAAGGGGACTGACCTAGGGTCTCAGGGGCTAATGAGCCTTGCCTACATTGTACATGTAAAGACCATGTAGTTCAACTGTTTGACTCAAAGCATAAAATGTTTTTGGGTATACAACATTAATAATCTAGATTGATATTCCACTTCTGTGTTTAGAGGATATGTTGTAGAAAAGCTATCTTGAACTAGCTGAAGGGTTCAAGCAATAGTTGATATCCTAGACTGTTTGAGTGAAGGAATAACCCCATGATGTTTTGTTTTCGATGGTTTTCAAACGTTTTTGTTCTTTTGTGGTTTTCTAACATTTTTGTCTTTTTTGCTATTTTCTATTTTTTTTTTATCTTTTGTAGTTTTTTGTGATGTTTTTGATCTTTTGTTGTTTTCCATGACCCTGATAAGGCAACCATAGATCTAACCCATGACAAAATTTTTGACATTTCCCCCAGCTGTGGACAAGACGACTTCCATTTATCAATGATGAGACATGGTTGGATATCTTGTTTTGAAATGAATGGGTGGATGTCGTGGATAGTACCGATAGATAATGATGCAAGTTGTATTCAAACATAGCGCCTATTTTCTAGGTTTTCACTATGGTACCTATTATAAGAGTGCCACAAAGTGGTTTTCACTCAGAGAAAGTTTTATTTCTCCTTACTATTTTTCTTTCTTTTTGACTTTTTTTGTATTTTTTAGTTCTTTTTTCTATTTTTTTGGATTTTTACCCTCTTGCCTGGGGTGTAAGATATTGAAAACTAGGATTAATATTTCACTTTTTTTTCTCGAGGATGTGTTGCAAAAAATCTTACTTTAACTAGCTATAGGGTTCAAGCAATTGTTGATATCTTAGAATTTTCGAGTGAATGAATAATCCATGTTTGTATCTTTTAAGGTTACCTTGGTAGTGCTTTGGTGGTACACCTTGTTTTTGGGATGAACTATTTTGATTTTTTTGGATTTTTACCCTCTTGTCTGGGGTTTAAGATTTTGACAACTTGGATTGATATTTCACTTTGTTTTTCTAGAGGATATGTTGTGGAAAAGCTTACTTGAACTAGCTGTAGGGTTCAAGCAATTGTTGATATCTTAGAATTTTCAAGTGAACGAATAATCCATGTTGTTTGTATCTTTTAAGGTTACCTTGGTAGTGCGTTGGTGGTACACCTTATTTTTGGAATGAACTATTTTGATTATTTTTTGGATGTTTTTGGATTTTTACCCTCTTGCTTGGGTGTAAGATATTGAAAACTTGGATTGATTTTTCACTTTGTTTTTCTAGAGGATATGTTGCAGAAAAGCTGACTTGAACTAGTTCTAGGGTTCAAGTAACTGTTAATATCTTAGAATTTTTGAGCACGAAGGAATAATCCATGTTGTTTTTATCTTCAAGGTTACCTTGGTAGTGCATTGGCGGTACACCTTGTTGTTGGGATGAATTGGGAAGGGTACCATGTGGTATACCTTGTTGTTGGATCAAACTATTTCAAAGGTTACCTTGATAGTGCATTAGCGGTACACCTTGTTGTTGTGATTTATTGTTTCAAAGGCTACCCTGGTAGTGCATTGGTAGGATACCTTGTTGATGGGACAAGTTGTTTTGAAGGCTACCCTGATAGTGCATTGGCAGGATACCTTATTGATGGTACGAATTGCAAAGGGTAGCATGTGGCACACCTTGTTTAAATAATGCTTGGATCACAATGTGAGCTAGAAGGCATATATCAAGATTTATTCTGAAGCAAGATGTAAGTACTTGCCCCTAGTGTCTAGCTATGTAGGCAATTACAACCATAGTGAAGATAAACCATCCTCTTAGGTGGGCTTGCCTCATGCTTTGAAGAGATGATTTTACATGCGACTTATGACACAGGCCTGTAGTCGGACTTGGAAAGTAACTTCTCGGAAGTAAATTTTGATGCACCACTTTCAAAGAATGTTTTGGATAATAGGGTGGCTTCTAAAACAATTGGCTCTTAGTCATGTTTTGGGGATATTATTTTTGGGCACCTACACATGTGGCGTTTTGTTCAATTAAGAACCTTCCAGCCCTTTTAGGTTTTTACGCATCACAAGGATACTGAGGAAGAATACGTCGGTATAGGACATCCACACTCGGTGAGTGATGAAATTTCCTCACACTCAAAAGATTTATATAGTGGTCCAAAATGAAAGTACCACTTGGGTCGCCTATGAGTTCTCTAGCGCGAGATGTGTCTCAATAGGCAGGCCCTCTAAGAAGGTAAAATTTCAAACAAATACGAAGCTCATAAATGTTCTTCACTCACCCAAGATTGCCAAAATGGTGCGAGGGGAGAAGACAAAACACTTCAACTTGCTAATCAATGTATATGCAAAAAAAATAATTCATTGCAAATTGATTCATTTTAAACACCTCGAGCAGTGTTATCCCCAAGAATATGCGAGTAAAAATGAAATGTTCTTTTTATCTTTGCACCAATTGAAGTTTCTAGGATATCAAACAATTAAGATAGCAATGGCATGAAAACAATCAAAAAACATTTTGTTCATTTCAAGCTCCAAAGTGGAAGTGTTTCTAAGAAAATAAGGCCTACTCATTAATTGGTCAACAAAAATGTAAATCGTACATGCTTCAACAAAATGAAAAAAATGTTTGCGCTTTTTTTATGCACCAAATTTAAAGGTTCCTATTTATGAAAACATGAAATGTGCTCATTTTTAGAGCCCAAAATTGAAGTGTTTTATGTTCTTTTTATAAGCACCAAAAGAGAATTCCTACTTTAGAAAGCTTTACATTGTTTATTTTAACAACACCAAATTTGAAATGTGAGAGTTGTGTTGTTCATTTTAGAGCACCAAAAAGAGATTCCTACTTTAGAAAGCTTCAAAACGTTCATTTTAACAACACCAAATTTGAAGTGTGAGAGTTGTGTTGTTCATTTTTATAGCAGCAAAAAGAAGATTCCTACTTTAGAAAGCTTTCAAAAATATTGATTTTAACAACACCAAATTTGAAGTGTGAGAGTTGTGTTGTTCATTTTAGAGCACCAAAAGAAGATTCCTACTTTAGAAAGCTTTAAAATGTTCATTTTAACAACACTAAATTTAAAATATGAGAGTTGTTGTTGTTCATTTTAAAGCACCAAAGGGAAATTCCTAAGTTAATAAACAAAATTATTTGGTGTCTTCAAAGATCTTGGACTGATCGTCTTCTTTGCACAAAACAAGTCAGTATTTTTCAAAATCCTACATAGAAATTCATTAATTCCTACAAAACAACCAAAATGTTAGTAAGAAAGGTCATTACAATAGTGCAGGATCCATGCACTTGTCTTCCAAAGCAAATGCTTAGAAGAAAAATCAAAAGCTCAATTTTTTTTTTGCAAAAGCTCAAATTCTCCATACAGGTGCAAACCTAGAAAGAAGAAAAAGCGTTGATTTTAAAGCAAAAGTGCCATTCCCATGGAAAAAGCATTGATTTTGTGGCAAATGCTCATAATTCTTAACAGTCAAAAGCGAGCTTTTGTTGGGCAGTCCGTGAAACGTCTCCAAAAGGTTCCCAAAATCTTGTGGCTTCAAATTTGCTCATAAAAATGTTAGTAAGAAGGACCTAGGTCCCACCGGGCGTGCCAAAATGTGTGAGGGGGAAGGAATCCATCAAGAAAAAAATGTGAAATCAAGGTCAAATGCAAGATTGAAATTATAAACTATGTAATCCAAAACACTTAACCTATCCTATTCCATCACTCATGAAATGTGCAAATCTAAGATATTTGAATGAAATGAAATCCTAAGGTTAACACATTGAATTCAAAAGCAAAGGAGAGATTACCATCCCATGTTGGAGTGTATTTGCATGACGTTGGGTTGTTCGTATCGTTGCAAAACCTCCATTGCTTACGTGCAAAAGCTTGATGATAGACGCTTGGTTGATTGAAAAGGTTGAAGCTCTATCAATGGTGATTGTGACAACACTTCGTTGCATAAGGTAAGTTGAAATTTTGATCCTTATTTGTGAAGAGAAAGGCTTGTTATATAGGAAAAATAATTTTTGAATCAATGGTCAAGATCGCATTGGAGAATATCCAGATCAACGGTCAAAATGAGTTGAGAGGATTTAGACATGAGGAAATTGTGCAAAGTTGATTGCACAATTAGGGTGATTGAAGAATAGATTGGATAGTTAGGATTTTGATTGCTTAGTTAGCAATTTATTAATCAGTTAGGGTTTAGTTAGGAATTAGATGGTTGAGTTAGCAAAAATAGATTGCTTTGTTAGAAAATAGATTGCTTAGTTAGCAAAATAGATTCCTTAGTTAGCAATCCATGATTTTCTCAATCAAAAAGTGGGTGAAGAATATTAATTAATTAATTCTATTTTGATTTGATTTTAATTTTTGATAATTTGAATAGTTTGATTTAATTATTCAAATTTTAGAGGGAAAGTGTGATAATTAAATTATTATGATTTAATAATTTAATCAATTTTGAGGAATAAGGTGAATTAGTGATGTAATCAAATAATTAATGTTGTTTGACTAATCAGAGTGAAATAAGATAAGATTAGGACTTTATTAAATAAATGTAATTTATTTAATTGGTAAAAAATGATGAAATGTGAATTAATCAAATAACATTGTATTATTCAATTAATAGTAGAATTAGGGTTTTCAAGACTTTATTAAATAAACAGTATTTATTTAATTTGTCGAGAATGATGAAATAGTGAATTAATCATATAATGTTGTATTATTCAATTAATAGAGGAAAATAGGGTTTTGAATGTCATTCGATGCTGTTTGATGCGTTATGAGATGTTGTGGGATGATTTCAAGATGATTCAAGATGTTTCGAGTTGATTTAGAGATGTTTTGAGTTGATTTAGAGTCATTCTGAGTTGATTTAGAGTCATTCTAAGTTAATTTAGAGTCATTTTGAGTTGATTCATAGTCATTTCGAGTGTTTCCAGGTTGATTCAGAGTCGTTCTAAGTTGTTTTAGAGCCATTCCGAGTTGTTCTGGGTTAATTCAAAGTTGTTCTGAGTTGATTCAAAGATATTATAAGAAGTTCCAAGTTGATTTAGAATTGTTCCAAGTCATTCTGAGACGTTTCGAGTTGATTCAGAGTTGTTCTGAATTGTTTTACGTTGATTTGGAGTCGTTCTGAGTTGATTCAGAGTCGTTCTGAGATGTTTCGAGTTGATTCAGTGTCGTTACAGGTTGATTTAGAGTCATTCCAAGTTGTTCCAGGTTGATTTAAAGTCATTTTGGGTTGATTAAGAGTTGTTCCGAGTTGCTATGGGTTGATTCAGAGTCTGTCCGAGTTGATTCAGAGTCATTCTGAGTTGATTTAGAGTCATTTCGAGTTATTTTAGGTTGATTTTGTGTTGTTTCGAGACATTCTAAATTTTTGGTAAGTGTTAAGTCAATTTTACATGTCTACAAAAAGTTTACAAAATTTTCCCAAGAAAAATAACATATCACCCAAGCCGAAGCCAAACAGACACAACTTGACCACCACAACATACTGACCCAATTGACCCCAATTATAGAGACCCAAAATATGATACCAAAATTTACCTAGGTATTACCAAAAACTAGGTAGATTGATACACATGACAATATTGTGCTTTCATATAAACCCTAGAGACAACACAAAACCAACCCAAGACAAAAATAACCAAACCAACCCCTATTACCACAAATTGCGTTGGGCAAACACTAAAAAGTTGTAGTGTCAGTTTGTGTTCCTTTCCTTTGTGATTCCAAACCTAAGCTTGAGGAAATCCGCTGTCGCCTCTATCAACTTGCAATGAGCAAATAGGTCTGCCCAAAGGATCTCCAACAGGAACAAATAATACTTCATTGTAGCCCCATAAACTTCATGCAACCCTAAATTGTGTGGTCGAGGGCAACCAACACCCATAAAGACAGTCACCAGGGTCTCGTCCAAACCAACCAATAAGTCCTTTTTGAACAAATTGACCATGATTACCTTCACCTTTTATTTTTCCACAACCACTTCCAACAAGCTAGCCAAAACCTGAGATTAAATATATGAGTCGAATTGATCACCCTCACCACATTCCAGAAAGCCCTTCCTAACCAAGAACTTCATCGCCAAGAGAATGAGGAAATCGGGGTAGTGAATCATACATTTGAGCCATAGATAAGTCACTGGGCCTAGAAAGGCCATTTATCTTTTGGAGCTCAAGAGCTGCACTGGGGTTTCTCTACCATCACAAGCCATTTCACTTATAGAGACACGAACACTAAATATCGCCATAAGGAAATGAGCAGCGATGAGAGTGTTTAAACACAACCTATCAATGAGTCACCTGAGGAAAAGACTGATAACCACCTCACAAGCTACAAAGAGTACACCATACATCATTGCACATACCGCCACCCACCACATGATGTTATACCAAGTAATGATACACGTATATGTTCCTCGTTTCAATTAAAGCTCTTTTCCAGGCACACAGATTAATATTGCCAAGTTGTCACCAAGGCATAATCCAACAACTACCAACCGCCACATCAACAACCTCTCTACAACAAGGGGTGTGGAAAGGTGCGCACCCATCCACCCACTTGAGAGTCTCTTATGTTAAACCCTTGAGATCAATACATACTTTTCTAACTTCTCATGTAGAGTTTTTAGAAAGGGTTTCTCCATACAAATTTTGTGTGCAGATGGTTTTCTTATTTTATTTTTATTGTCAATTTTATGCAATCACATAATCATCATATGGTTACCCTTGGATAAACAATTATGTTTCAAATTTGCATATACTTGTAAGAGATTTTATTGTAATAGTTTCATCTCATTTTTCAACAATTAGAGCTGTATTTTGGAGAAAAAAACTAAATGAGACCTTTATTTTGTTGTTACATGAGCTAAATTTTACAATGATAATCATACGTGCAAAAGATATTTAACATTTATAAGAAAACAATCTTAGCCATCAATTATCTAACATATTAAATAATTTCTTTCTTTTGATTATTGAAATTATACATAAACTAAGTAACACACCTACTATAGCATAAAAAAAAAACTCTAATTCCACTGTTTAAACTCATTCACCATATTTTTTTTATCTACGAAGAAAATATTGGAATATGATTATCTAACTTGTATTATATAAATAAACATCCTTATATAGCTTATTTGCATATATAGTAGTAGTTCTAAAAAAAACTCTCACTATGGCCATAATATTGATACTTTGCTATGTTCTTAAGTAAAGGGAAATGATAATAAAACACTCCTTTTATACTTTTTTAATAATGAAGTATGCTTGAAAATCTAAGTATTTGAGGTTATTTAAAGTGAGGAGTTGTGTGTTTTCCTTGTATAGTACCTTATTGAATGAATGAAATACTTTCAATTCTTTTACTAGTATTTTTATTACTTGGGCTCTATTTAACCTAGAATTACAAGAAAGCTCTACATCTAGTTTCAAAAGTATTATTGATCTTTAGAGAAGTCCATAACATATTTGTAATCACTGTCATTGTTCATTGAAGTTGAATCCTCTGTGCCACACATTACTAGTTAATATGACCTCATATAATTATGCAACTCTATGGCCATACAAACATTTCATTATTTTAGTACTCAAAGTTCACTGACAAGATTCTTGTACAAGATTGTATATACTTAATGAGTTTGAAGTGACTCATAGTGCTAACAAATAAAATTCAACACATGGATTGAGAAGTTCAGTTAATACATGATACAAAATCTACGAATAAATCCTATGACATTGTGAAATAATTTTTTCATATTAAAATAAAAGTAAGATTTTATAGACAATTTTATGTGATTGGGATTTATAGATAGATGGATAGAAGATTTTAACCTCCGTTAGGACAAATTTTATAGATATATTATAAAAACTTGCCACACTTTATTACGGAGAAGGCGTTCCCTCTATAAAATAGACAAAGCAAGTCTATTGCATCAATGATTGATATCATCTGCATCGACCATGAAATGCATCTGAACCGTAAATATAAATGTCAAATCAGTGACGACTGCCCTGCCAGCTCACCTTGGCCCAACAAATCATCCTACATCTAACACAGATATGACTAATCTTCAAGCACTCTTCCCACCACCTTCTCAACTTCCCCAGCTCTTACTATTCCATCACTGTCTGCAATCAATGCCAACCCAATCTTCCACACGTCTACCACATAAACACGGTTGAAAAACTGATCTGCAAAGTAAGGCCAACAGAGCATAGGCAGTCCTATGGCGATGCTCTCCACTATGGAATTCCATCCACAGTGAGTGATGAAACATGCAATAGAAGGATGAGAAATAACCTGCATCTGTGGACACCATGAAACAAAACATGCTCGATCTTTGGTGGCTTCCATTAATCCTGGAGGACGTATAGCGCTTGACCCGTCCATTAGATCGCTTCGCATAACCCATAGAGACAATTTTGGGTGGTCGCCAAACCTAGGGCAAATTCTTCCAACTATCTTTAGTTCACTATTGCCAAGCTTCCAAAGGACACATACACCACACACTGCGAAGACTACTTGTCTAGCCACTCCAAACAATCTGCTTCCTCTGTCTAGAAGTTCGCTATGATTTCTGAATGAACTTCCCCATTGAGATTGGGAGAAAGGATGTAGGGACCAATTGAACATACCGAAGCTCCTCAGGCAATTAGGCTATCAATTATAGGGGCTTTCAGATAGTAAAAGGAATTGAATAACACCCATTTGAGATCTCTTGTTCTTTCCATGAAACGTTCAATGAAGTGGAAGATAAACTCTTGCTGGGTTTCATTGAATCCAACAACCCAAGGAAGATGTGGAGAGTAGAGAGGCGACATCGAGGGAAGGTATTTCACCATCGCAAAGTCCTTGGGAACTCCTGTAAAGTATCCAAAATACAAACTACTCCACTGTTAGAGAATTCCATGCGTTTGTGTACTCTCTGATGTCTTTCTCTAATCTTTTCATTTCCACTCTTTCTCCATTCCTCAGCTCAGCAGCAAGCCTCTAAAATTTGAAAAACACAAGAATGGGAAAGAGATTTGGAGTTTTGTTGTGTGCGCCTGATTAGGACTATGTAAAGAAGATATACAGAGGGTACTTCAGTCTGTTTATAAATACGACGAATTCGTGGTTTCTAGCAGTCGCTTCGACGCGCATGGAAACGATCGATGTGTGGATTTTGGATCTCTGTCATTTTCTCCAGGCTACATGCAATGCAGATCAAAGTTCTTGGAATCTGCTTTGGTCACCAAGTACCTTTTCTTTTATTTCATTTGAATATACATCTGCCATTGGTATTGATACAAGTTGGGAATGCTGGCAGAGACTATGGAAGCTGGCTTTAGATTTGCGTGTAGGGCATTCCATGAGACCACCTTATTTTGAGGAATTATATCAAAAACAGTTTGCATACCTTGTCTGTAATTCCAAATTTCGCATACAAATCTATCGAGTAGCTACAGTTATAACTACTGAAAAAAATTCCTCTTCCATTATGTCCAATCGCATATGCAGAATTGGAATCATGGCCTCATGGCCACCTCGAGTGGAGACAGACATTATATGCACAGCTGATTATGAGTATGGTAGCTACAGGCTACACCATACATAAATTATCAGTTGTTGACTTATTATATAATTATATTAAATATTATTTACAATTTATTATATATTATATAATACTATTAAATAAGTATTATTTATTAGATAATTATATTATATTTAAAATAGTGATCATGTATCAATTAAATTTTGTCACAAAATTTTCTTCTAGATCTCTTCGGCGTACCCATTGCACACATAGGTGCGTTTGCTAGTTCTATGAAATGACTATAATATCACAAAGTCAAGGATGCAATAATTTTTTATGTCAATAGTGGCACCTAACCCTAAGGATTAAAAATATATAAATTTCAAATTTCAAATATAATACAAAATCCTTAAAATTTTTTTTTTAAAAGAAAAGCCTGATATTTTAGAGGGCATTCGAATTGACATGTATTTGATTCGAGATCTAGAACGTGGAAATTTGAGGAACATTCTTAACCGCCATCACGGTATTCTTTAAGTGGGACTGTGGAAGCAGCAGTCTCTCATTGAACTGTTTTCTTATTCATAGAGAAGAAATAGAAACTGGTTTTGTTACAGCATGGATGAAGATCATGACTACGGAGCCCACGAGGGCAAAGCCAAAGCACCTGAAGACACTCTCCTATACTCCATTTTCCCAGACTTTGCTCTTACAGAATCCATTTCTCCAGCACAAGTCGAATCAAAACTAAAAGAGCTCCAGGTAAATTGCTTAGACATAATTTCTCCTTTTGTAAAAGACTATATATGGCAGCACGATTCCTTCAACCTCAAATCCTCAACAACAACCTCATCCTGCCCCTGCACTTCCTCTTTGGAGGACTCTAACTCCTCACCTTCTGTACCCCACCTACACGGCAGGCTGAAATACGGCGACAATGTGGATGATGAGTGGTTCGTAGTATTTCTATTATACGAAATCACGCGCAAAATGCTATATGTCTCCGCCAGGGCATGGGATACGGACGGAGAATTTTTACTGATAGAAGCAGCTTATGCCATACCACGGTGGCTCAAGCCGGAAAATAGCTCCAACCGTGTTTTTATCCGTCATGGAGAGCTCCACATATTGCCCTTGCCCGCTTCTCCCGCGGAGATTTACCGCTTTCCGGTGAAACCTTCGGTGGCAGACTCCCTCCGCGTCCTTGCCGGTGGTTTTTTGAAAACGAGAGCCGGGGACGCTGTTCAGGACGTTTTGAATGGGCGGATTGGTGTCTTTCCATCGAGAGCTGTGGATAATATGCACAGGGTTAGGGTTCGAGTCCCTGTGAGGGTCGCTCAAGTTTTGAAGCATGAACCGCAGTTGATTTCAAAGGCGGTGGAGGGTTTCTATGACAGGGATGTGGATTCCATGAAAGCTGCAGCTAAAATGGAGAAGTTTTTGGGTGAGAAGGAGATGGTGGATGTGTGTGTGAAGATGTCCAGAGCGATGTATGCACAGCTTGTGCAGCAGGTTTTCCAGGCCCCTCGTTGCTATCCGATGCCACATTTGTCATCACCTAATTATAGGTATGGAAATTCTAATGAGCTATTTTCGCCAATTGGCGAATCTTTTATATAATTTTATTTTTTTTGGTTTGTCAAATAGTAAAGATATCGAATTAGCTGTGTTTTTAAGCAATTGGAGCATCGGTAGTGTGACATTACTAGATACAATTTTGTTGCATGTTGTAGCCATATTTGTAAGACAACAGTCCTCTATATTTGAGCAGCGGTTGCCATGCCATCAATGGCCCATAGCGGCGTTTCATTCTTTCTTACTTCACTCTTAGATATTAATTGGCGTCTAAAAGTTTCATTCATGAATGAAGGCCCAAGTTACATGATGTCTTGGGTTACAATTTTAAGAAGATTGCTGTGTCTGGATGGTTATTCAAATAACGTATTAAATATAATTCCCCTTCATTAAATGTTCAAATGTTTTTTTGATAATCTTTACTGCATTAACTATTGCATTTACCATAGCGGAAACTAATAAGTTTTCATCTAACCCTGTAAAGGTTTCTTGAATAGTATGCCAGCATTCAACCTTAAACCTCACTGGCATAGACTTCGATAAAACTAATCCCGTCAAAATCTGTGTCGAGAGTATTTAATATTTTTTAAATTTCACCCAAAAATAAAGTTTGCTAGTGCTACATGATATTATGTTGAGTCTTGCATTAAATGCATCTTACAGTAAAAACTTCTTAGAAACTCTTTATTCAGTACTAGTGGTTTATTAAGATGATTTGACTCTTTAATCCAAGGATAGGAATCACAATTGTAGAAATTTGGAGTTGATCTTCCGATGATGCTTGAAATATGGGAATGCCCTTAATCCTAAAAAATGTGTATTTGGTGTGGAAGAGAGCAACCTTTGTGGAAATATGGTGTCCAAGGAAGGGGTGAGGATTGACCCCAAAAGAGTGAAAGTAATAGACTTCTGCCCTCAACCCAAGATAGTTAAAGCAGTTCAATCCTTTTTTTGGTGGATCAACTTTTCAGGAGGTTTGTTCATAACTTTGTAGAAAAGACAAAGGCTAGTTCAAAGATGCTCGAGAAGGGACAATCAACCAGTTGGGATAAAGAGTCAGATGATTCTTTCTTGGAGATTAAAAACCTTTTCAACTTTTCTCGTATTGACAAGTCCCAATTATTTAAAACCTTTTCAACTTTTCTCGTTTGCTTCCTTCTACACTTTTGCTGTTGTTCTACTTTAGAAAAATGTTGATGGATATGAGCAGCCTATTGCTTTCTTTAGCAAGTCATTGCAAAATTCTAAATTGAATTATTCTATCATGGAGAAGCATGTGTATGCTCTTGTTAAAGTGTTTAAAAGTTTTAGACCCTAACTAAAAGAGCAAGAAACATTGCTTATGTGCCTCATATTGCTGTGAGGGACTTCTTTGTTCAACAAGAAGCTTTGGGCAAAAGGTGTAGATGGATTAATAAGATCTAAGAGTACGACATGAAGGTGCAAACAAGAAAATTGGTTAGAGATCAAGGATTAGCCAAGCTCATGGTTGATGTGAACTTGGAGGCAACTAAAGCAAATGATGTCAATTATAACTTTATACCCCTTCCTTGCTTGTTGAAGAACGATCCATTGTATGAGGACATAGTTTTCTATTCAAAAAATTTGATTTGTACTCGAGTATTGAATGATTATCAACAAAGGATCTTATAATTGGTAGCCTAGAGGTATGTGCTAATAAAGATAAATTAATGTGGAGGAATGATGATGAGTTGCTCACATAGTGATAAGAACAAGGTATTGGTGGCCAACAATGTTTAAGGATGTGGCCAAATTTGTTAGGAAGTGTGATGCTTGCCAAAGGTTCTTTGACAAGATGAAGTTTGCAGGTGCTCTCCCCCCTAACATCCATCTTAGTTGAGGCTCCATTTTAGCAATGGGGTATTGATTTTGTTGGAGAGATTGCTAAAAACTCAAGCAATGGATATAAATGGGTCTTTGTAACTACCAATTATTTTATTGAATGGGTGGAAATAATCTCTATTAGAAATGTGACATCTAAAGCTGTGATTGACTTCTTGTTGACAATATAGTCACAAGATTTGGTGTGCCTACAAGAATAATAGTTGATAATGCAATGTGTTTTAGATCTCATAACATTTTTGACATGCGTTCCAAATATGCGATTGTTTTAACACACACCTCTCCTTATCATTTACAAGGAAATGGTTAGGCTGAATCTACTAATAAATGTCTCATGAAAATCATCAAGAGGACACTATATTCAAAAAAGAAAAGATGGCATGATAAGCTTAAGTTTGTTGTGTGGGTAGATAGGATAACTTATAAAATGTCAATTGAGAGAAGTCCTTTTGAGTTGGTATATGGAGCTGAAGCCAAAATGCCCATCAACTTGGAGTTGTTAGTTTACGAATTACTATAAGAGGTAAACAAGCAAGAATAGGATGCCAACTTCAATAGAATCCATGGTCTCATTGAGCTTGAAGAAGCCAATAGAATTGCACATGAAAGAAATTTGCTGCAACAACAAAGTCTAAAACATTTGTTTGAAAAAGAGCAATTCAGAGGAATTTTCAAGTGGGGGATACTATCCACATGTGGAATGCAAGGTCTAAAGACAAGGCCAAACATGGAAAATTTGAAGCCTTGTGGGTTGGACCTTATAAGGTTGTAGGCAAGTGCGGCCATGACACTTTTTATCTCAACGATTTAGTGTAGAATTCATGGAGATTTTCGTCAATGGTTAGCCATCTCAAACACTTCTCTTGAGAGCTTTTGCTTTCTTATGGCCTGTGCACATTCTTTCTTTCCTTGTTTTTGTTTTGCCTCATTTTTCATTTAACTCTATATTGTGTAGATGGGAGGCCTAGGGTTTGATCCTCAATGCCCTCCTAAATATCCTACGCCCAATCCTCAAGTCTTGGCATATGTTGCCCTTTTTTGGATTTGCAAACTTTTCTTAGCATTAGTTCTTGAAGACATTGGTTGCTCCAATTTCCAATCCTTATCACATGTCGAGTGTCCAGTTGTTTTCTTTGCATGTGCTTGGGGATGATGGTATGTCAAAACTTCGAACCTTGAAACTTGATGGACTTCCAAGTTTTCTTTTTCATTGCTCCGAAGTTGGACAAGGTATTCCAAAGCCTTGATTGATCCTTGGTCGCCTTTGAGAAGTTGTTTGAGGGTTCTCACACTATTTCATCCCTTGCTCCTAAGTTGCAACCCTACTATTTGAGTAAATTTTGCAATTCCTTTTGTTCCCTAGGCAAATTGGTAATGACGGGCTTAAAAACTTGACCTCTCTTGATGCAAGCTCTTAAGTGGGCCTTCAAACTTTCTTCCAAGTGTTTGTATTGTGCCCAAGATTCTAATCTTCAAGTTCTCATTGATCCACCAATTTGTTTCTTAATGTCCATTGACATTTGTCTCCCCTTTCACCTAGGCATTCCTCTTGGGACTTCTTAATTCCCCTCGCCTTCGTGCATGAAAATCCTTGAGGGTTTTGGAATGCTTTTTTATTATGTTCCTTGGGGATGTGTCCTTGGGATTTTTTTTGCCGTTCTTGTATTAGGAATGTGGGGACAACTTGGAAACATCTCCTAGTCATCCCCAAGATGGATGGGGATCTTTCAGACATTCCCTAACCGTCTTGGGGAGGGCCAACCATCCTTGTGGCAAATTAGCCAAATTTAAAAAAAAAAATCCAAAATGTAAAACCAAATTATTTTTGTGGGCCCCAACACCACATTTAGCCCTAAATGAACAAAAAGAGGCCTCCCTCTTTTATTTTAATTTATTTTTTACTTGCCAAAAAGTTTGCAACCAAGTCGGAGGAAAAAATATCATTTTGAGTAGGGTTTGAAGGTGCAATTGTAGAAACTAGCACTAGTGAGTAGTGAGGAGTGAGATATCAAGAGAAGTAGAAGAGGTAATGGATTTTTCGATTTTCTTTTTTTTTTTTCTAATTTTTTTCAAAGTTTTAAGGAAGAAATATTTGATTTTTTTCTTTTTTTTTTTGTTTTAGTTTGCACATGCATTATTGTTTCATAAAACAACATGAGTAGTAGTAGTTGAAGTAGTGGACATGAAATGGAAGAAAGAAATGTGAGTTTCAGTTTCAGTTGGGGGTTCATTAGGGTGTGGGAGGGCTGTGAATGAATGAGAATAAGCGCAAAACCCATTTGAGTGCCCTTTCACCATTTTTAAAACTTATGCAAAAAGCCCTTTTAATTCCAAGAAACCTCTTCTCCAATTTGTGGCAGCCCTAGACAAAGACAAAAATAAATATTCGGGGGTTAGTAGAGTGTAGTTGTGTCACATTTGCAAGACAAATTTTGGAGGGAACTACACCAAGGTATATTCTCATCACTTGGGCTTTATAAGACATGGGGTTAAGGTGTGCCCATATATAGAGGACGAGAAGGTAGAGGTTCATAAATTATAAACAAAGGAAAAAGCTAAGTCTAAGGGTGTGCCGATGTCAACACAATTTGCACAATCAGCTATGCCTATGCCCTCCATGGTTGCTTGTGGTAGTGGTGATATTTCTACGAGAGAATAGTGCTAGTGAGAAGGTAGTGATAGTTGCAAGTATGTTCAATATGCTATCATGGGGTGCGATAGTCTTTTATTGCCAAAATTTTCTAAGCTCATGCCATCCCATTTCATGTAGTATGTTCTCACTACTTCAAACAAATGTTCAAAGATGTAGCTTCCGTTGGTCCTCCATTCACCTCCCTAGGGAACATAAACTACACATTACCCTCCTTAACAAAGAATATTCTAAGTTGAGTTTGGTGATGGAGGACATGAGACAAACTTAGATTAGGATGGGCTGATCTATTGTCATGGATGGGTGGATTGATATTAGACATCAGACACTCATTGACATCATAGCTATATGTGCAACTAACTCTTATTTTCTAGAGCTATTGATTGTTTAGGGAAGCTAGAGGAGGTGAACTTCCAATTTCATATTTTGAGAGAGGCCATTGAGGTGGTTGGGGCCTCAAATGTTGTATAGGTGGTCATTGATTTGGCATGTGTGTGCAAATTAGCTAGGATGATGGAGGAGGATGCTTACAAGCACATCTTTTAGACCCCATGTGCTCATGCATTAAACAATGCATTGAAAGACATAGCAAAGATATATTGGGTGCAACAAGTGGTGGGAGAAGCTAGAGATAGTTAGATGTTCATTTGCAGCCACCGCACCTCATTTGCTCTCTTTATAACATTTTCAAAGAAGGAATTCCTCAAACTTGTGGAGACTAGGTATGCTAGTTATTTTGTTTAGTTAGAGATGATGCTTGAGGTGCAAGAGGCTCTATAGTTGATGATGGTTAATTGAGAGTGGAGTAGATGGCCTATCGCAAACATTGTTGAAGGAAAAACTATCAAACAAAAGATTTCTGATGATGACTGGCGGTCCACTGTGAGGTGAGAAATTGTTGATTTTATTAATAAATTGATTGGTGATTTTATAATTAAATTTCTTGTTTTATTATTGTCTCTAATTTTGTAACTTGTCTTTTTTGAAATTTTTGTTTGCGGATATGTTTACCGCATCTCATCTGTTGTAGATGTCATTAAACATGCCAATATGGACTCTTCTAGTCTTGGAGAGATTTATGAGACATTTGACAACATGTTTGGATGGATGAAGCAATTTGTAAAAGGGATCCTAATTTGGGATTATATGAGCAGCATATGAAGCCCATTGTGATGCAGTGGTGGAACACTATGAACACCTCACTTCATATGGTAGTCTTTGTTGTAAATCCTAAATAGTATGCACAAAAGTTTGGAAGGTTTTGCCTCCTTGTAACAACAAAGAGGTGAAAGAAGGGTTAATGAAGGCCCTTTGAAAGATGTATTCAAGTGAGGGGTCGACTATACTCTGCACACAATGTCTTGCCTTTGCTAATCATTGCAGTCCAACATTTAGCAAACTATAGGTTGACATAGATAGCGCTGCATTAGTTGAAATTGATCCTATTGAATGGTGGACTTGGCATGACAAGGATACATGATAGTTGAAGATGCTCTCCATGCATCTCCTTTCACAGGTTGCCTATTCCTTTGTTGTAGAGAGAAATTGGTGCACATACATGTTCATTGACTCTATCAAGAGGAATAGGCTTACCCCCAGATGAGTAGAGAAGTTGGTGGCCGTACATAGTGCATTGCGACTTTAGGATCGTTAGTCTTCAAAGTATTGATAGACTCTAGCTTAACAATCGGGTGTCATCTTTGAATTGATGAGGAGGTGACATAGGAGGGATTGGTTGGAGTTACATTGGATTAGGTAGTCCTTCATAGTGGTAGTGACTTAGAGTTAGACTCTAATTTTGATGTAGTGTTAGTAGATTCCGATTAGGGGCAGCATCACACTTTCTATGTTTTTTGTCTTTTTGTAGTTTAAATTTGTAGTCTTAAAGCATTTTGTTGTTTTTTAAAATTTTATATAATATATTAATATTTCACATGCACATTGACAATAAGTTATGAAAGCATTTAAATTTTGACATTTGTTAATTTGTTTGACTCCCATGTGAACTTTCAATTCAACTCTAATATTGTGTATTAAGGATCTGTAGTGTATATGATGAGTGCTTTATTAATTTTATGATATGAATATTTGAAATTTCCCTATATTTTATAATTCTCCCCTATTTTTTATTTAGTTGCCCTTTGCCGTCCCCTAAAATGGCCTAAAAAAAATCGTATATAAAACGTGTCCCCTTGTCCCTTGCCATCCTCGTCTTGGAAACTTGGTGGAATGTAGTTTTTTTTAACTATTTGCACCCTTTGATGTTTGAATCTCCAAAACCTCACCATTCAAACAAAAACACCCTACCTACCTACTTGCACTTTCTTGGATGCCATTAATGGTCCCAAATGGACATGATTTGACAATGAATGGTGTTCAAATGCCTCACAACACCAATGGTCTCCTCAGAGACATGGTCTGTGTCCAAATGGATATGGTTGTTGATGCAAGAGGCATTGTTTCATTTGAATGCCCATATGAAGGTGATGCAAGCAAACATGGTTAACCTATACACTTGTAGGCAATCTTTGTTCTCTCACCAAGACCACTTGAGGATGTTGCAATGATAATATACATATTGCAATTTCAGTTGGATAAGGTGTGGGTTGATTACAAGGTTGTAGAACAAAAAAAGAAGAAGAAGAGCTGTAGATTGTTGTGATTTTCTATAAGAAGCAAAGGGCATTTTGATTGTATTTCTTTGGGTTTTCTTCCATATGGTATAATATGACCTTGTAATCCTTAAGAAATGATTTTAATGTGCAAATTTGGTATCTATTTGAATGTCTCCAAGAGCATTATATAAACTTTTGATTGTTTTTTTGAACCTCTTGGTCACATTTACTGATCTGAATTTTGCTCTTGATTATTTTGTCAGCTAGGATACTGCAAAACTCCTTGTAAGGCATCTTATCAAAGTGATATATGAAGTTTGTGTGTTTGTTTATGGATTACTATGTTATGTTCAACTAGATATGTTTTAATTCTATGTGACTTTAAGTGTAGATGCAAACTTGTAGAGTACTAGCAAAACTCATTGAGTAAAAAATTGCGGTTTGTGATAAACTTGTTGGCGCTTTTTGGTCTAAAACTTGTCAAAAATTGTTAAAACTCACCAAATGGGGTATCAAATCATTTTAGCAACCTAAAGTTAAAAACTTACTGTGATTTTGCATTTCAGGCATGTGAATACATAATTTTGTTTTTGCATTTTAGGTGATTGAACAAGATTTCAACTAAACAACCCACAAGCTTGAATTTTCACAATTATAACTGTGAAAATTCAAGCTTGCAGGCTCTTTAAACTTACAACATGAACAAAATTTAAAAATTCATATGATTTACACATTCCACATTCTATTTATCTTTGAATCAACACTTTTAGGCTTCAACATAGAAAGGCTTTATTCATTTTGGTCTTGTAATGTCCCCTCCTAGTCTTTGAGCAGTGGACATCACCTTTAGCCTATTCCAAAGTCCTTGTAGGTTAAGAGGTTCCGATAAGGGGACTTAGTTCTAGCTTTGGGTGTTGGGTTTTTCAGTATTCAAGGAGACTTTCTATTTTTAGCAGGGCCAGTTTGGTGCTCACTGCCTACAGTGAGTCTTGGTGCATATCAATATTTCTCTAGTTTGAGCTTTTGGGATGTCACTTGCTATTTTTAGTACTTACTAAAAATAGTAAGTCTACTTCGAGTGGTTGGACTAGGTCAGGCTTGTCACAACAACACATATTCAGTTGGTATAAAGTTACTAAGGTTAAATCATTTAAATATTTGATTTATGCTTCGAAAAGTGGTCTCTTATAAAGTAACTTTATATTTACACCGAGAGGTGTCTACAATGGCATCCATCAAAAATCAAAATTCTATGTAAGGAAAAACTCTTCAGCTTGAATTTGACGTTCAAATGACATGCAACTAGCATAACTACATTCATTGTATGTAGACATTTTTTCACGCAGATTTAAAAACGGTTTTAAATCGATTTGATATCTTTGTTTTACTTTCATACAAGACAATGTGAAAACCCCTCCACCAAGTGCTGCAAAAATCTGAAGGACGTTCAAGAGAGCAAGCCAAAATGATGGAAGTCCAGGTATGTTGCAGAATTTTGTATATACATGATTCCTCTTTCTTTTTAGGATTCATTTTATTGTTTATAGATTTGTACTTTGTAGAAGGCTTTGCCGATTCGTGGAATCAGGTGGGCTTTCTTTTGATGACGGGAGTGAACAACGCATATGTTTTGGGATACTTAGGTATAGTAATGGTGCACCTCGGCTAGATCGCAAGCACTATAGGGTTCATTTCCGCCTCTCTCCTCTCTCTCTCTATGCAAATGCATTCTCGTGCGGCTCCATGAAACTGGAGGCAAGCGGTATTGATCATATATACGTACACGTTTTAGCCTTGTCTTCATTTCTACAATTTCAAGATTCACTTTTTAGGTTTTAGTCGATGATTCACTTTTCAAGTTTTTCTTTTGTTTTTATCCATCAGATTAAGCCATATGCCAATAGCTTTTCATCTTTTGAGCTCATATTAGCAGGTACACTTGAATAGAAATGGTGCACCTAGAGGTGGTAATTGAAAATTTGTTCTTTGCTAAGTGTTTGGTTGGTTTGCTCAACACTTAAATGCAAGCGGATGGATTAGTTGTCACGTATATGGATGTACAGTTAATAGCTCATTTTAGTTGTTAAAAAGGTGCATTGAATTTTGTATCAAGTTTTGAGAAAAGCAATAGATTATGAGATATAGGAACATTGACAAAATGTCAAAAATATCAGTGCGGAAGCATACAAGGAAACTAGAGGATCACATTTTGGATCATGGCTTCTCAACAACAAAAGCAAAGTGATGATATAGAGATTGAGAACCTAGTTGGGAGCGGTCTTGAGTACGACTACCCCATCATTGGAAAAGATGAATCCATTCCCGTTGTGAGTGCCGGTGAGCCCCAAGAGGAGGGTGGTGGTGGTGAGCCCTTGGAGGAAACAATAGAGCAAAGAGAGAGTGGGCAGTGGTCTAAAGACATGGTAGAGAATAAGCCTAGACTAGGTGAGGTGGAGGAGCTGCTGCCAGAGGAGAAGGAGAGACTTCCCTCTGATCATGGCTGAAATAGATGTAGATTAGTTAGTTGCTTGTACATGCATAATTTCAACCTAGGAATGTTTGAAACTCAAGTGACTTTGTAAATGATTGCATGTATTCTAGTGATTGTAGGAATGTACAATCCCCATTACCATATGTATCTAATAGTATGATATAGTGTTACCAAAAAAGTAAAAATATATTAGGCCAGCTTGCCAATATTTTTATAGTATTTGATCTAACCCAAATTTAATGTGAATGGGATATTATCTCTCTGAATACAAATTTAAGGAAAGAAAAAAAATATATTCTTATTCACTCTAAAATACTCGTTTTTTATATCATAATCAATTTTATAATGATTTCATTTTTATTATTATTATTAATATTGAAATTTAATATTAATAATTATAATTCATTTAATTATAGTAATTATTATAATAAATTAGTATTTATAGAACATTATTATTTATATAAAATACGTTGAGAGTTATCCTTCTTCAGACACCTATTTTCATCATTTTTTCTCTGTGCAATAGGTGCCTTGATAATGATAACTCTCGGCATATTTTATATATATTAATATTTAATATACGTATGCTAGTTTATTATTGAGGGGTCATAAGGGGACAAATTTGTACCATGGCACCTAATGTGATCACTTTAAGTTGTTTTTAAGCATCTAAAGTGATCTTGAATGCTGGTTAAGGAGATAGGCACCCAAGCTAAGGTTTGAGGCAAATATTTAAATAAAATCACATTTAAAAACAAAGCTTATGCAAAAAGTGACGTGGGTTTTAGGGTTGAGCTTGGTCACCCTAATTTGAGAGATGTATCTTTGAAAAGTTCATTTTTCAAGCTCATTTCTTCATGGATGCTTTACAACTTACAGAGATGCTGCTGGTTTGTTACTAGAAGGTCTGAGAACGGGATTGAGGACGAAAACCCTCAATATCTAAGGCTAGTTTTGGCAGTGAAAGACTTGCTCAAGCTAGTGAATGGTGATTTCAGTCAGGAATTACATCTGGGCGAAAAAGAATGAAGATTTTCCAGTTTTTTTGAGGTTTTCAGTTTGGGTTTGGTGTGAGATTTCTTTATTTCAGTGTGGTGTGGTTTCCTAGTGATTTTTGTGTGTTTAAATTTAGTTTCTGGGTGCTTTAGAACTTTGTCCTGAATCTGGTTTTTTGCTCGTAACTCTGAGTTGGATAGCGATATCAAAATGGGTATTGGTTCTATATATGACTCTCCTCATGGCAATTCCAAAGAGCATTAGCTTGCATTTTTTGGTGAAGGAAAAGAATTTCTAGAGCAAATTGAACTTCTAGGGAGGGACATCCTTTGTGGTGACTTTTTCTCAGTTTGTAATCTGCTTAAGTTTGGCTACTGTTGCTGGTTATTGAGGACCATTTGGAGCGATTGGGGTTGCTTGAAAGCAAGGAGAATAGGGCCTTATCTTTGTTTCAGTTCGTTGCTCTTGGAGGTTTTAAAAACTGCTGACAGGCATCTTGTTTCAGGTCTGATAGTATTCTTATTTTCTGATATTAGTGGATATTAAAATCAGCATTTTCTTGTCAATGAAAAATCTGAATATTGAAGGAGAAGAATATTATTTGCCTAGCTAGTTTCTTGTATGTTTCCTTTGCATTTAGATATAAATCTTTGGCATCTTTATATCATGAATGGCATGTGAGAACTTAAAACCATTGTTACGAGACTCGGACTCGGCTCGGACTCGGCTAGGGTGACTCGACTCGGCGACTCGGCGACTCGGACTCGGACTCGGCGCAGACTCGGCAAAATGAAAAAAGTTGAAAAAACCTTAGAAAATTAGAGATTTTTAAAGATTTAAAACTTGTTTCAAGCACCCTTTATTGAATACAACACAAATAAAAGAAAATTTGATCACATACACAAATATACAATGATCACATAAGTATAAAGTACACAAATTGTAGTTGCGCTGCTGAAAGAAATAACATACTTTGATATATAAAATTAGTCAAATGTATACAAAACTCATGGAAAATGAAATCCATGACATCAAATGTTCCATACAAATATGAAATATCAAAAGATTCAAAACAATAGCTATAAGTCTATCACTCTATGCCTATGGCACAGTGGAGCCAACATCCTTCCTACGAAGGTGTCTAAAGGTCCTGGATGATGTTGCAGTTGCAGCCATAGTCTCTGCCTGTGTCTGAGTCCCCATACCACTCTCACCACCAGTAGCTATGTCTCCTCGTGCTCTAGCCTCCTCCTCAGCCATGGCTACAACCTCAGCCTCTCTCTCTGCCTGGTCCACCCAATCAAGGTCCTCGTCACTAAAGACTGCGTCTGTAGCCTCAGTGATCCACTCAGACTGTGGATCAACCTCCTCTAAACAGATCGGGGTGTTGTCGTGGTCAAAAGCCTTCCTGTATCTGAGCCGAAGGTTGTAATGAACATATACAGGTCATTCATCCTCTCCACTGTCAATCTATTGCGCTTCTTGGAGTGTGCTCAAACATACTCCAATTGCGCTCACAACCGGATGAACTGCATGGCTGGCTCAATATTCGTATGGCAACATTTTGCAGGTTCGGTGTATCAGAACCAAACATCTCCCACCATCCATCTGAGATGAGAAAAAGAAACAAAATCAATCTCATTTCAAGTTTCAAGTTCAAGTTCAACATTTAATAATAAATTATAATATAAAAAGATGAAAATTATTGCCTTAAATATATTTTTACCTGGCATTAATTTTGTCCTACTATCTTTGCACATTTGACGTGCAAAGAAGTCTCCTCGTGCCTTAGTGAAGGCATCTATCTCCTGCACTATCTGTGTAGTAACAGCGGGCAACATTCTCTCTATCGTCGAGTAGAGCCCACTAAGAATTTCTCTATCTGCACGGAGATCACGGCGGAAGTGGAAGGCCGGATTTAGGAAACATGCGGCCGCATGGATGGGCCTATGGAGTTGGTTTTGCCATCTCCTATCAATGATCTCCCAAATGGGACGATACTTATCATCAACTCCACCATAGACTGATCTAATGGCCTCTTTGGCCCTATCCATGCCCTCATATATGTAGCCCATTGCGGGCTTCTCCCCATCTGCAACTCGTAGGAGAACTAGCAAGGGCTCAATAAACTGCAAAGTGCAAACATGTTTCACAAATAAGTAAGTGTGACTGTCAATGAAAATGAACAAATAAAAGTAAGATATGATTAAAAATTAAAACATAATAAAGAATTAAATGTTACCTTCACAATCTCATCTGCTGGTGTCCAAAACCCTGCCTCATCAAATATGCAATCAGCCACAGCAATCCCTGCAGTGCTTGTAGAAAAGGATGAGGAAGACCACTCCTCACTAGCAAACATGCGCCTCAAAGGTGCCCTTGACCGAATCAAGGATTGCAACATGATAAAATTTGATGCAAACCGAGTGATGCCAGGACGAGACAACTCCCTCAACCCCGTGTATTGCCTCATAAGGTTAAGCACCCATGCATGATTGTAAACAAATTTGCAAATGTTTCTTGCTGATTCCATACATGTTTTTATCCATGGGAGCTTGCCAAGATCCTCCATCATGAGGTCAATGCAATGGGCGGCACATGGAGTCCAAAATATAGTTGGGTGCCTCTCCATCAATAATCTACCAGCAGCAACATAATTTGCTGCATTATCTGTCACCACTTGAACTACATTTTCTTCCCCCACATCGGCTATCACCTCCTCTATAGCCTCACATAAGTATGTGGCATTTTTGAATTGGGCGGAAGCATCAATGGACTTTATGAAGACAGTGTCACCTGAAAAAATAAGCAAAACCAAATTACCAATTATTCAATAAATTAAAAACATAAATCAGCCTTATTAAATTATTAATCACTAAATCAAATTCAAATATCAATGTATTAAGGTAAGTACAATTACCTCCAGAGGAAACTAGAAAGTTCAACAGCGTCCTATTTCTCCTATCGGTCCAACCATCAGTCATGATGGTGCAACCAATCCTCCTCCATTGCACACGCTGCTCCTCTAATTGTGCTTTCACATCCGCCACCTTTTGAGTCAAAAGTGGGCCCTTTAATTCATCTTCGCTGGGGGCTTTGAACCCCGCCCCACATATGGTTATTGCATCAACCATGTTTTGCCAAAAAGGAGACCTAAAACATGTCATAAAATGAAAAGATTTAAGTTTTTAACTTTAAATTTGAATTCGATAGTGAGATACATCTAAATTCTAAAACAATAAAATTTAAATATAAATTTTAAAACAATTAAACGAAAAAAGAATTACCTGGCTACATGGAAGGGAATGGTGCAGTAGTACCAAAAGTCTGCAATTGTTTTTTTTGCTGCATCGTGTGCATCCTTGTTCCAACCCATGCTCTCAAGCGACGGTTGGGAACCAGGAGTAGTGCGTGGTACAAAATATGAGTCCACCCTAGATTTACGAACTCTAGGGCCAATACTAATACTGCCACTACCACTAGCAGTAGCAGCGCCACCAGCACTAGGAGTACGCATAGGAATAGATGGTGCAGAAGCAGAAGCACTAGCAGAAGCACTAGCACTAGGACGGTATGGAGGCATGGAAGAAGCATCTCCAACAGCACCAAGTCCCTGTCCAACTCCAACACCTGCCAACTCCTCCCTCTGTCTCTTTCTAATTTCTTTTTGCCTTTCAAAATTTTCTAATTGCACCTGCACTTCACGAACAGCCTCAATAGGTGCTAGGGTGCAGCCCACTGCATCATGGATGGGTATGCGTGCAAGGTGGTATTTCAATCTATTTATGCCTCCATGATATATTGTTTTGCAGTATTTACATTTTGCTTCTCCTCTTTTCATTCCGGGAAAGATTTCAGCATGTTTCCAAGCAGGGTCTTTTCTGACTGGGGTTTGAGACATTGTGAAAATAATAATATGGTTTGATTTGCAAATGAATGTGGCTGCAATAACAAGTAGGGTTTGTAAAATTATTTAAGTTGCAAGTAGGGTTTGTAAATAAAAATGCAAACTATAATAATTTAAAAACAATGATTTTACAAATTACAATGAATTATTTGTTAAAAAAACACAAAAAAAACCATTAAAATCAAACTTACCTCTTAGATTTGGCTTGGAATGCAATGCAAACTCCTCCCAATCACTAGCAATGAACTTTCAATGCACCTCCTTAGCAGTATGAAGCTTCCCAAATGATATATGACCTTGCTTTTGTTTTAAACAATTTGCTGGTTGCCCTCTCTTCTCCTCCTATTTTTCTTCACAACTCTCTCTTCTCCTCCTATTTTGCCAAAAGAGTGAAATGAAGTTGCTTTTAGGGTTGGAGAGAACATATAGAACAAAAAAAAAACTAACTTTAACTTTTAGTTTTATGTTTTTTTAGTGTTTTAACTTCTTGCTGCCGCGGCCGGGTCACAGGGTCGGGACTCTCCGAGTCCGGGCGAGTCTGGCGAGTCTGGCGAGTCCGGCGAGTCCGGCGAGTCCGGCTCTGGACTCGGCGTGTCCGAGTCCGAGCTCCCCAGACTCGGCCAGGCTGGCTCGGCCCGGGACTCGCCGAGTCATGGCGAGTCATGGCGAGTCTCGTTACTATGCTTAAAACAAACAAATTAGAAAACAAAACACAGAACCATCATACAGCAGTTGGAGAGAACAAAAAAAAACAAAAAAGTATTTGGGGGTTGTTTATTAGGTCTCTAGGCCCCTTTAAAGATAAAAAAATGTTACACTTATTTTTTTGTTCAAATTGGAGCATATTGGCACTAATTGATGGTAGGAATGTAGCCCCTTTAAAGATAAAAAAATGTTACACTTATTTTTTTGTTCAAATTGGAGCATATTGGCACTAATTGATGGTAGGAATGTAGAGTAAAGATGACATTAGAAAAGTGAAAACCTAGTGATATTGTAATGCAAAACTCTACACATTTAGAAATATATGTAGACTAGAATAAGGAAATCTTTTATGCGGCAATTGTTTTATTGATGTTGAATCTTGAAGTTCATATGTATTAAGAGGTTGAACTTGTTTTTTGGTCTATGATATGTATTAAACTCTAATTTTGATTTATCTATGATGGGAATCAGTAATATGTGTGTTTTTGAAGAATATTTTTAAAAAATGTATTTTTAATTGTTCAATACATTTGTCAAGTTTACTCAAGTTTTTAATTTTTTTGGGTTTGCCAAGTAACAGTCAAGTTTGAGTTTTTCAACTATGCTTTTTAGTATGCATGCATGGAGCCTAGCTTATATATGCGGTGTGGTGCATAGTCCTTGTTTCCATCTTCATTAAGGTGTTTTCTAGCAGGTTACATTCATGTTATTTTTCTAGTTTTGAAACATAGACTCTGTGGCCCTTACTAGACAAAGGCACCCATTTGCTACATGTCTGAGCTCTCATCACACTACCACATAAAAACAGCAAAATATAAATCTTTTAACAAACATAGTTTTAGTAGCCCTACCAACATTGCATAGTCTTAGTAATTTTTGCAAGTATTATCTTGAGTCAGATGTGCATTGTCACGACTCACTACCTTTACATCCATATATGAGTATGCTTAGAGATGAATAGCATTAGGGGTTAATAGGGAAACATCTTTGGGCCTCTTAGATGGTTATGTATTTGCTAAATAGAGGTGAAATATTTGTATTAGTGAACCAACATATAGGAGCTTATTAATAGTCAAGTTGGAGTTTCTTATGCAATGTATATGGTTTGTTTCAAGGCTTATTCTCAAGTAGTTTCTGTTAGATTTATGAGATCAGATTTAATGCACAGAAAATAATTCAAAATCAGAGACAATAACACAGCAGTTACCCTGGGAAAACCCTCCTTTTGAGGGAGAAAAACCCAGCAACAAAGATCTCTCTTATATATATAGACAATGACAACAGATCACTTTACAATTAGGTCTAACTCAAGACCAATATTCAGCACCTACAGAAGTTCCGTCTGGCAGACACAGAATACAGGTCTACAGAAATACACGCCTCCATGAACTTTACTCTGTGAAATGGTTCTCAACCTGCAATGTATGAATTCGCATTATCATAATGCTTCGCACTGTATGAGATATTTGTATTGCATATGATCGCTCTGCACTGTGTAACATATTTGCCCTTTAACCATTCGCACTTAATCATATCGTCGCACTTTATCATCTGGACTGTTCGCACTTTATGATGCAAGACTAATGTGAATAATCGAACTCCACTGGATTGATTACAATGGACGAATGGTCTTGTATATGTATACATCTTGGAGAGGTCGCACCTCTTCTTATCATAAGGTCGGCCAAAGTAAATGTCAATTACAATTCAATAATGTCGGCCTCAATATAATCATAAACAATATAAGATAGGTCGGCCTCAATAACATATGTCGGCCTTGAATGAATATACACGCCTCTTCACAAGAGGTCAGCCTCAAAATAATAAACACGCATTAAATGTCTTCTTGATGAATTAGTATCTACTCATGTCGGCTATACAATGTGAAGATAAACAAATAAATATAACTTGAATAGCCAACAGCTATCATTCAATTATATTTCCACAAAGGAGTTGAGCTGGAAGGAGCTACCGAAGCTGCTATATCATTAACAGTTTCTTTTTAATTTTCTCACCTTAAGCAGTAGCTCCGTTGGCCTAGTAGAGCCTAAAATAGAAGAAGGAAATATCCATCTTTACTAGTTGGTCCTTTGTTGTCCCTACCTAATTATAAGTTGTAAGCTATTTGTGCCTAGTTTTGTAGGAGTTAATGGTGACTCCTTAACACTCCCAGGAATAGTTACTAGACCAAAATATCTTCCACAAGAGAGAAAATGGCAAGAATACTTGCTTTAACAATGCAAGATTGAATATGGTTGAATATACAAATGTACATGAGATGCCTTGCTTATAAAGGCAAGGTGAGATGAAGGATTAGACAAGATCATGACAAATGTCTTAAACCTATCTCATGAGACAACTAACTCATAATTGCCTAGGATAAGATAAGATCTAGAAATGATAACTAAGACTTCTAGAAGAAATCTTATAACCTAAGTAAACTGAACATGTGAATATGTCCCCTAAGTCCCTAGTGAGTGAATTAACTATGTACAAGACATTTATTCACACCAACACCCCCCTTTAAGTGCAACTTAGGGAGAAGATTATTATGCAAACTATGCAAAGAGACTATAAAGATGGGTCTAGACTACGAGGCCATGTTAAGTACCCATTTACAATGCAAATGCAATCTCTCACAAGCGGAGAAAACCCAGTGGGACAAAACTCCTCTCCAAAAGAGAGAAAAGAAACAAACAAGACGATGTATGGAGGACTCAATGATGCCCCCAAGGACTACATCCATCATGTATATACAATCAATGACTTTGCCCACCATGTCCCCCACCCTGCCCCACGCCCCAATAAGAGGGAAAAAGAGAGACAAGATATCCCCCCACAATGTGTAATCTCTTACAAATATGGTTAATGTCTGAAGACAAAACATGATCCAATGCCTACAAACAATGTTCTCCCCTTGGGAAGAAGATACACCAAGTACAAATGCAAGAATGCTTCCCATGTTGGATAGGAATTGTTAGGAAGTGGAATCCATATGTATGAAGATTGTGTCTTTGAAAGCTGCTCATGTGTTGCCAAGTTCTTGGATGATGATGATGATGCCACAATCCAATCAGGTACATACCCAATCACAACAAACTGTGACAAACCATGAACAAATGGAAATTGATCTTGAACTAACTCCAAAGACAACAATGAAGTGACAGTAATTGATACATGACTATCATCAAATAAGAGAGATAAACCCTCAATTGGTCTTCCAAATTTGAAATGTGAGACTCCACAAACAAAGATGCAATGTTTGATAAATAAGAATCCCAATCAGGAAGACAAATAGATACCTGTTGCAAGGACTTGTTGGAAGTTCTTAGTGAATCATCAACAGAAGATGAATGTGTGATCTCAACTTGAGAAGTAGGAGCTGCAGGAAAAGTCTCTGGATCATCAAGATGCTCAAGTTCCGCATCTTATTCAAACTTCTTTAAGGTCTTATCATCATAGGGTTTGTTGTCAACATCATCAAGTGGAATGAGGCAATATGAAGCAGGATCATTTGGGAATGGAGGATTATGTGGATCTCCAAAAATCTCCCAAACTTTGGTCCAAATTGTGCATGGGCACAAGATTCCTCTAATCTTATGATAGGTCTCTCTAAAGATGTTGGCGTTGAAACTACAACCAATCAATCGTATGGTATGATCATTCTTATTACCCTAAACATGTTTCTTGTATGTTGTTTTTGGCTTAGGAATGGGTCCATAAAGATGAGGCAAAAGATTTAGCCACTTACAATGTGTTATGATGTTATTTTGCCATGACTCATAATTTTCATTAGTTAAAATTATTACAGAAGGAGGAGTTGCATAACCCATGATTACAATGATAATACACTTCTTAAATGATAAAATCTAAGATCAATACATATAATGTGGTTGAAATGAAATACAATGATCAAA
The DNA here is from genome assembly GCA_007258455.2 of Sequoia sempervirens. Lineage (NCBI taxonomy): Eukaryota > Viridiplantae > Streptophyta > Pinopsida > Cupressales > Cupressaceae > Sequoia > Sequoia sempervirens. The sequence continues at coordinate 245,262,435 of VDFB02193867.1, read as the reverse complement.
ACAACACCCTCCTAACTGCCAAAATATCCAAGTATTCTCCAGTATACCCACCAAGCAAAAACTTAAATCACAATATACTTGGGACAAAAACAGGAAAAAGTGCATGGATGGCTGGATAGAGCTCCTCAATACCTTTCCAACGCTGCAAGAATCGCAAAAATCAGAGATTGTGGCAAAGAGTTATGAGCTCGGGAGGCAAAATACAAGATCTGACTTCAATTAGCAATTACTGTCATCAAACAACAAAATTTGCAAAATAATCTGTACTACTGGAAAATTGAGAGAACCAGCTTTCTGGCAATATCTTGTTTCAAAAATTTCGCCACTTGGGGTAAAAGTTATGGCAAAATGAAAAAAAAGGTCTGTTTTAGGGCCTAGGGGGACAAATCAGGCACCTTTGAGGCTAAATTGGTGCAAAAGTACAGCTCTTGGGTGTTGGCGGGCAGTCACTAATATGACCACAGGCACTGTGAATCGAAAAAAATAACGGGCGGCATTGTTGCTCAAGTGGGGATGGAGCTCCAGTGGCGGCTCTCGCGCACCACCTGTAGGCTAGCTCTACAGCTTAAGCCGCGATTGGGGGCTTGAAACCACCCACAAAAATTAAAACATCATTGGCTATTGAAAACAAAATTTTATTAAATAAAAAACTACTGTTTTAAATAAATTTGTACCTTGAAAAGACTGAAACGCAGGTATGACTGATATGACGCAAACATGACGCCTCATCAACAATCTTTGGAGAGAATATTCCGCAAAGAATGAATATTCTGCCCCAAAATATTTCGCCCACAAATTTTTAAAAAAACCCCCGCAAAATTTTTAATAAATGCTCGAAAATTATTGAAATCGCAAAAAATATTTTTAAAATAAATTTTCTGCAAAATTACAAATTATACCACCTGCTTGGGGGGTCGTACAGCTTACCAAGGCAATTTTTTTTTTGTCTCAAAAACAACTTTACCAAAAATGGACGAATTTACAAGCAAAATTTGTCTGATCAGTCTCTTGAACGCAATGGTGATGCTGATTTGTGCTCAAAGTCCTTTGAAAAATAAGTGACCTCTTGGATCAACTAATCTTCACACTTTTTCAAACCCTTATAGATTTGGCAAAACATAACCAAATTTGACGAAACAAAAGGCAAACTTGGCTTTCTTTGACACCCTGGATTCAACTGTGAGGTCCTTGAAACCCCAAAATGCACCTAGCTAAATCTTCAAGCCTACACAAAACCCTTAGATTTGGGAAGGAATTTGCAACATTGAAGCTTTGATACCATGAAAGAGCAAGAAAATAGCTCTGATACCATGAAAGAGCTAGAAAATTACTCTGATACCATGTAGGATTTATGGTGACTCCTTAACACCCCTAGAAACAGTTGCTAGACCAAAATATCTTCCACAAGAGAGAAAATGATAAGAATACTTGCTTTGACAATGCAAGATTGAATATGGTTGAATATACAAATGTACATGAGATGCCTTGCTTATAAAGGCAAGGTGAGATGAAGGATTAGAGAAGATCATGACAAGTGTCTTGTTAGTGTTTTATAGCTTCAAGAGCTATTTTCCTTAATTAAAGGCTGGTCGGCCTTCATGTTTCAAATAATATTCATATTCTCTAGGGGCTGACCTAGAGAAGAGGTTGCCTAGTTGTGTATTTAAGGAGGATCAAGTCCTCTCATTTGGACATCACAATCATTCACTTCAATTAGCATTCTTAGCAGCAATTCTCACTTCTTCAGCAGCATATATGTTTCTTTGTAGAAGGTTTATTATTTGCTCAAGGAGAAGCAACTTACATTATTGTATAAGTCTTGGCTAGATTTAAAGGGCTTGATTTGTAAGCAGATTTCTGCTCTTATTCTTTCAATCTATAAGAAGAGATTATTTGTTGGGTTTTTCTCCCTCGGGTAGGAGGGTTTTCCCAGGGTAAAAATGTTGTGTTAATTGTCTTATGTGTTGCATTTTCTGCTTGCATACATTTCTGATCTAAAAAAAGCTAACATGGTATCAGAGCTAGGTTTAGGAAAAACTAACAGATGAAAGTTGTACAGTTGCCTTCAAAGAATAATTTTTGTGTTTTAGTTTGGTTTGAAGTTTGTGGATATTTTGCTGTTTCCAAGATTGAGGAATTCATGAAAGGAACATGTGAAAAGATGACTCATGCGATATGAGTATGCAGGGAAGAGTTTCCTGAGAAGTCAAATCGCGTATCTTGGAAATATTGGAAGTGTTTGCAAAATAAATTCTGAGTTTGGAAGATTTTTTTTTAGTGTTTCAATTTTGAGTGAAGCCTAGCGCCAGATTGAAGAATCGAAGCAAGAGCTGCCATTAGTTCGTAGTAAGAGCATAAAGGGTTATCGTGGTTTCTTTATATTGAACCGCACCATTTTGCCACCCAATATGATATACAGACTGGAAGACCTGTAGAAGTAGAGCCATCTATCTCCAAGGAAGATATAAAAGAAAGATCTCAGTGCTTTGATATACAAAATAATATTTCTTTGAGAGGGAATCAAATTCATAAGAAGAGTGAAGCAATTCTATTTGAAATTCCTTTATCAATGCTTGCGCAAGGGATTGAAGTTTGAGGAGTTCATGGGATTGCCATCATTTAGTGTTTAAAGGCGACACTCTCAAATCTTCATTACCGTTTGCTCCAGAATGTCCAATCAATGTTGAAAAGTTGGAACGATGACATCTAGCAAAGACAAAATACAAAGAAGACAAATTTTATATGAAAGTCAAGAGCTGCTTGAGTATTGTGTCACCTTTCAGTCAAAGGGCAAAAGACAAAAAGTGATTGCTGTGGAAAAGTCAAAATAATCAGATAAAGACAAAGCAACTTGAAGAAGTGATTGAATGAGGCAAATGAAGGATGTGTGTTCATTTGAAATATTGTCGGGCCCCTCTTTCAGCGAACGAGACAAAATCGTGGAATCGTCATAGCTGGGAAAGATGGGTTGTGTCAAGCTCAAGTCGTTTTGGCAGAACTTTAGGGTAAGTCGGAATTGCATTATAAAGAGAATCGCATTATTGCTGGAATTCTTCACACAACAAGGAGTGGTGGCGTTGCCTGGAGAAGACAATTTTGGAAGAAAGTTCGAGTCTCAGACTCATACAACAGTTGCCATAATCCAGTTTGATCCTTTGATGGATAAGCAATAATAGATTGCATAGGTGAAAATAATGCACTAATATTCTTGAACTGCTGAGTTGCATATTTGAATGAAGTCAGATTAATTGTATTGCTGGTCTAAGATCATTGTTGGCAAGTATCGAATACATTAGATCTGAAGCAGATTTTAGGTGCCTTTGATCTAAAGGTAAAGTAAGAGCAAACCTGAAAAGGAGTTTAAGTGCAGCACTTAAGGAGATAAGCTCTATTATTCCTTCTCATTGTTCTATCTAATGATATTTTGCCATGTGTCTACATGCTTCATTTATATCAGGGGTAGTTAGATTTTATGAACTATTGTTAATCTCTCTAAATGTAGGATGGAGCAAAAGGATGATGAGAGATTGCATAAGGAATTCAAAGGGAGGAAGAGCTTGAGGCATCCTGTGAGAAAGTCACGTAGGTTGAAGAAATGAACTAACATGATATCAATGGAGACACAACTTGCAGCCATGGGTTTGAGTTGGTGACACATAACTTCACTATAGACATCTCTCGAGGGCACAAGGTTGGGTTAGCCTTGGATGGAGAGTTTGCATCAACAAAGAAAATTGAGAAAGATGAAGACACTAAACAACGAAGAACCTATATAGATTGTCATTGTGATCAATTACTTCAAAGAGGAGGAAATGACATTCAGAGGGAGTTAAATTCTGAGGATTCAAGGCTCAAGTTGAGAGCATGTTTGGGAAAAGGATTAAGGTTCTGAAATCAGTCAATGTAGGGGAGTTCATTTCCAGAGGATTTCTTTGCAATCTCTGAGGTATGGATCAAGAGGGAGTTTTGTGACTAACTGAGGAGAAGTGAAGGTTGCAGTGTTGCACGACCAGGTGCTAAAGTCCTTGGAAGACCTCTTCAGCTGTAGAGAACAAAATTGCACAAGACAGTCAATCTGGATTTGACATTGGTAGCCCCACAAACCTATTCAAAATAGAGTGATCTGGGATAAGGTCAAGAATGACAGTCCTGAACTCTTAGCAGTGATGGAGGTGTGCATTGGAAACCATTCCTCTAAAGCAAGCATTGTAGGCAATCTTGGACGAGGAGTTCAGGAGGTTGATGCAAGTACTTGGAGCTTCGGAGGGAGTCACATCATCATGAAGATTTGTGTAATGTATATTTCTCTGAGACGGAGAAATATGAGGTGAAAGCCCTTGTAGTGTATATTTCTCTGAGACGAAGAAATATGAGGTGAAAGCCCTTGTAGTGTATATTTTTCTGAGATAGAGAAATATGAGGTGCAAGCCCTTGTTCATCTCTAAAATTGAGATGAGACGTCATGTTGAGAGACTGCATGACGACATCACGTTGAGAGACTCTGTGATGTACCCTTGTACTTGTGTTTCTTTCCACACATGGGAGTAGCCATGGTGGACGTCATGTTGAGAGACTCCATGACGATATTGCGTTGAGAGACTCCGTGATGAACACTTGTACATGTGTTTCTTGAGACTTTATGATGACATCACGTTGAGAGACTTTGTGATGAACCTTTGAGTTTTCCACAAATGGGTGTAGCCATTGTGGGCGTCATGTTGAGAGACTCCATGATGTAGATATCTAGAAAATACCTCCCTAGCTAAGAGGGAGTGTTAGTGTTTTATAGCTTCAGGAGCTATTTTCCTTAATTAAAGGCTGGTTGGCCTTCATGTTTCAAATAATATTCATATTCTCTAGGGGCCGACCTAGAGAAGAGGTTGCCTAGTTGTGTATTTAAGGAGGATCAAGTCCTCTCATTTGGACATCACAATCATTCACTTCAATTAGCATTCTTAGCAGCAGTTCTCACTTCTTCAGCAGCAGATATGTTTCTTTGTAGAAGGTTTATTATTTACTCAAGGAGAAGCAGCTTACATTATTGTATAAGTCTTGGCCAAGGGCCTGATTTGTAAGCAGATTTCTGCTCTTATTCTTTCAATCTATAAGAAGAGATTATTTGCTGGGTTTTTCTCCCTCGAGTAGGAGGGTTTTCCTAGGGTAAAAATGTTGTGTTAATTGTCTTATGTGTTGCATTTTCTGCTTGCTTACATTTCTGATCTAGAAAAAACTAACATGTCTTAAACCTATCTCATGAGACAACTAACTTATAACTATCTAGGATAAGATAAGATCTAGAAATGACAACTAAAACTTCTAGAAGGAATCTTATAATCCTAAGTAAACTTAACATGTGAATATGTCTCCTAAGTCACTAGTGAGTGAATTAACTAGGTACAAGACATTTATTCACACCAACAAGTTTGACACCCTTGGCACTTAGGATTGGTGTAGATTTAGGGATTTTGGAACCCACAACTTTGAGCATTAACAATGAGGATCATCATTTTTACTTGCTCCCAAAATGGGCTTCCTGTGTGCTAAATTATGGATGTTCTCTTTGTAATAATGTTGTTTGGCTGTGGTGGAATTGGAAGGGGATAAATTTTGTCTTTGTTCTCTATATGCTCCTAAAGATTATGGGGACAAAGTGAAATTGTGAGATTAACCGGTTCTGATCTTGTAGGACAACCTATCTTTCTCTTAGTAGGAGTACTGCAATCAATTTGGAAATCAAATTGTCCTGAGACATCAGACCTCAAGGGGCATTTCCAGCCATGTCACAAAGTCAAAAACAACCTTATTCGCTTTAACGTCCTCACTTTTCGAGACAATCTCTTTGCTTTTCATGCCCTTCTTTGTTTCATTTTCCATTTCCTAAAAGATTCCCCTTTCTTTACCTAAATTATTAATTTCTTGAATCTCCTTCACTATCTCAAGAATTTCTTCCTCACTAGAATTTGCATTTGGGATTCCTTCTTAAACCTCCACACCAAGTTTAAGTGTTGTTCCGTAGTTGTTTTTTATTTTCTAATGCAGCAAACTTATTTTGTATAGGCAGTACATCAATAGCTTCCTTCCTGTTTACCTTGCTTTGTCATTTAGTAGCAACAGTAACAAATGATTTATTCTCATTGGTCTTGTGGTTTTCCTTGACCTTTGATTGGGCTTTGGGATAGTTGAATAGGCACCCATCAACAACCTCCTTCATGTTTAACCTATTTTGTCTTTTATTAGCAACAGTAACAAATCCTTCACTCTCATTGGCTTTGGGCTTTTTCTTGACATTTGATTGGGATTTGAGATAGTCGTGAAAGAAATTCCTATACTCATGACAATGTGAGCATTTAAATGGGATTTGTTCATGGTCTAGATCCTGTTTCTAAATTTCTTCTTGAAGCTATATTTCAATGCAATTTGTAAATTCCTCTGGCATGTCAATTTCCACAGGTTTGGGCAAACATGGTTATCTCATTGAAAAATCATTTCTGCAACTTTGACAAATGTACCAAGAGCATCCCCAATCACTTTGAAAGGTTTTTCCTTCCAATTCTGAATAAGTGGGGATCCAACATCCATTTTCTTCCTTTCACATTTAGTTTTAGGCTTAATGATTTCATTCAAAGTTTGTTTTAAAGGACCTTGAATTCCACCCCCATGGGAAGGAGAGCCCCATGCATTCGTCTTGAAAGCTTCCAGAAACAGTATACAAGATATTCATTTCCTCAGAAAAAAAATGCCCCACAAAAACAACAAGAATATGCTTAACAAGCCACTAGAAGTTACCTGCACAAACCAGACAGGATACTCATGCCTGCATTAACCAAACAGCTGCCAAAAGAAAAAAGGCAGCTTTATAAGCTCTAGCCCATCCGTGGTTCTCCTCTCGTCCACTCTAACCAAAGTTATTTCAATAGTTAACTCATTGAGTTGCATCTTCTCTAATTCCTTACTTTCTTGAGCCATGGACTAGTTGATTTGGCTAGAGTATCTTCAGACATACTTGGGTCAAATCCATAGGGCCCTGAGTGAACCTGGGGAGAATCAGCTTGAGACCAAAAGAAAATGTAATGTTTTTAATAAGTGAATCAAAAGAACTAAAAATTCCTAATCCCAACTAATAGACATGCTTATGCTTAGTTGTCATGTCCCCGAAATTACAACACTAAAAACCTTAACATTGAAACACAAATAAAATTAATAACAATATGAATATCAAAATATGAATATAAATACTAGCAATTTAATACTATTATAATTATAGTTATTATAAGATACTATTATAATTATAATTGTTAATATAAAAATATAAATATTAACAAAATAAATGTCAGCAATTTAATATTAATTATTTTAATATAATAATATAAAACACATATATGTATAAAGCTAATATAAACTTATAAATATAGAACACAATATATAAAATGGCTTAACGCAGTGATCCATCATAATCTGAAAAATTACTTTATAAGAGCGCTGCCTTTACTAGGAACAGCAATTCACTTAAGGCAAACAAATTATTTTAAAAGAAACAATGAGATCAAAGCTAACACAAAGGAGTGACTCATTCTAAGGCAGCGATTAGTTAAAGGATCAAGACTTATAAAAGGCAGCAATGAAAGTTGGCAATAAATACAATTAAAAACTAAACAAAAAGCTGTGACCCCTTTATAAATTAAAGATGGCAATATATCAAAAGGCAGCGAATGGGTTTTGAAAGGTCACATCCATTTGAATAGACATACCCCACATAAGAGACACAACCATTGGAAATTTGAAGAGGTATACATGGGAAATACGTGGGGGAAGAAAGGCATCAATGAATAGGAGAGTGAAGAGCAATGAGAATAGAATATATATAAAGGTTATCAGAGGAGAACAATCAATATATGAAGAAATATCAATCATGAAGTGTGGAATGATAGAGGATGTAAGAAATATATGAAGATATGTCAATAAAGATCATGGAAGGGAATATATCAAAAGGCAGCGAATGGGTTTTGAAAGGTCACATCCATTATCAAAAGGCAGCGAATGGGTTTTGAAAGGTCACATCCATTTGAATAGACATACCCCACATAAGAGACACAACCATTGGAAATTTGAAGAGGTATACATGGGAAATACGTGGGGGAAGAAAGGCATCAATGAATAGGAGAGTGAAGAGCAATGAGAATAGAATATATATAAAGGTTATCAGAGGAGAACAATCAATATATGAAGAAATATCAATCATGAAGTGTGGAATGATAGAGGATGTAAGAAATATATGAAGATATGTCAATAAAGATCATGAAAGGGAATAGTGCGGATATATATATTTCTTAATTGCAAAACTTGATTTTCCAATTTATTAGGTCAAAGGTAACATTTATAAGAATCCTATAAGGGACATTACAAAAGGCAACAATTAGTTGAATGGTTGTTAACTAAAGATGGTGTCTTTTAATAGACAACTCTTTCCAAAGGGGTGTACCACTTCATCTTAATATTGAGATATAAAAGGTGATGAAAATTGAGTGAGGAAGGATCACACTTGGGAGAGAATACACCAGCAAAGATATGAGGATATATATATTGGTATAGAGAAAATAAGGTTCGCATATTCAAGCAGATTTAAAGAAGAATATGAAGAGTAGTTTAGATATATATTGGAAATATGAGTGTTAATACTGTCAAGGGAAAAAGGGATGATGCATGATTCAAGGGCAAATCTATGAGCGAAATTAAAGCAGATCTTAAGATAGATCAACTTCAAACGGAGTTGTGGAAGAAAGTGCATTTATGATCAAAACTTTGTGAAGACAATATCATCCATTGAAGAGGACCTAAGTCGAGATTTATCTTATTTGAAGCATTTAAGTGATAAACTACATTAAGCTTGTGATTCTAGGGCAAGATTTAGGATTATCCCAAATGGGGACATTACATCAGTCTAGAGGACATTGGGGGAACTGGCAGAGAACCTCCTTGTGACCAAAAATAATCCATTATACTAAAAATAAAAAAATAGGAAAAACCTATGTAACCCCAACTGACAACTTTCCTTAGTCTTAGGGGCATGATGGTGGTACACAGTTGTTTCATGGTGTAGCTAGTGGGAATGGCATTGGCATTGCTTGTGGCTTCAACAAACTTCTTTATGACATTGATGCTCTCAATGAAGAGCAATTTGATGATTTGCATTGATTCTCCATGTATTGAAATGAAAGAGAAAAAATGAGATTGCTCTCAAATTAAAATTCATTCATTCACATTACACAAAAAAGCTATTACATAGTATTGGCTTTAGAAGGCCATTATTCCCTTATGAAACTAATTATGGGAATATAACTTCCAAAACCAAATTTATTTATTAAATTAACAATAGCATATTAATTAAATATTTATTTAACTATATATGTCAAGTACTAAATTCTAGCACCCCCCCTTAAATTGACATAGATAACAACTAGAACTTAGTACAAATATTCTTTGTCACTTTGATGTGGAATTTCTTCATCACTTGAAGTGTGGTCCTTTCCTTCAATTATCAAAGCGTTATCTTGTAGCTTTCCATCAAGAAGATCCTGTGCTCTTTGTTTGCAATTCAATACTGCATGTCTTGTCTTTTTTCAATAGAAACATGTGCCACTTGCATGTTTGAACTTCGTCATATGTTTGGATTTTTTGTAAGAAGTACTAGCCTTGTTTTGTGCAATCAATGCAACTTCTTCTGAAACATGTTTGTTTCTTTCATCAAGCAATGTGGATATAATACTTTCTAGACTTTGATTGATTTTGCTTAAGGTGAATACCTTGTGAGTCATACTATTTGGCATACTATTTAAAAGTATGGCTTTTGCATCATTATCCTATATTTCTTCGTTTATACCAGCCAATTGATTTATCAAGGAACATAATTTACTGATGTGAGACACTATATCTTCACCTTCTTCCATTTTCAATCCATACAACTTTTGTTTTATAGTTATTTCTGCACTATCAACTTTTGATCCAAACAAAGTATTCAATGTTTCCCAGATGTCCTTAGAAGATTTTTTAAAATCTACATGATGTAAATAAGGTTTAGATAAACCGAGACCAACTATAGCTAATGCTTTCTTATCTTTTACCTTCTATTTTTGAAGTTCATCTGCATTTGTTGGTTTTGTCACTGTATCGTCAACAATTTCCCAGAGATCTCTTTCAATTAATTGTAATTTTATCTATATTTGCCAGCTGCGAAAATCATTTCCATCAAACTTTTCATGAAGGCTTAATTTATCCATTTTGTGTTAATTAAAATGCGTTCTTAAAAACAATACTTATATCTCCAATATTCCTCACACCTTTATTTTTTAGAAATAAAAGGAAAAAACTCATAAAGAAAATTGTGCCCTAACCCCTCTTTTCAGAATGCCTTGACAGTCACCTTATTTTTGATTCAACACAGCTTGGGTATTGATCGTATATTGTGACAGTCACCTTATTTTTGATTTAGCGTAGCCTGGGCATTAGTTTAGGCAACAAAACAATTTATTGTTGCCTTTGCACATGTTATCACTGCCTGTCCTTTACAACTTCCACTGTGCACTTTGATATCCTCCTTTATTATAGTCACTCCAATGGCTGAACCAACATATAATGGAAAATTTCGATACTTCCAATATGAATATGGGCTTATGGTGAAACCAACAAAAGAATAGAATAAAGACAACATCCACATAAACAGTCGATAACACAAAATGGAGTCCAACGCTTCAATAGTGTATTTTAATGAAGTCTTGTTCTGCACATGAGAAGAGTTGTCTAATATGCAACATATAAGAGCAATGCAAGCAATATGAACCACATTCATTACAAGGCCCAAAGGAAAACATGAATCCTTCAAATTTTCAACACCCTATTGGTTTCTAATATAAACACACTTCTGCAATAGATTGGGGGATAAAAATTTTACATTTTAAATTTTAAAATTTTGGAAGGACAGCAATGAATAGAGTGAAGTGTTAAACAATGGCAAGAATGAACATATTGGAGAGAGAGAGAAAAAATGCAGATGAATGATGGAGTCAAAAAGGGTTTTGCACATGGTCTACATTGCTCACCTATTGACAAATGCAAGAATGGTAGAAAACAATAGCAGTTGCATGTGGTCTTCACTGTAGTACCATTGTAAACACCACTATGAGAAAAACAAATGAATGGAGAGAGATTAGAGAGAGGTTCAAAAAGAAACCTGCTCTGATAACATATTGAAATGAGAGAGAAAAAATGAGATTTCTCTCAAATTAAAATTCAGTCATTTACATTACACAAAAAAACTATTGCATAGTATTGGCTTTATAAGGCCATTATTCCTGTATGAAACTAATTACAGGAATATAACTTCCAAAACCAAATTTATTTATTCAATTAACAATAGCATGCTAATTTATTTAATTATTTAACTATATATGTCAAGTACTAAATTCTAACACCATGTGCAGTTGCACTGATATAAAACTATTTTTATTAGTTTTTAACATTTGAGAAACAACATTGAATTATCAATTATTAATTGTTTTGTGTACTTAATTTTGTAGATCTTTCTTTGTCGATCTCTTGATTTTCCTAAGATGTCTTTTCCTTCCTTTTGTTCTTTATTGATATTTTCTTCTACTTTTACTTGTGTTGTCTAAATAGTAGATGTAATATCCCCAAATAGGGATAATAGAAAAATTACAATATTTCCAAAACTAGGGCACAGAAAAATCTGAAACTTAATTTGCATATAAAAGAATTTCAATATCAAACTCATATTTACAATTGGATTAATGATCTGATTTTCCTACTAAAAGAAATAAATTTCTGAGTATTATTGAACATAGGAAAAATACAGTGAACCCTCTTATTTCTGCCCAAAAATTCTAGAAATGAAATACAATGGTTTTTCTTTAATTTTTCTTAGATAAAGAAGAATAAAGTATGCAAATTTTAGATACAAAATACCTCAGTCTTTGTTCAAATCCTAGCTGCCCTCAAGTATGGCATCAAACTTCCCAAGACAAGGTAGCACTAGGTCTAATTTACTTGCACTCTTGTTGCCGTCCTCAAGAATGCGCAGAAATGTGAAGATATCATGCCATAGCTGAACCAAATCTGAACCTTCTATTCTGAATTTCACCTCTAAATTGGCCTCCAAACATGATAAACAATTGCAGCCCAGAAAAGGTGATGTGTTAGGGTTTCAAAGACCAAAGCTCTTCCACTGAAACACACCCTTCTGACTAGGGGGATCCTGTATGTCTCACCGAAACCAGGGATACTCAAGGGTTTTAGATCTTAAGCCAAGTTGCACCAGCAATAAACAAAAAACTCACCACATAATGAGCTCTAAAAGACCCCTAGAGAGTTATATAATATCTACCCCAAAGAGATGCATTAATCTCAACCCTTGACTCACCACCTCTTAATCCACTACTCCACATCAAAACCTTAAAAACTGAACCAATAAGCTCCTAGAAAACCCATGCCTCCTTTGCCTTTTTATCACATGCTTTTAAAAATTTACTTAAAGTACATAAAAAGGGGGACAACTTAAATCTTTTGGCTGGGAGTTACTTAAGTTGCCTAAAAAGACGTGCTCACAACTTAAAATGATTTAAGTTCACTTAAGTTGCATAAAAAGATGTGCACACAACTTAAGAATAGAATATAATAGAAGCCAAAGACTCCATACTTGCCTATTATTACTTACCCAATCATGCTCTACATCCTCTTCCCCTTGGGTAATCCAAGGAAAGGACAACTAATGTGCTGCTAATCCTCATGCTTTGAGTTGGGGACATTACAAAGGATCAGTAAACCATGCCAATATATGCATGGAATTGGAACTAGATCAACATTTGCCATAAAGCCTAGTTTGGAAGCAAGATGTCTTGAAAGATTTTAGCTAGTTAACCCTAAGGAGTTCATCAACCATTTTGAATACACTCTCTGACCATAGTTCGTGAGGAAGTGCATATGATTGAATCCAAGCTGGAACTGTTGAAGGCATTTTCTGTGTAGCTTGAATCCAATGTGGACTAATTCATGATAGGCTGACATTCTTGTAGAAACTAGGGCCACCTTAAAAGATTTTGTCATGATCAAATTTTTCACAAAATAGACTATGAAATACTATGATGGCAAGGTCAGATCTTATATTCCTCAAAGGTCCTCCAGTGCTTCTTTGTTAGGATGCCCACATACATTAATATAAATATGAGATAATAACAATATGTAGAAATACGACATGAGATTTTTGTGGGCCACAATGCCTTAATATCCAATATATATACAAATAGAATAAACCTTAAGGTAGGGCAACATTGTACAATACTCCTTATCAAAGATGCTACACTGTGCTACATCTCCATTTTGAGATCCAAACCAAATACTCTTCTCTTAATATTCATTACAATGATATTCACCTTGAAAATATAGACCTCCTATTAACATAATGTAGGGGTAAACTACTAATACCAACATAGGCTGACTTATTACCCAATACAATTGATTTCACCAGTTATCTGTAGATTGGAATATTTCAATATAAGTAGCTAGAGAGGTGTACCACCGGTTGGATCTCCATGACTCATTTCCCAACACATTTAACCAAACAAGTTAACCATATGACCCAAAATAAATAATTAAAGAGATGTGTGTCACATGTTGGATGTGCATCATGCCATACTCACATTCTCAGGTAGAATAGTATAGATGTCGCACAGATATTGCACAACCTATAGATGTTGCTTAGATATTGCACAAGAATCTATAAATGTTACACACATATTGCAAAAAAATCTATAGATGAGACCTCTTGTGACCAATTTGTAGATATTATCTTCTAGTTGATTCATATTGAACTCAAGAATGAGATTATCCTCCTGAACTTTCAAGCAAGCATTATGTAGCTTTTGAGGATGATCTATCCTCTGCTTTACAACTGCCCTCCAGATCATTGAACTGGTCTTATTTTTTGGGTTCGATCTAATCCATTAGTGCATGTCAGAAGGAACTTTTGGCAGGGCTGGGTGTTCCCTTTCTTCTTGCATGGGTGTCCTGACAAAGAGGAATTGTCAAAGCTTTATAAGATTCTGTGTGAAAAGCTTTCAACTAGTCATAAATCACCAAAATATTTCATCAAGCACCCACTATGCATGCATGTAAATATCTGTCTCCTTTAGCTTGATTCTTATATTCAATGTGTATAAATATATAAATCTTCTCAACATTAAAGGGACTAATTTATTTCAGTTTGGCCAAAGCCAAAAATTCAAGAGGTCAAAAAATGGCTCTGCCATGAAAGTGTTGGGTGGATGCTTCAAGTACATTTGACAAGACTTTACATTGCAGTTCTACAACTAACTATCTTGACTCCTATAAATAATTCCTATGAATGTCTAATTGATATTATCAACTGCTTCAGTCAATTGGATGTGCATAAGAATCATACATACTATTGAGTATTGACAACTAAATTTTTTATCATCTTGGCATGAAAGTCCTGTTACCTTTTTCCATTACCTCCATAACTGTATGATGTGCCTTACAAGTCTCTTCATCTGATCATTGTCTAAAAACATCACATCAAAGCTGCAACAGATAGCATTCTGTTATCTGGCATCGCTGAGTAACAGTCATCAAAATTAGAGTGGCAATGACGTAAATGATAAGACCCAGGGTATATGGCTTCCTCCAAATGGTTTTTGCATGTATATTCAATCTTCTGGAAGTGAAGCAGTCCTTTTCAATATACAGTTAGTGGTTATCAGGAAATTGCTTGTAGTGCTTTCAGAAATTTTAGTGGGATTGACTGTAAGGTTTTCACGTGCTCATCATCCCCTCCATGGGTTAATGATCAAAGACCTCTCTTATATTCAGACTCTACTCAGGGACTTTAAAATTGTTTACACTTAAAACAAGTGTTTCTCTGAGTTTTGGGGACAAAGGGTTATGGAATTGGAGATGGCAAAGTTTTTTCCAGTGTTTGGTGACAACTTTTAAAATAATATATAAATATCAAAAACTAATATTTGAATTTTATTATACAACAAATAAAATTAAATACAATCAAACATAGGACTGCACCAAACCCCCATGGGTAAGATGCACAAAATACCTATTCCTGATAATTATACTTACCCATGTTTAAAACATTTGTTTAATCCCAACACAGAAGATACAGTCTATACAAACAGTAAAACAAATGATTCAGCCTGGGGTTTTGTAAGCTCATACCCATAAATGGGGACATTTCTAGAGCTTGGGGACAATCCCGGTAGAAAAAGGAAATTGGGAATTGTTGTGACCTAATCACACATCTCCCCATTGCAAATGGGGACCCCCCCTTTAGTCTTGTCTAGTTTCTTAGTGTTAGAGTTGGTTCTAGCATTAGCTTAAGTTTTTCCGAGTCTCTTTCGAGGCAAAGGTGGGTCGGCAAGTCCAAGGTCTGGGTTTGAGTCGAAATTTGTCAAGATTTGGGATAGCTGAGTAGGTCAAGTCAGTGTTCAAAGGGTCAAATGAAGTTTCTGATGCCACAGGGGTGTTCAGAAGGGCTGTTGGAGTAAAAATGACTGTTCACCGGGTGATTTCAGAAAACCTGCTTTTTTCAGGAAAATGTGCTTTTTTTGCTTTTTTGCTTTTTTGGAAAGTTTCATTTTTGGCATTTTGGGACCAATCGGGGGCTTCAAAATTTTGCTTTTTTGCTATTTTTAGAAATTTCTATTTTTAGAAAGTGCCAGGGTTAGGGTTTCGAAAGTGTCAAGGTAGGAGAATGCTAAGTTGAAGAAAACCTATCAAGTCCGCCCCAAACAAGAAGAAATCTTCCTCAAGCCATGAAGTTCGCCCATGATGAAAATTTTGTTGAATTCTTGAGAAACCCAGTTAAAAATGGAAATCCAATTGGAAGCAAATCAAGCTGAAATCCAATCTAGTAGAGAGGAAAATCCACTTGAAATAAAATCCATCAAAGAGGAAATCCACTAAAGGTCACATGAAATCCAAGAGAAGTTCGCCCACCTCCAAGAGTAAAAAATCTAGTTTAATGAAGTAAAAATTCTAGTTGGGCAAATATGTCTGAAGACAAGAGAAATCCAATTCGAAGTGGATGAAATTCTCTAAGACAAATGAGTAAAATCCAATTGAAACCTCAAGAAATCCATGTTGAAATTCTCAAGAAATCCAAAGATACCCCTAAGGTAAGAAATTCATTTGAAATGATAGGAAATTCAGTTGGGGGGCATATTTCCCAAGTGGAGGTCCATAAAATTGCCTAAGGCAAGAAGTTTACTTGGGAGAGGGATAAAGAATCCAGTTCAAAATCCAAGAATTCCACATAGGGGTCGACTTTCCTAAGTTCATATCTCTAGCAAGTTAAAACAAAGTTAACTCAAAATCCGCATCAACAAAGTTATTCTAATGTTTATTGAGGTCACAAAATCCGCATCAACAGGAATGTCCCCTCAACTTGGAAGCTGTTTCTGGGCACACCCCCGATTGTGAAATGCCTTGGAGATACCCTCGCATCCTGAGGATGTTAGGACAACCTCAACACTGTGTAATTTCAAAACAACAAAAAAAACACTTAAAGTTTATTTTTCACTTGCTTTTGGTTCAAAAAAATTGTAATGAATAGAGATCAAGCTCAATTTAGTAGCAATTTTAGCTGTATAGTTCTTGCATCTTTATTGTTTATTTTTGAAATTGCATGCTGTTGAGGATGTCCTAACATCTCCAGATGCCAGGGGGCAATTCAAAATGGGGAGCATGCCTGGAAATGTCCTCCACGTTGAAAGGACATTACTGATTTTTATTTTTTGAGGAGGAGGAGGGGGAATCCTCAAGCTCCTGAAATGTTTCAGTTTATGGGGATGGGCTGAAAAAACCCCAGGGTTTTGTCCACGGGGTACACTGTTTAGTACTGCATCGCTCACCTGACATTTATTTAGTTTTTTGCTAGAACAATCTTCCAGTGAAGCTATCTCTCTCCTTCCAAACACTTGCGATTGAGATCTATATGCAGAGAGGTCTACTGGGTTTTCAACTTTATTTCTTCATTTGCTCTCTCTGAGAATGTCGGGGATCATATTGAAGTTTTCTCAGCAAGCTTTCCTGTTGCCTTGATGCTATGTCACCATTGTTTGCATCAAATTACATGTAGGGATTTTGTCTCATTCAAATTTGTTTTTCCAATTAATAAAACAGTCCAAGAAAAACCATTAGATAAGTTTTTGAACGATTGGAGTTTCTGCATTCTAGCATTTTAAAGCATCATTTTTTGGAATGAACAAATATATGGTAGTTTAATGACCTGTTTCTCCTGAGTAGTCATTTCTTCTATGATTGATCTCTCACAAGTTTGACTGGTCCATGTGGAATTTAGTGCTTTGGGGAATGCACACAGGCAGGAAATATGTTATGTTGGTTTTCTTGTGCATTGTTTATAAAATCTTGAAAAATTGGACAAGACAATTAAGGGTTTTTTAGTTACATGTAGAAAAATTATGGATAGAATTTCTCTTTGTTATTATTTTTTTTAAAAGGAAAAATTTTTGATC
The DNA here is from genome assembly GCA_007258455.2 of Sequoia sempervirens. Lineage (NCBI taxonomy): Eukaryota > Viridiplantae > Streptophyta > Pinopsida > Cupressales > Cupressaceae > Sequoia > Sequoia sempervirens. The sequence continues at coordinate 245,244,865 of VDFB02193867.1, read as the reverse complement.
AAAAAATTTTAGCTGAGGTGTTTATACAGATATTTTAAAGTGCTAGCAGTATATTGTATTAATACTAAATTCTATCCTTCTCCTTCAAATAATAGCCTCTTAACACATTTCTTGTTTTCTTTTGGGTCGATTTGAAAGAGTTCCAGCTTTTGTAGACATTCAAAATAATTTCAATCTCTGGGAAAATTTCATGATTACAGGGAAGCAGAATTAGGTATGAAGATAAGCTGTGGATTTGAGATGCTATATTATGAGCGGTCACAATATCTGTCCCATTCTGAGGATGTTGAACCTGGTCTTGTTGGCTTCAGTGATGCTGCAGCCGAAAGCTCCAAGCTGAAAGCAGCTCAGAATAAAGATATTGGATGGGAGGCATTTAGAAAAAGTTTGGAGAACAAGGGCTATTTCAGGTGTCTTCTTGAAGGTTCTAATGAATATCAAAGACTCATGAACGATGCATTGGACTATTACAGGAACACAACTCTTTTTTCCAGAACGAGGTAAGATTTTCTTCTTTGACTACGATCCTTTCATTCACTACTGTGGGATTCTAGTTACAAACAATAGACAGTGGAAATGGAACCTTATAACATTTTCCTGGTAAAATCCTCTGTTGACTCTCTCAGATTGTAAGCACAGAGCATTGAGAGATTTATGTTCCATCTGGGTGATTACCTGTTTTATGATGAGAATATCGATGAACACTTATTCTGTCTGATTTGATGTTCTTTTTATTTTTTTAAAAGTAAAATTTTCAAGCCAAATTAATTTTCCTTCTGCAACTGTAGAAATCCTGGAAAGCATAAATGTTTAAGTCTTGGCATTCTCAAGCAACTTGGCTTTGAAGTCTGTGTTTTGCTGACTTAAAAGATGTTTCCACTCAGTGGATATAATCGTGGTCAGAAAACATTACACATCGTATCATTCAGTCAGGATGTTTCTTCTATGCAATAACTACAGATAATTACGTGGAAACATGTGCCATGGTTCTATAGATGTCTCCTCTTCTTCTGTTTGAAATTAGAGGGTTGAACATCAGCAATGAGTTAATTCTTACCATGCCTGGTAATTGCATGGAAACATGTGCCATGGGACTATAGATGTCTCTTTTTCTTCTATTTGAAGTTAGAGGGTTGAACATTAGTAATGAGTTCATTCTTACCATGCCTGTTTGACATAAATGTGTCCAGATTAGCTGTAATATAGAATTTGTCTATCATTTCCTTAGAATGCTTTTTTTGTTGCAGACTATTGCAATGTTAGCTTATGTGGACTTTAGCAAGATTTTCTTACCATATATGCTCTGTGTAATAAGCCATGTCTTGCTATTGCTTAGAAAATAATTTCTGGAGCATGTCTTTGGCGTCAGAATTTGTCCTTTGCAGAATAGCTTCTCTCTGTGTGATAGTTTAAGAGATGGCACTGAAGTTGTATGAGTTTATTTTTACAATGTTATTGATTGTGGTAGCTGGATTGTATATACTGTGGCTAGAGTAGACCTGTCACTGCATTTTGACTTTAATAAGAACCTAAGGAAGTGTTTATGAAGATGAAATTGGTTTCAATAATTTAAACTAGATTACATTCCTCATTTGAACAGAAGAAGCCTTTGGTCAGGAAACTTTATTGTAACAATAGGTAAGTTAAAAAGAGACAGGAGGTTTATGAAGAACAATTGATATTGAAATATGAAAACATGAGGAATGGATATGACATACTTTTCTAGAGTATACTTTTTAAGCTTGATAAGTTATAGGAGATAAAGAAATTATTTGTGAATATGGTGCTTAGCATTTTTCACATATACATGAGAAAAAGTAATTTTTTGAGTTTTAAAAATTATTGTAGAGAAGGTAAGTAATGTGTGGATAATTTTTATATTTTCTGTTTTCATTTCAGCATGGTTATGCATGCACCGGTCAGGTGCATCAATGAAATTTTGGCATTGCCTCATTCATCTGCCGATTTTACTGGTTTGGGACTTCCACCAAGTGATGATGACTCGTGGCTCTATAATGGCGAAGAAGACTTGAATGCAGCCCTCTTAGAGAGACAAAAGGAAATGGACTTGTATGAAGAAGAACGCCATAGGAACAAACAATCAAAGAAGCCTAAAAAGGATGATTTTAACTTGGAAGATATAGCAAAGAATATGCATGCTTTTGTGGAAAATATGTCAAGCTATGAAGGGGCAGAACTTCCAAGAAATGAAAATTCTGAAACAGTATCTTTGGATATGGGACAGTTTCTTAAAGAGTTAAAGTCAGCAATGGGAGCCAATGCAAAAAACAAATGTGCTTCGGATCATAGTGGCTGTTCATCTTCAGATATGGATTTTGGTATTTTCTATAACCATCTTATATTTTACTTGAAATTTTTTTCTTCTTGTAGCTAGCCAAAATAAGATTTTATGTTATTTGTCAGAAAATCCATGCTTATGATCATAGAAGCAAATATGCTTCTTGGGAATATCTCATCAAACCAAAAGAGAAAGATATTATCAATTTCTTGGGATATTATTAGGGAAAAATCTGAGAACCCAAAAAATGCAGATTTTTATAAAAAAGAAGAAGAAGTAACTGATGTTTTCTTTACATTTAAAACCATCCTGATTGCATAGAGAGTGAGAGAGTGAAATAAAATGAGAGTGTACAATATTGAAATTGTGATTTTCCTCATTAATTTTGAGATCATTGATTACAGTGCCACACTCTATGGTGAATTGGCAGATAGTTTGATTTCAACAGTCAAAATCTCAAAATCAATTACACACTACAACTACAAATTAAAATAACCCAAACTAGAAAGTAACACAAAGCGGGCACAACCAATGAGGTAGCTGTGTCAAACCCTCAAAATCAATCAGACACTACAAACTACAAATTAAAATAACGCAAACTAGAAAGTAACACAAACTAGAAAGTAATACAAAGTGAGCAGAACCAATGAGGGTAGCTGCTATGAAGTACGATCATATATGGGGCTGCAGTTCCTGATGTTTTCAATGGGTTATAACTTATACATAATGAAATGATGCTAGATTCTCAAGATTTGTTTTAATGAACAAGGTAAATAGATTAGATTGTCTTATCCCAGTTGGATGCAATCATATGTAATACAAACTGGATTGCTTACAATCACTTAGTTCAGGTAAATAATACAATACGGGAGCATTTATCCTCCCAATCTGATGTAAATCCAGTACAAAGTAATCTGTTGATGTTTACTCAATACTCATGCAATGGTTCAATGTTGTAAATTGGTAGATAGGAGAAATAGCAGGGAACTGTGTTTCTTGTGAAGACCAAACCCACCACCATCTCCATATCCTAAACTACTGCTTACAACAGAGATCTGGTTTCTATTATGCAATATGAACTGGATTGCATTCTGTCACTTAGTTGAGGTAAATAATACAATACAAGAGCATTTATCCTCCCAATTTGATGTACATCCAACATAAAATGATCTATTGATTTTTACTCAATCCTCATGCTATGGTTCAATGTGTAGATAGGAGAAATGGCAGGGTACCATGTTTCTTGTGAAGACCAGAAACACCACCACTTCCATATTCTAGAATCTAAACCACTGCTTACAGCAGAGATCTGGTTTCTATAGTGCTCAAAACATTCTATATTAGCACTGTCACAATACCTTTCCCAAGAGATGTGCAGGGTTTCTGACATAGCTCACACATTCTTACTAATACTGATTACATCAGAATATGCAGTCAAAAGTTAAGGAAGGAAAAGGAACTATGGTAATATGTCATCTCAAAGAGAGATATCTTCCTACTCCCAATCATGAATTCTAACAAAGCAATGAATAAACAAAGGTCCTTAATATCACCATAACACAGGATGCAAAGTTTACAAAGAGCACAAAACAATCTCATAAAGTAATACAAATAGTTCCTGATATTGAAGCTCCAATGTTCTGCTCACATCTAATTTGATTCACCTACTCTTCATAAAATACCTTGGCCATCTTAAAGATATCAAAATTATTCAGGGCTCAGAAACCCTAAATACCAGTCTGTTTGTTGCAGACAAATCAGAGCAGAATAAAGTTGAATGAGCAAGAAAACCACAGTTTACAACCTCTAAAGATAAAAAATGGAAGTTATTGGAAAATTTCGGTCAAAATAGTAGTCAATGATTTTTTTTGAAAATATTGGCCTCCAGACTGAGATCTGATATTTTCTGAGATATCGTGATGTTTTTGTAATATCTGCGTCTATGGTTATGATAATTGTTTTCATGATTCAATGCCTGTTTTCATGGAAACTTATTATGGTTATGCAAGGGTTCCAGAATAATAAAAAAACCTTTTTATGTATTGTCATTTTTCAACACTTATATCAGGAATCCAAAGAAGGAATTTAGTTTATTCAGAGTTTTATACTTAATCTATTGTTTTACCAACTTTGAGTAGTATCTGCAATGAGAATGAAAAGTGACTTATTACATTGCGAATAAAGTCTAAATAGTTTGACATTTAAGTTTGAATGAATCATCTGACGTTGAGTTATATGTGGTTGAACTCACACAAGATGGACAAAATCCCCTATGTGAGAACTGATAAATATGATTGCAGTCCAGTGAAAGCCTATGTTTATGACTACAATTTGCAGTCCAGTAGATTCTAGTGCTAGATGCCCATATTATAGTCAGCCGACAGTGTTATTAGTTGGCCAAGTATTGCAATTAAATAAAACTATAGTATAGGCAAAAAATATTTTATATACTTTATATTACATGTTTCAGGAAATTAAGTCCCCGACTAGTTGGATTAGTTGTAACGGGGAGTCGCGACGGTTGGAGTTCTCAACCACCACCAGCGACTACATATACTTTGGTTCATTGTAGTTGGGATATGTTATGAGACATTATGACATTATGCTTCATTGTGCTACATCTCGATGTTATGATGGTATGGATGATTGTACTCTGAATATATTCCATTAATAAATGAAGTATCATTATTCTGTCCACTATGTATTCGTTAATGTTTCCTGTACATGTTATGTATGTGATATTTCCGTTTACTCTCATAGTACGTTGAATGTATTTCTGCAAGTAAACACATATCAGCAATTTTAAGTTAATCCTGTCAAGCCTTTTTCTAGGTATTAAGCTTGGCCTGCTGATAAGCTTCTTAGGAAAGCTCACTATTCTCCTTAAGATATGCTTTGCTGTTATGAAATGCTCTTGGGATAGTCATGGTGTATATGGGAAATGGTTGACTGGTCATCTTATTTTGTGAACACATTTTGAACTGACCAGCAAAGATTGTTTTTCAATCAATATATGTGGACAGAAGTGTGTTAATATTTTTTCTTTTCTAATGTTTTGAGTCTCCTTTGAGACCCCTCATCTTCAGGGAAATAATTGATTGAATATATTTCGTTTCAATTGTCTTTATTATGCCTTAAATACCTTAAGTATGATTTCCTTGAGCTGAGTTGGTCATAATGTTTGAAATGACAGTTTCTAAAGAGAGCAAGAGGTGGTTTAGTTATTTTCCTTTTTATTATAAGGTTGTTAATTAATGGTCCTCAAGTGTTAGTAATGGTTCTACTTACATCACTATTGATATTGTTCTCATGTTGGATGATTTAAATGGCTTCTTGCAAATGTCTCTTTACATAGTGCTATTCCCTAGCTATCACCTTCGTCTTGTTAATATGAATATCCCGTTTTGTTACTATTATAACAATGAAACTAAAGTTATCAACAGTCGCTAGTTTCACATTTTCACATTTAAATCTTGTGAACAAATCCAAGAATCTCTTATTCCCTTGATAATACTAGCAACTAGTGCCGCCTCACAAAATTTAGATGATTATCACTTTAATCAAAAAAAAGAACACCTTATTAAAGTGCTAAGGAAGATAGGATACAATGGAAAACAGATTAACAATGCATTTTAAAACACAAATGAGGATGCGTATTGAATATGAGGAAGGCGACAGACGTAAACAGAAGGCCTCTTGAAAAGGAATTGAAATTATCTTGAATCTGACCAATATTATTAAGAACAAATTAAGATGCACTAAGACAAATGTGACTCTAAAAACAGCAGTATTGTGTACATGATGGAATACTTGTATGGAAAACCATACATTGAGAAGAACAGAAGATCCATTCAAACAAGAGTCTAAAAGCATGATAGAGATATAATTTTATAAAGCATAATAATATAGAAAATCAGCCCTGGTGGAACATTTGTCAGTGTTCCACGGGGACGTGTCCCCCCCAAAAAAATCTCGTGTTTCCTAGACGGGGACGTCTCGGAGACTTAGGGACTTGGGGGGGATGTCCCCCCACTAGCCCACCACCAGCGCCACCATCCCACCACCAATGTCGCTGTCTCCAAGACGCCGCTAGGACTTTGAGGATGCTGGAGTGTCCTCAAGATATCTAGGGGCTCCTAGTTGTTTCCAAGATTTATAATTCTTATACTTATACATCTTTTTATAACTATTTTTTCAAGCACTATATGTATTTCAGCCCCATGCGCCCCTCCCCGCCACCGCCTCCCCACCGCCCCCAAATTTAGACCCCCTGTCCCCGCGTCCCCAAAGCACGTCCCCTGCAGTCCCGCTGTCCCCGTCCCCGAAACCCCGTGGAACACTGGTTATTAGATGCGAAAGAGTTTTGAGATCATAGGTTAATTGTCCGCTTATAGCGGCTAAATAAAATTTCTACTTCATGTCTTGGACATCAAAGACAAAAAACTAAAGTTCTGAGAAGTAGTAGAATGTGATATTAATTCTTAGGAAGAAACAAAGGTCTGCATGTTATGATGATTGTAGCCTGGTTCATGAGGTATAGGATTTGTAATGGACTTCAATGAGTTCCAGAAGTTGAAAAGATTGAAGGCCCATTCTAATTCACCTAAGAGATAAGTGACGTTTGAAACCAAATGCTTCCAAAAGTATTTTCATGCCTACCATACCTGTAGTTTATAGACCAAAGAAATTTAGATGTGTTTACTGTGGCTGCAGCTTGCTCAGATGTAGACCAAGAAGAGTTCTAACAAGATCTACAATAACAGGGCCAAATGCCCATTGCTAGTCATCAGTGCTATGACAGCTGACATGTTTATCATCTGGAATACATGAATGGAACAATGCACCCTGAAATGGAAAATGTGGTTGCTATCTTTACTATGGAAAACCCATGGATTCTCTGCAGATATGTTCTAGGTTCTGCATTTGCAGCTTGGCCTGGGTATGTCCATGGATGTACCCAGACAAATCTGTCCTACAAATGCAGAAAGCTTTCTGAACCCCACAATGAACCAAATCCAAACCCAAATCCAAATGAATAGCACTCAAATCTAGGGCTACAGGGGAGTGAACCAGTAACAGAGAGTTTCACTTCTCTATATCTTTGAAACTTGCTTCGGAAAGCTAAGTCATAATATGATAATACCCATACGTGTTAAGATCTCCACATATGGATATATATTTGGGATCCTTTTTGGTATCTTGCAATGTTACAAGACTCAGACTCGCCTCAGACTTGGCAACCTGATTTTTGACTCGGACTCGGACTTGGAGCCCAGACTTGGTGCAGACTTGACAAATTGAAAAACCCAAGAAATTCAGAGATTTTTAAGGATTTAAAACTTGTTTCATGCACCCTTTAATAAATAAACCTTAAAGACACAATAACCTCATCACATAGAAACTACTTTGATCACATACACAAACATACATTGTAGTTTCCCTTTCCGGAATTGTAAGATTTTTTTGTTTCTTTCAGTTTGATAGACTTCGTTTTATCAATCAGTGATAAATATAGAGCATGAAGATAGTATATCATTTAATGGAAGTAGATGACAAGATATGAACAGTAGCTAGACACTTTCAGATTTGTTGCATTTCAATAACCAGCAATTCATACATTCATTACAACTTTCAACAAGGACTGCAACAGCACTTATAATGTCAAGTTCTTCATTCAAGACTTATTAGACTAGCACTATCATTACATAGCAAACTGAAATAACAGATTTAATGATATTTTCTGAGCATAGTTAATTCTGAAATACATGTACAGCAGTGCCAGACTCTTAACAGCAGATTAAGTGCTCATTTCTTTAGCATATTACGACAGTACAGACCCAGAAACTCAAGAATACATAAACCAAATATACCCATACCTGAAGATTACGCTGCCAGGGGTCCCAGTTGAGCTCGAGCTGCTACAGGGATATCTCAGTATGCTTGCAGACTTCAGTAATTTGTTCTTAATTCACTCAACACACTGATACAGACTTCAACAACCCTTGTAGATGAAGAATAGATAGAAGGCGAGTTGAATAACCCTCCAACTTGTAGCGACTTACCCCAGAACTCCTCAAAACTCACACGACTAGCTTCAGAAGTATCACACCTTGACCGAGATAGCTGAAAGTGTTCAAAATAGATGGCAACATTAAAGTCTGAAAGGTGACTGGCAAAATATACCCTTATTCTCCTTCACATCCTCACACTCTTCATAAACCCTCATAAGCATGCTACAGGTTCTGATGTAAACTTCAGCCTCTGATTTATTATGTATTCAAACCCTCATCCAACCCAACAGCAATGCAAAACTCAGAATATCCAGAATATGGCGACCTCTTTCAAGTGCTAACTCCTCCCAGCTGGATGCCAAGACAAAACCCTTCATTCACCAATTCACCAAATGGAAGTATAAGAATAAATCGATTTCACCAATTTTGACTCCATAGGAGACCCACAAATCGCAATGAAGCTCAAACTGGAAGATTTGTGTTGGTTTCCCCTCTGAATTGGCTAGGGTGGAATTGTTTCACCACCGAAACCCTAGAACTTCAAACCCGAAAGCTCAGAGCAGAAGAAAAATAAAACTCCACTAATGAATAATGCCTTCTCCAACATCTTTTTATAAACTCCCGAGAAATAACCACCCAAGAAGATTTAAAATAATTTAATTTTGCCCTTTAACCAGGAAATTATAATAAAGTCCCACTTTGAACTTTATAAAAGATAATTAATTATTTAGCATTATTAAATATTTGCTTTTTACAATATAACATTAATTAAATAATAAATAATTCCCAACTTTTAATTATTAGCTTACGGGAATTAAATAAGCTAATAATATTTTCGACCGTCATATGGAAGGGGACATTACATACATCGATCACATAAGTATAAATGCAAATTTTAGCTGAAGGAAATAATAGTAGTGAGACAATTAGATATATAAATGTTGTCAAGTGTATGCAATACTCATGGAATATGAAATCCATGGCATCAAAAGTTCCAAACAAATATCAAAACAGAAGCTAGAAATCTATGATTTAGAGGAGCTTGCATCACTCTGTTAGTGCTTTTGTAGCTGCGAGAGGTATTTCCCAAAGAATAATTTACTCAAGGCAAGTTGGCCTTTCAATTATAAAACAAATATTACATTTCCTAGGTCAGCTCAAGAGGAGAGCTCGCCTAGTCTTGTATATAATGGAGATAGAGTCTCCACATTATTCAATCAATTCATTCCAGTTCTCAATTCAATCTCTTGAAGCAGCAGATTCACATTCAAGAGGAGCAGATTCGCTTCAAGAAGAAGAGTTGATATTCTTTGTAAGTAAGAAATTCGCACTATCTTCAAGTGCTGGTCTATTGTATGATATTCGGCCTTTCTAGGGCCTGATTCTAAGTACTACTTCTGCACTATTATTTCTGATTTATAAGAGAATAATTTGCTGCTGGGTTTTTCCCTTGAGTAGGAGGGTTTTCCCAAGATAAATCTTTGTGTTCATTGTTTTGTGTTTACTTTTCTGTTTTTTGTTAAATCTGATCCAAAAATTAACATGGTATCAGAGCTAAGATTCAAGAAATCTGATGATCGGATTTATGCAAAAATATATGTGAAGGATTAGCAAGAAACACAATGAGAAATCAGTTCAATTAAGAGCAGACCTAGAGCATTATAATGAAGTGCAATTCACATAGAGGGTTTAGAGCATCATTCATATCAGCTGGGAGCATTCACCGTGGGTGAACATCATAAGGCTAAGGTGAACCTCTTGAGGTAATTTTGAGCATCATTGTTAGGTGAACTTGGTGAGATATCCTTGTAGCCCTAGAGTGACTCCCTTGGATGAGTGGTGAACTGCCTTAGGGAAGAGTTACATTTGCTTCTGCTGTTGCACCTAGGGTTTCTAGGTCAACATTGTGCTACAACAGATCTGCCTATTGAAGAGTCATATATTTGTAGTAGACCTGTTTTACTACAGCAGATTATATTTTTCATATTTGTGTCATGTTATCATTGGTTTTGTATGAAGGAGATGCTGAATATTGTCTTCATACCTGGGCATAATGAAGAAGTTGATTCATGGAGGCATGAACGAGCTATGTGTGGGCCACATCACTTGGAGGAGAAAATGAAGATTGAAGGAAAGGATGAGCACTTGAAAGCAGTCCTCTACCTCACACAATTTCAAGAGTTTCAAGGTTTGCCGTGCCTATGATGGAGGATGTCTACTTGCAGCCCCTTAATAAGGATATGACTAGCGACTTGTCAAGGAATAGAGAAAATGGAATGACAGGAGGAAAAGCTCGAGAATCCTAGGAGTGTATGATTCTATGTAAAATTTGCCATTCTATAACGGTGTTACAAGGTACATCATCGGGTGAAGATGATGGTTATCGGGAGGAGAAAAATGGCTGCAATTGAATCAACAAAGATAAGTTCTACTATGTATCATTCCTTTAATTGTTCTATCTAATGATATTTGCTAGATGACTACATGCTTCATTTGTATCAGGGTAGTTTAATTTTATGAACTATTGTTAATCTCTTTAAAATGCAGGATGGATCGAGGAGCAAAAGGATGATGGATTAATTTTCGGAGATTGCACAAGGAATTCAGGGGCGGAAAGGATGGTAGATTGGTGTTCAAATGCCGATGATGGTTTAAGCATTTGAGGGAGAGTAGAAAGGGGAAGGAAGGGATCTCGGGAATCCTTTGTTCAGGGAATTCACGAAGTTAAGTTATGTTCATGTATCCTTCATCCTCTATCTCATGAGGCTTCTCATGAGGCTTGAAGGGAAAGACATTGTGTTTGTCCACACTTGAATGCTTGCTCTAGTTTCTCTCATGGTGGAGCAAAGGAGGAAGGCGGTCGATGCCCAACCTCGTGAAAGAGAAGACAATAATCCTTTTGAAGACATCTCTCGAGGGCACAAGGTGCGGTCTGATTTTCTGAGCTACAACAACAATCCTTTGTCTTCACTTCTTCATTAATGATAGCCAGGAGGATCAGCTTTGAGGCATGCACTATCCATGAAGAAAATCAGGTTGGGTCAGCTTTGGATGGAGAGTTTGCATCAACAAAGAAGATTGAGAAAGATGAAGACACTAAACAGTGGTCTCTGACAAGTGTGCTAGATCAGGTAGACATAATAGATTTAAGTTGAGCTAGCAAGACGTCATTGTTTATCCAGAGGAACCCTAGCAAGCTCTAGTTGAGAACATGTCCGGGAAGAGGATTAGGTTTTGAGATTAGACAATGGAGGGGAGTTCACTTCTAGAGGATTTTTCGTAATCTTTGTATTGAGGCAGGGATCAAGAGGGAGTTTTGTGTTAAGCAAGATGGAGTCCTATGTCATGAGGAACTAGAGTGACTCATTGAGAAGAAGTGAAGGTGTCAGCTAAGTGGGTTGCAGTGTTGCAAGGCAAGGTGCTAAGTCTTTGGAAGGCCTCTTTAGCTGTAGAGAACGAAATTGCACAAGGCAGTCAACCTTATTTTGACATTGGTAGCACCATAAACCTATTCAAAATAGGGTGATTTGGGATAAGGTCGAGGAGGACTAAGTCCTGGACTCTCGCAAGTGAGTTAAAGGTGCTGCTAGGAGTAGTGCCAAAAGTGTGTTGGAAATCATTCCTCTAAGGCAAACATTGCAAGCAATCTTGGACGAGGAGGTCAGGATGTTGATGCGGGTACTTGGAGATCTAGAGGGAGTCACAACATCATTAAGATTTGTTGTAATGTATATTTCTCTGAGACGGAGAAATATGAGGTGAAAACCCTTGTAGAGTGTATTTCTCTGAGACAGAGAAATATGAGGTGAAAGCCCTTGTAGTGTATATTTCTCTGAAACAGAGAAATATGAGGTGAAAGTCCTTGTAGTGTATATTTCTCTGAGACTGAGAAATATGAGGTGAAAGCCCTTGTAGTGTATATTTCTCTGAGACTGAGAAATATGAGGTGAAAGCCCTTGTAGTGTATATTTCTCTGAGACTGAGAAATACGAGGTGAAAGCCCTTGTATAGATCACATCTCTGAGACTGAGCTGTGTTTTCACAATTGGGTGTAGCCATTGTGGACGTCATGTTGAGAGAATCCATGACTAGATATTTGAAAATACCTCCCTAGCTAAGAGGGAGTGTTAGTGTTTTTGTAGTTATGGGAGGTATTTTTCAAAGAATAATTTACTCAAGGCAAGTCGGCCTTTCAATTATAAAACAAACATTACATTTCCTAGGTCGGCTCAAGAGGAGAGCTCGGCTAGTCTTGTATATAATGGAGATAGAGTCTCTACATTATTCAATCAATTCATTCCATTCTCAATTCGATTTCCTTCAGCAGCAGATTCACATTCAAGAGGAGCAGATTCACTTCAAGAAGAAGAGTTGATATTCTTTGTAACTAAGGAATTCACACTATCTTCAAGTGCTGGTCTATTGTATGATTTTCGGCCTTTCTAGGCCCTGATTTTGAGTGCTACTTCTGCACTATTATTTTTGATTTATAAGAGAATAATTCCTATTGGGTTTTTCCCTCGAGTAGGAGGGCTTTCCCAGGATAAATCGTTGTGTTCATTGTTTTGTGTTTACTTTTTTGTTTTCTATTAAATTTGATCCAAAAACTAACACACTCAACCCTCCTGCATCTAAGATAGGTCTTGGATGATGATGCAACCATCATTTCTACCCGTGTTTTAGACTCAATGACACCCACTCCAACATCTAAGGTGTTTGCTCGTGCTCTATCCTCCTTTTCCATGGCTACTGTCTTTGCGTATCTATCCACCTGGTCAACCCAATCAAGGTCCTCATCACTAAAGACAAAATCCTCAGCCTCAGTGATCCATTCTGATTGTGGATCATCCTCCTCTAACGTGATGGGTGATAAGTTAGCGACCAATATCTATCTATGGCGTAGGTGAAGGTTGTAATGAACATAAATTAGATCATTCAACCTCTACATTGACAATCTATTGCGCTTCTTAGAGTGTATGTGCTCAAACATACTCCAATTGCGCTCACAACCTGAAGCACTGCATGGTTGGTTCAACACTTGAACTGCAATCCTTTGAAGATTTGGTACCTTAGCACCAAATCTCTCCCACCATGCATCTGAGATGAGAAAAAAAAATCAATCTCATTGTCCAACATAAAGTTTCAATAGTTAATAGTAATATAAAAAAAACGGAAAAGTGCTAATATTTAAACTAGTATTATGCCCTTAATAAATTTTTACTTGGTTGCAATGTCGACGGAGTAGCCTTACATATATCTTGTGCAAAGAGATCTCCTTGTGCAAGTCTGAAAATCTCAATCTCGGTGACTATTTGTGCTCCAACATGAAAATCAAACATCCGCTTGATGACTATGTAGAGCCCACTCAAAACCTCCTCATTTGCCTTGAAATCAGGGCAGAGTTGGAATGCCGGATTGAGAAAATATGCAGCTACGTGTAGGGGCTTGTGAAATTGGAAGTGCCATTGTCTATCAATGATCTCCCAAATGGGGCGATACTTATCATCAACTACCCCATAAATGGATCTAATGGCCTTTTTAGCCCTATCCATGCTCTCATATATGTAGCCCTTTGTGGGCTTCTCCCCATCAACAACTTGTAGGAGAACCACTAAAGGCTCTATGAACTGCAATTATTGTGAAACATTAGCATAAGTAAGAGTCAACAAAAATAAGCAAATAAACTAAAAATAAGAATGAAAATATAATGTAGAATTAATAAACTAATTACTAATTACATTTGCCTTTACGATCTTCGCAATAGGTAGCCAAAAGCCTTGCTCATCAAAAATCCAATTTGTCACATCTTCCCTTGCATTGGTCTTAGCATATGATGAGGAAGGTCACTCCTCACTATCTAACATACACCTCAAAGCTCCCTTTGACTGCAACAAGGATTTTAATGAATTGAAATTGGTAGCAAACTAGGTAATTCCAAGGCGAGCCAACTCCTCCTGCCCTATGAATTGCCTCACTAGGTTGAGGACCCATGTGTGATTATATATGAATTTACAAATATTTTTTGCTGTCTCCACACATGCTTTGCTCCATGCAATCTTGCCAAGATTCTCCAATATGAAGTCAAGGCAATGAGTGGCACAAGGAGTCCAAAATAATGATGGGTGCCTATCTATCAGTAGTCTACCTGCAACAACATAATTTGCTGCATTATCTTTAACTACTTGCACCACATTCTCCTCACCTACATCAGCCAAGACTCCCTTCAAAGCTTCACAAAAGAATTCAACATTTTTTGGTGTTCTTGGATGCATCAATAAATTTGATGAACATTGTGTCACCTGAAAAAGAAACAAAATCAATGATTCAATAAAACATAAATTAAAAATCTTGATTGTTAATCACTAAATCAATGCATTTTAGGAAGTAAAACCACCTGAGGAAGAAACAATAAAATTGAGCAATGTTATGTTTCTTCTATCGGTCCAACCATCGGTCATGATAGTGCAACCCTTCTTCCTCCATATGTATCGCTGCTCCTCTATTGTGGCTTTCACATCAGCCATCTTTTGTGAGAAAATGGGGTCCTTTATCTCCTCATCATTAGGGGCTTTGATAATGGCATCAACTATGTTTTGCCAATAAGGAGACCTAACACAAATAAATTAAATAAAATAAGTATTGTAAAATGGAGAATTTAAATTTGAATTCGACATAGCTCTAAATATAAAAATTCAAGAGATAAATAATCAAATATCAAGCTATATATTTTAAAACAAAACAAAAAAAGAATTACCTGGCTGCATGGAATAGAATGTCACAATAAAACTAAAAGTCTCCAATTGCACTTTTGGTTGCATCATGTTTATCTTTGTTCCAACCCATGCTGTTAAGTGATGGTTGGGAATCCGGAGTAGTGCGTGGCATAATATATGAATCCAACCTAGATGCATGAACTCTAGGCCCATTGCTAACACTGCCACTGCCACTAGCACTACCAACACCCAAAGATGGAGGAAATGGAGGCATGGAAGAAGAATGTCCAACTCTACCAATGGCTGCCATCTCTTCTCTTTGCCTCTTTTTTAATTCTTTTTTCTGTTCAAAAGTTTCCAATTGAACTTGCACTTCATGCATAACCTCACAAGGGACTTTTGGGCATGGATTAGCATCTTGGCCTTGTATATGTGTAAGACAGTATTTCAATCTAATAATGCCTCCCCCAAGCATAGTTGTTTTGCAATGAAAACATGTTATCTCTCCTTTCTTTTGCCTAGGGATAATAATGGCATGTTTCCAACCAGGGTCCTTTCTAATTGGAGTTTGAGACATTGTGATAAAGACAATTTATAAATATAAGTAATGCTGCAATAACACATAAATAGAAAAAAATTAACATTCAAAGTTTATAATTAAGCTAATATTTAAAAACCTAGGGTTTGCAACTATAAAAGTATTTTTTTTACAAAAATTCCTAGGGTTTGTTCAACAAAAAACTTAAACACTTCTAGGGTTTGTTCTTTGTTTCACTAAAACAAAATACAAAAAAGAAGAAATGTAGAAGAGAAATAAAATTTTGGTTAAAAAACAAAAAAAACCTTCAAAATTCAAACTTAATTCTTAAATCTTCCTTGAAATCAATGGAGAGCTCTTTCTAATCCTTTGTAGACTCCTCTAGATGCACCTGAAATGATAATTGATATTCAATATTTGTTATAAAATAAGGAGAGGAATACTCCTTTTATAATAGTTTACAAGACGACGTTTCTAAAAGGAAACAATCGTGAACTAAAGAGAACTAAAATAATAAACATAAAGTTACTAAAAACTAACCGAAGCAAACTAAGTTAACTGAAGGCTAACTAACAACTAAGATGACCATTAAATATCACAATAATACTTTAATACCCTCCTCATTCTACTAACTTAAACTAAGTCTACCCATAATTTGATGGTCTTTTGGCCATGAATGCATAATAGGCAGACTCCTACTCAATATGCTCTGCAACTCGAGCTTTCTGCTGAGACCCTTCCTAGTTAGACTTTTAATCAACCAATTGCTTCTTGTAGTGCTTCTGCATATGACCAATCTTACCATAGTAATGGCACGTGAAAGACTTTTTGGAGGTCTCCTCTGATTTGCCTTGTCCTTTCTGCTAAGTGGACTTGCCTTTGCCATCTTTGGCAGCAAACACTAAAAAGAATGAAAAAGGGGGGAAATGATTAAAATGGAGTGTCGTAGGACCTTCATACAAAGAACTTAGGAACTAATGGTGTCCCTCTTCCCAAATTTCATTGAAACTAAGAGATTGCAAGGTGTAGAGATTGACTTTCAACCCTAGGGTGAGCCAATTAGATCTGATTCTCTGGTTTCTTAGGACAATATGATTTGGAATTAAGTGGAAATGATTTGATGCAACTAAACCTAATGAACAATATGACCTAGATGATAAAATGCAAGATCCCAAAGATACACAAACTAAAATCATAGTTTGCAGGCAGATTTGAGAAGGGTTTGGACACATGTACTTTGCATTAAAAATTGGTTTTGAGCACTGCTGAAGGACAGGTTTGCCCTAGGGAAAATGAGTCTTGATTAGGGTGTCTAGAATAAGCTTTGACAATCCTCTGATGTTGGATTTGGTTTCAGTTTGGCATAGGTCCCATTGTCGGAAAGTCAAAAATATAATCTACAATTGAGTTTCCATGGCTTGAGAAAAATGATGACAACTTATGCAATTTTGCAAAATTGTTCTTTGAGATCCTTTCAATTCTTCAACCTGTAACCTGCGCATACAAAGAGAGGAAAAATTGTTTGTTTTGAATGGGGGTTTGTCTTTAGTCAAACCCCATGTTTGGTAATTGAACCTTGATAGAATGATAATGACAATTGATAAATGTAAGGAATGATGAATGAGCACTTGGTTGCTACAATTCACCAAACCTTTAATGGCTTCCTTTAGAGGATTGAAGTCAAACACATAATTGTAAGGAATCAGATCTTGCTTTGCTTGATTTGTTGGTTACTTGAATGCTTGGATGCTTTAGGATGAACAATGCATATTAGCCTTCACAAGATGACATGAACACACATAAGCTTGAACATGATGATAGGATCTTGAATGTTGCGACAAATGATTGAAAAACCTGCTCTTAAATGCTCTTGACAATAATATTTGCTCATATGAAGTCTTGATTATGTGTCTTAGATTTGAATTGATAACAAGACTATGTATTTATAGGTGTATATCTAATTTCCCGAAAATTAGATTCCAAAAGCTGACAATTGCATATAAAATTTGAATCATTAAAAGATCACCAAAAACATATTAAAATTTGGGACCTAGGGCTTAAGGGGGTCTTGGCCCAAAAGTCGAGGACACATTCATTTCAGGGTGATTAAAATATTAATTGCATTAATATAGGTTTCCTTTTTCGAAAATGAGAAAAATAGGGCTTTGGAATGCATAATTTGGCAAATTAGAAGCTTAATTAAGTCCAAGTAATTAAAGGACCCAAACATAGTGTGAAATTGTAAAGGTATACAATTTCCTACACTACAAACACATGTTCAACATTGGGAGTGTCGTTGTTGCTCGCAAATTGCTTCTTCCACGTATCTTGCTTCAAGAGCTTTGGAGGCCGACTTCATGATTCTAGGAGACGTGATTATTGGTGATGGCCGACATGAAGACTTGGAGAGATGTGTCCCTTCGTTATCATGTGTATATATAATCGATGCTTCTTCATTGTATCATTCATATTC
The DNA here is from genome assembly GCA_007258455.2 of Sequoia sempervirens. Taxonomy (NCBI): domain Eukaryota; kingdom Viridiplantae; phylum Streptophyta; class Pinopsida; order Cupressales; family Cupressaceae; genus Sequoia; species Sequoia sempervirens. The sequence continues at coordinate 245,226,831 of VDFB02193867.1, read as the reverse complement.
ATCATCATAGTTCGAGTTTCAGTTTAAGTGCGAATTTATACAAGTGCAGATCGAAGTATTGTAGAAGACAAAATTTATCATTAACAAGAAGATATATCATATTCTGTGTGTGCATCAAGTCGTGGTGCCTTTGCTTGGCCTTATATTTGGCCTCGTTGTAAAAGAGATCATTGTTTACATTCAATATATAAGTGATATATTGTTGCTGGGGAGAGATATATTGTTGCTGGGTTTTTCTCCCTCAAGAGGAGGGTTTTCCCAGGGTATATGTTGTGTTATTGTGTCTGATTTTTGAATTAAAATCTGAGTTTTATATCTGATCATAAAAATTAACAAGCTGATGTGAAGCCTTACAATGACGACTGGTACAGATCAAATCCTTCTTTCAAGCTACAATGTTAAACTCTGCAAACAAAAATGTGTATTAGGATAGGAAGAATTGAGAAGATAAGGCGAAGGGTTTTGTCTTGACCTCCTTGTTTGCTAGGGTTTGCACCCCAACAACACAACTTGGACAATAATTCCAAAATCATGTCAACTTCTAGATGCTTTCGCCCAGCTAGCTCAATTATATTTATACCTATTTGATTTGAAGTTGATGCCCAAAAATAAAATCTAGGTCGGCCCAAATGAGAAATTATTTCTAAATTAATATTAAATTATTAAACTTGGTGCCCAAAATAAAGTCTAGGCCGGCTAGAATTAAAAATAAAAAATATTATTATATATGTTTGTTAGTGTTTAAAAACACTTTATTTTTTATTTATTTATTTTGATTATTGAGCTGACCCAGCTAGGGCAGGGATATGACAATCCTCCCTTCCTCAAATTGCTTGCCCTTAAGCAACTTCAAACTCAAATGTTCGAAAATCTCCACTCCTTCCCACGTAGCATCCTTGTGTGGGAGGTTCTTCCATTTCCCCAAATACTTTGGAATGGTTTTGTTTCTCAACTTCTTTCTCTCGTATCAATATTAGCTTCTAGTTCTAAAATCAATTTCCCGTCATCATCAAGTCGGGGCAGCTCAAATGATGGTGTAACTTGCTGTCCAAGGGCCTTCTTCAAGCACGATATGTGGAAAATATTATGAATTCTGCTACTTATTGGAAGCTCTAGCTCATTTGCAACCTCACCAATCCTCCTTATGATCTTATATGGTCCATAAAATTATGGTTTCAACTTCTTAGCACCACTTCCTTTGAGGGTAGATTGTTTGTAGGGTCGTAACCTCAAGAATACCATATCTCCCACCTCAAAAACCCTCACGGTTCGGTGGCAATTAGCATGCAACTTTTGTTGGTTTTGGGATTGCTATAGGTTCTCTTTGAGTGCCTTCACAATGTCTAAACTCTAAGCTTTGTTGAATGAAATACTTAGCCCTAGGTATTCTAGTGTCTGAAGGAATCAAATCCATGAATGAAATAGCATAATAACTGTAAAGTGCCTTAAAAGGTGTCATACCTATAAACATGTAATGAATAGAATTGTAGCAATACTCCCCAAGGTGCAACCATTTGATCCATGTATGCTGTCATGTAACATAATTCCTCAAAACAGCGCTCTATCCATTTGTTGACAATTTTTGTTTGCCCATTGGTTTGAGGATGATAGCTAGTGCTTGGGGTCAATTCCGTGCCTGTCAAATTAAAGAGTTCTTGCCAAAACAAGCTGATAAACTTGCTGTCCCTGTCACTTACAATGTTCTTTGGTAGTCCATGAAGTCTAAAAAGCTCTCTAAAGAACAAATCAGCATCTTTTGGAGCCTTGTACTTTGAAGTATTAGCATGAAAATGAGCATATTTAGTGAGCCTATCAAGAACCACATAGATACAATCCTTAACTTGCACCTTTGGGAGACTCGCATTTCTAATTTGGAATGGGTAGGGGCTGCAACAAACCAATTTGAAGTACATGTATTGTTTTGTTGGCAAACCAAACACTCCTTAACATGCTTCAACACATCATTTTTGAGCCCTTTCTTTGAAAAAGTTCCCTTGCTTGTATGTCTTGTTGTAACCCAGATGACCAGCAAGTGGTGTGTCATGACATGCCCTCAAGATTCTTTCCTTCACCTTTGATTCCGTTACAAGGTACACCATATCCTTGTATAGGATGAGCTCATCAACCACTTTGTACCTATCATCTTGTAGCTTACCATCCAAAATGTCAATAGCAAATGTGTCTTTGGCAAATTCAACAATTATAGAAACCTTCCAATCAATAGATATATCAGTCATAGAGCAGAAATAAGTTTTCCTGAAGACTGCATCAGCCACCACATTGTTCTTTCCCTTAACATACTCAATGTCAAAATCATAGGCTTGCAACTTACTCACCCATTTTTGTTGCTTATCATTCAAATTCTTTTGATTGGGGAAGAATTTCAAGCTGTTATGATCCATTTTCACCACAAACTTTTCTTAAACCAAGTATTGTTTGAATTTGGCCAATGCATGCATGATGGCTAACATCTCCTTATCATAAATAGAGAAGCTTCTTTCTATCTCCTTGAGCATCCTATCTCACATGCTATGGGGTGTCTATTCTGCATTAAGATTGCTCCAATCCCCTCCCTTGAAGCATCACATTCTAAAGCAAAAGGAAGTGAGAAATCTGGAATAGCCAAAACAGGACATGAACTCATTACCTCATTGAGCTTTACAAAAGCTCTCTGTGCTGAAGGGCTCCAAGAGAAAGCCCCTTTCTTTGTCAAATCTGTCAATGGGGCTGCAAGCTATGAGAAACCTTTTACAAACCTTCGATAGTAGCTGCAAAGTCCCACAAATCCTCTCAAATATGTCAGATTCCTTGGTCTAGGCCAATCAAGTATTGCCTTGATCTTTTTTTCATCCACGCCAACTCCATGGGCACTAATCTTGAATCCGAAATATAATATTTCAATCAAATCAAATTCACATTTGGATGCCTTTACGTAGAATGAATGTTGTTCAAGTATGCCAAGCACTTCATCTATGTGCTTCAAGTGATCCTCCCATATTTTACTAAAAATCAAGATGTCATCAAAGAAGACCAACACAAATTTGCTCAATTGCAAAATAAATACCTGATTCATGCATGACTGAAAGGTGGCGGGTGCATTGGTCAACCCAAATGGCATGGCCAAGCACTCAAAGTGCCCATAGTGACATCTGAAGGCTGTCTTATGCACATCCTCATCTCGTACCCTTATCTAATGATACCCTGATTGTAAGTCAATCTTGGAGAAGTACCTCACACTATGAAGCTTATCTATCAACTTATCGTTCATGGGTATGGGGTAGCAATTCTTGATTGTCTTTTTATTGAGGGCTCTATAATCAATACACATCCTCATAGTACCATCTTTCTTCTTGACCAACACAATAGAAGAGGCAAATGGGCTGGAGCTTGATCGGATGTGTCCCATATTCAACAAATTTTTAATTGCTTTCGCAATCTCCTCCTTGTACCTCCTAGGATGACGGTAAGGTGTAGTAATGACTGGTTTTGCCCCCTTATCTTAGTTTCATGCTGAAAACTCCAAGGACCTCATCTCTAACTCAACAATGACAATACCAAGGACCTTGTCCCTAGCTTGTTAAGGGCATGAAAAGACCCCGTCCTTCCAACCCTTAGCCCTCCCCGTGAGCCCGGACCTTGTTCTATTTGCAAATACTATTGAGAATTCAAAATTGATAACTTGATGTCTTTGCTAGACTATTGCTGATTTATATTTCTTGGTGGATTGACAATTCAATCCTTGAGTAATAATTGTATGCCTTTATAAATGATTGTCATTTGAATTGATTTTCTGCAGTATATTTAGTGTTGCATGAATTGCTATTGATTTCTCACTTGAGCCTTCTCAAATGAATCTTCCAATCTGAGGAAGTCACACCCCTTCATCAAATCATTGCCTTTGCAAAGAGTTGCACGCCTTCATACTTAGACACTTTCTTTAAACTCTTTGTTTATTTTTTTATTTTATGCCTTTTTGTGGAATCGTTGCTAATAACCTTTCTTTTAATCTTAATCAATCTTTATTTAGAATCAACGTGATCATTATTTTACTCACCTATGTTGGACTGCGATCTTACTTTCCATAAGGTTGTGATTTCCTTCTTGGCGGAGGCATGACAAATGACCGTGAAACTCCAAAACAACACACAAAATACTAATGGAAACATTGGAGAAGGCCAAGGCTTAGACTTGCCATTGATCTTTTCATCTTTTGACAATTAGGTGACCCATTTAGGATTTCTTAGATTGTTTATCAACAAAGCGTGGATAAGGTCAAATACACAACATGGAAGCAAAACAAAACATAAATGAGACATGCAAAAATGGGGTGATAACACCTTGCAGAATATAACTACATTACCCAACCTTATGTGAATGTTTGTGAGTGAAAGGTAGTTGGAGAGTCCTTGCTGCAAGAAGGTTGAAGTAGAGAAGGTTGTGAAGACCATATTTGATGATAAATTTGTCAAGATCATGGATGAGATCATCAAGTTAAGTTTTTGATCAAAAATTTCCTCTAATTTTTTTATTTACAATGTTTAAGTTGCCAGTTTTGGTACAGATCTTGGTTTAGGTTCATGGATTTGGCAATTTTTTTTGGGGGTTTGGGTTCGTATGTACAAAAAACATTTAAAAATCATAAACATACATATATATTTGCAGCTTAAAAGTAGGAATGAAGTCTAGAATACCACATGGCATCATATAAACAAGAAAACCACCATAAACTCAAATGCTATTTAAAACATAAATGATAAATATTATAAAATATTCATTGTTCAAACTTCAATTTCAATATTAAAATAATAATATCAAGTTCAACAATTAGTTTTCAGTGTTAAATGGATTTTCTAACTCATCAATATCATCATCATCATTGACATTAGATGGTGTAGGAACATTTGAAGAACCACAAACCCATTACCACTTGCACTAAAATTATACTTGCTTTTGGACTCCTCAAGTGCAACATGTTGGGAAATGGAGGCATCCAAGTTAGCATGCTCTAGCTACATATCCCACAACTTCGTGTCCCTTTCCTTGTAACCATGTTGTTTGTGCAAAAGGAAGCACAAGTTGGAATACACATAGACTAAGTTCTTCGCCTTTTTTCAGTGCAATTTGTTGTGCTTAGCTGAGTGGATAAAAGAGTGTGCTCCAATTCCTCTTAGATGCAAAGGAACTAACAATCTATGAAGACAAAGGAGAGAGATATAGTTATACATTATAAAAATAAAAAAATAAAAAACTATAAAATGAAACTTGAAAGATTAAAAAACAAAACTTCCAAGAGCGGGATCTGAAAAGAAAAGTGTATATAAAATGGAATTGAACAATCAAGAACAAGAGATTATAGGTTATGAACCTGGTAGATGGTCGAGTCTTGAAACCTTTACTGTAATCAATTCTGATAAAAGATTATGGGGAAGATATGAAGCACGACTTCATACAGATTTGGGTAGAAAACAAAAGAACTCAAAAGCCCAGAGAAATTGGATGGCGTAGTGGATGATTTCTGCGCAAGACAATTTAAATGACATGGCAGAAGACGTTAAATTTTCTGGAGATTTAGCTTTAGAAATTGTAAATAAGATAGATATCGCTACAGAAGTCCAAGAGAAGACTTTTACTTCTGCTAAAAATATTGACCATTATTGTAATACCTTGTCCAATGACATAGCCAGTGTAAGCTATGATGTTAAAAAAGTCCATAAGAGTGTCAAAAGTGTCATATCTACACAACAACACCAGGACAATTACCTTACCCATATCTATGACGATCAACAGAATTATGAGTCTGCAAGAAAAGTCGATGACTTAGAAAATAAAACTCTCTTAGATTTTGTTGCTAAGAAGCTTGAAAAAGTCAGGATGCTCACAAAAAAGATAAGAGTATGTCAAACAAGTAAGGATAGCTCAGAAGAAGACAGAGCAAAGAAAGGTAAATCTGTAGAGCCTCCCAAACCAAAGAAGGTTCTTATCCAAAGAAAAAAACCTCTTCATAGTGAAGAAGAAAAAGCTTCAACTTCTAGAAAACCTTCTCATAAGCCAACTCCAAATGTTTCTATGCCAAAGATTAAAGAACACAGTTTGGCCAACAAAGAAGAACATCGAAAGGATTGGCTTGCAGAACTGGGAGTAGCAGAAGAACAACCAAAACCTGTATATATGGATGAGCCTGGTTGTGTCAATAAAGAATCTGATGTAGAGACTTTTGATGTAAATACTTTAGTTGTTTTTGAAAGTTCTAGTGATTCTGAGTCTTCTATAAATAGCAATTTTGATGAGAGAGATTTAGATTTTTCTGGATATAAGCAGTTAGAAGAAAAAGAACCATGGGAATCCTTGAAGAAGCTCACTATGGACATTGAGATGCAAGAACCGGTAACAAAGAATCTCAAGTTGGAACAAATGAGACCATATGCTTCTAGTGGTTACATCTTGAACATTGATAAGCTGGTTAATCCCTATAAAGCAATATGTACTTGGATTGATACATTAGAAAATTTGTTTGAAAGAAGTGGTACATGGACAGAACCAACAAAGGTCCTGTATGCAGTCGGACTTATGTCAGGAAAAGTAAGAAACTGGTGGAACAATCTACCAGATCAAGGACCCATGCCTAAGAACATTCCTACACAACCATCAAATCCAATTCTAGTGGATCCTAAGAATTTGGGCAAAGATGACATCTTTCAAGCTGGATTTGACAAATTTAAGTGGTTATTGACTGATCTTTTCTGTGATGATATTTCTAATCAAGCCCTAGAAGCAAATAAAATACTGCAATCTATGAAATTGAAGAACTTGGTAAAATTTGATGAATACAATTGTATGTTGGAATCCTACATGGTTGCAGTTGATAAGATGCATGATTTGACCACAAAGCAGTATTACTTGAATTCACTTCCTTGTGGTCTAGGTGTGTGGGCTCAAGATTATATTGTCAGAAAAGAACACAAGTAGCTTGATGATGTAAGTTTGGAAAAGTTTTCCAACAATAAAAAGATTAATCAGATACAAGTTGGAAAAACAATGTTTGTTAGGCGCCCTCCAGCTCAATAAGGAAGAATATAACTATACTTGCAATTTAAAAGAATTTTGTGATCTTCCTCCAATAAATCAGCTGAAAGATTTTCAGCAGTTAAAACAGTTTAAAAGAGGAGGTTGCGGTAGAAAATGTAAGTGTAGAAATGTTCAAGGTCTCAATACCACGAAGGTGAATATACCTTCCGACGAAGCAAGCATGGTAACTATGGCAGACGAAAGCAATATAAAGCAGTTCCTTTCAAAAGAAGGAAGTTTCCTAAACAAACACCACCATACTTACTCAGGAAAAGAGACAGAAAGGTCCCCAAAGGTATCAAATGCTTTATTTGTAAAGGACCTCATTATGCCACTAACTATCCCAAGAAATTGAATCCTGGTACAAAGATTTATGCAATATTTGAGTATGAAAATCCAGGATGGGAAGTTATAGATGGTAGAAATTGTTCAAGACAATTTAAATGATTTGTATGAATTAGTAGAAATTGTTCCTGAAACAAGTCATATGTTGAAATTTAAGGATCTAAAAGAAAGAAATAGACAGATGCAAAGGTATTCTGAAGAAGAACCAAAAAGTTCTGATCCTGACGAAGATTTTCTCACTTCGCTCCTCAAGCATACATTACAAGATATTCAAGTAAAATTGCAGATTGAGAAGTCCAAAGATCCTTATAAGATGGCAGGAACAAAAAAAGAAAGAAAGAAAACTGTACATCTACATCTGGCCAAATTAAAAGAATTAGAGTCAGATAAAGTTGGAATTGAGAAACAACTTAAAATTCAGAAGAAGCCTCCTAAAGGCTCCAAACATGAAATTGACCATGGATACAATATTCCTCCATGGCAGAGAAAGGACAAACCTTCTCCCTCTAAATTTTCTTCTAAGCACAAGTCATCTGAACCAGAGACAAATACTGATATCATTGCAATCTTTAAAAAAATTGATCTTTTAATGAATGATGTAGCAGATTTAAGAAGATTGCTGAAGACTCGGCAAAAACAGATAAGAAATCTTTCTGCCACAGTGGGAGAAATTAAAGATCTTCTATTCAAAGCAGATCAGCAAACTGAGTCTGAAAAGGTCTCTTCTCAGGGAGAAGAAGAAGTAAGCAATAGCAGCGGCAATAGTCTAATTGAAAAAACTAGAGAAAAATCATGTTCTTTATTGCTCGCTAATAATGGTAATTATGTCAGAGTTAATTTTTGTTTTCCAGGTTATAAAAAGATTCCATTAGATGCATTTGTGGACACAGGATCTTCTCATTCATTGGCAAAAACCAATGCAATTCCTCCAGAATTCTGGAAACATTGTCCTGATCTTCCACACAGCTATGCAATAAATGGAGAAAGGATTCATATGGGCAGGTATGCACTGTTAAATTTAGTGATCAGATTAAATGCACAGAAAATTAATTCAAAATCAGACACAATAACACAGCAGATACCCTGGGAAAACCCTCCTCTTGAGGGAGAAAAACCCAGCAACAATATATCTCATATATTGAAACAATAACATAATCTCCTTTACAATAGAAGCCAATATAAAGGCTTATAACATGCACTTCAATCTGATGCAATACAAAAGACAATCTGATGAAGATAATCTCAGCCAACAATAATATCGCAGCCAACAATAATATCGAACTTCTCTTGAACTCGATCTGCCTTGTATGAAATTCGCGCTAAGAATGATATGAATAATATTGAATGAACTGTATGTTTCAATGAACGAATGGCAACTTCCTTATATACAATTTGAATGAGGAGTCTTCAATAAATGCGTCCATTCAAGTATAAAGTCGGCCTTCATAAAATGTGACGACTTTCCAACATAATCGCCAATTAGAGATGGGTCGGCCTCAATAAACAAATCGCAACCTTTCATAACAAATGATGTCGGCTTTGATTAATTTGTATCTTCTTAAGAATTCGTGCCTCTTCATCAAATCGGAATAAATATATAAATTAGATAGTCAAGGCTATTATCTAATTTATTCAATATGACAAGGAGATCGGCTGGAAGTAGAGACCGACGCTATACATGAACATCAACATGCACAAGATGTCCATATAGAGATAATGGGTAAAATGTTTGTCACTAATTTCATTGAATACAACGATTTAGAAGATGATGTTCTGCTAGGATTTCTGATTCTAACAAAGTATGAGCCACTTCAATTCTAGAAGCATAAGATTTCATTGAGGCATGAAGATGGCCAGTTAGAAATTCTCGCTCTTAAAATTGTAAACCATAAATTTGAGAATAGTGGAAAAAAGAACAAAAAAGAATCAGTTTAAGAGCTAGCAGAAGAATCTCCTGATGTATTTAGGGAGATCAGACAGAGATTTGAGACAGAATGTTGCAGTCTCAACCCATTACAGTTCTGGTCCCAGGATCATGAAGAATATGAAATTTAGATAAGGCCAGAATGTCAGTCAGTCATACCACACGAGCCTGCCTATCTAATGAGTCCAACAGAAACAAAAGAAATGGACGAGCAACTTAAAGAACTGATGGATGGGTATTTCATCAGACCCAGCAAAAGTCCATTTGCATGTCCAACATTTCTGGTAAATAAATGAGTAGAGCAGATAAGAGGTAAAAAGAGACTTTGTATCAACTACAAGCCTCTCAATGACATTATTCTTCCCTTCAATTATCCTATTCCATTTAGTGCAGATTTAATTAGAAGAGCTGCCAATAAAAGAGTTTTCTCAAAATTTGACTGCAAATCAGGTTTTTGGCAAATCAAAATGAAAGAATAATATAGGTATAAAACAACATTTTCTGGCCCACAGGGATTGTATGAATGGAATGTTATGCCTTTCGGTCTATGTACAGCTCCAACGTATTTTCAGAGAAGAATGGACCAAGCCCTAAGGCATCTTAAAGATTTTTGTGCTGTTTATATTGATGATATACTCATATTTTCTGATTCTGTTTCCGAACACTTGCAGCACTTAGAAGAGTTATTTGCAGCCATTAAAAACATGGAATCTACCTAACTGTGAAGAAAATGGTGATTGGTAAAAGCCAAATTGATTTCCTTGGCTTACACTTGAATAATGGCAAGGTGCAGCTTCAATTTCACATCCTTGAACGAATTCAAGAATTTCCTGACATTCTTCAGGATAAAAGGCAAATCAAGAGATTTCTGGGATGTTTAAATTATGTTTCTCCTTTCTACAAAGGGTTAGTTGAAGATTGCCGAGTCATCCAATCACATCTAAAAGGGGGAAAGGAAGAATGGTCATTGGCAGCCACAAAAGTAGTTCAAAGAATAAAGTCAAAATGTTTAAATTTGCCTTCTCTGCGGACCCCTGTTTTTGATCTACCTCTGTATTTATATACTAATGCCTCTGACAATACTTGGTCTGCTGTGTTGATTCAGGAGGAAGGAAACGGAAAGCAAAATATCTGCGGCTATCGTTTTGGCACTTTCGCAGATACTAAAAGCAGATATCACATTTATGAGAAAGAAATACTGGCAGTAAAGAAAGGTATAGAAAAGTTCAAGATTTTTCTAAAGCTAGTAAAATTTACTGTAAGAATAGACAACCAAGCAATGAGGAGCCTGCTCAAGAAAAAGCCAAACAAAGATATTGCCCAGAGTAGAATTGCTAGATGGTATTTTGAATTTCTCATTTATGATTTTGAGATTGAATGGATAAAAAGCGAAAACAATCCACTAGCTGACACCTTGACAAGAGAACTTGCAGGATCGATCTATCATTATTTAGAGTTCAACTCTCTAGATTGGTTTAGACCAGATGGCATTGCAATGTATATGGTAAATCATGGTAATGGTATAATAACCAGTCTTGCAACTCTCCCAAAAGAGATTGTGATAATATTGCTGGAATCATACTTTCTTAATAAATGGCTTCAAGAAATTAAACGCCAAACTCATTATTATCATGGGCTAGTATTGATAGATTCAGATGAAGAAGATGAATTCAAAGAATCCATTGGATTAGCCAATGCTCCAGTTAGATATTGGTGTGGAAACAATTTTATTCATATCCGCATCAAAGGCTTATTTGGTATGAATTGGTCAAAACAAAGTAAAATGAATTTGCTGAAAAATTTGAAATATGGTTTTATTACTAGAATTAGTTTTGATTAAGATACTTTTGAAGAATATGCTGATTTAGTAGGAGCAAGTTTTAATCCTGATATGGAAGAATTTCTGGATTTATTATATATCCTCAGTTCAAAAGAACGATGTGTAGTTGCATGGTTCAATATCTGACTCATTTTCCCAGGACTGGATATAATTTTTCAAGAATTGAACTATATCCTCTCGAAGCTAGATGGAGACTAGAAGTAAGAATTGAAAATATGGAGATCAAGCTCAAACCAGCGTTACTTGCCAGAAGAGTTGAATTAGATCAAGCCTATTCCCAAGATTTTGTGGTTCAAATGGACTATGCTTTTAATCCTTGGCATGAAGATTGGGTAAGAGCGTACCAAGAATTACCAAATGCATTATTAGATCCCATACCATTCTGAGTTGGCTAGCACATGGGCTTGTCTGTGCCGTGATGTCACCCACGTCAAGATGTGACAGCAGGATGCAACCCTGTCTAGAAAGCAAAATCCTTGTAGCCACTTACGGGTGTTAAGTGGGCCCTTCTCACTTATGGGTGTCCTAAAAGTGATTGTCTTTATTCTCCACTATGTTAGTGCTCGCGACAAACTGCCTAACAACTGTCTACTCCATAGTGCGGTAGGTAATGGGACGCGTGTCATAAACGTATGGACGGATTCCAAATTAATTGTAATGTGCCATGAGGTTACAAGCTCAACCTCTCCTTTAAATTGTTGAGGACACCTCATTCTCGGCACGGGTTGTCTAGGATTGGAGTCTTAAATCTAGTAAGAGTCCTAGGTCTTGCATATCAGACTTATGCTCTCACCTGCGCTTAGTGCGATTTGGATGATCAGAATCTGAATGCATATTTGCATGTAATACAAAATTTGTCAAGCAATTGAAAATTGGAATCCGGATATGGACTAAGTTCTTGGCCTTTTTTCAGTGCAATTTGTTGTGCTTAGCTGAGTGGATAAAAGAGTGTGCTCCAATTCCTCTTAGATGCAGAGGAACTAACAATCTATGAAGAGAAAGGAGAAATATATAGTTATACATTATAAAAATAAAAAATTTAAAAACTATAAAATGAAACTTGAAAGATTAAAAAACAAAATAAAAAATTATTAAATTTACTTGCGATAAAATTTTGATTATGAGGGGTTGTAGGTGTTGGAATTGTTGGCCATAGAAGTATCATCAGTTGTGAGCATCATTTTTGAAACTTATCATGAAAAGTCTCAATACTTTGAACATTGGAGTTTACAAAATCAACAAACTCACTTTTGACCATATCCTACAAATTAGGATCAAAGAAGAGTCTACCAAATGTTGCCTTGTAACCTTCAGCAACTTCATAATCTCTATATGGTGCAATCCTTGTTGGTTCAAAGGAATCTCATCACTATAGTTTTTTGACTCAATGCAAAGGCAAGATGTAGCAGGGTGGTCATTGTGTTCGATCTTTCTTCAATAATTTTGTGCACTTTGTTTGTAGAAAGTTTCTTCAAGGTCTTCCTCTTTCTCATTTATGATGGTCTTCATCTTCTCAATCATTGAGTCCATGCTATCATAGATCTCTCCCAAGTAAGGCTTTATTCATGTCGGTATAATGAAGTATACTCAAAATGGGTTTGGTGAAACTAAGGAGATATTCCACACGATCCCACCAAGAGTCATCTAGGATCATTTGTTTAATATTTGTTGCCCTCTTTGCATTGCTTCCATATGAACTAAGTTTGGCTAATGACCATGTTAGAAAGTGCCCCTCAAACCTTCACAAGTCATCTCAAGAAGAGGCAAAATGGATCTCAACTAATTATTCAACAATAAAAAATAAAATAATTAAAAACAAACTTTGAAGAAGAATTAGAATACACAATCAAATTTTGACTTAAATAATTATGTTTAAAAAAATAAAATTTCAAGTAACTAAAGTAAAATTAAAATATACAATTTTTACTTCACTTACCTTCAATAGCTCTAATTTTTGAAAATGATTTAAATTTACCTTGCGACATGTGGTGGTTAGTGAGGAACATTTGGATCTCCTTCGCCTCTACATACAACTCTTTGATCCAATCGATTTTGTTTCCAATCTTTTGTAGCATAAGTTTAAGAGAGTGAACTGAACAAGGTGTCCAAAAGGTGTGTGAATAACATTTCTCAACCAACAATCCAACAACTCTACTACTCTTTGTGTTATCTATTATGATTTGAACAACACTATAGCTTCCCACTTCCTCAGTGGCTATGATGAAGATATCAATAATAAATTGGCCATCTTTCACTTGCCCTTTAAAATCCATGATTCTCAAAAATATCGCCCCTTTAGTGGACACAACTATGACATTGATCAAGGGTCAATTTTTAGCATCTTTCCATCCGTTGGAAACAATGGACACCCTTGTCTTGGCCCATGAATCGCTTATGGGTTTCAATGAATCTTCTTACAAGTTTAACCTCTTTGTTTGCCAAACACCTTCTCATAACCTAGGCCCTTTTTCCTTTTTGGAGCCTTATTAATTTTTCTCACCATTTTTTGCCAATATGGTGAGCAAACAACATTGAATGCCAACCCATTTGCATAAATACATCTTGCTATGTGTTGATTGATAATGTCTTGTGTTTTATTTTGAAATGCCATTTCCAAAGGTCCCTCTGGTCTTTTGTTTGTAGTGGGTTCTTCAAGAGTGTCAAAAAATGGGTGACTCTTTACTACAACATTGGGATTAGATGGGGGCATAAAGGGGCTTCATTCCCTTTGATCTTCATTTTTGTTTAAGGATGATTTGCTCTATGGTTTGCTATTTCATTTGCTTGCTTTTGCTCCATAATATATGCTATCACTTGCTTTGATGGCATAGGATGCCATTGTTTCCAAGGCAAGCATTGATGCCTAGCCTAGGCATTCCACACAAATGGGCTTTCACTCTATTATATGAACTTGAATACTTGACATCACACCCTTGCAAATCCAAATGTAACCCCCACCACTTGGAACTAGTTATATTATATCAACATATTTTTGAAGAAGAGAACTCAATCTGTTTTGAATTCAGGTCGGCTTTTGGAGCTAGAACTAGTTGCCATTGTAATTCCTATGGCAAGAAATTCTATAAACATATTGAAAACAAATTAAATTTTAAAAACAAAATATATATATACAAAACTTAGCTTTTTTAAAGTTTTAAGCATAGTGATACATTTGTAGAAAAATGAAAGAAAATCAAAGTAAAGTGTTTGCTTTCTGTTTGTAAAACAAAAATGTAGGAAAAAAAACTTAACCTCTTTCCAAAAATATTCTTCTATGATCTTCTTGGTAGATAATAGACACTTGCAAATGTGTAGGAATAGCAATGCAACTGCCGTGGAACATTCAATGATAAATATTTAATTCCCTTTGTTGAATGACAAGCAAGAATACAAGTTCAGCATTTTGGAATGGTATTTGTTTTCTGCAATGAAAATGAGCAAAAATGAGTTTGTTTTGGTGTTTGAAATGTTTTATATGGCACTTTTAGGGTTAGGAATTTGTTTTAGGGCGATCGGGTCAAAGTCAAAGGAGAATATATATATAAAGCTATTATAAAGAAGTGGTGTAGAGGGGGAGGGGCCGGGGGAGGTGGTGTGGGGGGTGCTCTCCAAGGCAAGCTTGGTTGAGTGTTCTCTTGTTATGTCGTATTCTCAACTGGCACCTTGTTATGGTCAACCCTAGGAACAACACATAACCCCCTTTTCATTTATAGGGCTTGATGAATTTGTCTTGGGTTTGCTTGGGTATGTCCTAGACAAACCTCCTTCCTTAGCAATGACCCTCCATATTCGTAGGTAAATCGAATTGGACTTGGATTTGATCGGTCCCTTGGCGAATCCGTTAAGACAATACATTGTTACAAGTTGTTTTTGTAATATTTAAATTTGTTGATTATAATTTTTTTTTTATTTACTTTAATTTTCTAATTTCCTTTTCATTCACTCTCTTGTTTTAGGTGTTAGAATTGTTGGTTAGGGTTCTATGGTTCATGGATGGGGACAAAAACTAGGGTATCTATATGAGGCCATGGATAGGGCCAAATATGCAATTCAACATTTGTATGGGTTGAATAGAATTAAATATGAACCCATATGGTGCATTATTAATCGGAGGTGGAACCGACAACTCCACCAACATATTCATGTAGTTTCTTACAATTTGAAGGTCAAAATTTTCTTCTTCCCTTCATTTAGAGCAGATGTAGAGGGTATGCTTGGCCTCAACATGTGTATTGAGAGGTGTATCCCTGATGATAACCTTCCAGATCTCATACATAATGAGTTATAGAGTTATAAAAAGGCAGAGGGGGTATTATTTTCTTCAACTTTATGCATTCATGGGAGAGACACTCTACAACCAGGTAAAAAAATGTTTAATTTTAGTTTAGAATGTATTTTAACTTTTAAGTTTACCAAAATTCTTAATTTCTTACAAAATTATAAATGTCATCCTTGCAAATTTGTGGCAGAAAGATTTTGGTGCCACAACACCTAATCTTGAGGTTCCTCTTGAGGATACCATAACTATACCATCCACTTCCATGACTTCCACACAATGGCAGTAGACTTTTTTGAGCTTTAGTTTTATGATTTGTAATTTTTGTTGATATTGAAATCTGAAGTTTATATGTATTCAAAGCGTGAACTCGTTTTTTGGTTAATGAAGTGTATTGAACTTTAATTTTGATTCTATATATGAAGGAAATCAGTAATATGGTTTATAAATTTAGTAATATGCATGTTTTTAATTTTAAAGCATAATTTTAAAAATTAATGTATTTTTTAATGCTCGATAAATTTGCTGAGTTATTGCTGAGTTTTTTCCTCAAGGTTTTGCCAATTCCCTAATTTTTAAATTTTTTGGGTCAGGCAAGTAATTGCCGAGTTCAAGTTTTTAAACTATGGGTAGAAGTACTAAGAACATTTTGTTTTGTTTTACTTGGAATAATGATGTAGGAAATCAACATAAGCTGCAAGCCACAAGTGAAGAAAATGGTCTGGTGAACTGACAGTATGGACAATATAAATGGACCCAGGATATGGGAAAAAATCCATGATATATGAACAGACCTGCAATTTCTTTATTGCAACCTATCAACCAAAGCCAAAGCACACAACCACTAGTCGAACAATGACTCAATGCACACAAGAAGTCATCAAGCAACCCATTGACCATAAAATCCTTATGCAATGTGACAATAAGTACATGAAAATCATTTTTGAGATAATAAGTTGTGAGTTTGAGCCATTTTTTGTGAGTTTGGCATTTTTCTAGGTTTAACTCGTGGCCAGTTTTGGTAGTTGGGTGTTATTTGGCTTCTGATTTTTGACGAGTGCTTCAACATCATATCTACTTACTTCAATATTTTACCATTTGAAAGAGCTTTCCTTCTATTCTTCTTTACAAGAATTTTATCCTAATAAGTATTTGCTTTTAGTTTTGTAAAAAGCTTTGATTATGACAATTAAAGGTATGTGTTTCATTTGTTACTATGACAGTATTTTCATGGTTTGTTTGGTATATAATTTGACCAAGTATGAATAAGATTTATATTTTTTAATTTTTTTTTGAGTTTTTTATTGACTAACTGTGATGAATTTGTTGGCCTTTGTTGGAGACCTTTGACACTAATACTTGTCATGTATGGTATTATTTGCAGACGAGAATGAAAGTGATAGTGACGAATCTATTGGTTTAGCACAAGCAGATGAGCAAGTTAGCATGACAAAAGATAATGATGGGCCTAGTGACACTTTTATGAATGAATACTCAGATACCTTGAAGGAGCAGCTAAACAATACTACATTAGCCAAAAGCTTTGTTCGCCCAGAAAATTCTTCCAAATTTGGAGATAAAAATAAGGTGACTCATTTTCTCAGATTTGCGTTTTGAATTGATCAGTCTTAATATATACATCTACATCACTTCAACATCTGATTTAGAATAAATGATGCTGATTATGTTAATTCTATCTTTCTGCAAGGAATGGTTATATGCAAGTAAAGGCTTAGTATGATTATGAAATTTCAAACTTATATAATCCCCAAAAAACATAGACAAAATTTCAAACTTAAATGGTCTTTTTTTTTGAAGACTAGATAATTTAATTACATGCATTTAATCATTCTGATTGTTATTTCGATATTATCAATTAATACAAATTTCTGATTATTACATTAATAATAAACTTACATCAAATAATTTAATTATGCATTTAATCATTTTGATTGTTATTTCAATATTAACAATAAATGCAGATTTCCGATTATTACATTAATATCAACAGGCAAACTCTCCTTTGCTTGCCTTGCCGGGCTTCCAAGCCTG